>JAFIRS010000486.1:0-691290 GCA_018342105.1 Gonioctena quinquepunctata | reverse complement strand
TTCAGCGCACTCATCAATAATCGCAGTTCATTCTTAGCTCTCTCACAGGACAAACGCCCTCCTCGCTTGGAGAGTACAAGGATTCATGAAGGTCATGACTGCACAGAATATGTATGCCTACACCACAACATTAGTCAAGGTCAAACAAACATCGAGATCAAATCTTGAGGTTGCCGAAACAATCCCAACATCAAAACTTAATGTTATGAATCTCAAGGTCATATTCAAGGTCAAGTCGAATCTCAAAGTCGACCAAACCCAATATCAAAACTCAATGACAAATCTCAAAGTCAAATCTCAAGGTCAAACACACACACACTGCACACCTGCAACTATTCAAGGTCACACGTGACGTCATAGTGGTGGGGGGAGACCCAGAACCGGCTTAAATCTCCTACTTACAGGAATCCGTAAATTAAAGATAGATAGATAATTTATTGGTGTTTTATACATTCAATAGTATTTCACAAGTCAATACGTTTATATCTCAAAAATAAGGGATATCTCAAAAACAAGGGATACACATATACATATCTATATGAGGAAAAGGGTTTGAAAATTCAAAATTTCAAAACAAGGTTTTATATATAAAAAATACCTATATTTTATACGAGACCCTTTGAAGTTTGTCAACATGCACATTTAATAAATAATAGTTTAAAAAAACTAAAAAACACGCTTTTTATAAAAAATAAATATATAATAGTTTAAAAAAACTAAAAAACACGCTTTTATAGAAAACCAAACTAAAAAAATTGATAATAAATTTTAATAAATTTGAATTAGGAATAGTGTAAAAAATTTGATATATAATTTTTTTACACTATTCTTAATTAAATTTATAAAAAATTATTTTCTATTTTTTTAGTTTAGTTTTCTATAAAAGCGTGTTTTTTAGTTTTTGTAAACTATTATTTATTTATTTTTTAGTTTGGTTTTTTATAAAAAGCCTGTTTTTTAGTTATTTTAAACTATTATTTATTTTCTACTTTTTAGGTTGGTTTATTTATAAAAACGTGTTTTTTTAATTTTTTTAAACTATTATTTGTTTTAATCTACTATTAATTCCGTGATAACTATTAGTAACTGTAATTATTTTCCAAATCATTAATATGTACAGCGGTATTAATAGTGAAATCTCGATTTTAGAAGTCATTCAAAGATTTTAACGTTGTCAATATATACAGTGAGCCGCCATCTTGAATTTTTCAATTTTCACGAAAGAATCATAATATTCGACTCCAAAAACCCCCTCATACCAATTTTTTTGACATAATCACAAAACTCATCCACCATTTTGGAGCCGCCATCTAGAATTTTTCAATTTTCACGGAAGGATCATAATATTCGACTCCGAAAACCCCCACATACCGATTTCGAATAGAATCGGACCATAATCACAAAACTCGTCCACCATTTTGGAGCCGCCATCTTGAATTTTTCAGTTTTCACAAAAGAATCATAATATTCGACTCCAAAAACCCCCACACATCAATTTTGAATAGAATCGGACCATAAGCACAAAACTCGGCTGCCATATTGGAGCCGCCATTCTGTTTTTTTTTACACAATTTTTTTTTAATGCATTGTTAACGGAATTATGAACACCTGCCAAATTTCAAATCATTCGGACGTCTGGAAGTGGGTGAAAATCAAGTCCAAAAGAGTCGGTTACAAACATATAAGTGAAGCTAATATAAAGCGTGTAATAATAATAATAAAAACAAGGCAGTACAATTTGAAACTGGAAATTATAAATCAACAAAAGCCTTTATATTTGGAGAACTTATATTACAGTGTAGGAATTCTTTGGAGCTAGAAAAGGCATTTTTTATCAAAATGATGCCACCATAATTTTTTCAAATTTTTTAATTAATATTTAATACTATAAAAAATTTATTTTGTGTGATATACTGTCTCCAGCGGTGTGGCGCTCATGCCATAACGGCCGCGCGGAGACCTATTTTCGGCGTTGAATAAAAATTATGAATAATGGAGATAGAATTCCGAGAGTCGAAACTTTTTTATTGAAAATGTCCGCCTCTTTAAGGATATTTCTTCAAAAGTTCTTAAATATCAATAGTTTTTGAGTTATTATCGAAAAACTTAATATCTTTTTTTTCTATCTTATTTTGTTAATAACAATTGCATTTTTTATGTGCTAATAAATGCTCGAGATACATCTTTCTAGACGCCATTCCGAATCGAATGAGATATCGCACATATGTTTAGGACCGGGAACAGGAATTAACCCGTTTTTTAACTTGTTAATCAGACTAAAAATTAATTTTATGTTTTTTAAAATACATTCGTTTGCAAAATTTGTTTTGAACAGTTTCTAAGACATAAAAATATAGCTACTTGAGAGATTCAGTGTTCGTGAAGTTAGTAGTAGATCTTTTGAGAACCCAGCATCTTCGATTTGTTGAAAATATAAACAGGATGTTCATAAAATCAGATGTGGAATCATCTGCGACTGAAAGATAAACTTTAGTCACTATCTTCCATCGTCAAGATAACCTCTTGTGGGGTATTCATGAATACCCCACAAAAAATAACTTCATTTTAATCGTGGATTTTTCAATTCACAGAAAAATCTTTCTATCAATATTCAATTGAGAATGTTTCCCTTTTCAACATGAATACCCCACAAGAGGTTATCTTGACGATGGAAGATAGTGACTAAAGTTTATCTTTCAGTCGCAGATGATTCCACATCTGATTTCATGAACATCCTGTTTATATTTTCAACAAATCACACCGGAAGGATTACAAATAAAATTTTTCTCAATTGCTTCTGTAGAACTTGCGTGGCGAGGAAATGAAGGAGCGTCATGCTTGACTCATTATTTTCAAAAGGAATCTGGAAATGATGATACTCCAACTGGTAGAATACAATATAATCCTATTTTTACCAAAACCACACAGAGAGGAGCAAAAACCGCGTGCTTATAATAAATGGCTTGTACCCAACCATAAAGAAGTAAGTCGTTGTCCAGTGAGACTTCTAGATAAAATAATGATGAAAAGAAGCGAAAAATCAATATTAAAAAAGATAGGTAATTTATGACCTAACCTAACCTAACTGGAGATAACAAAAAACCCTTGGCTGGTACAAAAATCTGCCAATTGGAGTGCATGAAATTAGTAAATGGACCAAAAAGTCTGCAGAATTGGCAAATTTAAATATGACAAACAAAACATTTTCAAATTATTCTCAACGAGCCACTGCTGTTTCACAATTGGCTAAAGCAGGTGTATCGGAACAAGAACTTATTAAAATAACAGGACATGGTAATAGCAGTTCTATCAAACCCTACCTACAGTTAGATGAACAACATCACCAAAACATAATAAATAAGATGAGATCCAATTTAAAAAACGCTACAGGTTCAAGTAATAACACCTTCGGTATTTCCAGCACTTCAATGAGCAGTAGCCACGTTTCCAGCGCAGAAAATAACTCAGCTAAAAAAAACGTAGTATATAATAATTGTAATTTTCATTGTAACAATTTGTATTTAAATTAATAAGTTGTTTATATTTACTTAGTTTATTCAAAAAATCAAATACAATACGCTTCAAAATAAATACGGTTATACATCTCAAACTTCCTTCATAATTACAAATCGTGTCAGTTTGACATATTTTTTTTTATTCGAGTCAGAAGCATCTTACATTATATATAACTCACAGTTAGGTATACAGATATTGTTAAATTAATCAAACTAAGTATGTCTTGCCCAGTATTGGGCGACGTCGATTGCGTTTGGTAGAGCTGACATCAGATCTTCGTGGGTGCATTGGGTGGGGCACAGCGGGCATTCGTACATGTGTGAAGTCGTCTGGGGGGCGCCACAATCGCATAGGGTGGAGCTCACTGGGTATCCCCATTTGTTCAGGGTGACCCTAGATCTTGCAGTTTCGGTTCGGAGTCTATTCAGAGATGTCCAGACCTCCCAACTCTCCTCTCTCCCAGCAGCTAGGTTTTCGGATGGAGTCATCCAATGTTGGTGGCTTTCCAAAAATCGATCCTAGACTTGTTCGTTTGTTCCTGGAAATCTGCGGTGGTTGTTAGGAAGCTATTTCTTGACTTTAGTCTCTGGTATGCTGGTTGCAGGCCATATAGAGGGTGCCGCTCAGAAGTTGACGATTTAAGTCTTTCCTTATAGGCTGCAGCTTCTCTTCGGGCAGCAGGCGGGGCTACCCCCGCCAGATGGTGAACTCTATCCAAGGGGGTGGGTTTCAGGCATCCTGTAATAAGTCTACAATTCTCATTCAGCGCAACATCAACTTGTTTGGCATGTACTGACTTATACGATACTGGGCAGGCATATTCCCCGGCGGAGTAGCATGGGGCCAATGCGGTGGTATTGACGACACTTGGACTAGCACCTCAAGAGCTACCTGATATCTTCCTTAGGATGTTGTTCCTCCCGCTCACTTTCAGTTTAGTGTTCCTACAGTGTTGTTTATAGGTTAGGGTCCTGTCTAAGGTGACTCCGAGATATTTTGGGTTTGAGCAGTGCTCCAGTAGTATTCCATTCCACCTTACTTGCAGCTTTCTAGATGCCTGTTTGTTGCGGAGGTGGAAGGCGCATACTTGAGTTTTTGCTGGGTTTGGCCTCAGCTGGTTTTTATTGTAGTATCGGTTCCAGTACCTCAGTTAGACTTTGTTCAATGTCTTCGAAATAGTTTCCCTGCGCAGCTATTGCTCGGTCATCAGCATAGATGTAGCTGTTAGTTTCGATGGGAAGCGGTTGGTCGTTAGTATATATATTAAATAGGGTGGGAGCCAGCACGCTGCCCTGTGGTAGACCGTTCTTTTGGTTGCGCCACCTACTCTGCTTTCCCTGGAAGTCCACATAGAACATACGATTCTGGAGCAAGCTCCTTATGATGTTTGTGAGCTTAATATCTTTGGTTATCTCGTAGACTTTCCGCATTAACATCCGAAGGTTGATAGTGTCGTATGCTGCCGTTAAATCTATGAAGACTACTCCTGTAACTTTGCGCTTTTGGTACCCATCCTCAATGAACTGCGTCAGATTGAGTGCCTGTGTGGTGCAACATTTTCCAGGGCGGAAGCCAGCCTGTTGTGGAATGAGGAGGGGTTCTATGACTTCTGTTAACCGGTTATGTATGATCCTCTCGAAAATTTTGAAGATCTGACACAGGAAGAAGATGGGTCGGTAATTCTTAGGGTCACCAGGTTCCTTACCTGGTTTGAGGATTGCTATTACCTTGGCTTTTCGCCATATGCTTGGTATTTGTCCAGATTCTAGGCAGTTGTTGAACATTTCCAGCAGCCATTGCCTTGCCCTTGGTCCAAAATGTTTTATTTGCCCCGTGCGAAGGTCATCCAGGCCCGCTGCTTTACGTGTTTTACATCTGTTGATAGCTGCATTTAGTTCCTCCATTGTGAATGTACTAGAGAGGATAGCTGTTTCCTCCTCCGGTCTCCTAAGGATCATTGTTTGACATAATAATCCTCATGCTTCGCGGTCGGATTATTTAAACTGTCAAACTAACACTCTTTGTAATTATGCAACAAGTTATCGATGTATAACCTGATTATTTTGAAGTACTTATAGTATTACTACTGATTATAAATTTTGTCATAAATTATCTGTAATTTGAAAAAATATTATTTCTTCCTTTTTCGTAGATAGGCGTCAATTAGTTCTTTTGAAAATATCGGGGAAAATACCACTCTCGATAGACTTTTAGAATATGATCATGAGGGGGTAAAGTAGATACTGCAGGCTTTGAATAGATATCATGCTATTCCATCCAGGTCACCGTTTTTTTTCGGTTGCTGATTCCTCAGTAAGAAACAATGACAAAGCCGGATGAGAGGATGATAAATAACGTAACATTGTATGAATATTAATCTTTCTTCTTTTATTTTCCTTTATTAAAGGTAAAAAAGATGGAGTACTATTTCAATTGTTCTTTCATAAAAAATAAGGTAAAATATAATGAAATGTTTACAGAATCAGTTCATAATTATTCAATAACTAATAATAAAGTGGGTAATCTTCTGCAAAATTGGTGCAATTAAACACTCGACTCACCTTGGACTATTTTTCGTTGTTTTTCCCATCCGATGCATTTACGCCATAAACCGTTCAACGTGATTACTGTAATTTGTTGAAGTTGTAAAGAACTTGACATAAAATCGTAATGAAATAAATAAACAGACTGGTTAATTTCGTCCCACCCCAAGAATACTACTACTACTGTTGTTAAGAGTTTGAACTTTACTCGATCGTATCTGAAAAAAAACAACGTATGAATACTGAATTAGTATGGCAGTATTGAACAATATAGGATCGAATATAGCAGAGTTTTGAGTTTTGCGATCACTAGAGTTTTATTTTCATTCAATATAGGCAATTCGACGTGATAAAATAAAAACTTTTTAACAAAAAATAAAAACGACGAAAAAAGACTCTGAAAAGCAAAAAATAAAATGAACCTTTTTTTCGTCTTAATAACTGAAATCCTAAATTAATGTAAGTAAGTAACTAATTTTGAGTCGGCGCCAAACAAACAAACAAGCAAATTAATTGTAATAATATATGTTTATTTACTAGGTAACGAAAATAGAAGTTTCCAGGAGAAAATATGTATAAATACCAAGTAAATAAACAGAAACGCCATGTAGTCCTGGGGAGGCCTGTCTATGGAGAGGTTTATGTTCATTTGCTTTTATGAATTTATGTGCAATATTCAAATTGCTGATTTATTTCCTAACTTATAAGTATGTTCCTATAACTATATAAGATATAACATAGAGAATACAACTAAGTCTACGTGATATACATAATCAATCAGATGTAGAATAGAATGAATAAAGTATGAAACATGGAGTTCCTCAGGGCTCTGTCCTTGGACCCTTACTCTTTATTATTTATATAAACGACATCTGTCAGCACATGCTACAGGACACTACCACCATTCTTTTTGCTGACGATACATCACTTATCAATACTTCTCCAGATTTTTATAGCCTCAAAATTCTAGCTGACAATTCGATTGACTTTGCTAGAAATTGATTCTCTGCTAATTTCCTACAACTCAATGGTGATAAAACGCAACAGCTGGTTATTTCCAGTAACAATAAGTACACCTCAGGAGCACACTGCAAGCTTCTTGGAATAACAATCGATGACACTCTCAGCTGGTACTATCATACTGAAAAACTGAACAGCGAGCTTTCTAGTGCATTATTCCTCATAAGAAGATTGAGATATGTTGTAGGTTCTGAATTATTGAGGCAAATATATTTTGGTCTGTTTCATTCTCGAATTAGTTATGGAACCATTTTATGGGGAAATTCCAGCAATGCGGTAATTATCTTCAGATCCCAGAAGAAGGCTATTCGCCTTCTAGCTGGTGTTGGATTCCGTGATCACTGTCGTCCCCTGTTCATTGACATGAAAATAATGACACTGCCATGCATTTATATTTATCAAACCCTCTGTGAAATACACTCAAACAAAGGGAGTTATACTCTTTCGTCTGATATTCACAAATACGAAACCAGATCGGCAAACCAAATAGCTCTTCAACGCTTCAGGCTCACTAAGTCGAAATCTAATTCTCTGAATTTGAAACTATATAACAAGTTGAGCTTAGAAGTACGCGCCTTGAATGAAAATTGTTTTAAGATTAACGTGAAAAGTTACCTCATAAATAAATGTTTTAGAAGAATTTCTGAATGTAAAATTTGTACATGACTTTTACCATTTATATATTTATTTGTTTTTTTTTACAACAAAATATTTTTAAATGTTATTTTTAAACACATGTATATGTCGATAAAATGAATGTTTTTACATCTTATATATTTTACATATTATCTTCCATAGATAATATTTCTGTACAAACTGACGTGCTATAAACCGATGTGTAAACTAGCCAAATAAAGTCTATCTATCTATCTATCTATCTATCTATCTATCTATCTATCTATCTATCTATCTATCTATCTATCTATCTATCTATCTATCTTTTTTTTTTTTTAATTTGAAGGGGTAAAAAATCTTCTGAAGACGCACCAGCCTGTTGTTCTATCGGCTGGCCAGTGTCGGATTCGGTCCCTAAGGAACCGCCTACCGACTAAAAAATTTCCCCTTCAGTAGTTTGCAGCATCACCACACCGGAATCCGCTTTCGCATTTCTTCAGTGTGGTGGGCTGTTTCTGTTTTATCAATCTCTTCTATTTCTCTCTTCTTTCTCCTTGGTTTCTATAATTTGTCGGATGGTTTTATACGCTATTTTCCAGCCTTCTTTCGATATCACCAGGCTACTCATCATATTTTCCGCGTTAAATGTCCTCTCCACTTCCCTCATATACTCATCTCTCTCCCGGTGCCATCTAGGGCACTCGAAAAGCGTGTGTTCCACGTCATCCACTACCCCGCAGTAAGTACACCTATCTGTCTCCGATCTCTTTCTGTCGTAGAGATATTTTCTAAAGCATCCGTGTCCTGAGAGCGCTTGCGTTAGATAATAGTCCACTTCTCCGTGTGGTCTACTCAACCAGACTGCAATATCCGGTATCAGCTGGTAGGTCCACCGGCCGTAGGTGCCAGATCTCCATTTTTCCTGCCATTTGGTCTACGCGATTTCTCCGTGTGGTCTACTCAACCAGACTGCAATATCCGGTATCAGCTGGTAGGTCCACCGGCCGTAGGTGCCAGATCTCCATTTTTCCTGCCATTTTCCGTTCTTCTATAAGGAATTTTATCGGTGGTACCCCTGCTATAACTCCCACTCCTTCTGCCGATATGCTTCTGTAGGCGCTGCATATCCTAATACACATGAGTCTTTGGATTCTCTGCAGTTTTTTTTCCAATTTCTTGTTTTCAGTAGCTGTGTGCCATACTGGGGCTGCGTAGAGCAACTGGGAGTGTATCACACTCGACAGGGTTCTCCTTTTGGATGCCCTCGGCCCTCCAATGTTGGGCATCAGGTTGGTCAAGGCCACAAGGGTTTTTTCTGCCTTTTCGATAACCTTGTTAACGTGTTCGGCAAACGTTAGCTTCGTGTCGATCCATACTCCCAGATACTTTATTGCCTTACTTGGTTTCACCGTGGTGTCCTGAACTCTGAATTCTATCGGTGCAATCTTCCTTTTTGTGGTCAGAAGAACAACCTCTGTCTTTTCGGGCGCTAGCTGCAGATTTCTGCCTTCCATCCATTCGGTGATTCTGATGAGTGCGGTGTTTGCCGTATTCATCAGTGTACATTCCTCTTTGGCAGTTACTACCATTGCTATATCGTCTGCGAAGCCAATAGTGTAGTACCATCTGGTAATTTTATTTTCAGTGGATCGTCGTACAGAATGTTCCACAGTGTTGGTCCCAGCACATATCCCTGTGGAACTCTGCTGTTTATGTCCATGGTCCTACTGACTCCCTCGGCCTCGAGTATTACTCGCCTCTCTGATAGGTATGAATTTATAATATTCACCAGACTCTCATCAACTCCCTTCTTCCTGAGTTCTTCCAGGATAATTTGCCATGATGCGCTGTTGAATGCATTCTTAACATCCAGGGTGATCATTGCACATAGTCTTCGGTGGGGGTGCGAGTATTCTGCAGCACCTCTAGCGATTTTCATCACCTGGAGGATTGCGTCTACTGTCTGCCTGCCTTCCCTGAAGCCGTATTGGTTATCGGATAGTTCCTGTGCGTGTTAGTTCTCTTCTAAGCCTTGCCAGTATCAGGTGTTCGTATAGTTTGCCCTCTATATCTAAAAGGCATATCGGTCTGTACGACGACGGGTTGTTCACCGGCTTGTCTCCTTTCTTAAAAGGACTAATTTCGCTTTCTTCCACTCTGCTGGAAAGTTTGCTCCATCTGCGAGATCATTGTAGACTCTCAGTACATCTTCTGGCCGGTCTATAACAACTTGTTTTATTACCTCCGGTGGTATATTCCCAGGTCCCGGTGCCTTGTTATCCTTCAGCTTATTACTTGCAGCTAGTAATTCTTCGAGTGTAAAATTTAAAAACTTAGCGTTGATATCACAGTCAAATATCACAGTTTCGTGCGTCGGAAATAGGGAATGTGCTACTTCCTCCATCTTTGGCATTGTTAGATTAGGTCTGGGAGTGTATCCAATCATACCCTTCATGACTATTTTGTATCCTTCCCCCCAGATATCATCCTCGATTTTTTGGCAGATGCTTATTTCCAGCTGGCTCTTTTGGAGGTTTTAATAGGGTTTCTCAACTTCTTCTGACTCACTTTTTAGTCTTCCCATTGTTGGAGGTTTTCTTGTGGATAGTTTCTCTTCGCATTCCTTGTATAGAGCCTTCTTTTCAGTACGCATTCCTTGCGGAGTTCTGCTACTCCTCGTTCCACCAATATACCGGTTTCCTCTCCTAACTGATTTTCTCTTTGGCATTGATTTATCACAGATATTGACTAGGTTTTCAGTGAGGTTGCTTGCATCACTCATTCCTTCCATTTCTTGGATTGCATTTCGTAGTCTTTCCCGATCTAGTTTCCTTACTTGCCATCCTTTGGGTTTTTGGTCTCTAATGGGTGCCTGTTTTCCTTCCGTTATGTCGAAAATTATGTAGTTGTGATCGCTCAGCGATTCTTTTTCACTCACATGCCAGTCGGTGATGTTGGTCTTGATATCATTCGTCGAAATTGTCAGGTCCAGTATTGATGCTTGTTCACGTCTTACGAAGGTAGGTTTATTTCCTTGGTTGACAATTGTCAGATCGTTCTTTGCTATCCATTCGGTTACCACTTGCCCTCGTCTATCTGTGAAATGCATGCCCCATTGAGGAGATTTCGCATTGAAATCGCCCGCGATGATAGCTTTCTCCTTTCTAGTTCTCACCAGGTCCCGATTATCTCTAACGTCGTTTCCAGGTCCTGAATATCATGGTTCCCGGAGCAGTAGCAACTGTAGACTGTGAATTGGTTAGTTGCCACGTACGTGAAGCCGGGACCCTTCCTTGCCCTTTATTATTACATTGCCATCCATTACTTTGATTGCGGAATCTATTTCCCGTCGAATACCCAGTCCTTTCGATTCTTGATGGCATTCCGGTTGGGTTCTGATATTATGTATTCCTACGCCTAGTTCTTGTGCATTTGCTAGTGCCATGTCATGGGCTGGCCGGCTCCTATTTGTGTTAATTTGAAGGAGTTTTATCTTGTTCATTGCTTTCCCTGGTATCTCGATATGTCTCTTCATTGTCCTACATTTTGAATATATCGCCTGGTGGCCTTGTTCTTTGCAGTAGATGCAGTATGCTTCGTTTGGGCATTCTTTTTGCTCTATGTCCTGGCTTGCAACATTTCATACAGAGATTTCCTCTGTCTTGCCCTTTGCACTCCACCTTGATGTGTCCATGTTCCCAGCACCTATAGCATTTGACATCCACTTTCCTTTCGAAGACCCTGCAGTTTGTCCAACCTATTCTGATTTTCTCCATCCTAAGGAGTTTATCTGCATCCGCCTCTGACATCACCAGTGTCGCATTCTGTCTGTTTCCGAATGCTGGGCGGAGAGCCCTCACTTCGAAAGATTCCGGTCCGGCACCACTTGCTTTACAGACCTCTTCTGCGATTTCTACTGCCGTTGCTGCCTGGTCCATGTCCTTCAAGTGCAGGACTCTTTTATTAACCAGGAGGGATGTTTTTGCATCTGGTAGTTTCTCGCAGAGCTCCTTTTTTAGGATTTCCGCTTTATCAGACCCGTTACTTACCGTGACAAGTAGTTCTCCCTTCCTGGTCTTCAGTATATTTTTTATATCCACTCCTATGTCACTAGGGTTCACTGTTCCCCTGACCGTTTTGAGGAGGTCTGCGTATGATTTTCCCTCCATTTTTATGAGTACTGCATCTTGTTTCGGTTTTCTCGGCTGATATGCTCCACCCGCATTATGTTTGCTCCTTTGAGAGTTTCCGTGAGTTATTTTCTTTTGGCTGTTCGCTGGTTTATACATCCTAACTTCCACGTTGGTGTTCACGAAAAGGTATTTTATGATTCTCTCAAACATCACCCCTCCTATTCCTTCCATCTCTGGAACAGCCACTTTGAGTTTTTGGTTTGCGAGTATGTGGTTCCTGATTTTTTCGATGCATTGAAATACATCGACGTCCTCTGCTTCCCCGTTGCTCATGTCATCGGTGGTTATAGGGTAATAAATACCTCTGGCGTTACAGATGAAACTTCCATCCTCTTTCGGAAAACTAAGTGAATGCACCATCATGGCCACCTCTCCTTTGGTTTTATTCTGCCTTTTAAGTCCTTCTTCACCTCCAAACTTATTGATGGCTATTCCGATTTCCTTGTGTTTTGAATCAATACTGCTATTGCATGGAAGTATGATTTCGTACTCACTTGGTGCCTCCCATATATGGCACTGCTCTATATCTATCTTGGGGAAGACTTCTTCGACCCAGTCATCCTCTGTTATGCTCTGGAAATTTTCAAAATTCTGTTTCTGTGTGAGAATTTGCCGTCTTTCTTTTTTTATGGGGTCTCCTTCTCGCATTTTCGGGTGCCTTACGTGGCTTTCTTTTTTTTTTTGTGTGATTCTTCCATGGTCCAACATCTGTTGTTTAGCCACTCGTTTTCTTTTCGCCATTCTTTCTCGCCTTCTTCTGTACCATTGTTCTTGACTATTTGTTCCAACCAGTTTGCTAGTTCCTTAGTCTTCAATTTCTCAGCATGCAGGGCTAACCTGGTAGCTACCTCCTTTACTTCTTGTTTTGGTTTGTACATGTCCTTCACCACCTGTTCAAGCTTCTGTATCTGTCCAAGCATACTTTCTACAGTCTTTTTGAAAGTATCTCCTTCGTTTTTGATCCCATCGGTTTTAGTTTTTCCAGGGGATAGATCATTCCTCTTTCGTTTGATCGGTTGTTCCGGCACTACCGTATCATCCATTTTCTGAAAATTACGTGCTTCAGAAAAGGAAGATGTCCTTGCCCTGATTGGTGATCTGTGGATCGAGGGTCGTCTAATGAAGGGATTTTCGATGTCTCCAGTACTTGGAATACGGGGTCTAGGCTTTGAAAATACTCCTTCTAGTTGATTTTGTTCTGATTTTTGTAGTTAATTTTGGTTCTGTCATAATGTTCCCACGAGTATGGTACGAAAAGGCAGTCCGGCGAGGCAGAGCGTCCATACCCGCTAAGGCTAAGATCCCCGGAGGTCGCCAGGTATCCGGGGCATCGCTTGAGACACAGTTTTTACCCTGTGCCATGCATCCCTCGGCGCGATGGTGTTACACCTTGGGATTGGAGCTCCCATTCTCGTCTGCCCCGACCCTGTCCTCCACTGGGGTTGGTTACCCAGTCTCGGGCAGGGTTGCTCGAGTTACCGGGGTCCACCACTAGGAGGTGAGAATTGGGATTTGGTAGGAGAGGCTAGGTGACTCTAACAGGAATCAGAGTCATATGTTCCGCATCACTACCATTTTGAACCCCAAAAAAATCTATCTATCTATCTATCTATCTATCTATCTATCTATCTATCTATCTATCTATCTATCTATCTATCTTTTTTTTTTTTTAATTTGAAGGGGTAAAAAATCTTCTGAAGACGCACCAGCCTGTTGTTCTATCGGCTGGCCAGTGTCGGATTCGGTCCCTAAGGAACCGCCTACCGACTAAAAAATTTCCCCTTCAGTAGTTTGCAGCGTCACCACACCGGAATCCGCTTTCGCATTTCTTCAGTGTGGTGGGCTGTTTCTGTTTATCAATCTCTTCTATTTCTCTTCTTTCTCCTTGGTTTCTATAATTTGTCGGATGGTTTTATACGCTATTTTCCAGCCTTCTTTCGATATCTCCAGGCTACTCATCATATTTTCCGCGTTAAATGTCCTCTCCACTTCCCTCATATACTCATCTCTCCTCCCGGTGCCATCTAGGGCACTCGAAAAGCGTGTGTTCCACGTCATCCACTACCCCGCAGTAAGTACACCTATCTGTCTCCGATCTCTTTCTGTCGTAGAGATATTTTCTAAAGCATCCGTGTCCTGAGAGCGCTTGCGTTAGATAATAGTCCACTTCTCCGTGTGGTCTACTCAACCAGACTGCAATATCCGGTATCAGCTGGTAGGTCCACCGGCCGTAGGTGCCAGATCTCCATTTTTCCTGCCATTTGGTCGTACGCGATGTTATGGCTGTGCTCCTTGCTTCCCCGTTATGAGTCTCTTTCCGTTCTTCTATAAGGAATTTTATCGGTGGTACCCCTGCTATAACTCCCACTCCTTCTGCCGATATGCTTCTGTAGGCGCTGCATATCCTAATACACATGAGTCTTTGGATTCTCTGCAGTTTTTTTTCCAATTTCTTGTTTTCAGTAGCTGTGTGCCATACTGGGGCTGCGTAGAGCAACTGGGAGTGTATCACACTCGACAGGGTTCTCCTTTTGGATGCCCTCGGCCCTCCAATGTTGGGCATCAGGTTGGTCAAGGCCACAAGGGTTTTTTCTGCCTTTTCGATAACCTTGTTAACGTGTTCGGCAAACGTTAGCTTCGTGTCGATCCATACTCCCAGATACTTTATTGCCTTACTTGGTTTCACCGTGGTGTCCTGAACTCTGAATTCTATCGGTGCAATCTTCCTTTTTGTGGTCAGAAGAACAACCTCTGTCTTTTCGGGCGCTAGCTGCAGATTTCTGCCTTCCATCCATTCGGTGATTCTGATGAGTGCGGTGTTTGCCGTATTCATCAGTGTACATTCCTCTTTGGCACTTACTACCATTGCTATATCGTCTGCGAAGCCAATAAGTGTAGTACCATCTGGTAATTTTATTTTCAGTAGATCGTCGTACAGAATGTTCCACAGTGTTGGTCCCAGCACAGATCCCTGTGGAACTCCGCTGTTTATGTCCATGGTCATACTGATCCCCTCGGCCTCGAGTATTACTCGCCTCTCTGATAGGTATGAATTTATAATATTCACCAGACTCTCATCAACTCCCTTCTTCCTGAGTTCTTCCAGGATAATTTGCCATGATGCGCTGTTGAATGCATTCTTAACATCCAGGGTGATCATTGCACATAGTCTTCGGTGGGGGTGCGAGTATTCTGCAGCACCTCTAGCGATTTTCATCACCTGGAGGATTGCGTCTACTGTCTGCCTGCCTTCCCTGAAGCCGTATTGGTTATCGGATAGTTCCCCTGTGCGGGTTATTTCTCTTTTAAGCCTTGCCAGTATCAGGTGTTCGTATAGTTTGCCCTCTATATCTAAAAGGCATATCGGTCTGTACGACGACGGGTTGTTCACCGGCTTGTCTCCCTTTCTTAAAAGGACTAATTTCGCTTTCTTCCACTCTGCTGGAAAGTTTGCTCCATCTGCGAGATCATTGTAGACTCTCAGTACATCTTCTGGCCGGTCTATAACAACTTGTTTTATTACCTCCGGTGGTATATTCCCAGGTCCCGGTGCCTTGTTATCCTTCAGCTTATTACTTGCAGCTAGTAATTCTTCGAGTGTAAAATTTAAAAACTTAGCGTTGATATCACAGTCAAATATCACAGTTTCGTGCGTCGGAAATAGGGAATGTGCTACTTCCTCCATCTTTGGCATTGTTAGATTAGGTCTGGGAGGGTATCCAATCATACCCTTCATGACTATTTTGTATCCGTCCCCCCAGATATCATCATCGATTTTTTGGCAGAGTGATTTCCAGCTGGCTCTTTTTGAGTTTTTAATAGAGTTTCTCAACATCTTCTGACTCACTTTGTAGTCTTCCCATAGTTGGAGGTTTTCTTGTGGATAGTTTCTCTTCGCATTCCTTGTATAGAGCCTTCTTTTCAGTACGCATTCCTTGCGGAGTTCTGCTACTTCCTCGTTCCACCAATATACCGGTTTCCCTCTCCTAACTGATTTTCTCTTTGGCATTGATTTATCACAGATATTGACTAGGTTTTCAGTGAGGTTGCTTGCATCACTCATTCCTTCCATTTCTTGGATTGCATTTCGTAGTCTTTCCCGATCTAGTTTCCTTACTTGCCATCCTTTGGGTTTTTGGTCTCTGGTTTTTCGAAATTGCAGGTCCAGTTGTGCTTGTTTTAAGGGGTTTGGTTGCCTGTTTTCCTTTCGTCAGATCGTTTTACCATTCGGTTACCACTTGCCCTCGTCTATCTGTGAAATGCATGCCCCATTGAGGAGATTTCGCATTGAAATCGCCCGCGATGATAGCTTTCTCCTTTCTAGTTCTCACCAGGTCCCCGATTATCTCTAACGTCGTTTCCAGGTCCTGAATATCATGGTTCCCGGAGCAGTAGCAACTGTAGACTGTGAATTGGTTAGTTGCCACGTACGTGAAGCCGGGACCCCTTCCTTGCCCCTTTATTATTACATTGCCATCCATTACTTTGATTGCGGAATCTATTTCCCCGTCGAATACCCAGTCCTTTCGATTCTTGATGGCATTCCGGTTGGGTTCTGATATTATTAGTATTCCTACGCCTAGTTCTTGTGCATTTGCTAGTGCCATGTCATGGGCTGGCCGGCTCCTATTTGTCCTATCCTATCTATCTATCTATCTATCTATCTATCTATCTATCTATCTATCTATCTATGTGGTAGGATGCTTTGAATTAATTTTAATCAATTTTTTCAAAGTATTTTTATAAAAACAGTTTCGATTTAATGCATCTTATATTTTCCGGAAGGCTATTATAAAGTTTCGGCGGCGCATTATATGTAATAGATCGTTGCCCTAACGCTTTGTTGGTTCTCGGCAACTATGCGTTCTTTATTCTCCTACTTCACGTAATATATGAATGGTCAGGTTCATTTAGGTAAGATGATTTATTTGAGAAGATGAACATCAGCACTGACTTCACATATATTTGTGTGATATCTAGTGTTTTCAGATCCTCATAGAGTTTGTCGGATGAGTATCGATAGGGTTTGAATGATATTATTTTGAGAATATTTTTTTGAATGACTAGCAGAGACTTGCGGGCTGCGCCCCACCCCTTTATACTATAGCTCAATAACGATTCTGCGATAGCAAAATATATGTCTTTCAGTTTTTCTAATGGGACATTTATAAAATTTGTACAATAGGGAACGAACTTTCTTTCTGAGGCTTTCTGTGTGGACGTCCCATTTTAGGTAAGAGTCGATGAATATTCCAAGATAACGTACACTACGGGCTGTCACAACATTTTGTTCATCAAAGACTATGCTATATGTTGGTAGGTTGTGATCTTATGGAGAAAATGGTATTATCTTAGTTTTTGTGACATCCACCGTTAATAAATTTCATTTGAACCAATCATTTATTTTCACCAGTCCTCTTCTGCCTTTTCCTTTACTTCATCCCATGAATTAGCAACATAAATAATGACTGCATCGTCAGCGAACGAAACGATCTCTCCAGTAGATTCAGTGGCGAGCAAGGAGTTTAAATATATCATAAATAGTACAGAACCAAGAACTGTATCCTGTGGTACACCACAGGGAGTCGATCTTGAACTACTTATTGTCTCATTTACTTTGACTATTTGTACGCGGTTTTCGAGAAAGTTTCTGAAGAGTTCCAGTGGAATTCCTGTTATGCCCAGATATTCAAGCTTTTCCAGCAAAAGCCTGTCTGGTTGAAATTATATTATGTGGGTCAAGGTAATCCATAAGACGCCTTTTGATTATTTTCTCAAATAATTTAGAAAACACCGATGTGAGCGAAATCGGCCGGTAGTTTGCCACACATGATTTGCTTCCTCCTTTAAATATTGGTATTATGATTGATGTTTTGGAAGTGGCACTATTCCGGTATGAATGCACAAGTTGAAGATGTCGCACAAGGGTGCAGCTATATACTCTAATATCAGTTTGACCGTCTCATTTTTAATCCCATTTATCATTTTGCAAGGTCAAAATTTCATTTTTTATTTCGGTTTTAGAGGTGGGACGGAGATATATGGAGTTTAGAGATATTGTATGTTGCTCTTTTGAGTCATTATTTTTTATTTTTGATGCAAGCTTGGAGCCTACTTCAGAGAAATAATTATTCATTTCATTTGCTATATCATTCGTTTCGGTTATTTCCGTACCATCTTCCAGAATTAAGTTTTTAAAGGTGTTTGTTTTCTCTTTATGATTGTTGGTAAACATGTTCACAACTTTCCACATATTTTTTGCTGATCCAGCATTCTTTTCTATTTCGGATCCGAAAAAAGTGGTTTCAGCTTTTTTTATTAGTCTATTTAGTTTGTTTCAATATTTGATGTAGTCAGTTTTTAGTGTTTGATTGTTTGGTTCCAATATTTGTCTTTGGTGCAGAGAATCGCGAGTTTTAATGGAAGTCACTAATCCCTGTGATATCCAAGGTTTTTTTTCTTCACTTTTATTTGAATAGTTTGTGTTGCATCTTTTATTATTTCTGTCACCTCGTTTATGAATGATTTGTATGATGCCTCGGCGTTTTGTAGAGTTTCGACATTATTCCAACTCAGGTCCGGATCAAAAGGTGTGGAGGCCCTGGGGCAACAAAGGAGTGGAGGCCCCTAATTATTTTTCAAACAAGTTTTTTTTTATTTATTGCGGAGCAAATCAAATTATTTCGACACGAGCATATGTAGGTATAATAAAATACAACAAATAAATTAAATTACAGCATAAACAAAGGGATTCTTGCGAGCTTTTTTCGACGAAAAATCATTGATGATTTCGGTCAAATCCAGCATCCGGAGAAAATCATTCTCAATGCTTAGAAGCGTTAACTTTGATATGCGGCTTTGTCTCATCGTAATTCGCCTATTTTTTTCACTTTGGAAAATGAGCGCTTTGCAGTGCAATTTGACATCATCACATTCTCAGTTGTAATATCACAAGAGAGTGAAAATAATTCGACAGATTTTCGAAAACTTGTTCCCAGGCAATAGACAAGAGAGACCAACTGGCTCGAGTGGCTATTGCCAACAAGTTTGAGAAAGAAATCTAGATAATTATTTTCTACTATAGGTATCGAACTCTCGTGTGGTATTCTTCAGATTATTTTTTGATGTTAAGATCATAAACACATTTCCTTGCAAAATTATATAATGTACTAAACCGGATTTGATTCATTTCACACTTTTCATGCGAATTGATGACAGACGTCAAATTAAAAATATAGGTTGTCAGACAATAAAAACAAAATACCTCAAATTATTCCCGCGACAATTTTCTAGGTGGAATATTCCCACTATTGATTGGCCAAAACGTATATGAATTATTTGAATTGAATGTTTCCATTGGTTTCTAGCAATGTCAAAAAATAATCACTGTAATTTCAATGTTTGAGAATGTAGCTCTGGGATTTTGGTTTTCAAGAATTTGATAGTAGAACATCTTAGATAGATAGATAGATAGTCATTTTCAGAAGGATTTACATTTGTTGCGGAATGTCATCTTTCTCTTAGACTCACACTTTCAGATTTCGGGGATTTCTCTGTTACAAGCGCGCCACTCAGCGGACACTTGTCAACGCCAATAAATAGGAAAAACAGGTATAGACGGGCAAAGTGTTTGTAGAATCGGCAGAAAAATAGTCAACAGAATTTGAACTTTTGTTCTATTATGGAATGCGCACAGGGCTCTTATAAATAATTTGATGCAATCATATTCATAAATTGAAATATTATTTTCTTTTGCTTATGATTATTGAATTTCATTGTGTATCTAGATCGCTTGTGTCATTCGAAGAATACATCGACAGAAAATCCTTCATTTAATAAAAATAATGTATTTTTTTTTTAAATTCAATTGTTCTTGTTTTTACAGCTAATTTCGATACGATATAATAATTTGTATAATAGTATGATGTTTTACTTGGTGATTTTTTCTCGCATATACACATGATTCATCAGATCGAAGATTAATATTAACCATGGATTTTGACAAGAATACGAAAAATGTTTTTGAATGTTTAAAACGAAAAATGAGAGGAAAAAGTGGGAGAACTGCTCTTTCGTTGTCAGATTTTTTATATATAATTTTGCATATCCTTCGGTATTTGTTAGGAAATTTTACCTAAAAATTTATATTGTGGAGGCCCCTCTCTTGTGGAGGCCCCGGGGCTGCAGCCCTGTTTGCCCCCCTCTTAATCCGGCTCTGTTCCAACTTTTCGATTTTATTATATTTAGTAGTTTTTTTTCGTTTGTTTTATAGTACGTGACTACGTTTCCAGCCGTCGCATTATTGTTTATACTGGTGATAACGAAGGTTGTATAGTGGTTTGGGATTAGTGTTTTCAAGACGATAGAATAGTTGCTTTCAACATAGTTTTTATTTTTGCCCCTTATGAATACGTGATCTAGACAAGATTTTGTTTTCGAAGTAACTCTAGTATATGTGTTAATCAGGGAGATGAAGCCCTTCTCCTGCAACATATTCAGATATTCATCAGATTCTTTGGAGTGTTTTTGAGTAATTTTGGAATGTTATTGTTTTGCATTTTTATGTTCTCTTGTTTTGATCATTTCTTTGAAGTGATTTAATGATCTTCGTAATCCTCAGAAGTGCTTTTGATTTATCCTGTGGGCATTTTTCTATACCTTTGTGATTATTTTGCTCCGTTTCTAAATTGGAATATAATAACAAGGACTTTAAGAATGTTCTAATTTTTGGAAGGTTATTAACCTAAACAAATTAGTTGGTATATATTTTCCTTATAACAGGAATTAATACTGTGAATTCAAAATAACCGGCGAAGTAGAACTTCTTAAAACACTACGGGGAACTTGAGAATACTGATAATGCCAAAAAAATAATAAACGATCCACTTTATAATGAGAACGATAAAGTCTTATCGCTTCACGTACTACTTACGTCAATGGGAATTGCAGCAGATATAAAGTCTCTAATTGGCCGATACGGTTATATAAATAAACCGAAAATATCGCTGAAGTTGTTGGTGCCCTAATGAGATTGATATTTTTCGACATCCTCATATCATAAATCTGATTTGTATGGGTACATTTATCCATCGCAAATCTGGAAGAAACAACAAATTTTTCATGTCAATAGAAAAACTGTCCCCTTATACAAACCTTGAAAACAACTTTTTTTTCGAAGTCGTATGACTGCTCATCTGTTAAGAAGTCAATGATAGCCGAATTGTGCGAATTAATTTCGTGTGTTTGAATGGCCTACAAATGATTTTTTGATAATTGTGATTTGTTGTGTGTGGTCTTGATTGCAACTATTAGTTCTTACTTTCTCTACCAGTTTCGATAGTGTTATTATGAACTTGAATACGTATCGCCGGTAACCCGTAACGAATGTCAATAAGGATTCTTACACACTTTTTGTACATATCTCAAAGAATCAGTTGAAAACTCCACATATTCAAATGTCTATTGCATCAGGCAATTGCCAGTGTTTTCTTACAGCTTAGATAAGATTGGCGGACAGCGGTTCACAAAATTTTGTTCGAATTCGACAAAAGCATGGAATGATGCTCATTTCTCACATTGCGGTATGAGCTGAGTGCCACAATTCATACGAGTGAGAAATGGACATTCCATGCTCATTGTACAATATACTTTTTCTACGACCACAGCGGTATCAATGTGCTCCTCACTCACTTTTCATAATGATATTTAAATAACTGATATCAAGGACCTCACGCTTTATTGCATAAAATAAAATTTTTTGGTCAATGACTTTATTCTTATTATTTTCAACTTTTTAGTCTATTGTCACATATGCGTGTTTTTTAGTTTTTTCCAACTGTAATTTTTTTTAAGAAATTTGGTCGAGTGGTATTTGCAACAATATCAGCGGAAAAATATCAAAGTATACTCTACCCAAAATATATATCACCAGATTATATATATATATATATATATATATATATATATATATATATATAGGAAAGCATCAAATTATAGATAGTGACACCTATAATCTGTGAGGTGAAGCTTAGACCTGATGTCGTGGAATTTTAATAGCACGAAATTGTTTTGCGTTACTCTGAACGCACTAGGAGTACGACTATCAGTGTCGTGGGTTGGCCTATGCTGACATCTCTTGGTGACCTATTAATGTGCACGAAATTTCGCGTCATTAAAATTCCACGACATTAGGTTCACCGCACAGATTACAGGTGTCACTATCTATAATTTGATGCTTTCCACATTTCCGTACTTGCCGGTGGGTATTAGCACTATGAGATATTTGATACGAATTTGAAAGAGACCACAAGCCGTCCTGATGATTGGGTAACCATGAAACAGCTGTTGGCGGATGGTGGGGCTCTCTTGGATTCGTAACAAATTTCTCTTTATCTAGTTATTTGTTTTGCGTTACTCTGAACGCACTAGGAGGAGTACGACTATTGGTGTCGTGGGTTGGCCTATGCTGACATCTGTTGGTGACCCATTAATGTGCACGAAATTTCGTGCCATTAAAATTCCAGGACATAAGGTCTAAGCTTCACCGCACATATTATAGGTATCACTATCTATGATTTGATGCTTTTCACATTTTCGTACTTGCCGGTAGGTATTAGCACTATGAGATATTTGACACGAATTTGAAAGAGACCACAAGCCGTCCTGATGATTGGGAAACCATGAAACAGCTGTTGGCGGATGGTGGTGCTCTCTTGGATTCGTAACAAATTTCTCTTTATCTTTTTTTCTCTCTCTCTCTCTCTCTCTCTTATATATATATATATATATATATATAATACAGTGCAAGTTTCTCACTTGGAATGAATTCAGTAACTCAAAGACAGTTGTTTTGTTGGAAATATACCCGGACAGGTCGATTTTTATTTTGAATTGCGCTCGTTTTTATGTAAGAAAATATTATAGAGCGTGTCTCATCATCATCAACTATTTTTCTGAATTGCAATCCTGATTTTTTTATTATTATTCTTGAAGGGTATAGTAAGTTACACATGCGTACCAAATATCAAATTTTTATTGTTTGTAATTTCACAGATATGTAACAAACATCAACTAATGCGAGAAATGAAGTAATTTTACTCAATGAAATAATTCAGGCACTTGAAAAAAATAGACAGGGACGGGGGATGGGGCAACCCCCCCCTAGTTGTTTAGTTATGAAGTTGGGAGAAAATCGATATTTCCCCCCCCAATAATTTGCCTTCGGTCCGTCCCTGATTATGTCAAGAGGTATGCGTTTATAATTTTTTGTCAAACTGGGTTGATGTTGATAATGTCAAACAAAATAGTTAAATAAAAACAGGCAAGGAGAGTAGCATCGTATCGAGCGAGGATATTTACCAAGGTTGTAAGTTTGTCGTTGAGAATCGACGTTTGTTGAAAAATCTAACAAAATGCCGTACTTAACTGAAACCCACCAGATTGAAATTTTAATGATGATTGGCTACGGAGATAGGACAAGAACACAAAAGAAGTATCCTGATTTACCACCCATATCGCAGAGTACCATAAGCAAAATTGAAAAACAGTTTCGGGAAAATGGGCATTTAAGAAAAACAAAGAATTATCGTCAGAGTGCCCTCAATGAAGATGTCGAAATGAATGTACTCCTCTCTGTTGAAGAAAATCATCATGTTCCCACTAGGCAGATAGCTAGGGAACTCGAAATTAGCCAGTCTTCAGAGATAAAAATTCTGAAAACCCATAAATTTCATCCTTATAAAATGACAATCCTTCAGGAACTCACCCAAGATGATCCGAATAGAAGAATCCAATTCTGCGAAGAAACGTCCTATTTTCTGACGAATCAACGTTTACGTTAAATGGTGATGCAAATCGTCAAAATTGTCGTTATTGGGCAGACAACAACCCACACTGGATGAGGGAAGGCCACACTCAATATACAGCAAAAGTTAATGTTTGGGCAGGGTTTGTTGGTAATCGAGTAATAGGACCAATTTTCTTCCAAAGGAATCTCAATGGAGATAGTTATTTAGAATTCCTGCGGGAAGAACTAGTTCCGACTTTGGCTACTCTGTTTCCTGATCCGGTTGAAGCCGATGTCCCGAAAAGAAACATCTGGTTTCAACAAGACGGCGCGCCTCCAAATTTTGAAAGACCTGTCCGTGCGTATCTGGATGATGTATTTCCAGGCAGATGGATTGGTAGAAGAGGAGCTGTTGGATGGCCTTCCAGGTCTCCGGATTTAACACCTATGGACTATTTCTTATGGGGGTACTTGAAAAGCAAGGTTTTTAATACCAAAACGGAGAACATTGAGCAGTTACAAGAACGAATACATGTTTAGTTTAGACTAATTTCCTCCCAAGTAATTAGAAATGTTCAAAACGAGTTTAAATTCCGTGTAGGAGATTATCACTTAGTTGAGGGACAACATTTTGAGCATTTATTGAAGAAACATATTCAAGTTGATATCATATAGATCAGGTGAATCTCATTTTCGAATTAGTTGATGTTTGTTAAATATCTGTCAAACGACAAAAAATAAAAATTTGATATTTGGTACGCATGTGTAACTTACTATACCCTTCAAAAATAGTCATAAAAAAATTAGGATTGCCATTCAAAAAAATAGTCGATGACGTCATATCTCAAATTTGAGACACGCTGTATAACATTTTCTCACATAGAAACGAGCGCAATTCAAAATAAAAATCGACCTGTCCGGGCATATTTCTAACAAAACAACTGTCTTTGAGTTACTGAATTTATTCCAAGTTAGAAACTCGCACTGTATATACAGTGCTAGTCAAAAGTCCCCTCCCCCCCTCGTATCTTTTGAACGGGTATACTTATAATAATGAAATTTGGAGGGTGGAAATAAACGGATGTAGGCTTTTCAACTGGTCATAACAGGTGACGCAATAGTCATAAATGACGTCACAAGGCCACTGTGACCAATAATTTTAAATGGGACCCTATGGCAAGTGACAGCTCGTTTGAAAGGTATTGAAAATACCTATTCAGTTATACCAATTTTGTTTGGGTTTCGGCTGATTTTGATTGATAAATTGAAGAAATACGAAAATTATAGTTTCGCATTTAATTAATGAAGATTTAAGAACCAGTTCTTATAATAAGTGTTCAAAATGTGCTCCATCTACTTCCTGGCAGTAATGCATCCTATTGCTAAACTCTTGTCGTACTCGTCCCAGTGTGTCAGCGGAAATTGCCCTACATTCTTCAACAATTCGTTGTTTCAGAATGGCAATACTGTCAGGTGCTGTAGCGTTAACCTTAGATTTCAAGTACCCCCATAGAAAAAAATCTTATGGTGTAAGGTCCGGTGACCGAGCTGGCCATTCGATCGAACCTCGTCGTCCAATCCATCTACCACGATATTCTTCATCTAGGTAACGTCTTACTGCACCGTAATAGTGTGCAGGAGCACCATTTTGTTGAAACGTTATTTCCAAGTTGTCGAATTCATCTGGATTATCTTCTAGAATTTCAAGAATTAACGCCTCAATATCATTTTGTAACATCTCCAGATACAATTCACCGGTTAAGTTAGCATTGAGAAAAAGAGGCCCAACTATGTGGTTTCCCAAAATACCTGCCCAAACATTTACTTTTTCTGGAAATTGAGTATGTTTTTCACGAAAGATGTGAGGATTTGTGTCACTCCAATACCTCACATTTTGAGTGTTAACATTTCCATTGAGAAAGAAAGTACTTTCGTCACTAAAACAAATTGTCTGTATGTAGCCTGGTTGTTGGTTCATTTTATTGGACATAGTTTCACAGAATTCTAGTCATCGGGCGGGGTCATCATCTGAAAGTTGGTGCACCATTTTTAATTTGTATGGATGAAATTTGTTTTTAGCCAACACCCTATGTACTGTCCTTTGACTGACTTCACAGATAGACGCAACTTGAGCTGTGGAAGAAGTAGGGTTTACTACCATTTCTCCAATTATGTCAATTTTTTTGTCATCACTAATTGTTGGTCGACCAGATCGTTTGGCATCTTGAACACTACCTGATGCTTCAAACTTCCGAAGAAGCTCCCTCAAATAAACCCTCGATATAGGGCGATCGGGGTACCTCTCATTAAACAGTCATTCCGCTGCATGGAAATTGTTTCTACATTCACCAATTATTAAGATAGCTGCTACTTTGTCGGCTACAGTACGTACCATTTTGCCTATGTAAACACTTAAACGTCTCGTTAAACAATAGCTTAGGTAAATTTTCAAGGTATAACACTTTTGACAAGTAGAGAATTCAAAAACGTCAACCTTTTTGACAATTAACCAGAGGCGTACTTTAAAATCTTTATTAATTAAATGCGAAACTATAATTTTCGTATTTCTTCAATTTATCAATCGAAATCAGCCGAAACCCAAACAAAATTGGTATGACTGAATAGGTATTTTCAATTCCTTTCAAACGAGCTGTCACTTGCCATAGGGTCCCATTTAAAATTATTGGTCACAGTGGCCTTGTGACGTCATTTATGACTATTGCGTCACCTGTTATGACCAGTTGAGAAGCCTACATCCGTTTATTTCCACCCTCCAAATTTCATTATTATAAGTATACCCGTTCAAAAGATACGAGGGGGGGAGGGGACTTTTGACTAGCACTGTATATCGATCTAGCTTATATTACAAACATAGCCACATTTGAAAATACTATTTTTGGAACGGTCGGACATCATTTTTAAATTTGACAGTGACTTGGACATCATCTGACAGTGATAGGTTTGGTAAGTAGCTGGTATATTCGCGGATGTGTTAGCAACATGGTGTATATTCGTAAGTAATTGCACAAGTGCATCAAAATAACCGATAATTTTGCATGACAGCGTGTTGTCAAAAAACTGTCAGACTCTTTCTCCAAAAATGAAAATGATCGAATGCTGGAATGCGAAATTATCCGGTTATTTTGATGTACGAGTGTAATTCGGGGGAATATTTCCCGAATAAATGCCAACTTGTCAAACTGACGTTATTAATTTATAAATTCTTAGCTTGTCATCAATAACCATCCCGTAACTGGAAAAGAAGAAGAAACGCAGAAATACGTTTGTTTTAATATTTTTCATTTATATATTATGAAAGTATACGTAAAAATATAATGAAACTATTTATTCAAGGATAAACTAAATCAAAAGTTGCAGGAACTGCAGTGAAAAACACAATTATTATACGTATTCTGGTTAGACAATGCAGCTATCGGTGCATTAACGGCTGAAGAGGATGTTTGAGAATGCTGTGCCTCTGGTACGTCATTGCCACGCATTTTTTTGACTATTTCTTCATGGTGATCTTCATCCATTTGAAGATATGGCGTTATTGATTTTGTATTTGAATGGCCCGTCATTTTTATAAGTTTCTGCTCGCCCACATCCTTTTTGCGAGCAAGATATTCTCTGTATTTAAACCAGAAGCTTTGGCTTGTAGAACAGTCCATTTGCTTACTGTATTTCGTCCAGCAGGAATATCTTTATACCATCTTCTGTTCAACTTCCAAGCGGGATTTACAGTGAGAAAGAGTCGTTTTGTTTTTATTCCAACCCGCTTTTCTAGAAATTTTTTGTACAGTCGAATTGGACACAAATCAGGAATGATTTTATTGTTTATTAACCATTTCAATGAAGCGCATAGTTTTTCCCTTCCTTGTGCCGTCTTATTAAACACAGGATTGTAAATAATCCTTCCTGTTTTTCCATCTACGTTATTTTCTTCTTCTTTTAAGTACGGAATTAAGCACTTGTGGCCTTCTCCACCACGCCAAGCTAATTCAAAAGCAAAAACAAAAAATACCTTCTTCTGCAAACCATCTGGGGTGTTTTCGTCACAACCACGAAACATATTTTGGAATTAATCGTACTTCAAAAAACTGCACTTTCCTTTCTCTTCTCTGGATCTGTTTGTAGTTGTTTTCTCTTGGCATTTTTTGCATCTCTGGCTGCTTTGACTCACTATTAGTAAAAGGGTTAAAATTGATGTTGTATTCAGTGAAATATTTTTCCATCAGTAATTTAGCGGTTACGTACCAAATCGTTTAAACAGTAAATTATTTGTACTCATCGCCATTCTGCTTACGCATATTGTATGCCCAGTTAATATTTTTGCCAGAACATTAATTTGTGTTTTTTCATCCAAAGTATAGTTTTTCTCAGCACAGAAGCTATTAAACTGACGCCACACGTATTTTCTGTTCTGTTTTGTGTTATTCGGTTCGTTTTCCAACACATTTTCTTCAATAGCTTCTAATGAAGCCCGACCGAAATGAGACATTTTTAATAAATAATATTTTTGACATTACTTGTCAAACTGACGTTACTTATAAATTGTTGATGTATTATCAAAGTGTACAATGGAATTGCATGGATATGAACTGTGCAATTATCGGTCTACAGTGCAATTATCGCAGGGCTCTTTCGCTTTCTACAATGCAATTATCGCTGTTATTTTGGATAATTGCACTCCATTTACATGGGATTTTTGACAGGAGGGAAATATTCGCAGGTAATATCCAAAGATTTTGACAAATAGTCGACTAATATTTTCGTCATAATTCTATCGAGAGTACCTTATATTTCGAGACAATTTGATGAGACCATATGAACATTAATAATATGAATAAAGCCCGAGAGCTTAAGTTCGAGGGAGTTATTCTTTGATTATTAATGTTCATATGGTCGAATTAAATTGTCTCGAAATACAGGTTGCTCGAGATGAATTAGAGAAAATAATAGTATCTTTTTGTCATAGTCGAGTAATGTTCAAGAAGATTATTTCGTGAACAATACTAACTCATTCGGCAAGATTCCGGTCATATTTGTCACTTTCGCTAATGTGAAAATAAGTCAATCATTCATATACGTCTATCAACATTTAATAGAGCACTGTGAGTGACGTAATCTGACAGTTGTCAAAGCTTTTTTTCATTAGAGTACGTGTGTCTTCCTTGTGAATTTTCTCCGAAAAACGATATCCTAAAAAAATATTCCTGACGTTGTTGTGATTCTTAGTTCATAGTGAATATTGTGAAATAAGTGCAAAAGTCTATAGAGATGTTATAAACACGAATTTTCCAGTTTTAAAATACGTTGTCATCATAATAACACACCAAAATAGTTTGTATTTTAGATTTGATAAGGTTATAGTTTTCCCAATATCAATTGCAGAAGCATAAAAAAGTCTTGCGGCGAAATCGTGTGAGCAGCAGTGGCGGAGATAACTAATTTTATTTAGATATTTTAAAATTTTAAAAATACTTCATAAATAATGAAAAATGAAAAAAAAATTGAAGACAAGCTTTTATTTATACAAATACATTAGGAAAGAAAAATAATTTCTTTCATTGTTTGATGTAGGTTATTATTATATCCTAAAACGTATTTCGATCGGCACACACCAAGACCATAGACGCTACTGGTTTTTAATCTTTCAGAGCTATTGAAACACAAATATAACGCGTGATTTATGACCTTCCATCGTAGAGACACAGTTGCCAGCATTATGTCCAATTTGATTGATCCAGACGAATCGGTTGTATAACTGACAGCCCTCACTTCAGTCCACGTTGACTATTGGCTCTTTTGATGTACCGTTTGCCGACGGAAAATGTTTACGAGTAGTACAGATTATTGTTCGTTCCGTTTCTTCGCATACACGCTCGTGTTAGCGAAGTGAGTTTTCATTTGCTCCCTATTGCAATTGATATTGGATGGACTTTGTGCTGTTATGGGTTGTAGTAACCGATCCAATCAGGAAAATTATTGGATTGTTCAATGGAAAAAGGAATCTTACACTATATTAACAGATAATATGTTCCCTAAATGTCTACAAAGTTTATAAAAATCACAACAAATCTTTAACAAACACAAAAAACAATGATCTCCACCCACTCAAATGCTTTGTTGCTCCCGATCAGCTGATGACCGCCATGTTGTGACGTTAGTTGAGAGTGCTCTATTCAACTTACTTTTAACAACCACCAATTACTCATAAACAACAAGAACCATGTCTCCAGACAGACTTTTAACTTTTTTTTGTATTTTATGGGATTGATTTGCTTGTATGTTCACTAATTTCCGTAGTGGATCATAAACCAAAACGAGACATTTTCAATTTTGAGTGAATGTTACGTCAAATTTTGATATTCACCACCTCACCCTTATATCAAAAAAAAGTAGCAGCTCGTATTTGTTTATTTACCTGAATAGTCGATCATATTGCATATCATGTGACTAAATTCATGACTTTTTACAGGTGGAGCCACGTGAGAATGAAATAATCGCTGATATTGGGATTTGATTGGTTAGATAAATGCATTTGATTAGCTGAATTCATTTCGAGGTATATAATCGCTGATATTGGGATTTGATTGCTGATATTGGGATTTGATTGCTGAATTCATATAAATGAATTTGATTAGTTGAATTAATTTCGAGGTACATAATCAATTCAATTCAATTTATTCATTCATTCATCATAATATTTACATAGTAAAGATCTTAATGATACATATTTCAGTTAATAGCTAAAGTCAATTTAGGTTGAGCCAGTTAGGCGAATCCGCCTAAGCCTGAAAGGCTTGTGTTGCGGTTACACCAACTAGCCCAAGGCTTATGTATTAGTATCAAAAGATCACTCTTTACAAATCAAATGGGAGTGTAGCAAATAGAGAATATACATGGATGGTTTTGGAAAAAAAAAGACTGAAAGAAAAAGACTGGATCAGTATAATACTTTTTGCCGATTGAAAAAATCTCTCAAATTTGTAGCAACCACTATTTGCAGCGTCGATTTCCATTAAATTGACTCGATAGTAAAAATTCGTATGTTACAAACTGTATGTATACAATGAATAAATATTTATTCAGAATATCAATAACCTCGGTACTATCGGATACATAACATTTGAATTTTTCATGTATTTTTCACGTGTCGAAATCGGCAGCGCAAATAGTTTAAACAACAAACAAAACGATTACCGGGAAAAATTGTAATTCTCGGTTGTTTTGATGTAGATAGCCATGGAAAAAAATTGAATACCCGTGTCGCAAATGTCGCATTCTCGGCAATCCTGTATAGGTATACACTAATGAAATCGCGATCTTTGCCTTCTTAGATTTGCGTTTCAAATTCTATTACGAGTGTCGTCTTATTCGTTTCTTCACGTGTGTTGAATGGAATTTTTCGAATAAACAGGCATTTGAACGTTAAACCTATCGACTGAACAAGTCATGTTCCTGAGATCGAAAAACTCGTTATGCATTCGAAATTAGTTTTATGCCAGCTCGAGATCACCATTTAGTTTCGTATGCATATCCGTTTCAACCTTGAAATTGTCGATGAATAAACTCTGGACCTGAGGAAAATTTTTGAATTATTGATTAGGGAAAATACAGAGCGATAGAATTTGCTTAAAAAAAACAAAGGCTTTTATTTGTAGTCCTATTCACACCTGTCATTGTGTCAATAAAGAAGGTTTTGAGATTTTGAGAAGATTATTGTTTCCATTTACCAATAGAATTTTAGAATGTTAAGAAGAAAATTGGAAATAAGGAAAAAAATAAATATCAGGAGAACAAGAATGGTTTCACTCAGTATTATTCAAATGTGTTTTTCTGGAACTGCCAGAAAGTTCCTTTTTCACTTCGCATAATCAGAAATATAATTATGACTAACGACATTGTTATTTTTTTCGAGCTCAACAAAAGATAAGTGTTTTTTCAAATGAGGCAACAAAACAAACTACGTCTTCATTATTCAAAACATCAATTGAACCAGTAAATTAAAATATTAGTGTGATTTTTAACTAATATGTTCGCACAAAATATCAATGCATCCAAAGCAGTTGCCAATAACTTTGATAGTTATCTATAAATTAATGATAGTTTGAAAAAACGAAAAAACACGCTTTTATAGAAAACTAGACTAAAAAAATATAAAATAAGAAAAATGATTATTTTATTTAAACAAAAGCGTGGGGTGCATGGTATCGCCTCGGTGTGTAATGTACTATATAATTATTGATACCATGCACCCCACGCTTTTTTTAAATAAAATAATTTTTTTTCTTATTTTCTATTTTTTTAGTCTGGTTTTCTATAAAAGCGTGTTTTGTAGTTTTTTCAAACTATTATTTATTTCCTACTTTTTAGTGTGGTTTATTTATAAAAACTATTATTTTTATTATTTTTTTGCAAATTAAAAAATGGAATAATCTCATCAAATTAGGTTATCATAATATCCGACCCCAAAAACCCCCACATACCAATTTTGAATAGAATCAGACCATAATCACAAAAATCGGCCACCATTTTAAAGCCGCCATCCTGAATTTTCCAATTTTCACAAAAGAATCATCATATTCGATCCCAGAAACCCCCACATACTAATTTTGAATAGAATCAGACCATAATCGCAAAACTCGGCCGCCATTTTGAAGCCGCCATCCTGAATATCCCAATTTTCACAAAAGAATCATTATATTCGATCCCAAAAACCCCCACATACCAATTTTGAATAGAATCTGACCATAATCGCAAAATTCGGCCGCCATTTTAAAGCCGCTATTCTGAATTTCCCAATTTTTACAAAAGAATCATAATATTCGACCCCAAAAACCCCCACATACCAATTTTGAATAGAATCAGACCATAATCACAAAATTCGTATATAATTTTGGAGCCGCCATCTTGAATTTTTCAATTTTGACAGAAGAATCATAATTAACGACCACAAAAACCTTCGAATACCAATTTTGAAGCGAATCGGACCATAATCACGAAGTTCGTACGCCATATTGGAGCCGCCATTCTGTTTTTTCTCCACTCAAAAATGTCCTAATACATTGTCACCGGAATTATGTACACCTGCCAAATTTCAAATCATTCGGACGTCTGGAAGTGGGTCAAAATTGCGCCCAAAGGAGTCGGTTACAAACAAACAAACAAACAAACATACAAGTGAAGCTAATATAAAGCGTGTAATAAAGGAACACAATCCATGTGTGCTGTAATATACAGGGTGATTTACGAAGGCCGTGCATTGAAGGATTTTCAACTTGCAGTGGAATTAGAAATTTGATATTTGTTTTGCTGTCGTTATCGATCATGTCCGTTGTACCTAAGATATTTTCAGTCCTACAGATATATAGGGTGTGCCAAAAGTCGTTACTGTCTCGATTGGGGTTGATTATTTTCAGGGGAAGGCGAAGGTGGGGTTTCCTCATCGGGGTATTAATTACTGGTATCTTCCGTCTCATTTCACGGAATATTTCGAATCTTAAAAATAACTTCCACTCTTCCTCTTCCTCCTGAGGCACCACCTGCCGAGTAGCAGGGATTTAACTATTCGTGCGGATCGTTTGATGAACGGCCCCGCGGGCAGGTTCGATCGCAGGCCCGTTACTAGCTCGAGAGCGGTTGAGATCTGATTTACTTGAGTTGTTGTCAGGGGTGTGGGGGCGGTTTGAATGAATATTCTAATTTTGTTCAATCTTGAATTTACAGAAAATTTGTTGAAAAAAATTGAGTGGGCTGGAAGCCCCTGAACGTAACGTATTACGTTCTAAACTTTGGAACATTTCCACAACTCGGCGTGGTGTGCGGCTATTTATTCGGGTATGAATTACCCGGGCGGGTCTATCGCCAAAATGCAAAATATTACTTGAGGCTCTCAAAGGTCTAGCAGTAAAAAAAATGTGGAAGTTTCCCTCGCACTTATATCACGCAGTGTATTCTGGTCAACAGAAAAATTGTCTTCATTGTCTTCATCAGGAACATCCGCGACGTGGCTTTTGTTCACATTCATACTATTCATGCTACGTCTCATACGGTTTAGCCTAGGAGATGCAAGTGAATTTAAATTAACCGCTTTTTGCGAATCTCTAGATTTCGTGGCGCAGTTTTCGACGCGTCGCGATTCAACAAACAACTGTGAGCTCTTTGGACCAATAGTCTGGAGCCCGTACTCTGTGACGGCCTGACTTTCTGAGACATAATTGTCTCTATTGATTACATGGCTGTCCAAGCTAGAGCCAAACGAAAAACTATTTTCAACAGAAAATGACGTTATGATGGGCTGAAAAGCCGAACGATTCTCACATGGAGAACAATCAAGAGCTTGGTTGGATGAGAAGAGCTTGTTGAATTTGTTTTTGTGGCGAGTCCTCGAGCGTAAAGTATAGGACATGAAAGGATGTCAAAAGCGAAATTACTCCCTGAAAATAAGGCGCGTACCGTGACCTATCTTAATAACATTTCCCTAAGACAGTACTATATAACGCGAACAACTGCAGACACCACATTGAGCCTAGGCTACGGTCATATAGAGGCACCTACGAGGCCTACACCTATTCGACACACATAAACTAAACCTTTAGTATTATTGACTCAATTTATTTTTAACCCGTGTTAACACCTATCAACGCAGTGTAACTGATGCGTTTTTAGTTGCAGAAAGACACGTGCACTGAGGTTTACACACGTGTGTGATCTCGTGGTTACACTCTGGTTGACGTCTCGCTTCAGTGTATCTTTCACTTATGAAGGATCGCACGTCATCGAGCACCCGGGATGCGAGAGCCCCTCTCCAACCTCAGAGATGGCCACAGTTATCAGGCTTAGACAACCCTACACACCTAGGAACACGTGTGCAGAATCCTGTGAGAGAAGGGTTAATTAGTATATAATTTTAAGTAGAACGTCTGAACGCTGGGAAAACACTGTATCAGTAGCTGAAACGGAAAAACTGGAGGCAAGAGCTCTTGGAGTTGGCGTCCAAAAACTTATCAATCCCCTGCCGTCGGCTATCAATCCTCTTATGTAGTCTTCAGGACGGTGTATGATGCGAAGCGTCGCTAAGAATTCCTTCAGACAAAAAAAATATATCGGAATAACTATTGAAGAATAAGCTGCTATTCGTGAAATACATACTGGAGCGTCAAGAGTAGAGCGTATTCGAAGAATACAAAAACAAAACAAGCTGAAACCAGCAGTTCGAAGACGAAGGCGTACTTGTAGTCGTGCACACAAGTCAGCGAGAGGTGACGTCCCCTTTAACGGGAATGCTTTCTTGCCTCAAAAAAATCAACACTTGCCACCCCAGCCGTCAAAATTCCGCCCAGCCGTCAAAATTCCGTTCGTTCATTGGTTGTCGACTTGACTTCGACCGTTATCGCATCTCAGAGTAGTCTGTTCATTCCTCATATGCATATGCGCTCTGAGATGGAATATACACAGGGTAGGTTGATGTGAGGGTTCACTGAAGCTCTAAGGCTCGCGGGATATGCGAGCTTTTCGCACGACAGTACAACTTTATTATTTTAAATGTGTTCATGATCTCCTATCACTGTTACTAAAGTCAAGTGTAACCCGAAGGCTCTTACTCTTTGGACATCAAATAAGTGGGCAACAGCCATTCACGAATTTAGAATTTTGACTGGATAAGGACAAGAGACCGGTCTTTAGCACTTTCCATGATGATGGTTCTCAAAGATGGCCGAGAAGAGAAGTTTGAATCTGAATTTGGAAAAATGTTAATTTCTAGAGAGGGTTCAGCTTTTTTCTACCCAGTATGGATTGACAAGTAGCCCATCACTCTATAGAGTGCCTAGGACGTTTGAAGCGTGAGGGGTCGTCTATGTTATAATCAGTGGCTTCCCTCACGAGGGGGTTCTCATGGGTTATTGCGCAATCGAAAACTTTCCGGTTGCGGTCTCTGATAATATTCCTGATGGAAGGCAGGTTCAAGTCTTCGAGGATCCGATCGTTCCGCACATACCACGGAGCGTTCGTTATCATACGCAGGACTTTCATTTGCGCCCGTTCCAGGACGCGAATGCTAGTCTTGCAGGTTTGGTCCCAGGCGGCTGAGTCGTACAAAATGACAGGTCTGAACATCATTTTATAAATCAGAACTTTGTTTTTCAGGGAGAGTTTACTCTTCCTGTTGATGAGTGGATATAATGTGCAGATCTTCTTTGCAATTTTGTCCTTGATAATTTTGACGTGTGGTCTCCAGGTGAGCCGGCGATCCACCGTTACCCCCAGGTACTTGACTTGTTCTGACCATTCTATCTCCCTTCCAGAGACAGACACACCCCTCTCCGGGTTGTTTTTCTTACGCCCCATCGAAATTGCCTGCGTTTTGTCAGGATTCAACTTTATCTTCCACTCCAGGTACCACTGCTGGAGGTCGTTTCATGCATCCTGCAAGTGACCGACACCCATCAAGTGGTTGGCTGAAGAGGAAAGCAAAGCCGTATCGTCAGCGAATAGGGATATCTTCACGTGTTCACTCCTTGGAATATCGGATGTATAGAGGGCGTATAATAATGGAGACAACACTGCCCCCTGAGGAACGCCGGCCTCAATTTCTCTCGAACCCGAGAGAGAATTGCCGACCTTCATCTGAAATGTCCTACCCATGAGGAACGACTTGATCCACTTCACCAGGCTCCGTGACAGGTGGAAGTCAATGAGTCATGCCAAACTCTATCAAAGGTTTTACTGATATCTAACAGTATTATATGGGCACTGTTATTGACATTCAAAGATGTTATGGCGTCTTCCACCAGCCTCAGAACCTGAAGTTCGGTGGAATGAGCACGCCTAAAGCCGAACTGCTCATTCGGTAGGACATTTCTGTCCTCCACTTCTTCGTCAAGCTTTTCTAGAACGACTTTTTCAGCCAACTTAGCTGAACTGCAAAGCAGACTGATAGGTCTATAATTTTGCGGGAAGGTCGGATTTTGTCCCTCCTTTGGAATCATAACTACGATGGCATGCTTCCACCTTCGAGGGAATCTTTCAAGGCGTAGAGAATTATTTATTATATTTAGAAGTGACTGCACCTGGTTATCCGGAAAATACTTAATCATACGATTAGTAATTCCGTCATAACCAGGTGCTTTTTTAGGATTCAATCCTTTAATATGTGCCTTGAGTTCATCCATCGAAGCCGAACGAATGACACATGATTGGGTTCTCTTAGAGTACGACGAACCCGATCTTCCAGCAAAAGTTCTCGATCCAGATCATCATCTGGATGCTCATTCAATCTAAATTGCCTTTCCATCGAGTCTGCAAAAGCTTGAGCTTTGGACTCAGGGTCATAGCACATACCGGCCTCACCATGAATAGGGGGAAAATCAGATTTTTTTGTTTTTAAATTTCGATAAAGTTTCCAAAGTTGATCACTATTCTCTACATTTCGAAGTGTTGTGCCAAATCTCTCATTCCAGAATTCTGATATGTTTTCTCTAACCTCCCTATTCAGTTCGTTAGCTCGGATTCTGTCCGCAGGGAACAGACTCCTTTGATAAGCCCTCTTTGCTCGATTTCGCTCACGAATAAGATCTTTGATACGTCGAGGAAATTCATCGTGAAACTTAGGAGCCGGTTCTCTGCGAGAGGAATCCTCCAAAGCATTTTTAATGGTGAGTTCGTAACGCGCTACGGCCTCATCCAACTCAACTGGAGAATCCATTCTCTCAGGAGCGCGGTAAGCTGTCTCCAGGAGTGAACTGAATCTCTCCCAATCCACTTTTGTACACAGACGATCTGTTTGGGGCGGTGGATCGCCCCCTAGTGATAAAATCACCGGGTTGTGATCAGAGCCCAACTCGGAGAGAACGTGGATGCCCCAGTTCCAGGTGATGTTCCTGGCCAGGGCAATGTCAAGTACGTCAGGTCTGAGGTGACCAAAATGCGTCGGCTCACCTGGAGCCAACACCTGGTATTCATACCTGTCACAATGTTGCCACAGCCGCCTACCATTCATGTTGGTAACATGACTCCATTGTGTGTGCTTAGCGTTCAGATCCCCCATGACCAAAACAGGTTGATCTGTTTCCATCAAGAGTGTATCAAGCGCCTCAGGAAGTATTCGATTGTTCGGAGGATTTATTTTAAATGGAAACCCACTTTTTTTTCACGATTGGCTTTCTAAATCTGAGTTCAGATAACTTAAGTTGTGTTGAATTATGTCACAATTTTCGATGTCGATTTTTCTGAAAAATATTACTGCCGCAGTAGTTTACGAAAAAATGTATCTTGAAAATCATTGAAAAATAGGAAACCAAATTTATCAAGCAATTAGCTGAAAGTCCAGGCTAGCTCCTGATGTCCCATCGATGATCCCATTTTGTACCATATGGAAGCAGGCGATTTCCAAATGTTGCATTGAAAAAATGTCAAAAACTCATTATTTTCAAAGAGCAACTACAATTTTTTTGACACCATTCGACGGATAATTGAATTTTAGGGTGAGTTACTTCAGTATTCCCTATAAAGATGCACACTTGCAGAATCCCGAAGTTATTCGAAAAATATTTTTGAAAATAATATCATTCAAACCAATCAGATACTCATCCAATCTAATATTAACAAAAACATTATTACTTGAAATTGTGATAAATCAATTTATACACTAGGTATATGAACTTATTAGGATACTCAATTCAATTCAATCAATTAAATTTTTATTCAATCCATAGAGCTGTGAGGCTATCGGACAAGTCAGATACAAACAAGGTTCACATAAAGTGTATAAGATAAGATATAAAATAAAGTGTATAAGATAAGATATAAAATATAGGCAAACAAAACATTTTATCTAAAACTATCAAAAAATTCATTTATGTTATAGGGGCAGAGGGCCTATCAATTTTAGTTTTTCAGGAAGAACGTTATATAATCTTAGTCCCAGTATATCTGAAGATTTCTGAGATTGTTAAACGAACTGATGAACTCTACTTTCTTACTTGCCAAACTTATTTTGTTTTCGTGATTTGATTTTTAAAGTTTTCACCAAACAATGCGAATTCTCATCATAGAATAAATCTGAAAAATTGAGTGAGCACTATTCGTTAATGTATAATTATACAGAGCGTTTCATCAAGACCTTCAAAGTTTGATTCAGTTCCGAGTGAAGGTCCCTTTGAAATGATTGACTTACTTAAAGAACGATTTATTCGCAAAATAATTATACCTTTCGTTTTGATCGTAAGATTGAAGTTATGAAACTGGTTTCTTTCAATTTTGTATCCACAGCATACTTGATGAGCGATACCTATACTCCAATTTCCTCATAATTTTTCGACAAATAATCAGTGTATTAGGATTGTTATCCTTCCAATTTTTCATTAGAAACCATCGATGGATTCGTCGTGATAATTAGAATCTAGGGGATGTGTCTTAAAAATTGACTTTTTCCCCAATTAGTGGTTTTGGAATTATCAAACCGCCTCAAATGGGGGGAAAACTGTCATATCATATATTTTACTCATATTTCATGTCCATCTTCGAGCAAAATTGTGATAATCTGGAATAACGGTCACTGTGGTGTCCAGGTAATGAAAAATTAGATATATTAACAAAGGGGGCACCCATATGTACTGATTTTTAAAATGTATCCTGTTATCCAGATATTATTAGCCAATACAAACAAAATGTACTTAACGAGTGAAAACGTAAATGGCCTTAAATATCACACTAGTCCGTCAACCCTTATTTCCAGATCCACTTCGAACTCCCTCATAAAGTAGTACATATATTTGAATTTGGGGTGAATAAAAACTGCAGTACCATTATCACACACATAATTTTCTGACAATATTTTCTGGTCATCTTGTTTCCATCTTTTTTAAAGTACACTTTTTACGCAGTCGTTTTGATTTTTTAAATTTTTTTTTATTTTTATTTAAAATTTAAATTTTTTTTTTACACTTTTTATTTGGCTTTCATAACTAAGACGAATTTGATCTAACAAGTTGAAATCGTTTCTGTCGCGATGCCGGAGACTGTGTTTTGCGACGTGCATTTTCTTGACGGGGTTTTTTGGTTTTACGAGAAAGACTTGCCCTAGACCGACGACGTTTTCGAGCTCGTAACATTGTGAGTTATATAGATAGATAGATAGATGAATAGATTTTATTTAACAACGTTACATTACAACGTTAGTTGCAAGTCAGATAGAGAGTACACAATCAATAAAAAAATTGTATAAAGACTAATACAACAGAAATATGTGAAATATGTAAGATTATATGAGGACAAATATAACATAAATATGTAAAATATGTGATCGAACAGGTAGTCACAACTTGATATAATATACGTTAATCTATCTAGTAATTAGAAATGTATATCGTTAGGAAAAAATTTAATTCAGATATTCCTCAGTACCATGGAAACAACTCTCAAGTGATAGTGATTTAATTTTCATTTGAATGAATAGAAGTTGAGCAACTTGAAATCATCTGGTAGATGATTATATAAATTGACATTCAATGAATTTTTCTGGGACTTTGATAGTCTGAACCAAGGTGGTACGAGCAGATGTGAATTTCGTGTTCTATCCAAATGTCCAGTGAAATCAGATTTCTTTTTATGTATTTCTAAAAGGGTATTATAGATGAACAACGAAGGTAAAGGTAAAACGCCGATATTCATAAATAACTGTTAACAATGTTCCCTGTAGTCAGCAATCAATATTATTCTAATGTCTTTTTCTGTAATAAGAATAGAATAGAATAGAATAGAATGAGGTGAGTTTCCACATAAAAGTAGCCCATAATTTATATGAGAGTGGAACAAAGCAAAGTATGCACTTTTCGAATCATCAAGATCCAAGAATTTCCTAAGTTGCCTGAAGGCAAACATATTTTTATATATTTTTTTTGACAACTCTTCTACGTGAGTTGACCAGGATAAATCACACAAGTATACAACAAATAGATACAAACTCTCACCATGTGAACTGAATCATACACTAGCAAAGTACATGAACGATTTCACTAATAAATTAATATACTACAACAACAAAGTAAATGGATAATTTCAGTCACTAACAAGATACAGCCAAACTCGGTTATAACGAACTACCGAGGAAAGGTTGTTCAATCAAGGGCCGATAATTTGCGAAATTTCACGACCGGCAGGCTTGGCGATCATATTTGGTCGGCGCGGTGAGTCCCGTCTTCTGTCGGTAAATGAACACGTGTATACCGATTCAATGAGGCGGCTAGGCGCGTGGTGCTGTTAGTGCCGTGGTAACTTTCACCATGGTGTGATCGAACGAAGAGGTGTTAGAATTTTTATTCCTCGATGAAGCTGAGCCGATCATTTGGAACCCACGGGATCCAAACCACAAAAACAGGAATTTAATTCATGATGCCTGGAAGCGAATTGAAGAGCAAATGAGTATAAATTATTTAAATTTTTACCGCCAACACTGCCGGCGTACAACAGACTACAACCGCTGCGTGTCCACGTCTGAAACCGCGATCCTACATGCGCCGTGGGAACGGCCTAACACATTTCGTTGCGCCAATCTTGACACTCAACCCTCAATCCAGGATTGCCACTCCATGCGCCGTTGGATCCTGGCTTTAGATACATGGCGTAGTGTTAGCACGTGTTCAACTGCATTGTACCAATATCCCTACTACAAAAGCATGCAGGAAGGCTATTCCATTGTCGATTAAGCTGGAAATAATTAGAAAATTCAACAGTGGGTGCGCAAATGCACAAATTTGTCGGGATTATGGTCTCAAAAACTCAACAGTGTCGTCAATTAAAAAAAACTACCAGGATGCATGTACTGCATATTTGCTTCATAGCAAACACCCTTTATAACGAAACATTTCTGATCATTAAGCTGTAACGAAGTTACTATTTTCCCGCTAGATTATCAGCCAAAAGCTCCCTGTAAGGAATTAAAATCCTCTTGACAGTAATAATAGGTCTAGAAATACCATTCGTGTTCGTGATAAATCCGTGGATTACATCTATCCTAATAAACAGACTGAACGCCTTCCGGAAATCACGCGAATAACGTGAGGCGTAGCTAAAATAGCACGCACGAGTATAACCTGCGCCGGCTATCGACTCTCGAGAAAACATTTTTATCAAACAAGCTGGGCTATGTTCAAATGCCGACGAGAGAATTCAGTCATCCGATAGAAGCCCCAGCCAGCAGTTCAGTCGAGCCAAAAGCACACGCTACCGAGCTGACGTCACATCACGAGGATTCCCACTTAGGAGAATTCCACAAGGAGTGAGCGGAACACATTCAGTCATCCGATAGAAGCCACCAAGTACAGTTGAGTCGAGACGCACGCACCGAGCTGACGTCACAGCACGAAGGATTTAACAAGCTGGGTAATTATTCTGTGAAAGTATAATTTGTATCGAAATCGAGTCCACAAAACGGCGCGCGCATATTAGTCGATCGTGAGGTATTCGCAAAAGAGGGAGAAGCCGGCTGTAGTTCCGTTTCGACATATTTCTAAGATTTAGTAGCTTGCCGAGCCCAGCAGAAGCAGTCACGCGTCCGAATAGTATCCAGAGTGAGAGCCAAAGACCGAAGCAGTCCACGACCGTCCCGAGCTTTGCCGAAGGAGTAGGATCGGAGGGTAAATATTGTATATCGGAAATATTTTTATTCTTTCATTGACTATTTTGAGTAGAATTTAAACATCTAGTGCGCAGTCGCCACCCAGGTTCGAAACCCAGTTAAAGGCAATTGAAGCCTGCCTTGCTGGCCCTGTTACAGTGTCACGACTATATTGACCCCTGGAGTGTCTTTCTTCACTGAGACTGCCCGGGGCAAAACTGGCCTTTTCCACTATAAACCAAAAGGTGGCGCCCGAGGAAAACCGAGAATAGTGAAAAGCGCCAAAGTTTGATAATAGGGGGGAGAAACCCCTTTACAAAGCCGTTCCTAATAGTCGAGTTTGACTGTACTTAATTGAGTTTCTACTAAAATATCCAATTGATAGTGTATTAAAAATGTAACGACAACGAAATATCAACTGAAACCAAAATGAACCAACTAACGAGCAAATTAACCGAATATTGATGTATTATACCAAGCACTGTTATAACTTTTTCACAAAATAGCGTCTGCTTGTCGCCATATTGAATTTTCTCACAATATGGCGTCTGGTTGTCGGCATATTGAATTTCGATTATTACTGTCATGTTTTTATTCACAAAATGTCGTCTGGTTGTCGCCATATTGAATTTTGATTATGACTGTCATGCCTTTATCCACAATATGACGTCTGGTTGTCGCCACATTGAATTTTGATCATTACTGTCATGTTTTTATTCACAATATGGCGTCTGGTTGTCGCCACATTGAATTTTGATTATTACTGTCATGTTTTTATTCACAATATGGCGTCTGGTTGTCGCCATATTGAATTTTGATCATTACTGTCATGCCTTTATTCACAATATGGCGTCTGGTTGTCGCCACATTGAATTTTGATCATAACTGTCATGTTTTTATCCACAATATGGCGTCTGGTTGTCGCCACATTGAATTTTTGATTATTACTGTCATGTTTTTATTCACAATATGGCGTCTGGTTGTCGCCATATTGAATTTTGATTATTACTGTCATGTTTTTATCCACAATATGACGTCTGGTTGTCGCCACATTGAATTTTGATTATTACTGTCATGTTTTTATTCACAATATGGCGTCTGGTTGTCGCGATATTGAATTTTGATTATTACTGTCATGCCTTTATTCACAATATGGCGTCTGGTTGTCGCCATATTGAGTTTTGATTATTGTCATGTCTCTAGTGACACTTGCAAGATTAATCAAGAATCATCAAAATCGGCCGACACGTTTGATCTCTAGAGCGCCACAAATGAACAAACACGGGAAAAAAAATCATGTCCATCCGATTGGCTGAAATGGGTCCAACGCACCCTAGATTCAAAAATAAAAATGCTTCTGAAAAATCATAGGTACCAATTTTTTGTCTCAATACTATGTGATCGTTCTCAGAATCGTCCCTAGAATCAAAAAATATACAGGGTGTTTTATGTGAAATTCCCAAGTTGGTATATGAAATGTGAATATCTTGACATACTCTTCTATTTTTTTGACAAAGCGAACATTTATCGTCTATCTAATGCTTGCACAACCGAAGACTCTCGAGTTGAGATGTATCTTCTTGAAGGCCATTATCTTCAAGCTGATAATTTCCCACAATGACTACTAAACTGATTATTAATTCACGAGACCGGATATTGACCTCTTCCTCTTCTCACGTTATATATTTTCATTTAAACAAATCAGTATTCACCTCGAACGATATGCACCAGAGTTAGAAACCGCCAAAACCGCAAACGTACCGTTCCATCCAGGGCCGGATTTATACTTACTTTCGCCAGGGACTAATTCTTACGATGCCGCCGCCAATTTGTATCAATTGGCAATTTCAAAGTACCCATTTATTGTTTTTTTTATAAAATGAAATTATTACATATATAAAACAAATTTTATTCACTTCACAAACTTAAACCTAACAACATTTTTTTTATATGTTCACATCATCAGCCTGTAATAAAAATTGTTTTCTGACTGAAAAATGTCAGATTCTTCTGAACTTTAGTTTTTCTTCCAAATGATACTTCGTTCTGTATTCCTGTATAGATACAACTTCAGCGTAATGATACAAATTTGACCCCATTAATAATTTGAACTGAACTTCCATCAAAATCTGATTGGTTGCCAATTTACATACGAAAAGTGATATATCCATGTCAAATTCCTATAATTCAAGGGTGTGCAGTATAAAAAAACATCCTGTGGATTTATTATGAGAATACTCAATATCCTTATTATTCTGACACGAATTCAAGCTGATAATGCCTTTTATTTGCGCAAATATTCACTTATAATTGCACCAGATGTTTGTATTTTATCGGGTAAATTTGGTTGTTTAATGAGAAACTGTTGCGTAGCAATTAGACGAGAAAAACTGTCAACTATCAAAAAAGCGACACCGAAGGTGGAGCGTTTTTAGGTTGACAGTTTTTCGAGTCAAATTGCTAAAGGAAACAGTTTAGAATTTGATCAACACAAATTTACCTGAAATCAATACAAACATCGAGTGTAATTCGGCAGGACAATAAATGAGAAATTTAGAAACATATCAATGCAAACTTTATTTATGAAACATTAAAAATAAACACATTTTTATTCGAATGTAGAATTATTAAAATCGCAGTTATTGAAATTCTGTAGAAGATGTTGAAGTTTTTTCTTTTTCCAAACGAATTGATTGAATAATGCTCGAATGATACTCTTTGTCAACTTGTAGGTATGGTTTTAATGATGATGAATTGCTGTGTCCTGTTATTTTTATTAGAGCTTGTTCTTCAATCCCGCTTTTACTTAATTCGCTAACTGCTGCCGCTCGATTTGAGTGATTTGTAATTTTGACACGTTTGACATCTATACCAATACGTTGTGCTGAGCATTTAGTCCATTTGGAAATTTCATTAATTCCAATCGGCACATTCTTATACCAACCTTTAGAATTTTTCTTCTTCCAAAAGGAGTTTGGTGTAAGAAATACTCTGTCCAATGTTATAAAAGTGTCTCGTTTTTCCATTAACTTTTCAAATAAACGTATTGGGCAAATATCTTCCTCTAAAATATTAGGCGTAATCCATTTGCTGTCATATAATTTATTGTTACCGCCTTGTCTCGTTTTCGAAAATGGAGGATTATACTCGATACGTCCAGTTTCTTTTCCATTATTTTCAATTTCAGATACGAAATAAGTGGTTTTGCAGTAAGCTCCTCCGTGCTAAGCTAATTCAAACGCCAAAATGTGATATAATTTCCTTTGAAGTCCTTCCGGTTCATTTTCGTCATATAATCTGGCCATTGCAAATACTTCAGATTTATTAAGAGCTGATGCACTAGATTTTCTATTTTTCGGGTTGTGTTTGTAGGATTTTACGTTTAGCATTACGTGCAGCTCGTGATGAATTAAACTGAACGTCGGTGAAAGGGTTAAATACAATATTGAATTCGTTATACTATTTACTTTGTAGCATTTTAGCGGTGGTGTTACAAATTGTTTTAACCACCGCTTCTTTGTAGTCTTCTCCGTTGCCTTTTCGCATATTGAATGCCCAATCTTGCAATATTACATTCAATTTCTCGATGGAAGTATCTGGCTCAAATTTATGTCTTTTTGCATCGCAAAACGTAGAAAATTGTCGCCAGATTGATGATTACGTCGCAACTGTATTAGTAGGCACACATGTATTAACAATTTGACAAATTTCGGCGTTCGTAGACTCACCGAATCGACTCACTGTTAGTGCTTAGAAATTCAATAAGTTGTTGACGAACATGTCAAACTATTTATTTTGGCAACCAACACCGCGATAATTGATAAACAAATGAATTAGTGAAAAAACCACTAGTGCATTTGTCGCTGTAAAAGTTGCAGCTAACTAAGATGTCTAAAAACATGGTGTATTCACTTATACCTGTAAAATATTGGGACAAACTGGGGGACAACAGCCCACTTGATAAAGGGAGTTATCTAGAGTTTCAGATGGCGCCGACGTCGTTTCTTGTCACAATTCAGTAAACTGCAATTTCATACCACACAGGGTGTTTTTGTGATTTGTGTCTCTTGATCCGTTCTGTGATTGTGCTTTTGTCGCCTTTAAGGTTATGTCAATTCGTAGTGAAATATTTTGAGGTCGATCGATCGATGTAACATATTTAAGAACAAACTATTTCATGTACTTATGTCAGTGTTATCAGGGTTATTATATATTGTCAGTATTATTTATATAATAACCCTGAGTGTTATATAGAATTTTCGAGAGAGTTCCGAAATAATTCTAATTATGAACCGTACCAATTTATTTTGTATGGTTAATTGTCTATTGATACATCTCCACCGAGTTGGTACTTATGTATTTCTGTCCCTGTTTGCTCGTGATAAAAATCTTATGATGGAGCGGATAATTATTTTATGAAGTGCTGTAAATTACAAACAATTACTTAATTGAGCTTTCAAACCAATAAAAGTACGGGGGATGCAATCTCTTTCGCTTTCTGAAAAATCTATATTCTAGTATGAAGGAAGTGTTTTGCGACATATCTAAAGCTTTTGACTGTTACGTAAGCTTCATCTCTACAGCTTCAGAAGACGAAGCTTCAATTGGTTCAAATCCTATCTGAATGAAAGAACCTCTCAGCTTTTGGACAAATTAAGAGGTGTTTACTATTTTGGCAGACAACACGACTATCTTATCGCAAGAACTCAAATTACCTTCATATAGCGGAGTAAAAATAGCTTAAAATCATGCATTATTTTGGAATCCTGGAGGACTCCATGGATTTTACTAAAACCTCCTGGTATTACTTAGAAATTGCTTGCAGAACATATATTCGTGCACTGCTTGTTTATTAATTGTTTAAACAATGAAAAACAATTTTGTTAGGAAAATTTTACCCAAATTGATGCTACAGGGGTTTTTGAGGTCGCTGAACCAGAATATAACATTGAAAAAACGATGGCGTGGCCAGTCGTAAAGGTAGATTTCATGAATGATAATTTACAGCTACCTATTTGTTATTTATGTGTACATCTAAGAGAAAAAAAAATCACTTAAAATTTGTGAGATCGTGAAGCTCTATCGAACGACTTATAGTTTGCCGATATTGGGTATGGAAATGAAATATTACGAAGTTTTTTAACAGCTGCCATTTTGAGACTATTGGACCATTTTCGCTCGTGGCGACGTGCTCCTCCAGCGCTGCACTTACAGTTTTTATTTTTAAGGAAAATTTTATCTACCTTTTTCATGTAAATTTTTCCATTTTTGCGAGTGGCACCATTATTTATGATTTTTTTTTTAATATTCAATATACAATGTAATTTGGCAACTTATTTGTTAAATAATTAATTAAGCACATACTCTAAGGTTGGTAACTTTTTATATGTTGTTCCTTACATCATCACTAATATACAGTGAAAAGTTCCCGCAGTCCCCTAACTTTCTGAAGCTAAAATCTAATATTGTTCCACTACTAGTAAAATGACTCGTATATGTATAAATTAATTTGAATCTTCTCTGAACCTTTGCCCATTGGAATAATTTTTTTCATCTTGTGATTGTAATGTATCTAGTAACTAGCAAGTCAAATAATTTTATTATTACTTTTATATTTATTTTTTTATTATATATATTTTGTATACAATTTTTCCCATGAGATGACAGTCTTCTGACTAAAAGTATCGGAAAATTCTAAATATAGTGGATATTTTCTTCCAAAGAGCTATGGACGGTTCGGAATTCACTAGCCAAAATCAATATATCTCCATAGAATGAAAAGTCCACGCTTACTTTTGAAATTCATGTGTTTATTAAAAAGTGATAATCATCCTAATCATAGTCATTAGCCTTATCGATCTTGGGATTGGACCTTGTTCTTCCGAAAAACTGTTTGGTTTAGATCGCCCTCCTTCTCCGATTATCTCATGCGGGGTGTTACTGGAAAATAAAAGAAAAGCATTTAGATTATTTTTTTCTCCCCTCATCTTTGTGAGTAGGGCTCACCTTTTCCTGAGAAGTCATTCTAAGATAGCTGGAAGCATCCTAGACTGTCGCACACCAGGATTCATCGATTTCTCAACTTCATCAACAGATTTTATTATAACTACAATGAACTCTCTGATTTTGTTCATGTCAGAAGGTTGTTGGAGAAATAATAGTCCGGCAGAGATATGCAGTGAATGGATTGGTAATAGTTTGTATCGGAAAGTTTAATGGAACAATGTCATCGGGAACATTTTCCAATCCCCTCAATTTTCAAGTTAATTCATCATCTAGAGACATCAGTCCACTCTCCTACCTTTTCTCATTCCTTCGTGGAAGTTTCCATGATCCGAAAAAGGCCATTTGAGAAGAAATCACTTTGAAAAAATCGCCAGGTGGACCTCAAGAAAAATCTGAGTTTTGACAGACAGACATTGTAGTAAGTTTCGAAGATTTCATCTCATTTTCGCGCCAACTGTTCTGAGCGGGATCTTGTTCGTAGCACTATAATCTTTGTAAACGATCAATTCACAATTTTTTGCATGAAGTAATGTTGACAGAAAAAGAAAATTTCATAGGTTTGAAGTTTGAGATTTTGCGTGACACAAACAACAAACATTCCTTAACCGCGCCATCTACTAATGAAGTTCTAAGCAGAATTTAACGTTTTTCATTTGTTGTCCCCCAAAAATTCTAAACAAAATCGAATCAGTGAATAACACCAGGGTTTTTAGGGATCTTACAGCTAACTTTTGCCGCTGTCAAACTGACAATTGCACTGTGGCATACGCGATTTTTTATACATGAGTTGAATTGTCAGAGAAATAATTTTGTCCCGTCAGATTGACTATCGGAACCACTGTGCGCCGGGGGCTAATAGTCCCATAGCCCCTCCCTGAATCCGGCACTGGTTCCATCTGACTCACACCTTCCGAAACCACCACAAGTAACGTTCATCCTTTCTGTTTACAGTTATGGAGGCGAGGAACACGGCGAATTTGGAAGCGGCCGTCGTCGAATCGGAACTGCCCAGCTATACGATCGCTTCCGGCCTACCCACCTACGAGGAGGCCTTGGAACAGCTGAAGAAGGTCACGGACCTGTCGGTGTATACCGCGCCTAGAAAAGTAGCCGATTCCGGGGAATGGACGCCGCACACGCCGCCAACGCCAGCCACGACGCTCTCGGTCGTCAATCTATTCAACGCCTACTCCAAGAGCAACGCCGAAGATGGTCGTTCCGTGAAGACGACGATGATTGTTTGATTTTCTAGTGTGCCATTACTCCCTCTGGTGGGGAGGACGTTGTGAAATTGTTTTCCTTGGACGGAAAATACGTGAAATCCCAGAAGACGATGAAGAGGAAAGATGATGAAGATACACCCTTTTTATGGGCGTATAATGCGGGAGAGGTATCCAATCTCTGGAGAGTCTGTGAGGTGATTAGGTGTCGAGGCCTAGGTTTTAGCGTTGGAGATGTTTTTTTTGGCCATACTCCTCAGATGTCAATTGAATGACTTCTGAAGACGTGTACAGTGTAGGGTATTTGGGAATTCCTATGTAAACTTTCCAGTTATACAGATTCGGAAATAAAATTGCGGACTAGTTTATTTGCAATGGGTTTGAACGGAGATTCTCGAATCAGTGGACCAGCACAAAATATAACTGATATACGCGATGAATAATCAAGTATTCAACTGGACCACTGTAGAATGTTTCACTGTAGAAGTGACGTCAAGATCAGGGCCGGATTAAAATGTGTGGAGGCCCTGAGGCAACAAAGGAGTGGAGGCCCCTAATTATTTTTCAAACTGGTTTTTTTTGTTTTTTATTTATCGCGGAACAAATCAAATTATTTCGACACGAGCATATGTAGGTATAATAAAATACAAGAAATAAATTAAATTACAGCGTGAACAAAGGGATTCTTGCGAGCTTTTTTCGACGAAAAATCATTGATGATTTCGGTCGAATCCAGCATCCGGAAAAAATCATTCTCAATGCTAAGAAGCGATAACTTTGATAGGCGGCTTTGTCTCATCGTAATTCGCCTATTTTTTTCATTTTGGAAAATGAGCGCTTTCCAGTGCAATTTGACATCATCACATTCTCAGTTGTAATATCACAAGAGAGTGAAAATAATTCGACAGATTTTCGAAAACTTGTTGCCAGGCAATAATAATAATAATAATCATTTATTGCCCAACCGGTAAAACCCCATTACAGGACATAATTAAATACATCAGTACTGTTAAGTAGTAGATAATTGACAAGTAATATTAAGTTCAAATGTGACATTTGATACAATATTAATATATAAAAAAAAAGAAAAAACAACGTGTAAGTTACACTAGTGAGACGAAAAATCACTAAACTAATATAAACTAATTGATGGTAATGAAAGGTAATCAACGGTGATGAACGGTAATAAACGGTAAAAGTGATGGTACGTAATTTCTTGGGGTAAAAAAAAAGAAAGAGAAAACAACAAAAACAGATTAACTATAGTCAATTCCATATTTCCATTGCTACTTTTTTCATATGCTTCACAGAACAAGTATTGATATCGCAAAAACTGCATATGGAGTTGTAATTATCACACATATATTCAATTGGAGAATGCAAGATTAAATTTGTTCGCGCTGTGGAACAGTAAAATGTGAGATTCAGCCGTGAATGAGCCCTTGGTACTCTAAAGTTCAGTTCTGATAAAAGCAAACTGCAATCAATTAGGCCATGCAGCAGTTTATGAAGAAAAGTTATTGACGCACATTTTCTCATTTTTTCTAAAGAAATGAATTGAAAGTGGTCAAGAAGGTTGTTATGGTCAGAGCCCCTAGCTGGATAGATACCACAATTTTTTAAATACATGAATTTCAAGAACTTTCTTTGTACTTTTTCGATTGTGTACTCATGACAAAGATAGTAGGGGCTCCAAATGACTGAGCAGTATTCAAGTTTGGATCTTACGTATGAGAAGTATAATATTTTCAGGGCAATAACATTTGTAAAGTTCTGACAGTTTCTTATGATAAATCCTAACATTTTAGTGGCTTCGGAAGCTTTCTTATTCATGTGATTCGCAAAAGCCATTTTAGAGTCAAAGAATACACCTAGTGGTCTCATTACAACGAGTCAACATTCTACCTTGAATATTGTATGGATGTTCAGTATATGTGTGTTTTCTTGTATATGACATCGCTTTACATTTATCAATATTCAAATGCAGGTTATTAATTTCACACCAAGCCTGTACATTATCTATGTCTTCCTGAAGATTTATGCAATCATCCACATTTTGGATAGAACTTACTATTTTCAGATCGTCAGCAAAAAAAAGCTTCATAGAGTTTATTTGTGAGTTTAAATCATTAATAAAAATTAAAAACAACAATGGTTCCAAGTTCGACCCTTGGGGTACACCAGACGTAGAAATTATTGTGTTTGATTTGAATCCATTGTAGTGAACTATTTGGTTTCGGTTAAGAAGGTACGATTCAAAGCAACTCAGTAGTTTTTGACTAAGGCCAACGACATCCAGTTTAGAAAGTAAAATGCTATGATCAATTTTGTCAAAGGCCTTAGAAAAATCCGTGTATATAGACAAGAGAGACCAACTGGCTCGAGTGGCTATTGCCAACAAGTTTGAGAAAGAAATCTAGATAATTATTTTCTACTATATCGAACTCTCGTGTGGTATTCTTTAGATTATTTTTTGATGTTACGATCATAAACACATTTCCTTGCAAAATTATATAATGTACTAAACCGGATTTGATTCATTTCACACTTTTCATGCGAATTGATGACAGACGTCAAATTAAAAATATAGGTTGTCAGACAATAAAAACAAAATACCTCAAAATATTCCCGCGACAATTTTCTAGGTAGAATATTCCCACTATTGATTGGCCAAAACGTATATGAATTATTTGAATTGAACGTTTCCATTGGTTTCTAGCAATGTCAAAAAATAATCACTGTAATTTCAATGTTTGAGAATGTAGCTCTGAAATTTTGGTTTTCAAGAATTTGATAGTAGAACATCTTAGATAGATAGATAGATAGTCCTTTTCAGAATGATTTACATTTGTTGCGGAATATCATCTTTCTCTTAGACTCACACTTTCAGATTTCGGGGATTTCTCTGTTACAAGCGCGCCACTCAGCGGACACTTGTCAACGCCAATAAATAGGAAAAACAGGCATAGACGGGCAAAGTGTTTGTAGAATCGGCAGAAAAATAGTCAACAGAATTTGAACTTTTGTTCTATTATGGAATGCGCACAGGGCTTTTATAAATAATTTGATGCAATCATATTCATAAATTGAAATATCATTTTCTTTTGCTTATGATTATTGAATTTCATTGTGTATCTAGATCGCTTGTGTCATTCGACGAACACATCGACAGAAAATCCTTCATTTAATTGAAAAAAATGTATATTTTTTTTAAATTCAATTGTTCTTGTTTTTACAGCTAATTTCGATACGATATAATATTTTGTATAATAGTATGATGTTTTACTTGGTGATTGTTTCTCGCATATACACATGATTCATCAGATCGAAGATTAATATTAACCATGGATTTTGACAAGAATACGAAAAATGTTTTTGAATGTTTAAAACGAAAAATGAGAGGAAAAAGTGGGAGAACTGCTCTTCCGTTGTCAGATTTGTTATATATAATTTTGCATATCCTTCGGTATTTGTTAGGAAATTTCACCTAAAAATTTATATTGTGGAGGCCCCTCTCTTGTGGAGGCCCCGTGGCTGCAGCCCCGTTTACCCCCCTCTTAATCCGGCTCTGTTGAACGGAGATACTCGAATCAGTGGACCAGCACAAAATATAACAGATATAGGCGATGAATAATCAAGTATTCACCTGGACCACTGTGGAATGTTTCACTGTAGAAGTGACGTCAAGATAACCTGAGGTGTTTTCTGGCGTAAAAACGTATTCAATCTTGCATTTGAATACGATATTCTATGTGACGTTATTATTATTACGAACCGCAAAAATGCATAATTTTGAATACGATTCAATAATCAAACCTAAACTGAGAAATTTTCGGTTAGAAAGTCGGTAGACAATAAAACTCTTACGATTATTAGTGGACAGTGGAATGCTCCACTATCAAGATTTATTTGGGGTATAATTATAAATTATGACAATCACAAAACAACGAATTATGTTTTGAAACTGAATTCGACTTGGTTTCAAAACTCCATGAATTCGTTTTGAATCGTTTTATATATGACGTCATCGTTTCAACGCCAAAATGGATGTATTTGAATCACAGGACGAATACGTTTTGAATACATGGGCGCCAAAAAACAGTTCTGTGTGGAAACAGCAGCCAAAAGATAGCAGCCAATTTGCCGAAGATTGCCGAACTCAGTGGCGTCAGACTTAAAATTTATTTGGGGTTCAGAGTAGATGTAAAAAAGTATTGTCCTCATTTTCTTCCTTACAAAACGAAAAATCGTGACATTGATTGTGTATCCCATGATATATTACTTGAGAAACATTTCTGTTATGGCATTCGTGGACTTCCATTGGGATTTTTTAGGCCTTATTTGCATGGGCGAACTCAGTGTGTTTCGGTTGAAGGCGCCAAGTCAGCATTAATGCAAATCGTCCATGGGGTTTCGCAAGGCTCTGTTTTGGGACCAACCCTATTCATTCTGTATATCAATGATTTATATTATCATATATTACCAAAAAAATGCATCATCTTTGTTGACGTCACCACAATGATAGATCGTAACAGTAAATTAGAGGAACTGATTAGCTCTTCCAAACTCACCTTGCAAATGACAAATGAGTGGTTCTGATCAAATAAGCTTATGCTCAATTCTGCTAAGAATTAGAATCTTATTATATCTTCAAACTCCTCACTAACAGGTGGGGAAAGTGTCAAGTTAGTTGGTATATCCATTGATGACAAACTCAACTGGATGTGTCACGTGGAAAATCTGTCGAAAAAATTATCAAGCTTCACGTTCTTGATTCGCAGATTGAAAAACCTTGGTGGTGCAGATACTATAAGAGCCAGCTATTTTGGACTTTTTCACAGTCATATGACTTATGGAATAGTCTTGTGGGGTAATTCGTCCCATTCCAACAAAATTTTTGTTTTACAAAGAAGGGTTATTCGAATAATATCAGGGGCGGGCTACACAGATCACTGCCATGCTCTATTCATTCATCACTAGATCATGCCTCTTCCTACCGCTTTCATATATTCCACTCTGCTTGAAATATATAAAAAAAGATCAAATTTTGCTCTTTCAGCGGACACGCATCGGCACCAAACAAGGTCAGGAAACCTCTTGAGAACACCTGTATCACAGAAAAATTCATTGAATATAAACCTATATAATAAATAACCTTTGGAAATATGAACTTTTACAATTTTAAGAGATCAGTGAAATCTTGTCTACTGATGAACTGTTTTAACTCCGTAAAAGACTTTTTGAACTATAATTTTAGCGTGGATGATCTAGGCTTTTAATGTGTTTGTCAATTAAACTTTTATACCCCTTTCTGTATCGTTTACAATGACTGATTTCTGAGTTAACCTTATTTCATTCCTGTGTTGTAATGTGATGTATCACCGTAGGAAATTTAGTCTTACTATTTCAACTTGAAACTTTTAACTTTTTTTTTCTTAAGGACCTGCTGCAAATGTAATTATATATATGGACGTAGTTAATAAATCTCTCTCTCTCTCTCTCTCTTTCTCTCATACTTATGAATTGCTTTCAGAATGATTCCCAACACCATTTCATACAAAAAATTATAATTCTGCAGCATGGTGGGATTATAATGCGCCAAGCTGAAAACTGTCTCAATAAAAGTGAATACATATTATTCTTCCCTATACAGAGAATCATTTCGTGTGGAAAAATTCTCCATTACTTGCTGAGGGGGTAAAATACCAACCCCAATTTGAAAAAAATCGATTTCGGGGGTAAGACCTGAAACTGCCCCAACAAAATTAACTACAAATCATTGTTGACAATCCAGAGAATCATTTGGTGTAGAAAAAAAATCTTGTATTACATGCAGAGGGGGTAAAATACCAACCCCAATTTAAAAAAATACGATTTCGGGGGTAAGACCTAAAACTGCCCCAATAAAATCTTCGGAAAATTGGCTGCTATCTTTTGGCTTCTGTTCTCACACAGGTGTCAAGATACACTGAATGTATCTTAGATTTTTTGTATTTAAAACCAGTCTAAAAAGATTTCGCGTAGTGTTTTCAGTGACTTATATCCCGAAAATTGCGGAATTACAGAACTCTTTGACCATTATGATAAACTGACCAAAATACGTTTTTCATCAAGAATTTACGAATGCAATCCAAAATCTACATGAAATACCATCAATTGTAAAGAATTGCAAAAGAAGTAAAATCAGAAATTACTCCTTTCAACAATAAAATTGAGTGATTTATCCTTCGATACTGCAGTTATAAAAAAAGCTTGCCAGAGAAGACCAACATTCAAAGAGGAAAAGAAACATGAAATGTGAACGATCCGTATCTATTTCAACTATTTTTTCCAGTATTCTAGAAACATGATGGACAAAAGATGTGATTATTTAAAAAAATATATATACACTCTTCAATATGGATGTTGACCAAATTTCGAAATTCTATAGGATTCCAATAGAATGTGTAACTTGATTTAAAGAAATCATTTGATACTATTGATCATGAGACACTATACATTTCGTTTTTTTTTAATTGAGGTAAAAACCCACATCAAACTAAACGAAAGACACTTCATTAGATGACTTACAAAATCTAGATTTCGCTATAAATATCTTCTCCCCTTTCAACTAGCTTAGTTAAGGTCAATGCAACTTGTTGATGCAGTTATTTTTATCATCGTAAACCAAATGATTTGATTAGAGTTGGGAGATCATTAGAAGTGTTCGATTTATTGAGAAAATTTGTGTTGAAGCAATCGTTCGAATTTAACTGAAAAAATCTCAAGTCTCCTCTCAAGAACGGCAAACTGTTGATATTAGGACAATACAGTAAACTGGCCCCTATATGTTACAGTTTCTGAAAATTCAGGAATTGAAATTATTTTATAAAATTGAATTAGAAACAAATAAAAGGCGTGAAATTTTGAATCTTAAATTATCTTTTTTTTAAATGACCACTATTATACCTTTTTCAAATCTGCGAAACCGTAAATTACCTAAGATTACCTTTGATTGTTTTAAACGGATGAAACTAAATGTAAATCCTTTATGAGAAAAAAAAGGAAAACGAACTCCATCGTGATTCTAATAAAATATTTTTTTATGGTGAGCATAAAAACTTCATTTTATTTTTCGTACGAACCCTTCTTTGTTTGAGCAAATTTTGTCCAAGCTTTCAGTTTCAATAAACGCTACTGATTGATAATTAATAAATAATTTAATCGACAGAATGTGATAGGAATCACGTAGGCTCAAACAGCAGGTGTGGCAAAATAAAGTAATCTATTTTTGCAGATGTAACATTAACAGTATTTTAATATGCTGTTTTAATTCCCCGCCATCCAAAATACTAGATATTGTAGAATTTATTCCCAAATGATTCCCCAATATACCTTATTAGTTATTACCTAGGTCATTGTTTTTGAAAGCACAGAACGAATTAACAATATGTTCGTGAAGTTTTTATCAGTACATTTCTATGAATAACTCATCGAAACACTCACTGAAATGCCTATCAGCCTACAAGCATTCAGACATAATACTGAAGGAATTGCTTTATATGGGGAGAGTATGAATTTAGGGAATTTTTTTAGTTATTAGTTTCATAAACGAACGGGAATTATATCAGCTTTATCGAAAATTAAAAAAAAAACACTTACAAACAAATCTTCGGATGTGGAAATCTGAAGGTTTTTTTTCGAGAAAATTGTTCACAAATCAGAAACTCCTTGAAAAATTGGATTTATCAAAGACATGTTTCGAACACATAAATGTCCATCTTCAGTGGAGGGGGATGTAAACATTTTAGGAAGGGAAAATTTCATGGTGGAGAAAAAAAGCTAACGAACGACTTTCATCCCAGTTTAAAAAAAGTTCCCTATTGTTAATTATTCAAGTCGTTTCTCTACCATGAAACTTCCCTCCCTAAAAATATATCCGACCCCTCAACTGAAGATGGTCATTTATGTGTTCGAAACAAACAGGTTAGGTGGTAGAGCAGAGCTCCCCCTAGGGGAAGTACCTGAATCTCGCCTGGGACATAATACTTGGTTATCAAATTGTATTGTTAATTTTGTTGTCCAATAAAGACATTATTATTATGTCTTATTTGATGAATTTTCCTGTGAACAAGTTTTTTTTAGTGTAAACGACTTTGTGTCTTTATTTACATATTAGGAAATGTTTTTTATTCGATATAAAGTTCCCTCTAAAATGGGATTCTAAATCCAATGTTTCTTACTCTGGCCCCCCTCAACCTATTTGTCTAAATGCGATTCAATAATCTTCGACTGAATTAATAATCTCTGACCTCAAAAACTTTTCAGAATATACATTCTGCACATCAGGATTACAAAATCCTTATCGATTTCCGCCTAAAATTATTTCGAAAATAAATTAAATTTCTTTCAATTCCTTCAAAATGCTTCTCAAATTATCTTCTGAATACTATTGTGAATACAGGATGAAAAAAATCTCAAAAAACGAAAAACAAATAGGCCTATATACAAAAAAAGTTGATGGTGGTCCAGAAAGTAAGAAACGTTGGATTCGAAATCTGATTCTGCTATTTCACACGGGGAACGTGATATCTAATTAAAAACATAATTTTTTGTTTTTGCTCAATATCAAAAGATTATGATATTCTCGATGGGATTTCACCCTTGGAAAGTACTCTGAAATACCTTTTCTCCATTCGACCAACCTTTGGTTCAAAAGTTACCAATAGAATCCCATTAAAAGGATGCTACCCTGTATCAATTATCAAAGATTTAGCTGCTTTACTCATATTCTATTCTATAAAGAGGCTGTTGTCAAATAGCATTATCATAACACGAACAAACCCCATCCAATAAATTTCTTCTAATCTTAACATATTTTTGACCATGTATTTATTTTTGTATATCCCTATTATGAATTAAAGAAATTCCTTGAGACTATGTGATAATAAATAAATAAATATGAAAGGTAGGTGTGTATAGAGCAAACAAAAATCATAAATTTTTCGTAACAGCAATATTTGTATAATAAAAAAAACAGTTCACATAAAAGTTGAGGAGCTCAAAAAATTCAATCAAATGACATACAGTTTGCAAATATTGGTATGAAATGGAAACTAAAGATTTTTTCATTCTTTCAATAACCGCCATTTTAAAATTACCTGGCTGATTTACCCCTTTTTCAAACCCAACCGAAATAATCACAAAAACCGTTTTGTGGCATATTTGATTACTTTCTTTCCTCCAGTTAGTTGAAAATGTACTAATTACGAATTTAAGAAACTATCCGGTAAACATCCCTGCAATAAATATTTTTTTCTCAATATCAACATGAACATTCTAGAATGAACTGTTTATGGAATTCCACAAATTATTATAACTTCTTATAAACAGAAGCCGTACTATAAATGAAATATCTGGGAAATGCATATCAACACAGAGATAAACTTTGACATTTTCGAAAAATTTCTCTCAATAAATCGAATCAATACATCGAATGAAATGAATAAATATTTAGTAAATCGTGGGAAACTCCTGTTGTTTTGGTTAATATTCTTGGGTATTTCCTGAAATAATTTGATTATTCATTTCCATTTGACAATACCGGGTGACACAGGATATCGGTCCACCCCTGTAACTTCTGCATTCGTGAACGGATTTTTCTGGAATTTGGTACAGTTATATAAGCAACCATTCGAATTTGATCACATTACAATCCAATATGGCGGACTTCAGGTTTTTCTGGAAATGCCAGTAACTTTGTTTTTTCAAATAGAACACCCTGTATATTTTTACATATTCAAGTTCAACAGGTCAAAACGAGTCCAAACCTTATGTCAAATATCAGTTTTTTTTTAAGATTGAAATTAAAATTGTTTTTTTATTTTACCTCGTGGATAAATGAGATTCAGTCAGGGCTATTCACAATGAGTAGCACATAACAGAAAAACTTATTTTTTTCTGAAAAAAATAATTTTTGTGTCACTTACTGGTTAATCAATTCAATCAAATGAAACCCCTATGGGCCACCTACCTGTCTCTCTAGAACATTCATTAAGGAAAAAAATTACATCATTTTTGTATGTCGGTGCAGTAACAAATTGTATAAATTCAAAAATCTACAACTAGTTCATGAGTTTTCTGGCAGTTCGAATAATTTTTCAACTTAGTAAGCTATGGAAAACAACATTTCTGAATCTTGTCAACTAATTGTGTAAGTTTCACTTATAAGCACGATAATGGTGTTTTTTTTCAAATTTTTCAAGCGTTTTCTCGACTGACATTGCATTGGTATTCCAATTCCCGCGTCCAAGCGGTTGGATCAAAATCGCCATGAATGTTTTGCTTTCATTTCTGCCTCCTCACTTACGATCATCTTCTCCATTGTTGGGTTTTTTTCGGAATCTTCTCTCCACATTTTTGAAAAAGGTTCTTTGTGGATGTCTTCTGTGTGGGTATCGTTCAGCGTATAACTGACAAGCGGCGACAATGTTTTCAAGACATTCTCCGTAAAATGATAACATATCAACCTGTTCACTTCTTGTGAACCTATAATTTTGAGTTTACATTTCTACTAAACTAATTCCCGGAAGTTAACAAATTTTCGGGAGTTAAGATGAAAGATGACAAGCGAAACACTATTAGTTGACAAGATTCAGAAATGTTGTTTTCCACAGCTTACTAAGTTGAAAAATTATTTGAACTGCAAGGAAACTCATGAACTAGTTGTAGATTTTTGAATGTATACAATTTGTTACTGCACCGAAATACAAAAATGATATGACATTTTTTTCCTTAATGAATGTTCTAGAGAGACAGGTAGGTTGCCCATAGGAGTCATTTGAAAAAAAAATAATTTTTGATCAAAATGTTATGTAACTGAATTAATTCATCAATAAATGACACAAAAAATAATTTTTCGGGAAAAATTTAGTTTTTCTGTTATGTGCGAAGGTTCAATGGAATGTATCCGATTTACAACCTATGAGAAAATTTGGACGATTAAAAAATAATTTCATCAGTTATGGATCAAAACTGAAAGGAAACCAAAATTTGCCAAGGTCTGTAACTTCAAAAGGTAGTATGGAAAGAAGTATCGCTTAAGGCGAGACAACCCTACCATCCTGGCCTGGCCAACTACTCCAAGGGAAAAGGCGAAATATCAGGAAGAAGAATGTGTTAGTCTATTTTCACCACATATGTATCAAGTACCAATATTGATAATAAAGACTGGAAATGTGAAGCCAAAACAAATGAAGCATCGCTCGGACTCTTTCTAATCGGCAACGTTGAATTGATGCGCATGCGCGAAAATGGAGGCGTGACATGTATTGCTTTATGTTTGGTTGCCATAACTATGCATTGCCAATATGACAAGGAAATACATATATAACCCGACTTCACTTCCACTGCATTGCTCTTATGGCCAATTACCAATATTCGTACTTAATAAATATATGATTTTCACGCATATCCCCAGAAGAAGATTAAGGCTTAACTAATGCTTCTGTTCAAAGGAACCTTCATAATCAAAACATGCACACATTCAAATTTACGAAAGTTCAAGCCCTGAAACCAGAAGATCATCAGAATAGGATAAACTTTTGTGAAACCAAGAAGATCCTAACTTTTTATAGAAAATAATTTGGACAGACGAAGCTAAATTTTCCAGGGTAGACATTTTCAATAGAAGAAACAAACCATTATGGGCTGACAAGAATCCACATATTGTCAAGGAAATGGAGTTTCAGGAAAAGTTTAGTTTTAACATCTTTTGCCTTCTGAAAGATGACAAAATAAGGCCCGTTTGTTTATAGAAAGCCAAGCTTACAAGTTAAGCCAGGTTTATCTTCGTAAACGCTTGGCTTACATTGATCCTTGAAATTTAGCGGCTTTACGGCTTAAACCCGACATTCCTAACCTATCATTTTGTCAATCTTAGTGTTGTGGTTAGATTTGAAGTGCCGAGTTTGTTTATAAGGCATTTTTTTGTTATCCACGTAATTTATCGGTATGGAAAATAAAAGTCAAAACTTTATTAGGAAAAAAATTACTTTGTTAAATATAATTTACAAATATAAAGACATTGTTGAAAATAAAAAAATCGATGCAGTAACCTAGCATCCAAAAAAGGAAATTTGGGATAAAATTCTCGAAGGCTTGTTGAAAACTGATTGTTTGGAGAAACAGTTATTTCTGCAACAATGAAAAAATCTTATTCAATTCAATTGAAGTCTTTCAAGTTGAATACTCAAAAGGAACATAATACTTTACTTACAGTTCGTTTGGGTACTCCAATTCATGTATAATTATGGAAGAATTCGCCTCACTGTTTCTTTATAAAACCGAAACCTTTAAATGAATGTTAAGTCCTCTAAATCTTCAAGCGGATTATTTCTAACATATATTCTTTGGAAATCCGAAAAGAATTACTTCTCGAGTGTCTAGATCATCAGTAAAAATATAGTCATTTTCCATATACATTATAAATAAGGAAAAAACAATTCCACAAATAATTATGTTTATTACAGTAAGCGGCAATAATGACAAAAATATTAAGTTGGAGATACTGAAGTGAAGTTAGCCGAAATGTCAATTGAGTTCATTTGATCTAAAATCTGAGCTTAACTAAGCTCTGCTAAAAATGCGCTGGTGCAATAAGAATAATTTTAAGCCTAGCTTTTAATTCAAGATGATCTTAGAAAAGCTGAGCTCAAAATTGTATTGGTGGAAATGGCGCTAAAATTTCTCATTTTCTATGAACCTTTGAATTCTAAGAAATATCTCGAAATTCTAAGGTCAGTGATGAACGATTTTTTGGATAATCTGTCAATGGAGCAGTATCGTACCTGCTGGTTTCAACTGGATGAGGCATCGGTTCATTGCACTGGGGAAGTAACAACGGAGTTGTTCCAAATGTTCGAATATCGCTGGTTTAGACGTTTAGAACTGTGAAATTGGCCTGCGAGATCACCCGACCTAACGCCACTTGATTTTTACTTATGGGGGGATTTGAAAAGGAAAGTTCACATGACATTGGTACTCAGGAAACGATATCTGCGCCGGCGAGTGATTAATTACATCGAGAAGCTAGATACCAATTAGATAAGGAGGACCACAAATCTTTCTACAGGTATCCGGATTTTAAAATGTTTGGAAACCAATGGTGGTCATTTTGAATAATTATTGTGAACGTTTTCTGATTTTTTTATACATATTATGTTATTGTATTAACATTGTTAATTGCCGTTTAACCGTTTTGTTATTTTACATAATGAATTTTTTCAATTAGTTTAGTTCATTTCGTTTTGCTTTCAGTTTGGATCCATAAATCGGGACACATTTCATTGAACTTTCTGCATGTTCTCGCTATAATTTGATGACGTTGACCATGAAGAATGAACAATTTCAACAATACTTCATTTGAATAGTTAAGTATTGCCTTCCATTTTTTATTTTTTCAGATCAAATTTTCGTTAATGAACGCGCAAACGTTTATTGTTGATGCACTGATTGTGGAATTTTCATAATGACCATGTTCCATGACATTTCATAGCCATCCAATACAAAATATGGCAAAATAATCTAATTTTTATAGAAACTATTATTTCGGAATCCTGACTATTTAGGCATAGGAACATGATACATCATTTGAAAGAAACTTCAATGGCCTTTAAGGATATTTGATCATATACAGGGTGTTCCATTAAAAAAATGCACTTTTCACGATTTTTGTATCAATCGGTAAAATTACAAATTTTGAACGATACTGTATAATAGAGAACAAATTCCCTCAGACATACCTAATACACAGGACATTGGTAAACTACACCCAAAATTTCAGCTTTTTACGAATCGAACGAGTTTTTTGTATTCTATAGTTTTGTATAATTTCAATGTTTACCTTCCTGAAAGAAAATATTGTAGTAGACGTGCTTCAGACAGGAAGTGGGTTAATGATGAGGTAAGAAAATCAAGCACTAAATTGAAATACTTCAGTTTTTGTGTAAAAGTTTTCCTGTTCTTGAACTTGATATCCAAAGCAAAAAAAGAATATTACCAAAAAAAATTAATTTCAGCCATCCACCTAGAACCGCTTGGAAAGTGATAGCAGAAATATCACTTCAAAGTGACAACTGTCAGCTCAAAGTGGCAATTCCAAATGTTTTTGGAAAATATTTTGTTGTTGGCCTTTCACTCCTTCCTAGGATTCAAATTCAATAGCGAAAATATGTTTTCTTCAAATTCAAGAACTATAAATATTCGTGTAAATATAAAAGGTTCACATTTCATTTTTACCCAGCGCAGTGTAAGAAATAGCTGCACTAAAATTTATCATTTTGTAGGAATTTTTAATATTCTAGGACAAAAGCTGACACGGAAAATATTCTATCGGACGGTAAGAAAATGTGGGGAATTTTTTACCACTAGATACCTATCAGTTCAAAAAGTTCCCTAGCATTTTAACAAAATTGATTAGAACGTGTTTGAATATCCAATTCGATTATTTTAACACTAATTAACTGGTAATGTGAGAAAAATAACGTAGTTTATTGTGCTTCGTATAACTGGATTCTAAATTTATACCCACTAATTGTGCTAACAACGTGATTTTTTGTACAATACACGATAAAGAGTATGGCCATCTCCGATAACATTTTTGCATAGTTGGGCAAATTTTTTCCATTACGTCCGTTGTTTGTATATATAAAACTGTATAATTGAATTATCGTGAAAGTGACATTCATATCGACAGAAATGTAAGAACAATATTGGATTGTCTAGAAATGTTTTCTATATATAAAAGGCTGTGTTAGTGTTAGTCATGCCAAAAATCATGTTATTAATATTAGTAAGTACAGCGTGAGTCATAATATTATCAACAAACTCCTTTAGTCGTTTCTTCAAGTTGTTCATATATAAATAAGATTATGAGTAATTCGCAACAAATAATTTTTTTCTTCAAATTGCTTGGTTTGGATTAGGATCAATGTTATTGAAGAACAACTATTGCTTTCTCGACAAAATTCCGAACTTTAATAAATTCACATCAGGGCTATGTGACAATGAATTTTGCTTTACAAACCTTTTTGAGAAAAGTTGAATATGGTAAAATTATAGAATAAATATAATAAGAAAAATGCCCCCAAAATATTGAAACATTTCTAGGGGTTTCAAATATAAACATATTTTCAATGACTCACCAAAAATTAGTTTTTCTGAGTGGATACAGTAAAACAATTATAAATAAAAAACAGACATTCTAGATATGTGAATAACGAACATTTACGGCACAAGATTCTACATTTAGCTCGAGACAAATGAAGACTGAGTTAAAATCCCGAGAGTGGCTGTGAACTATGTGATTCTCTTTATGTTGTTGAAAAAAAACAGTGGTAGTCCAAAACCTATTCTGCTAACGGATCATTTCGGTCGCTGACTTATCAAGTTGAAATCTTACACTATCTTGGTGAAGAATTTGTATCATTTCGCTGATAAGTCTTTTAGCCAAAGAGGATTTTTGATCAAGATCATTTTTACAGAGCCCTGATGATGAATCTATTAAAGTTCGAAACGTTGGCGAGAAAGCAATAGTTTTTTTTCATTCCTTGTCCCAACCAAACCATTTGAAGAACATATTTGTGGATCACCAAACTTACCATAATTTAAATAATTGTTTTTGTCCTAAAAATACCATGTCTTTCCACTCGCTCATATTTCAGATATCTGAGATATTTGCGAAAAACTAGATAAGCTAATAGCTTTGGGAAAATTAATGTAATGTTCTTGCTATTTGTACGATTATCCTTGTGAAATTTTCAATTCTTCTATATATATATTTTTGATATTGTAAAGAATCGGCAGTTGAAGTTTGTCGGTTTCATTCTGATTCACCCTGTATAGTTTAGCGACCTTTCGGGTCCGAACGTACACTCACCTCCTGCCTGTTTCTGAAGAGCCAAAAAACTTGAAGTATTGTCCAATATTTGAAAATAAAACATTGAATTATATTTACAGGAAAAAGAAACAATAGCATTTGAAAATATATACTTCACGCTATAGGTAGCGCCACCTAGTGAGAGTATAAATTGTATATCATCCTGTACTTTACCCAAGTTTCCAAATGCATATGAAATGTAACCTTAAATTTTTTTGATATATAAACAACTGAATGTTTTATGTCAAATCTGCCAGTCACTTTTTTTAAATTTTTTGCTTATTTTTTTGGTATGTATTTGGGAAAAAGTTAATTTGAGGAGGTGGGTGTGGAAGGACTTTGAACTAAGGAGTTGTTTCTTTATGTGAAATAAAAGACAAATGAATCGATTTTTGGGACAAAATGAAATTTTTATTCAATTTTTTATATCGTTATGAAAAAGTTTGGGACCAGCCACGAACAAGGCACATGAAAAAGCTTGCGTATAGTTAATGTTGATTGAGGAAATTAACAGTGCTTGCTTTTTCGAAAAAGAAAAATGGATAACATTAATTTTTGTCCGATCTTTAAGTAACGATATATTTGACAGTATAGTTTTCATAGAATCGATGATGTTTTGATTAGCAATATGATTAGCAATATTCTGTCGTTATTTTCACGGACTGTTTTTTCGCACGAAATAACTCCTGTTGTGTATTTGAACGAAAAAGTGATAATTATGTTGAGTCTGATGACGCCCGAGTCAAATGATCATTATTTTAGATGTTCTTGTAAATATTTGTTATTTATATTGTGATGAAGTTATCATTAAAAATAAGGTTTTGTGAATTGTTGTTTTATTCGTATGTTTTCATCGACATTTGTTGAACAATAAACTCAGTCTTTGATCATAAGTTTGTAAATATTTTTTTTATTTTACCCATTATTTGTACAAAAATAATATTTGGAATCTGATTATTATAATAAATCATATTGATCATATAAAATTGAAACCACACGGAAAAAAAGAATGGCACTTTTGAATTGATTTGATTTTTGAGAACACATTTTATGTCAAATGTAGATTTAGACCAGTGCTGAAGCCTTTGAAAATGGTAAAAAGTTAAAAAAAAAATAGTAGGATGAAACCCGTTGGAACAGGAAGAGAATGTAATAAAAATGAAAGGAAAAATAATTTACGGGCGATCTGAGGTCGGGAAGTGGAAGGGGTGAGTTTTTAAGGGTAAAAAACGGTTTATCTCGATTTCCGGCAAAAATACAAGTCCTATGAAAAAAAGTTGAATGGCAAAGTTGTAGGTAAAAAGATCTACAACTTTGTTTTCTACACTTTTTTCACATAATCTCAAAATTTATGTGAAAAATTCAAATAACCAAGTTTTTGGTTTTTTATTTTTATTTTCTAAAAAAAAAAAAATTATCACGAAATTTGGTGAAAACCTCCTTTTTTATGTTCCAAACACACTGTAATTTTTTTGATTTAAAATATTAATTTTTTCACCTTATTTTGACTTAATATCGAAAAAGCTCCCTAATTTTCAATCGAAAATTCTCCCGTCAAAATATCAGCTTTTTTTAAAAAGTCGGTGGGCTTTTTGTTCGTTGGAATCTCTACTTTCTGATAGTATATAAAAAAAGTACATTACTTTGACAGAAAATGCAAAGAAACAAAAAAAACTCGAATCCGAATTTAATAAGACATCTACAATATTTTGAGAAAGTTGTAGAATCTTCTTTAAATTATATGCGTATATGCCTATTTATTGCTATTTTAAGATAAGTCATATACCTGAGTGACCTACGGAAAATTTTAGCCCTGTTATTTCTATGCATTTTCTGCGAACATTTACCATAGTAATGTATATTTTTTTTACACTATCAGAAAGTAGAGATTCTAACGAACAAAAAGCCCACCGACTTTTTTAAAAAAACCTGATATTTTGACGGGAGAATTTCTGATTGAAAATGAGGGTGCTTTTTCGATATTAAGTTAAAATAAGGTGGAAAAATAAACATTTTAAATCAAAAAAATTACGGTGTGTTTGGGACATAAAAAGGTAAGTTTTCACCAAATTTCGTGTTTTTTTTTTGTAAAAGATATAAATAAAAAACCTAAAACTTGGTTTTTATTTCACATACATTTTGAGACTATGTAAAAAAAGTGTAGAAAACAAAGTTGTAGATCTTTTTATTACCTACAACTTTGCCTTTTTTCCATAGGACTTGTAGTTTTGCCGAAAATCGAGATAATTTTTTTTTTTTTTTTTTTTTATGTTCTGGTTCCCACGAAAAGGGATATCCTGTAATGTTCAGAGAACATCGTGGGAACCTAGGGAAAGAAGGTAGGAGTTGGTGTTCTTCTTAAATTTCTGAAGGTTGTATGCCTCGGGGAACACCTCCCTAGGCAATGAGTTCCAAAGCCTCGCTGTTCGTTGGATGAACGAGTCTTTGGAAAGTGATGTTCTGCAGGTCTCCAAAGTGACCACGAAGGGGTGTGATGACTGAACTTGACGGGTTAATCTCGAAGAGACTGCCAAAGCAGGAACGATTGTTGATATTTCAGAAGAGCATCGCCCATGAAAATATCTATAAAATAGAGACAAATCGCCAACTTTTCTACGGTGTTCCAGACAAGTGAGCGAGTTTGTAAGCGAGGCATCACCGACGAGACGAATTGCCCTTTTTTGGACAGAATCCAATAGCCTCAGGATATGTTTAGGTGCCGCACTCCAAATATGGGAACAGTATTCCAGGACAGGTCGGATCTGTGCCTTATAGATCATAAGCAGCTGACTGGGGTGAAATAGCTCTTGGCACGAAACAGAAAACCAAGTTTTTGGGATGCACTTTTGGCAATGGACCTCACGTGATTTTCCCAGGAAAGGTTATTGCTGATAGTAATACCAAGCATCGATATGGATGGCTTCAGTGGTATGGTTACTCCTGACAAAGTTATGTTAGGCACAGTGAGATCGGCTTTTCTAGAGAAAAGACATGCTTGTGTTTTGTTTGCATTGAATTCTACCAAGTTATTATCCCCATTCGAGAATTGTTGCCAAGTCCATATTTATATTATTAACATTTCTTCCTCGTTCATTTCTGGTTTCACGGGCTGATATAGGGGCCCTGGAAGAGAAAGCGGTATGGAGGGTACTATCATCGGCAAAGCTGTGTACTGGACATGAAGTTGCTTTCAACAGGTCGTTGATGTGAAGTAGAAATAGTGTTGGTGCGAGAATGGATCCTTGCGGAACACCAGCATTTATGAGTAGAGTGTCAGATGAAACTCCATCGACCACTACATGGAGAAACCTGTTTGAGAGAAAACTAGCAAGCAGAGAACACAGCTGAGGGGGCAAGCCATAAGACGGAAGCTTGGCGAGGAGTCCCTGGTGCCAAACTCGATCGAACGCCTTGGAGATATCTTATGCCACAGCTAAAGTTTCTCCATACTTTTCAATAGATAGCTGCCATATATGTGAGACGTAAGCGAGCAGGTCACCAGTTGATCTCTGATGGCGGAAGCCATATTGCCTATCGTTGACAATTCCTGAGTCTTCCAGATATTTCATGAGCTCGATGTTGATGGCTTTTTCCATGACCTTTGAAATAATAGATAGCAGTGCGATAGGTCTGTAGTTGCTAGGTGGGGCCTTTTTTTCCTTTTTTAGGGACTGGCTGTACTCTTGCGATTTTCCAATTGGACGGAAATACCCCCAAATTGTAAGAGTGGTTGAACAACTTGCAAAGAACAGGTGTTAGTTCGGGGGCACATTTCTTGAGAACAATCGGCGGGATTCCGTCAGATCCACAGGCTTTGTTGGTGTTGAGACCCAGCAAAATCTTTCTGATAGTACGTTGGCGAAAGGTGATCTCGGGCATGTGACTGTCAATAGGTGTAATGTTCGGGGGTTGTTTTCCCGATGAATCCAGAGTGGAATTTCCAGCAAATAGGTGCGCAAAGATATTGGCTTTTTCCTGGGCAGTCGTTGCTAGTGTTCCATCTTCTTTGGTTAGGGAGGAAATGAGCTGGAAGTGAAATTTCTTCCCACAGCTTACGAAAGACCAAAATGAACGGGATCCGTTAGGACATTCATCAAGTTTTGATCTTATTTTGGCTTTGTGGGCATCTTTTGAGCATTCTATTGTCTCTTTACATATGCCTCTAGCCTCGACATATGCTGCTCTGGTCTCAGGGCCCGGATTTTTTAGCCATCGATGGTATGCTGCCTGTTTGGAAGCCACAGCTCTAGAGCAGTTTCTGTTAAACCAGGTCTTATCGGATGATGTTCTTCTTTCGGTATTCGGTATGTAAGTTTGCATCTCCAACATGATGATTTCAGAAATTGTCTCAGCACATCGTGTTGGATCTACTGAAGAGAAACAAACTCTCTTCCATGGAAACGCTGAGAAAAACATACGAAGACCTTCCCAGTCGGCCGAATTGTAATGCCACGTGAGACGGGGTGGTATTGTGCAGCTCGATGGTAAATGGAAAGAGCATGTTGTGGAGATGAGGGTGTGGTCAGAGTTTCCAAGTGGGGCACAAACTTCTATTCTATACGGGTCAGGATTGGTGGTGAGGAAAAGATCTAGTGTATTGGCAGACTGGTTGTTGACATCAGGGATGCGGGTTGGTAGCTCGACCAGTTGTTCTAGACCATGAGTGATGGCGAAGGCCTCGGCTTGACGACCTGCATCATCTGTTTTGTTAGAGAATTTGAGCCAGGCAGCGTTATGTACATTAAAATCTCCCATGATTATGGTTTCAGCTGTTGGATGGTTCTCCTGAATGTAGTCCAGTTTGAGTGATAAAAACTCAAAGAGGTCGTTATATGAAGGTTCATTAGGTGATAGATAAAGGCAGCAGAGGAACTTAGTCAGTTTGGTATCAGATAGCTTGAACCACATCACATCAAAGTCTTTCGGTTCCAAACTCTCTTCACGCTGGCATGAAAGGTTAGCCTTGGCGTAAAGGCAAACTCCACCTTTGAACCTGAATCGAGAATGGAGTTCGTAACCAGGACAAAGCATATGGACCTTGTTGGTGGACGAGTTTACTTGTGTTTCTGTTAGAGCCAGAATATCCGGTTTTTCCGTCTGTAGGTGATGGTGGACGTCATTGATGTTCTTGTTGAGTCCGCGGATGTTGCAAAAATTAATTTTTAATGTTGAGTCCCCTCGAGTACTTCTCGCCCGGAAATCCGAATGGAGAGGTATTTTACTTCCGGAGTGTTTTACTCTAGGAGACTTCATCATTATTACTATTGTTCATCATTATTACTATTACCTGAAAATAAAGAAGGAATTGGGGAAAAGGAAAGAGGGAGACCGGAAAGTATCGACCGAACACTGAAACATGGAATGGTCCATTTCACAGCACACAAAGTCGATATGGTGGTATTTCACCGGGCGATGAGACCATCTTCCACCTACGGTTATCCTTTTAGTCGCCTCTTACGACAGGCAGGATTTACCATGGGGCTATTCTAAAGCCGACCCCATACGACCAATCCGATTTCGACCCTCCGATTTTTACCCTTAAAAACTCACCCCCTTCCACTTCCCGACCACAGATCGCCCGTATATTATTTTTCCTTCCATTTTTGTTAAATTCTCTTCCTTTTCCAATGAGTTTCATTCTACTATAATTTTTTTTGGTTTCAAAAATTATCGACCCTGGTCTAATTTTGTGACGAAGAGACAAGGATATTTTCTTGAATCAAGTTGATCCTGTAACATATGTGAACAATTAACCTCTTTATTCAAAATATAGCAGGTTGATTCTGAATGTGAACTTCTGGATAGTTTTTTTCCACGAGGTAGACATTTAAAAAGTCTACCGAAACACCACATTTCATGAACAAGTCATTATTTTCAGGGCCAACTATAATTATTCGTCGATGTAAAAAATTTATTAGCGACTGACTGGATTGACAAGGTTTCAGAATGGTTCTTACCATAGTTTCGGTAAAATGCCGTTTAATGATCCTACCTACAGGGTAATCCAGGGGTATGTAAAAGAATACCAATTTTCGTTTAATTAAGGTCAGTATTTCGAAAGTTATTTAAAAAACGAAAATAAAAATAAAACTTCAACACCCTGTATCTTGGAAACGAAGCGTTTCCGGACATATATTTATTTAGACAATTCATATTAGAATATTGGGAGGAATCACCTCCTGAAGTAAGTACTTTTGAATCACTCTGTGCTTGTATCAAAATTCTTGTATGAGATTAGTAGAATTCAATGCAAACAAAACACAAGCATGTCTTTTCTCTAGAAAAGCCGATCTCACTGTGCCTAACATAACTTTGTCAGGAGTAACCATACCACTGAAGTCATCCATATCGATGCTTGGTATTACTATCAGCAATAACCTTTCCTGGGAAAATCACGTGAGGTCCATTGCCAAAAGTGCATCCCAAAAACTTAGTTTTTTGTTTCGTGCCAAGGCACAGATCCGACCTGTCCTGGAATACTGTTCCCATATTTGGAGTGCGGCACCTAAACATATCCTGAAGCTATTGGATTCTGTCCAAAAAAGGGCAATTCGTCTCGTCGGTGATGCCTCGCTTACAAACTCGCTCACTCCTAAAAATTGGCGATTTGTCTCTATTTTATAGATATTTTCATGGGCGATGCTCTTCTGAAATATCAACAATCGTTCCTCCTTTGGCAGTCTCTTCGAGATTAACCCGTCAAGTTCAGTCTTCACACCCCTTCGTGGTCACTTTGGAGACCTACAGAACATCACTTTCCAAAGACTCATTCATCCAACGAACTGCGAGGCTTTGGAACTCATTGCCTAGGGAGGTGTTCCCCGAGGCATACAACCTCCAGAAATTTAAGAAGAACACCAACTCCTACCTTCTTTCCCTTGGTTCCCACGATGTTCTCTGAACATTATAGGATATCCCTTTTCGTGGGAACCAGAACATATAAAAAAAAAAAAAAAAAGCTGAATTGGATTGTTTCGGGCAATAAAGATATAGTGAATATCTGCCAAACTACACACTCTGAAATGTATTACATAATAAATAACAAATAACAAAAGATGGCCGAAACTGGCAAGACGTGCGAACAAGTCGCTCCTCAAAAAACCTGTAGAAAGTGCAAAAATGTTGCTTTAACTGGCAAAAAGTGTATTCAATGTGATTCAGTAATGCATAACAGTTGTGCTAAGTTATTGAAAACTGTGATTCACACCGATGGGGATAAAATAATTTGCTGTGGTAGTCAGAGTGAACCAAAGGTACCAGAAACTGACGATGAAGGACTTTTTAACGATGCCACCGATGACCTTACATCTCAGGAAACGGTAAACGTTCGAATCGTTAATTATCTGCTCAAACAAAAAGATATAATTATCAATGAACTCAGAGAAAAGATTGATTCATTATACAAGCAAATAGAACTAGTTGCCGAAAATAATGAGTTAAAAAAGTCGTGCACACCTCAAATTGATAAAAAGGAACCACTAACAAAAAGTTCGAGTTCCGAAAAAAGGCAAACAGTAGCCAAAAACAACAACGAAAAAGTTAATCACACGGAACCTCAGAAAAACTTGTCGGCAGAAACGAGTAGACCAGGGAATTCCGTAGAAATAAAAAAATCGGACGTGGCTTTTGGATTGCTGCAAGAAGAAACTGCGATGAAAATGAATGAGATCATCAGTTTAGGCAAGCAGAGTGGGCAAAACTCTAACACCGATCCCTCAGGATGGAAAAAAGTTGAAAGGAAACGAAGTCAAAAAAGGAATATTATTATTGGAAAAAACAAATCAGAAGATGTTTTGGGGGTACCCAGATACATTGACTTGCACGTATGTAGAGTCAGTCCACAAACCACGAAGGAGACTTTGGAAAAACGTATTGGAAAACATTTTCCCGAAGTCAAATGCGAAAGTTTGAATTCGAGGAGACCTGATCTCTATTCGTCATTCAAAGTATCAATTTATAGTGAAAACTTTAAACCAGCTATGGACCCCAATATGTGGCCATGTGGTGCTGCAATCTCACGTTTTTTATATCGGCGCCGGCCTCAGCTGATGACGCAGGAGTTGTAGTATCTGAAGGAATTAGAAGAACTCAAATCAAAAATTACAACATAGACGATGTTTCTACACTTAACATTTTCTACAATAACATTCAGTGTATACGAAACAAATATAATGAAATTGAAGCTATTTCCGAAGAAAGAAATTTTGACATTATGTGCTTTACAGAAACTTGGTTACGTGATTATGAAATAACATCTTCATATTTGAGAAATTTTAAGGTAGGTAGTTTTAATTGTAGAAATTCTTTTGAACACGGTGGCGTTCCAATCTATGTGAAGAATTACATAAAAACCACTTCGGTGGGAAAGTTTGAAGATTTATATCAAGAAAAAGTTTTTGAATTTGCTGCTATTAAGTTAACTGACCTCAACATTGTAATCATCACTATATACAGATCACCTATTCTTGAAAATGTGAATAGTTTCCTTGAAAAGTTCTCCCTAATGCTTCAACGTCTGACACTGCATAACAGAGAGAAATTCATTATAAATAGCGATTTCAATATTGATATTAATAATACAAAATTAACTTGTACAAGAGAGTTCAGGGACCTAGTGAAATCGTTTGATCTAGAATTTTCTGTAACAACACCAACACGTATATCCAAAAAGAATGGAACTTGTATTGATAATTTAATAACTAATATAACTGAAAACATACAAGTTGAAGTCTATCTTTTGTCTATCCGATCATTCAGGCATCTTAGCAACTTTGAAAAGAGATATTCCTAGACAAAATATCGAAATTAAAAAAATTAGAGTCATATCTCAACAAAAGCTAAATTAGTTCAGACAAACTATATCTAAGTTTAACTGGACCGAACTTTATACTATTGAGAAGGCGAATAATTTATTTAACAATTTTTTTCTGATATTCCTAGACAAATTCCACAATCATTTCCCGGAAAAAAATATCAAATGCAAAAATGAGATAGGTATACACTGGTTTGATGAAAATCTGAAAAAAATGAGAAGTCAACTAGAAGCTATAAATATTATAAAACAATGCGTCAAGTCACAGGAGGCAAATGATCTTTATATAAAAATGAAATCGAATTATAAAAAAGCAATTGATTATGCCAAACGAAAAGCGAATAAAGACTTCATAGAAAACTCAAACAACAAATCCAAAGCAATTTGGAAATTGATCAAGCAACAGACAGGAAAAGATATCAACAACAATGAAACAAATATTTCTGCCGAAAATTTCAACAATTTTTTTGTCAATGTGGGCAAAAACATTGTTAACTCAATACCTCATAGCGACATTGATTTTATGCATGCACTGCAAAATACTCATAGTTCTCCCTGTTTTTCTTTTTTCATTAGCCCTACTACTGATGAGGAGATAAAAAGTATTATTAGACACTTGAAAAACTCAAATAGTAGAGATGTGTATGATATGAGCGTAGGGGTAGTTAAACATCTGTGTGATGAACTGGCTCCAATATTATGTTACATTTTTAATAGGTGCTTAGAACAGAGCATTTTTCCGGATAAACTAAAAATTGCAAACGTAGTACCGATTCCAAAAGCAAACGACCATAACGAAGCTGAAATCTAGGATAGTTTCATATTTTGAAGATAAAGAACTTTTCTCAAAAGAGCAGTTTGGTTACCGCAGTAATAAATCAACAACAAAAGCAATAATATTCATTTTAGAAAAAATCATGGATGCGATTGATAAAAATAACTTTTCGTGTGCCACAATGTTGGATTTATCAAAGGCATTTGATTGCGTCACACATGAATACCTACTGGCAAAATTAGATTTTTATGGGATCAGGGGTGCTGCCTTGGAATTATTCGCTTCCTACTTGCACAGTCGACAGCAACGAGTGGTTCTACCATCAGGCGAGAAGTCAGACATAATGGCAATAGATATTGGAGTTCCCCAAGGATCAATATTGGGACCCATATTTTTATTATTTTCATAAATGATTTACCAAAATATTTAAATGCTGACGCAATTACATTTCATGCTGATGACTCTACAATTTTAAATATAAGCCCTGATATTAAAAACCTCAAACTCAGAAATACTGAAACAATAGCAAAGGCTTCAGAATGGTTTTCGACAAATAATTTAAAACTAAACACAGAAAAAACAAGCGAGCTTATGTTCTCAAATGGTAGTCAAGAGAATAGGTATACATATTGACACGAAATTGAACTGGAAAGAACATGTCAACTACTTATCTAAAAAATTAAATAAAGTAGTGTATCAAATCAGGAAACTAATAGAATTTACTACTGTAGATACGGCATTATCATATTATTACAGTAACTTTTATTCAACTTTTTCTTATGGACTTCTTCTTTGGGGAAACTCCGTAGAAAGTGGAAGAATATCTAGAACATTGTAAACCGTTATTTGCAAAATTTAGCATCTTAACTTTACCTTCAGTATTCATTCTACAATGTGTGATGTTTGTGAAAGAAAACGAAAAGTCTCTATTTTCAAATTCTTCCTACCATTCTCATAACACAAGGAATAGAAATTCGTTGAAACTCAACAGCCAATTAATCACACATGCATCAAAATTTTTAACAAATTACCGGATGCACTGAAAAATGCCCATACCAAACAGTTAAAGGCAGCAATCATCAATATATTATTGATAAATACATTCTATTCTCTAGAAGAATATTTCGAATTTAATTTTGACGAAACAATTGATTGAGATATAAACGGGCATATTTTCATCTATGTATCTTCTGTTGTGATGTGATATTGACTAATTTTAAATTGTATATATATTTTATTGAATTTTATGTATTTCAGGTGACTGAACTTAACATAAGTAGACATATAGTTTTATATTCAAAATTTAACTATAATTGTCGACGTGTCTTGTATATACCTGTACTCAGTTTCGTTCATATTTTCTGTTTTGACAACCTTAAATGTAACTTACATAACTTAGGCCAATGAATTATTATTATTATTAAAAAAAAAAAAAAAAGCTCCATAACTTTTTTCTCTCAAAGCTATCGACTTGAATTTTTTATCCAAAATAAGATACATAACTACCTTTTTTCCCCCTTTTTTTTTTTTGGATTTGCCATAAATTTATATAAGCACCCAGGTTTCTTAGACTATTCCCAATAGTTTTTGACTTATGTCAATTTATGCGTCGAAATAGCGTCGTCCAAAGACCCACAGAAAAATTCATAACTTCAGAACGAACCATTCAAGATAACTCAGCCAACTTTTCTCCAGTCTTTAGCAAGCGCGGTCGCAGCCCAAGATTTTAGGGGGTTCAACTTGTTTCAAGTACACTTCCAAAGTCAACTTTACCAGTGAAACAAGTAAAAGATATAGAAATAGTTTTTAATAATAATCTCGGGATGTACTTTAAAAGTCCCGCCAGCCTCTCTTCTGACATATTTCCTCTTTGCCAAGTTTTTAGGCACCTCAAAGTGGAAAATGGCCTTTTGAAGTTGCGGCGGTTATGGGGAGGGTTACCAAAATTTAAGTAGAATATTGATATTTGGATTGAGGTCATTGTCACAAACTTCGATTGTAGAAGTCACACAACTGGGCACTTTCAAACTATTTTCTACGAGCTCCCGCCTCCACTTCGAAACCCATAGCTGATACTCTGTAACGACAGTGGAAGCTGAAATCCTCAGCGATAAGGGGTGTACAAATCTGCTGCATATATGTCCTCTAGAGGGCGCCATGTTCAATTTGATGTGACGTCACATAACCTATAACCAGCGGACGATCAAGACGCTTCCAACGATATCTCATTTGTCAAATTATGATGAGTAGTTTATAAGTTATGAGGGAACAGATGAAGATACATACATACCGGTCAAAATCATAACCCTCCTTTTTGCTCCGCCGTAGTCAGGTAAGAGAGCTCTTGAAAAATGCCATGCTATGATGCAATGAACTATAGGGTGTTGCATTCGTAGAAGTCGAGTTTTTCTCATTTGTCATGTTCAAAAACTCGTAGTAGGCAATGGAACATTTACTCTCAGATCGCATGCACCTCAAAAGATGCGCTAAAGCCTAAAAAATTGACTGGAAAAAAGTTGGTTCTGAAATTATGAATTTTTCTGTGGGCCTATGCACGGCGCTATTTTGACACATAAAATGACAAAAACTATTGCGGATAAGTCCAAGAAACTAACAGCTTTTTTAGTACAATTAAAAAATGATAATTTTGGAGTTGCCTAAGAATACGTTGATAATCCATGTGATTAAGAACGAAATGATTTTTGGCTAGAAATACGTTAGCAAGTATTAGAAGAAACTTAGTATGTGAAAATACTGTAACAGTAAATGAAACGATTGTAAACGAAACAATTTTATTAAATAGCCCCGACTTAACAAACACTGTTAATGATTCGACTTCACTTATGGAAATAAATTGATATTGTTTTTTTCTATTAATTTTCATGGTTGATGTTTTTCATGTTGTTGGTTTATTAATACAACTAATTGAATGAGAAAAAAGACAATTTACTCACGTCATTATAACTATTCACCTATGCAGAGGTGTATGTATTTTCACACGGAAAAACGTAAAATAATAAATCGAAAAATTTCCATAAATTTTGTATGTGAAAAAGTTTTCAGGTAATGTTATCTACCACAGATCCTTCTCATTTCCTTCTGGGTGAACTAATTCAACATCATTGGTGATAGCGGAACCACTATCTGTTAACTGTGGAATTTCCATCGGCAGTATTTTCAAGGATTTCCTTGTCACTTGAGATGGAATTATTTAATAGTTATAACCTAATAAGCAACACTTCCTAGGGGTGGTGAGTCACCGACTTGCATTTCTAGCGGCAGATGACGTATTGGACAAATAATAACTCTGGAATATTCTGAACTGTTTTTGACAGTTTTAAAACATATCCGATGAAGATGATGAGTGACACAGAGTTTGCTCCATCAAAGAGAAATGAGAAAAGCAGTAGACACTTCCTTGTTCTACACCGATTTGTGATTCACACTTTTCAATTTTTGTTTATACTTTTATCACTTCTTTGATATTATTGTCTATAGTACTGTCCTTTGTTGCATTAATCACTTTCTCCTTTTCGATTTCTACCATTTCTGATATGTTGTTGAGATCTTCATTTCCGTTAATCTCATTTTCTTCTTCTTCTGTCAATTTTTACAGTTTCTCCACATATCCATTATTTTATGTGATTATATCTCCTTCTTCATGTTTTATATTCATTCTTTCTTTTGATTAGTAGTTTCAATAAAATAGCTTCTGATTATCCCTAAAGTATGTTGTCATTTTTGTTTTGTAATATTGGAGCATAGTATTGTAGAAGATACAGAACCACAGGTATTATTAGATTGCTGACATAAACTTACCTAGTTACTGTGAATGTGTTGATGTTCCTATTGAAGTTGTTGATTCTCTATACTGCTTATTCATCGACTATAGTCCAGCATTTAACCATTTCTTCTTCAATTTTTCCCAAAATTCTTGTTTGGATTCTTTAACTGCTTTAATTATTTTATTTTTTTACCTCATAATCTCATCTTACTTTGTATTCAAGTACTTTTTCCCGGTTCCTCTCTGTTTTCAGTTTTTGTTTGTATTTTTTTCCGTCATTGAATACTCTTGATAACTTTGTTGGGATCCTCATTATTCCACAGTTTTTCATTCCTTATGTGTGTATAAAAACTATCGTACTTGAATACTCCATTATATTTTCGTTTTTGATCTTCCACGATATATAAAGTAGAACCAGAAATCTAAGAAGGTCGTAAATCAATATTAGCCGACGACCCTCATTATTACCTATTGTTCGGAATATAGATAAGCAATAAAAGTGTGTGTCCTTCAAAGATTTCCAGGTCCGGATTAAAATATCTCAAGAAATAGTTTGGCATTTTAATAATAGTGGGCTCTCCATTATTATTGGCTTTTGTTGACAGTTTTGTATTTAAATTTATTTGATAATAAGAAATATCGTAAGGTTGATTTAGAACCCTTGGTAAGGATATGTTTAAATGTGTGTAAATAATAAAATTTACTTACCTGGCCACCAGACTTTCAGTACTAATAGGCTATTAACGAGATTTACAGTTACAAAATAAATTACCTACCAGATTTGGAAAACAAGACTGTTTTGAGAACTGACCGCTTTCCAATTTCAGAAATAAAAGGAGGAAAGTTGGAAACATTTTTTTTTTTTTTATGTTCTGGTTCCCACGAAAAGGGATATCCTGTAATGTTCAGATAACATCGTGGGAACCAAGGGAAAGAAGGTAGGAGTTGGTGTTCTTAAATTTCTGGAGGTTGTATGCCTCGGGGAACACCTCCCTAGGCAATGAGTTCCAAAGCCTCGCTGTTCGTTGGATGAACGAGTCTTTGGAAAGTGATGTTCTGCAGGTCTCCAAAGTGACCACGAAGGGGTGTGATGACTGAACTTGACGGGTTAATCTCGAAGAGACTGCCAAAGCAGGAACGATTGTTGATATTTCAGAAGAGCATCGCCCATGAAAATATCTATGAAATAGAGACAAATCGCCAACTTTTCTACGGTGTTCCAGACAAGTGAGCGAGTTTGTAAGCGAGGCATCACCGACGAGTCGAATTGCCCTTTTTTGGACAGAATCCAATAGCCTCAGGATATGTTTAGGTGCCGCGCTCCAAATATGGGAACAGTATTCCAGGACAGGTCGGATCTGTGCCTTATAGATCATAAGCAGCTGAGTGGGGGTGAAATAGCTCTTGGCACGAAACAAAAAACCAAGTTTTTGGGATGCACTTTTGGCAATGGACCTCACGTGATTTTCCCAGGAAAGGTTATTGCTGATAGTAATACCAAGCATCGATATGGATGACTTCAGTGGTATGGTTACTCCTGACAAAGTTATGTTAGGCACGGTGAGATCGGCTTTTCTAGAGAAAAGACATGCTTGTGTTTTGTGTGCATTGAATTCTACCAAGTTATTAGATCCCCACTCGAGAATTGTTGCTAAGTCCATTAGACATTATCTACCTAATATTCCGTTGTGTCAGTTGTGTCTGTTTTAAAGTGTTCATTCGATGTTTGTGTCGTGAAGAATATGGCGTCCATGGGCTCATCCTGAAGCTAGTACTTCAACTGGTGGTCGTAGTACCACTAGTCGACAAATGTTACACCCTCATGAGAAACAAATTATATTAAATGTTTATACTTCCCTTCTGGAACGTGGAATGTCCAAGGATCAAGCTGTGCAAGAAAGTGCTTCTTTAACAAAAACACGGTATTCCACAGTGTTTAAAATAGTAGTAACCCTATTTCAAAAAGAATGAAACGAAAAGACTCTGGCGGTTCAAGGAAACTAGATGGCTGTGATGTAGATATAATTCGAAGAACAATATATGCCTAGGACAATTGTGCCTACATTGGATATTTTAATGCAACGGCTTAAAAAAAATGAAACTGGTATCCAGTGTTGCAAAGAGACTTCAAGGAAGTCTCTTCTACATAACGGATTTAAATTAAAAAAACTCACTAGTAGCAGAAAAATCATAATGGAATCTGTGCGCCTTGAGAAATGGAGATTTGAATATTTTTTGGCAATAAACGAATTTGAAAAATATGCTAAAACAGTAGTGTATTTGGATGAAACTTGGTTCGATACACAGGATATTCCAAACAAAAGTTGGGTAGACTCATCTGACTTGTGCCAAACTAATGCGCCGTCTAATAAAGGAAAACGCATTACGTTAATTCACTCAAGAACCGAAAATGGTTTTATACCAAATGCGTTGTCTTTATCGGGAAATAATATTAAGGACTATTTAGTCGATTATCATGATGATACTAGAGCCGAATTATTTGAAGACTGGTTCCAAAATAAACTCATACCAAATATTCCACCCAAAGCCACTAAATAAGAATATATGTTGAATAATGATATGTACTATGAGGAAAAGTACACAAAAAACAGTTACTAGAAGTTTTACGCAGTTATTCGATAAAAAAGAAATATTTTTGTGATTCATTGGCTGAAAGCTTGGGACATACGGTGCCCAGATTTCCGCCTCATCACTGTATCTTTAACCCAATTGAACATATATGGCATCAGCTTAAGTCAGCAGTTCGAAGAAATAATACTTATCCAACCTTAAGTTCAACTGTGGTAGCTCTTATTCAAACAGAATCTGCAAACTTTCCTGATAGCAGCTGGGCCAAATGTGCTCTCCATATTAATAATATGGAAAAGTCAGGTATGGATATAGAAAAAATTACCAAAGAAAAGTTTATTATCAATTTGGATGACGACAGTGAAACTGATCTTCGTGAGAAATTTTGTTTATAAATACCTTTTATAGAGAAACTGACTTTTTATAAAGTATAAAGTTTGACATTTCACATTAATTAGGTATATCATATATTATGATATAATTATATATATATATATATATATCATTATCATATATTATATATAAATAAACAATTCTCAATTATATTCAAGCGATTTTTCTTGATAATTTAACCCAATATAATTATACCTACCAATACAACAAAATTTAATGGCTGGGGCAGGTACAACTCTTGCGTAGAATCCACCGCCTGCTGATAACTCAAGTGGTTGCTGATTTATGACCTTCTTAGATTTCTGGTTCTACCATACTCAATATATAGTATATCTATATACGCACGATTATTATCACAAAATCAATTTGCATGATTCAGAATTCCCGGTGTTTAGATGGATCAGAAGAAAAAATGCGCAGCGTCAGCATTTTGTGTGGAACTATGGCTAGGTATAATTTATTTCTTCTCAGTAGCATGACCAATACGTATCGAATGTACAGTAGTAGGTATTTCCCTGATCAATACAATTATCAATTATATTGCTGTGCATCAAGTTCACAGAATGAATTGTTTACAACAAATTGTTTTCCTACTATGCCTCTCTAATAAGTAGTCGTATTGTTTATAGAGCTATTTACTAAATGGAGCAATCACGACATTACAGTTTTTTTCAAGTATTGATATGCATTGACATCTACCAGTAGTAGGATGAACTGTTACGGACATCCGTGTAGTTTCCTTTAATTGAAGAATTACCGATGAGAGGCGCCATCTCCTGTACATAAAATTAAGTACTGAAATAGGGTTTTCTTCGTTCAAATATCCTCTCATTAGTGGCGCCACCTAATGCATGGAAAATTGGCTGAATATCAAAGGATCCTCACCAGTTTTATGTGAATTCAACATTATAATGTTCAGTAGACATTTACATGATACTTAAATTTAAATATTTCAATAGCTTATATTGATAAGTTAATAAAAAAGTACATTTTTATACACTGTTATCATTGTATAAGGTATTATGGTAATATGATATTAAAACAATTACTACACTGGTCTCCCAGTCACGTCGTAGCTGGCCTTCTTATCAATAATAAAAACATTGACATTGTTTCTTTATTTACTGTATATTTTTTATGAATTGTACATCGTGACAAGTATAATAATAAAAAAATAAAAACAATAAAAAATAAAACCTTTTTCACTATTTGAGGAACTATTGATCAATCAAGTTGAAAAAAGCTGTGTTTAAACCATCAATGTTTTAATCATTTGAGACTTATAAGCGAAATGATTCAAATCTTCAAACATGACAGTGTAAACACCAGGAGAGGCATTGATGGTCTAAAGACAGCCTTTTTCAACTTGATTAATCAAATGCTCAGATGAATTACCATTACTACTATCTTAGTTTCCTCGACAGCTGGCCTTCTTATCAATAATAAGAACATTGACATTGTTTCTTTATTCACTGTATATTTTTTATGAATTGTACATCGTGACAAGTATAATAATAAAAAAATAAAAACAATAAAAAATAAAACCTTTTTCACTATTTGAGGAACCATTGTTACAAAGCCCTGAGGATGAATTAAATTAATTCGAAACGTCGGCAAGAAAATAACAGTTTTTTTCTTCAATCCATATCGATTCCAATCCCAACTAAACCACAACCTAAACATTGATACTGGATCACTAAGCATTACCTTTATTCTTAATAAAATTGTGCCACTTTTAGCAGAACCGCCAGGAGGTGAGCTAGTCTATGAATTGAAACGAACTCTCTACATGTTTGAGTGTATTCATTCAGTAAGAGCTAGACATCACCACAACCCCCGCTTCATTCTTCGACCTTCTCTTCTTCGATAGGAGACGTGGCTTTGTCAGCTCCAGCCACAGGACCATCCTCCGTATCTTCTAACACACCCTCGATTTTCTCCTCGTCACTTTCGGGCTCCTCGAACTCCTCATGATCCAGCTCGCTCTGCTCTTTGACGAGATCGCTCGTGGCCGTCGAGGTGGTCTCCTCCTGAGCGTAGGTCTTCGGCTTGCCCCTCTTCTTCGTCTTCTTCTTGACCTCTTGGATTTCTTCTTCGACGGCGTGGTAGTCGGTAGTCGAAACGGGGCGATCGAGAAACCTCTCATTAGAAATACGTTCTGCTGCATGAATACTTTGTCCAGTTTCACCAAGAATTACTTACCTACTTTATCACCTGAAGCACGTACCATTTCGCTTCTTGAAGCACTTAAACGTTCGGCTCACAACAGTTTAACAAATTATTAAAATGTACAAAAATATTGAAAGTACTAAAAGCTGCTAAAACAGTTAAACGTTCGATCAACAATACACAAATTATTAAATGTACAATTACAAAAACGTCGAATTTGGGAGACTAACAAAAACGTCAGCTTATTTGACAATTATCCAGAGGCGGAGCTTGAATTTGGAATTTTAGTATTAGCTGATTTAATGCATCACAGCTTTGCGTTCTTCAAAAGCGGGTTGCCAAAACTGCCATAAATACAAACGAAATTAGTATCATTGAATAGGTTTTTTCGATACCTTTACAAAGAGGTGTCGCTTGCCGTAGGGTTCCATTTAAAATTATTGGTCACAATGGCCTTGTGAAGTCATCTTTGACGATTTCGTCATCTATCATCACTAGTGGGGAAGTTTACAACCTTTAATATTCAGTTTCCAAATTTCACTTTTTATGTATAATCGTTCCAAAAATAAGAGGGGGGAAGGGGACTTTTGAGGAGCACTGTATACATACTAGAATCTGTCACCCTTATTCATAAAAATAAAAATCTCCTTGTAACAAATGACAATTCATATAACACTCGACAAAACAATAATATCAGACCACCTAGACCATCTAATAATATGGTTAGAGATTCTGTAATATACAATGGCATCAAAATGTATAATCATCTCTCCATAACCACTAGAGAGACTACATGTCTCAGGCGATTCAGAAGAGATGTGAAAAAATTCTTGATACAGCAATCATTCTACGAGCTAGATGAATACTTTAACATGAACCTTCAGCTAGTTGCAGTTCCACATACTTGGGAGTTCACTCAGAACCCTTGACGAACTTGTATGACTATAACAAATTTTCTCAATAGCTCCATAATACGTACCATTGTCTTCATTCATTTATTTATTTTCACACATACTGAATTCTGTCCTTTATTCAACCTTGCCATTTACCACACTTTGTATCTTTTGGTCTGCACGTCTTGAATGTATATGTATATGGCGTATCTTAGACAATATTTTTTTTATATAAATTCTCATATCGATACCCCCTTATTAAGTTATAACCTAACTGTATGTGCAAATCTCAGATTATTTTTATAATTTTTTAATTTTTACAAACCTATTACTTATATGTGCAACTCTGTACCTAAGCTTTGTCATTAAGAATTTCATTCTTTGACAATAAAGCATATCTTGATTGATTGATCAAGAGCTAGACATCACCACAACCCCCGCTTCATTCTTCGTCCTTCTCTTCTTCGATAGGAGACGTGGCTTTGTCAGCTCCAGCCACAACACCATCCCCCGTATCTTCTAACACACCCTCGATTTTCTCCTCGTCACTTTCGGGCTCCTCGAACTCCTCATGATCCAGCTCGCTCTGCTCTTTGACGAGATCGCTCGTGGCCGTCGAGGTGGTCTCCTCCTGAGCGTAGGTCTTCGGCTTGCCCCTCTTCTTCGTCTTCTTCTTGACCTCTTGGATTTCTTCTTCGACGGCGTGGTAGTCGGGAGGAAAGAAGAATTTGCAATCGGCTTCCCCGACGTCTGCGTCTTGGCTGATGTACGACGGACCGAGGTCGCAGAAGGCTTTTAGGCAGTCGGGTTGGTTTTTGCTAGTTGGATGACTATTTTTTCTTCGCTGTGAATAGAAGAATGAAGGGTGCTGAAGTTGATTTTGATATCAAATATAATAATGTCTATCTCATTATACGATCTTTCAAATCTATACCGATTGTTATGAATGTGAATACTACTCTAATCTCAGGGAAATATATTGTAATTATTTATATTCAAGGAAATGATTGGCCCCGAAATGAATCCGCGTGGTACATCAAATTGAACAGTCATACAGGGTGAGTCAGAAGTACTTTGACAAAATTCAGGAGGCGTTCCTCACAATATTCTAATATGAATTGTCCAAATAAATATATGCCCGGAAACGCTTCGTTTCCAAGATACAGGGTGTTGAAGTTTTATTTTTATTTTCGTTTTTTTTCAAATAACTTTCGAAATACTGACCTTAATTAAAATAAATTGGTATTGGTTTTTTGAGGTGTCGAATTCGAACCTGATGTTATTATTGCTCTTACTGGTAGGGGGCGCCATCTACACGTCTTTTTCTTTTTTGAAGATTCATAACTTTTTTGAGCGTACTTCTAGCACATTTTTCAGTAAAAGAATCAATTTTTCTATTATATCTACGTAAAAAAGCAACCCCTGTTACAAGTCGTTATAAGCAACCGTTTTCAAGATATTTGGACTTGAAAATTTCAAGTCGATTATTTGATAATCGATGCGTAATGAAGTTATTACCATGATTTTGCATTTTTCACAAGAATGCTTAGGAAATGAATTTGACGTTTAAGTAGGTAGTTTTGTTAATTACTAAGATGCCTAAAAACCCTGGTGTATTCACTGATTAGATTTTGTTTAGAATTTTTGGGGGACAACAAATGAATAACGTTAAATTCTGCTTAGAACTTCATTAGTAGATGGCGCAGTTAAGGAATGTCATGTTTGTGTCACGCTAAATGTCAAAACAAACCTATGATATTGATTTCGACCTCTGACCATGGTTTGGTGAGCATGTGGCGCTCCTGGGTTGGAGGTCAAGTAAATGTAATTTGTAAATGTCCGCCGTTCATAACGTGCAGTGAAAAATACATGTTAATTTGTGAAGTTTAACAAACCTTTTCTGTAGAAATCAGTCCCTTTCTTCTCTACGCCAGTAACCAGGCTGGATGACAACGGAATTGTCGGAAGAAGGGGCGCTCTGGCACTCGTGGTATCACTTCGAGTGAGACTTCCAGGGTGCCATACGAAGGGGGGCAAGTGAGGTATTACCGCACGAGGTCCTCGGATCTGTGTAGATGGTTATATAACCGAGCACAAAAAAATGAACTAGAAGAAGAAGAAGAACCTATGATATTTCATATTTCTGGCAACATTACATTGTTGCATTTTTTATACAGAATATTGTGAATTGATCGTTTATTGCTGTTCGTGGTTTAATTTTCGGTAATTAGTTTTGCCTAGCATTTATTCGTGTTTATGGAATTGGTAGTTTTTAAGTAGTGTGTGTGGATACTTACTTTTGGTGAAATGGGTCCGTTTTGCATTTTGTGTGGATTTTTTACTAAATGAATCTAGTTAAAAAATTTAAAACAAGTTTTTCTGGTCATTTGCTGTTTCCAGAATGAAGGAGAAAGGATTTGCTACCCTCAAAATATGATAACAAGTGCCACACAAGACAACAAAAAAGAACAGTTGTTACGTTATAATACTATAAATTGAACAGAGGAAGATTATCCAACTCTTCACATAATCTTACGGGAAATTTTGGTATTACATTTATTCATTAATCTGTCCAAATTTATTGAGGAAAAGAAGTATTCAAAAAAAGTTTTTGTAGAGTAGATACATCAATGCATTCATTCATGACATTTGCTGAAAATTATACAAAACATGTAAGTTCTTTCCTGAGACACGTCTGAATGGAATGGAATTTCATTATCTTGAACAGAGGAAATAATATAAAATCAATTCTCAAGCAAAGCGAGATTGTCCAAATTAATTGTTGATACGGCTCCGTCGAGTTGGTGTTACCTATACGCATTTTTCCCCATGAACTCGAAGTTCAAAGATGAAGATAAGCCCCTTTTCCGCCTTTTTCAGCAATAAGAAACGTTCAAAACACATCTGAATTATAATTTATGTATTTTTTTAGGCCTTTTCCACTATCCACATACATATTGAACAAGCACCAACTCTGAATTCGTACCAGCTCGGTGGAGCCGTATCAACAGAAAATTAACCATACAACATTGGTATGCACTACAATTGTTCATAATTAGAATCAACACTTCTCGAAAATTCTATATAACACTGACATAAGTACATGGAATAGTTTGTTCAAATATGTTACATCGATCGATCAACCTCAAAATATTTCACAACAAATTGACATAACCTTAAAGGCGACAAAAGCACAATCACAGAACTGAATCAGAGACACAAATCACAAAAACACACTGGGTGGTCTGTTATTACAGTTTACTGAATTACGTCGGCGCCACCTGAAACTCTAGATAACTCCCTTTATCAAGTGGGCTGGTGTCCCCCAGTTTGTCCCAATATTTTACAGGTATAAGTGAATACACCATGGTTTTTAGACATCTTAGTAATTACATATTATGTGACAGCTAAACGTTTTGTTGTTTTGTTGAAGTTTCTGTTTTTTTTGAAACACTAATTTTGAAAAAAATATTTAAATAATAATGCTCATTTAGCCGATATTCATTTTGTTTATGGCCTTGCGGATGGCAATGCCCGGGAAGCAAGACGTATTTACCAGGAGCGATTTCCTAATCGGGAGTACTGCCTTCAGCTCCAACATTTACCAGTCTCCACCGTCGTTTGACAGAAACAGGTAGCTTTAAGAGGGCAGCTGATATTATTGGAAGACTATGAGCAGTCTGAACCCCAGAATTGGAAGAAATTGTTTTGAACGCTCTCGAGGAGGATCCAGAAACAAGTACAAGAATAATTGCCGGAGCTCTCAATTCTACTTAGTCCACAGTTTGAAGAATTATCCACGATCAACAATTTTATCCATACCATATTCAAAGGGTACAAGCTCTTTTGCCACGAGACTTTCCCCAACGCATTACTATGTGTCGGAAATTGGCTGGAAATTCTCAATTTTTAAGATATGTACTCATCACGGACGAGGCAAACTTCTCCCGAAATGCTATCACAAACTTTCATAACAACCATGCTTGAGCTCTGGAAAATCCGCACGCAGTTAGTGGAAGACATTATCAGTATCAATTTTCTGTAAATGTATGGGCGGCAATAATTGATAATTACTTGATAGGTCCTTTCTTTCTTCCGTTCCGACTGAATGGCGCAACTTACAGAGACTTTTTAGAAAATGAATTACCGGGACTACTTCAGAATGTGCCATTAGAAATTCGTATCCGCATGTGGTTCATGCATGATGGGGCTCCGGCCCATTTTAGCGTTGTAGCCAGGGAATTCCTTAACACTGTCTATCCAAATCGATGGATCGGTAGGGGTGTAGAAGAACCTAACCAGGCGTGGGCACTAAAGTCCCCAGATCTAAACATTTGAAGTTATCAGTTTATAAAACTCCAGTAGCGAACGAGGAAGATCTAAGAAACCGAATAGTAGACGCCTGTGAAACAATAAGAGACACACCAATAATTTTTTAGCTTGTACGAGATTCAATGACTAGAAGACTGAATGCCTGTATCTTCACTGAAGGTGGACACTTTGAACAATTCATTTGAATACAATTTAGTTTCCTTTATTTTATTCTACATATTCAAAATTTCTTGAAATAAAATGTTAATATTTCTTGCAAATTTTATTAAAACAAATACAGATTTTGCACCTTGATACAAAAATAACTATTTCAAACGAATAAAAATGAATAGAATAGGTGGGCCCCTACAAAAAACCAAAACTACTTACTTAAACGTCAAATTCATTTCCTAAGCATTCTTGTGAAAAATGCAAAATAATGGTAATAACTTCAACACGCATCGATTATCAAATAATCGACTTGAAATTTTCAAGTCCAAATATCAAGAAAACGGTTGCTTAAAGCGACTTGTAACAAGGATTACTTTTTTACGTAAATATAATGGTGAAATTGATTTTTTCATTGGAAAATGTGCTTGAAGTACTCTCAAAAAAGTTATGAATCTTCAAAAAAGAAAAAGACGTGTAGGTGGCGCTCCCTACGAGTAAGAGCAATGGTAACATCAGATTCGAATTCGATACCTCAAAAAACCTCTCAATACCAATTTTCGTTTGATTAAGGTCAGTATTTCGAAAGTTATTTGAAAAAATCGAAAATAAAAATAAAACTTTAACACTCTGTATCTTGGAAACGAAGCATTTCCGGACAATTTATTTGGACAATTCATATAAGAATATTGTGAGGAATTACCTCCTGAAGTTTGTCAAAGTACTTTTGAATCACCCTGTAAAAATAATGTCTATCTCATTATACGATCTTTCAAATCTATACCGATTGTTATTAATTGAATACTACTCTAATCTCAGGGAAAGATATTGTAATTATTCATATTCAAGGAAAGGATTGGTCCCGAAATGTATCCGCGTGGTACATCAAATTGAACAGTTAAACAGGGTGTAAACGAACTAGGGATGACGAGTGTTTACCACCATTTTATAACGAATTACAGAGAGTAAAAATTCAATAATGAATATTGAAAAAAAGTCTAATTTAACCATATTTTGGGAATTACTGTCCACCTGGCTGAGAGAAAGTCGTAAGAAAATACTGGCAATTACCGGATGCAAGATAGATGGGAGACTGTTGTTGGATCACAATTTACTTTCATATTTTTTTAAAGCCATTTCTTGAAATATAATGATGGAAAAAGTCTCTCCTGATATCATCTTCATTCCTACATACTATGTATTTATGAGAATTTATATATTAAACTGATATAGAAAAAACATTTATTTATATTTTATTGATATGTGATCAATGGTACAAGACCATAATGTAGCATGGATCACGTCCTAGTGTAACTTGGATCATCAACGTCTTTTACCTGAAAGATAGATAATATTTATTAAAAACAACAGACATTACATTATATTGTTTCCTCACAAGAAGAAATGAGATTGTTATGATTTTTATTTGTATACATGTGTACAAATAGTTACAATGTGAAATTTTCAAATTAAATTTGATTAAATCAATGGGCAAAAAATTAGGTATGTACATTTTATTTTACTCGGTATTAGTTAACGTTAAAGTTAAAAAGCCCACTTGGAACCACAACTGTCCATCAGTTCTAGCCGATCCAAGGTATAGTTATTCTAATCCCAATTGGAACGGCAATAAAAATAAGAGCACCACTGGGAGTGTTCAGATGCACTGCCCGGCAAATGGGAAATTTATATACTACCAGAGTTTTTACTTTCAAAGCGTTCCTGATACAATCATAAAAAAGTTCTGTGGTGTGGCCCTAGTTGCCAGATTATTAGTAAAGGCGCTCTCCTCTGGATATCGATTATCCGAAGTACCCCAGTAAACACATAAGGTGACTGAAACATGTTAACGTTCCAAATATATCATAAAATTTCGTGTGCGGAGAGGGTGTCTGTAATGTTTCAAATACACAGATAAAAACATGTTAACAAAAAACATATAACTGAATCTCCAAATATTTCCTATAAAATAACAAAGGAAAGTTATGTTTCTGACACAATAAAAATATACTTACAAAGAAGTATTCAAATAACCCGCGCTATTATGATTGTTTCGTCAGGCTACCGGGCTCTAGTTTATCACGTGATCAGTTGTGACCAATGAGGACATTCCGACATTTACTCATCGGTCAACGCCAACTGGAAACTGGAATGGCCATTTTGTGTCTTGTGACTCTTTTGTTTGGTTACTTTTATCATTTATCAGTTATTATCGAATGTGCTTGGACTGCATATGGCCGTGAATTTCAATTTGAGGTCTAGTTCAATGTGTTATGACTATAAATACTCTTCTGAAATATCAACAGGTATGTAAATAATTGATATACGATCCCTAGTTATAGGTTACAGTTTCAATACAGAAATACAAATAATGAATTTGAAGGTTAAATAAAATATGGCGAATTTTTATTTGTGTGCATCATATATACCTATATATTGTGTGCATGCTGTTTTTATATGAGAAGCTTGTTAATAATGTTTTGTTTTTGTTTTATACACTGAATTATCAGACAATGCGATTAATTCGTGAAACAACAATGGTTATAATGGCTCAGTTAATGGCTATATCATATTGTGAGATTAATTCTAGACAATTCTTCACTGCCATACTTGTGAGGCAAAGACCTGAAGTGACTGAAAGGTGCACCTCAACATGGTTTCACCAAGCAGCCCTTAGATATAAGAGGAAAGGAAACAAATAATTAGTAGTCTTTATATTGTATCATGACTAATAAAGCATGATGAAATCCTACCTTATTTTTGGCATTGCACACTACCTTCTCACATCCATTTCATATGAATCTATACTGAGCGATTCAGGTATTGTAAAAATGTATTTTGAGCTCTTTTTCTCTCATGCATTATACATGCAGCAATGTTTCAGATATGTGTTTTTATGTTGATTTGTTTGAAAATATGAACAGGATGTTCATAAAATCAGATGTGGAATCATCTGCGACTGAAAGATAAACTTTAGTCACTATCTTTCATCGTTCAAGATTGTGGGGTATTCATGTTGAAAAGGGAAACATTCTCAATTGAATATTGGATAGAAAGATTTTTCTGTGAATTGAAAAATCCACAATAAAAATGAAGTTATTTTTTGTGAATGCCTAACAGAAAACAACTACTTCCCCGGCTTAAGCCACGCTAGACATTGAACTACATCTGATAGATATTCTGAAAGGACACTAACTCAAAAGAAATAATCTGAAATAAAAAAAATGCATTTTTATTCAGATAGTTACTTGATTTTCTATTCCAGTCTTGATTAAGAACTCATATAGATGAATGAGGCAAAGGAGAATGTTTTCCAAAAAAGAGTACTCACCAGAAATCATTTGTAACAATGAAGCAAGAGAGGAGTCGCATTCACTAGGTCTTCAATACATTTTTATCGACGAAAATCTATTTCACGCTTCCACGATCATCAGGAAGACCAGAAGGAATGGGATACACATTTTCTAGAAGCAATCTCACTTTGCAAAGATGGGAAAAAGTTAGAAACATTTCTTTTGGAGAGCCACTTTGAAATTAGTGTTTTTCTGACATTAATATTCAATTGAGAAAGTTTCCCTTTTCAACATGTTTTTATGTATTCATATTCACTTATGTTATGTACCTATCTGAAATGTTTCACGTGAAACATTCCTCGTGAAACGTTTCGCACCTAGGTCATTTCTGGTGTCTGCCATCTTTCAGGAACGTGTCCTAGTCAAAAGATGAAATGTTTCAAATGGAAAATGATCGGTTCCAGAAATGTTTCAGACACATATTTTGGTTGACTGGGACATTTCGCAAAACTACAATGTTTCGTTGGCATTGTGGTTATTAAAAAAAATAAAAAAGATTTACTTAATTATTTTAAATAATTCAACTATATCACTTAAATAAAACTATCTTAAATGGAGAAGGTTTGATGTTTGTTCCTACCACAAGTGCTGCCTCTCGTGACAAATGTGCCACACTATTCTCATGAAAAAGAGACAAGACTGTGTTGAACAGGACATTGAAATGTGCACTATTTACGGAAAGTATTTTTCAAATGATTTTCTCTCACTATGTCGTTGGTATCTTCCTCTCCTCAAACTCCTGCACGGTTTTGGCGATCAAGGTGCCTTGCGAAGCATTGTCGCTGGTGAAAAATCCGAAGGCCACAACCTGTCCAGGATATTGCTCTGCCAACTCCATGACTTCGCGTGTCTTGAAGGCGTCGTAGCCTACCGCGACGTAAAAGGGAGTTGGCTCGACGACTGGAAATTTGAAATTTCCAGAAAGCGCGGGAAAGAGGTGCTTCAAGACAGCGGCTTTGGTCAGTCGGTCCGGAGGAACCCATATGCCTAGAAAAAAGAATTAATATCCCAGTACCGTTACATATCAGAATCTCATTGTAATTTCAGTCTCGGCTTCAGCAAGGAGGATTTATGTTTCCTTATTTTATACAGCATAAGCTTGTATCTTTAAATTTATTGTACAGTGTGACCCATTTGAAATGGAACCACTCCCGTAGAATACGCATTTTTCAATCAATCTCAAAAAAAAATTTAAAACTGTATCTTGACACAAATTCTCGAACCTTCAGTTTTATTTCCAAGGCACACTATGGTTTTTTTTCTTTGCCAAAAACGGCGAAAGTTTATTAGGCAATTTTTGTTTTCAAGTTTGACTACACCAGTGGATTCGTAGTCGTTATAAATAAAAACCATCAAAATTTCATTAAAAAATATTGCTTAACAACGAAGTTACAACAACTTCAATTTCGGAAACAAAGTATTTGATTATAATTTTTATTTAGATTATAGACATATTTAAAATCTGGCAACACCGTCGATACAAAGTGAACTTGTACAGTGAAAATCCGAAGTCGATAGCTCATTCCGTTCTACAGTTATAAGAATGGTAATGTGAGCGATTTGTGGTGGAAGCGATTTTGTAATAAAAATCTGACTAGGCCACTGGATTTGTAAATTATATTCCCTAAAAATAATTTAGTTAAGTGTAGGTTATAAGTGTTTTCGAAAAGAACAGAAAATCTGACATTCATTTTCAAGTTATACAGTAGTACATTCTTCCATAGCCGATGAAAACGAAATGAGCAGAAACAAGTTTTGAAGTATTTATTCAACAATAAAACGTCATTAAGAAAAAACTAAAACTAAAATAAACATTACTGTAAAATTTAATATTTCTTCTACCAAACCTCCATTTAGTTCAACACATTTATCGTATCTCTTCCGAATATTTTTTACACTATTTCTTATTTGTTGAGGTGTAATTTCGGCACAAATCCAGTGGCGTAGTCAGATTTTTATTACAAAATCGCTTCAACCTCAAATCGCTCACATTACCATACTTTCAGGAGTTATAACTGTAGAACGGAATGAGCTATTGACTTCGAATTTTCACTGTACAAGTTCACTGGTGATCTACTTCGTATCGGCAGTATTGCCAGATTTTTAATATGTCTACAATCTAAATAAAAATTATAATCAAATACTTTGTTTCCGAAATTAAAGTTGTTGTAACTTCGTTGTTAACAAATATTTTTTTATGAAATTTCGAAGGTTATTATTTATAGCGACTACAAATCCAGTGGTGTAGTCAAATTTGAAAACAAAAGTTGCCTAATAAACTTTTGCCGTTTTCGACAAAGAAAAAAAACCATAGAGTGCCTTGTAAACGAAACTAAAGTTATGGAAATTTGTGTCAAAATACAGTTTTTGATGCTTGATATTGAATTTTTTTGAGATTGATTGACAGGGGTGGTTCCATTTTAAATGGGTCACACTGTATTTGAAAAAAAAATAGGATCCTAATTATATAATTATAGGAGAAATCCTCAGGAATGCACCAGATCACATAGATATTAGTCAAAATATACTGGATGTTCAAAGTAATGGTGGCAATTCCGAGTTGTTTTTATGGAATTCAGTAACTGAGAAATCATTTTGAATATATGGAGCATTTGCGAAATGACAGTGTTCGAGATCATCGCAGATATACAGGACGAATTTTGAATCTTTCCTTTTTAAAGAAATAACTGAAAGCGTCAAATGCATATAAAAAGTAACAATTATATAGCATTCACAAAGTATCCATATTATTATATTATTATTATAGCATTCACTCATTGTGATATTATTATGACCCGAGAATATAGATATATAGATATAACCAATTTATGTGAAGGAAGGGCCACCTCAAATATGAAAAGTTATTTTTTACCTATGAAAACCATTTATTTTACCTTGATTACTCTGAATTTCAATATTTAATTTGTGTGTGGGGTTCAGCTAGTCATTCTTTGCTCAAGCCATTGAAAACACTTCGAAACAAAATTATCAAGTGTATATTCAAACATGACTATCAAGAACCAACAGTTAATTTATATAAAAGAAGAAAACTTTTAGATATCCATTCTTATTCAAAATGAGAGCGTGCAACTTCATTCATTTCGTTAAAAAGAATATAAAGCATTCTAATTTAGTCTTCTAAACTAATAGTGAACAACATAGTTTCCCAATCAGATTTTCCAATAATCTAGCAATTACTAACATAAAGACAAGTGTCGGAAAAAAATCAATTTATTACAATGGAATAAAATTTTACAATGATCTACCAGACCATTTGAAAACATATGGCAAATTACGATTCAAAATTCATTTGAAAAAATACATTTTTCATTAATATTTTTTTCTTCTGATTCTATCATTTATATTATTCTTCTATACACTATATACTCTCTGGAGTATATAGTGTTCCACTTTCTTGATTAAATTTTCCCTTCCATATATTTGTACGTCTCTTGGGAGATAAATAAATAACAATTTTAACGAATAATCCAAGTCCAAAATGCAGACGAAAATAGCTACCACATGATGTTGAAGAAAAAATCCATTAAGTAATAAAGAGATAAAATGAGAAAACATAGGACCTAATAAAAATGATCTTTATGAACTAACATTCCAACGCATGCCAGTCCGTGAGATGGAAAATTATCAGGGATTCCATTAAGATTATATTAAGATTCATTACAGCTAATAAAAACCACAACATTTCAAAGTATTGATAATATGTCTCCTGCTACGAGACAACAAAAACTCGAATTTTCATTTATAAAAATAAAGACCATAAATAATCATAGCGGGAAAAATAACCATACTAAAATACCCTATCTTAGAAAAATTAATGATCATCAGATGTGTTGAGCAAATGAACGGTGATAAAAATACCGGCAAAGTAATAAATTATGCAGATAAAAATAATACAAACAAAAACAACTCTTGTTTTTACTCACCCGGAGACCGCAAATACTATAAATTCAACTCATAAATGATAATGAAACCTGTCATCACGAACTGTTATGAGGGTATACTAATAGCCCCCGCGTGGGGTAAGCGTCATCCACTAGTGAGACATAAAAAGGAATAAAACTTCGGAACTAAATTTCCAAAAATAATAACTAAGAGAATAGTAAAGAAATTGATAATTGATAATCAGAATGTAGAAATCGTTTGATAGATATATTGTGTGTGAAATCCAGAATCTGTAACAGTGGAAAAAACTAAGCTTTATTTTTGTGTTTTGTATTAATTTGGCATATCAGATTTTTCCAACTTTCAATCGAATAGAATATTCGATTTTCTACGAAATCTCTACCCAAAGTGGAAATGTTTTTTTTGAATATCACTACATATTTGAGTATGATTATTTGTTGGTTTTTTTTTCAAATCATGAATTAAATTAGCGTTGACTCATTGTTGTTAATGTGAATCTATACCTAGAATTATTTCACAGTTTTATTATCGAATCAACTTTTACATCTAGTGTGTGAAGGTTTACCAATATTGATGAATCAGTCATCCAGTGCTCATTCGAAAAGTATTTTTTCATTATTGTTTTATTTATTAATTTAGTAGAGATATTTTTAAAATTTTTGGGTAAATTTTACCATTTTCCTTATTTTTTATTTTTGAATTGATAAAATATCAGATATTATATACAGTGTGTTGAAAAAAAAAAACTGAATTTAGTTTATAACTTGTTTAAGACAGATTATTCCATATGAAAATTGTTGATCATTATAAATTCATTTTGGTAATTGATAGCTTCTTGAAATCCTAATTCTACTACAGGAACTTAGGAAAATTGGTACAACTCACTGTCGGTTGTATTACATCATCTGGAAGTGGTATTTAGTACTATGGAAGTACTGAAGTTGTATGAATTGGAATATGATACCATACAGTGTGTTTATTTGTTTTAACCACCCTGAATTGGGTGGTTACAATATATGGGTAATAATGTAGATTTTGAATCACATGCGACAGGATACAGAAACAATATAGACAGTACTGATTGAATGCCAAGATTTTTTGTGTTCTGTAAAGGTTTTCCGCGATGAAAACAATCACGATCGGATAATAGACTAATTATTTACCAACAAGCACATTTTGCTCATCCTCATCTTCATTCCTCGACAATAATCGCTGACTGGGTGATTTTTCATCACCAGGCGGTTTTCTGCTGTTTCCATAAACCATTTGGAGAGCTACCTCGTCGATGTCGCCAGAGAGATTCTCAGAACTCCGTTTCATCAGTAGAGCTATGGATATTTTATTGTTGCACATGTCGTTGACAGTTTTACTGGAAAACTCAACTCCGAAATAAAGTAAGTCCTCGATAAGGTCCTTGTTGATTTTCACCTGCAATGAACAACTTTCTCAGACGTCATTTGTCGAGCGTATTGCTGCATTGTATTACCGGTATATTTCAGGGATTGCTCTTGCGGACCAACTGACTGACTGACTCGTGTCTTGAACAGTTGATTTCAAATTTGGCACGGGGAGCTCAGGAAAAGGGACACAATTGTTATGATCCGGGAATATACATATATAGATAAATTCGTTATATTTATATGTGAAGAAATGGCCACCTCAAATATGAAAAGTTATTTTAACGAATAATCCATTCTAAGAAGTCGAAAACGCAGACGAAAATAGCAACCACATGATAAGTAATAAACATCGAAAGATATAATAAGAAAACATAAGACCTATTAAAATGATCTTTATATACTAAAATTTAAACGCGTGCGATATCAGGGATTCCATCATATTCATAAAGGTTCATCACACCTACTAAAAACCACAACATTTTAAAGTGTTGACAAGATAATAATGTCTCCTGCTGAAATAATGAGAACTCGGATTTTCATTTATAAAAAAGATCATGAATATTCATAGCGGGAGAAATAACCACTCTTAAATACCCTATCTTGAGAAAAATTCATTGTTATCATGTGTGAACCATCTGAACCGCTTAAAAAATATCGGCAAAGTGATAAATTATGGAGATAAAAATAACACAAACAGAAAACAAATCTTGTTTTTACTTATCCGGGGACTGCGAGTACTATAAATTGAACTCATAGATAATAATAACACCTATCATCACGAACTGTTATGTGGGTAGACTGATAGCTCTCGCGTGGGGTAAGCGTCATCCACTGGTGGGATATAAAAAGTAATACAAATATTAACTCACCCATCTTATTCAACTCATTCAAGTCTCAGTCAATACACAGCTCAGTACACAGCTCGAAGTACCAACTATTTTGAGTGCTAATATTCAATGTCTTAACGGTCAAATACAAATAGTTGAAATATTTATTTGAAAGAATATCGGAAAGAGAAAATGTTTTACCTACGTCAAAGAGAATTCGGTATTTAATTGCTAAAAATAATATCTCAGAAAATTGTAAAGAAATTGATAAATGATTATCAGAATTTAGAAATCGTTTGATGAATATATAGTGTGTGAAATCCAGAATCTGTAACCGTGAAAAAAGGGGGAACTTTATTTTTGTGTTTTGTATTAAGTTGGCATGTCAGATCTGGTCCAACTAATATTCAGTTGAATAGAATATTCGATTTTCTACGAAATCTCTACTAAAGGTGAAAATGATTTCTTTGAAATTTTGACCATATATTTGAGTATGGTCATTTGTTGTTTTTTTAATCAATAATTGAATTAGCTTTGAACTTTGAACTATTCTATCTCCAGTTATTTGTAGCAGCATGCATGAAAAAAGACTTCCATCATATCACTGTGAAATATATTCCGAAATATGTTGACTCATTGTTGTTAATGTGAACCTATACCTGGAATTATTTCCCAGTTTTATTATCGAATCAAATTAATTTTATAACTAGTGTGTTTAAAGATTTACAAATATTTATGAATCAGTCAGTTAAAGGTATTTTGTACAGGAGTATTTATAAGCATTTGACTTATATAATTATAAATTTCCTTTTTTTTTTTTAAATTAATAAAATATTAGATATTATATACAGTGTTTTGGAAAAAAACGGAATTTAGTTTATAACTTGTTTCGACAGATTATTTCATACGAAAATTGTTGATCATCATAAATTCATTTTGGGTAATTGATAGATTCTTGAAATCTCAGTTCTTCTATACAGAGATCTTAGAAAATTGGTACAACTTACTTTCAGTTTTGTAATATTATGATCGATTGTATTACATTATTTGGAAAATATATTTAGTTGAAAAAGGGAACATTCTCAATTGAATATTGAATTGAAATATTTTTCTGTCAATTGAAAAATCCACGATGAAAATTAAGTTATTTTCCGTGAATGTCTAACAGAAAACAACCACATATGATAGATATTCTGAAGGGATCCTAACTCAAAAAAAAATCTGCAAATTGAAAATTTGCATTTGTATTTACTATCGAAGTACTCAAGTTGTATGGATTGGACTATCATATCATACAGTGTTGTTGTTGTAACGAAGTAATTTTTTTAAATTAATATAGTTTGCTTGTTATTAAAAGTGCTTTGATTATAGCATCCTTAACTAGATTGGCGAGGTACACAATTTAAACGATTCCAGGTCCCTAAAAATTAATAAAATCTCTATACTAGAGGAACGATTTTTATCTGCCACTCGATAAAAATCTCTGGTGAGTTTTTATAAATTATTTACACCTAGTATAGCTCTTCCTAAACTTGGTAACAAAATCTTAACCAAGTAAACTGAAGTGTAGGGTTTCTAATTGGACAACACACTGTATTGGATCGATACAAAATATCTATTAGCCAATATACATTTCATATTCATTTTTGACATATTTATTTGTATATTCATCATTATCCCACGAAAAAATTAAACTATTGTAGACTATTGTTCACCAACTTGTGAATTGAAATAGTTGACATTTTTTATTTATTGGTATGGCTGAGGTAATAATTTTGCCGTTGAGTTGAAATGGCTTCCGTTTGGGACAAGATTTAGTGTCTACTAATTTTGACCATTTGGAAAACGTTTTTTATACGCAGTTGCACTTCAGAAAATTTCATGTCATTTTAAAACCGGTACTTTTTTGTTCCATTTTTTTTCTAAAACCTACGATAACTCCCTGTGAAAACTTTTGATGTTGACATCGTGATTGTGAAGAAATTTTAATCAACAACTTGTTTTAACAAAATTGACAAATGTATAACTATAAGGAGCTCAATGTATCGAACATTTCATTATGTACTTATATGCTTTGCAATTGATTATTGAAGAAACATTTTATACGATATACAAAATCCTTTACTTCCGTTTCGTTCGACGTATACACAGCCTCCCAACCTTCATTTTTTTTATGACTGGATTTCCATTGGGCTATAATGTATATGTGAGTTTCGATTCATATAAGAAATAAATGAACAAATACGTGAAAACGGGTTTTGATTTCCTTTTCGATTTCCAAACATGGTACAAAAATAATTGTTTCCGTATTGACCAACACAGTAGCGATGTTTCAGAAAAACGTATACGAGGATGATTTTCCGTATCATTTGGGAGTCTCTTCAGCGGGTGCTAGTAACGATTGTGCATCTGGTGTTATTGAGTCCCTATTCAACAAAAACGAATATTGAGATATCGTATCTTCCTTATCTTCAGCGTTTTCATCTCCCTCTTCTTCAGTGGCGCCTTCCTCCTCAGTTTGCTAGGTTCCTCATCAACAACTTCGGGCTCCGGCGATTCTGGTGACGGCACTTCAAACATTGATTCTCCCTCTTCGAACTGGAGGTCTTCCTTACCGAGAGATTCGGCGTAGTCATCGGGGAAAAATATTTGGCATTCTCTACTGCCATCGTCGGTGTTCGATGACATGTAGAGGGGTTTCAGTTGGGCCAGGGCCAGCAGACATTCGCTCTTTCTTTTTGCCACTTGGATAACTAATTTTTCTTTACTGGAAAAATATAATATTTTCTGAAGAAACGATGCAGATAATGTGTAATCTCAGTAAGGACAATGAGTGGGCGAGGAAATTGAAAAAAGTAGCAATTGGTTGAACGAGATCAGAGCGAACAGGGAACCTATGAACAAATTCACCAAAGTAACTAAATTATCTTTTCAACAATCAATTTTTTTTTCAATTTCGTTAATACATTTTTTCACAATATGGATTTGAAATGTCAAGCATAACAAAGTTGCAAATGCATATTGTGAAAAACGTTTGAACGGAATTGAATAAAAAATAGGATGGTTGAAAAGAGAATTGAATTATCTTTTCAACGATGTGCAACATGACCCTCACGCTATTTGAATTTTTTTTTAGTTGGTGTGCCCCCTTTGCCATCTATCGGGCAATCACAATGTCTTTTATTTCAAAAAGTAGTATCGGTAATATCATTCAATACGGTTTTTTTCATTGTTCTACGTCGAAACATTCAAAAGTTATCAGGAGGGAGCGGGGACTATTAGAAGCCGCACTGTATAGTTCCAAGAATTCCAGATCGGAAGGGTACTTTATACTTTCACATCAATGTTTGAGGATCTTTTTGTTATATATACATAAATGAAGATTCTTTAAAGTTCAATGTAAATTTATATGATATAACTTGATTACTATCGTTTCGGACGTCCATCGTCTTAATGTATTTGAAAGGTTTTCACGACGTTCCGAATGATTGTATCTGCAATCGTCTTCAGGTGAATACTGACAAGTTTAGGTGCTACTTACCAATTTATATGTCTGTCGGCGCAATGATGCGTGCAATTCCGCCATATGCAGCGGTGCGTGTAATTTCGCGCGGTTTGGTGGTGCGTGAAGTTTCGCTCCTCTGCAGCCCGCCAGAAAGAGCAATCAGGGGTTTCCATACGTTCTTGATCTCAACGCTTGGTTGACTGAAGGCATTATTGGCTTCGATGTAGGCGGCCTCTTTGAACTTTCGTTTGAACCAATGCTCCTCCTAGAACACTTGCGTCGTCCCATAGAACTCGATGGTGCTCATTCCAGGCGTGGTCAGCGATTCCCGATTTTGATGTTTCTCCACGTTGAGTCCATTGCTTGTAATCATCCAATCTTACCGATAACGGTCTCTTTGTCTCTCCAATGTAGGAATCTCCGCATTCACATGGAACTTCATAAATGCAATTCTTACTGATTTCATTTTTGTTGTCTGGTTTGGTCTTGGTCAGGAAACTCCGTAAAGTACTGCCGGATTGGAAGCAGCTCTTGATGTTGAACTTGTTTTCGATCCTTCTGATCTTCTCGGATACACCTCTGATGTATGAGAGGCAGATCACTGTGCTTTGTTGTTGCTCTTCAGATGTCTTCGTTCTCCGGAGTTGTTTCAATACTTCTTCTAGGAGTTTCTTGGGATATCCATTCCGGTGGAGGTCCTCTCTGATGTGGTTTAATTCGGCATCTAGTGACTCCACGTCGTTGCATATGTGCGTCGCTCTCTCTACCAATGTTCTCACGATCCATCTCTTCGTCGAACTCGGATGGTAGAGGCTGTAACTGAGGTATTGCCCCGTATGTGTCTTCTTTCTGTAGATGGAGGTGCGGATTTCATTGCCTATTCTCTCAACGTCCACGACGAGGAAGGGCAAGGCACTGTTTGTTTCCATTTCCATCGTGAATTTGATCGAATCCTTGATTCTGTTAATTCTTGAGAAGAAATCCTAGAGATGTTTGTCTCCGTAATTCCATATAATGAAGGTGTCATCCACGTACCTCAACCACAGCTTCGGTTTGTAGTCTGCCTCCCGTATAGCCAATTTCTCGAACCACTCCATGTATATGTTGGCGATGATTGGAGACAGGAAAGATCCCATCGGGAGTCCGTCGACTTGAGAGAAGAATCGGTCCTTTTTCCTTTTCCTGGAAATATGAGTTCTGTAGGCAGCACTGCAGTAATTCCAATATTGCGTGGGTAGGAAGGTCAGTCCTCTCGTGCAGCTGGTCATCCTCTTCGAGTTTCCTCTTGATGATACTGAGAGATTGCTCTATAGGGACATTGGTGTAAAGGCTCTCCACGTCGAAGCTGATGAAACGATCTTCTGGTCAAAGTTCAACATCTGTGATGGTGTCAACGAAGTGCTTGGAATTCTTGACGTATGAACTGCTATTTCCTTGTAAGGGTTGTAGTATCGGTAAGAGGTATTTCGATTACTTGTAGGTTGGTGAGTTCCGTGAGCTGGTGATCGGTCTCAGTGGCATGTCTGGTTTGTGGATTTTCAGAAGCCCGTAGAGATGCGGTGGTTTGCTGTAGTGTGGGCGTTAGATGTGATCGTTCGTTGTCTGGAATGAAGTGTTTGGATTTCCTCAGAGTGTTGTAGATCTTCCTTTCTATAGTGGGTGTCGGATCCTTCTTCAAGAGTTTATAGTTCCCTGTGTGGATTAACGACTCTATCTTGTCATCATATATTGTGGTGTCCATGATAACCGTGGCGTTTCCTCTATCGGCTGGAAGAATCTTTATGGATGAATCCTTTTGTAGAATTTTTAGAGCCCTCTGTTTCCCTGCAGTGATGTTACTCCCGGGGATTCTTCTCCTTCTCGAGTGTCTCTCTCACCTTCCTCCTGGAGTACATGGAGTGATTCGAGGAATTGGCTATACGGGAGGCAGAATAAAAACCGAAGCTGTGGTTGAGGTACGTGGATGACACCTTCATTATATGGAATCACGGAGACAAATATCTCCAGGATTTCTTCTCAAGAATTAACAGAACCAGGGATTCGATCAAATTCACAATGGAAATGAAAACCAACAGTGCATTACCCTTCCTCGATGTGAACGTTGAGAGAATGGGCAATGGAATCCGCACCTCCGTCTACAGGAAGAAGACACATACGGGGCAGTACCTCAGTTACAGCTCCAACCATCCGAGTTCGACGAAGAGAGGGATCGTGAGAACATTGGTAGAGAGAGCGACGCACATATGCAACGACGTGGAGTCACTAGATGCCGAATTAAACCACATCAGAGAGGACCCCCGCCGGAATGGATATCCCAAGAAACTCCTAGAAGAAGTATTGAAACAACTCCGGAGAACGAAGACATCTGAAGAGCAACAACAAAGCCCAGTGATCTGCCTTCCATACATCAGAGGTGTACCCGAGAAGATCAGAAGGATCGGAAACAAGTTCAACATCAAGAGCTGCTTCCAATCCGGCAGTACTTCATGGAGTTTCCTGACCAAGACCAAACCTGACAACAAAAATGAAATCAGTAAGAATTGCATTTATGAAGTTCCATGTGAATGCGGAGATTCCTACATTGAAGAGACAAAGAGGCCGTTATCGGTGAGATTGGATAAGCACAAGAAATGAACTCAACGTGGATGAAAAACGTCAAAATCGGGAATCACTGACCACGCCTGGACTGAGCACCATCGAGTTTTATGTGACGACGCAAGTGTTCTACATAGAGAGGAGCATTGGTTCAAACGAAAGTTCAAAGAGGCCGCCTACATCGAAGCCAATAACGCCTTTAGTCAACCAAGCGTTGAGATCAAGAACGTATGAAAACCCCTGATTGTTCTTTCTGGCGGGCTGCAGAGGCGCGAAACTTCACGCACCACCACACCGCGCGAAATTACACGCACCGCTGCAGATGGCGGAATTGCACGCATCATTGCGCCGACAGTCATATAAATTGGTAAGTAGCACCTAAACTTGTCAGTATTCACCTGAAGACGATTGCAGATACAAGCATTCGAAACGTCGTGAAAACCTTTTAAATACATTAAGACGATGGACGTCCGAAACGATAGTAATCAAGTTACCACATCGTCTATAACCTTCAAACAAATATATGATATGAGCCATGAAGCTTTTTTAAGGTCGTCATTCATCATATATATATATATATATATATATATTGATTTTTTGAGTCAAATCTGAGTGTGCTAAAGAGTTTTCACATACGAGAAAAAGTACTGGTCCCAAAATGGACCCCTGAGGAACACCGGAATACTAAAATTGTAGTAACGTATCGGAGCAAATATGGAAAGCAATTATCTAATGAAGGGTGTTATTTTTGAATGAGCCTCTTAGCTGCAAGCACCCAAAACTCAACTGTATTTCTGTACAAACGAGGTGAATCAGATCGCAGAGAAAAAATCTGTAGAGCACAGCAATTACTCACAACGTTCGCTTGTCCCTGTTCTCTGGCATCTCTAGCTTACGCAAGCTTTTGGCCACCAGCTCCGCTTGTTCGGGATGCTCGTCAGTGAAGAATCCGTAATGCATAATTTCGTCAGGGTACTGGTTCATAACCTGGAGCACCTCGTTCATCTTGGGGGTATCGAAGATGACGGCCAGATGCTTGGGTTCCTCTTGCAGAGGAGGTTCCTCGAACAGGCTCGTTATTCTGGGGTAGAACAGTCTGAGGCAAGTAGCTCTGAGAAACGGGGTTTGAGGAGCCCATATACCGATCAGAGGGTGCTGATCTTCTTTCGAGACACTTTCTTCGGTTGTTCTACGTAGGAGGAGTTGGTAGGGGCTATTTTCCGATCCGGGGGGTCTTTTGAGTGGGCCGTATACAAACTTCAGGACGACTTCGTCCATGTCTGTTATTTCCACGCCTACGCCGAATAATTGCATGAAGAAGTTGTTCGAGCGGATATATATATATATATATATATATATATATATATATATATATATATATATATATATATATATATATATATATATATATATATATATATATGTATATATATATATATTGGGTATAGTGGGTTCTTGAATCTTGGTGATTGTATTTTTGAAGTTTTCTTGGGTTTCAGATTCGATTGTATTGAAATGAGAAGAAAATTACATTTATTTAAACGTTTCGCCCTCGTTCGGGGGCATCTTCAGTGAAATTTATTAAAAACATTAAGAACATTTGAATCTGAAAATAAGATATTGGTTTGGATAACATCATATGAAGAAAGTTAGGTTGTGTCTAAAAATAACTTTAATTACCTTTTGGGTTACGTACCTTGGTTTTACCATGCTTGTGTTTTGTAACCAACAGACATAAACAATTTGAGCCAAATATACCACGCTCTAATTTAAAAACAAATAAATAAATCCCAGCTGAAATAAATCATTATTCAATTCACCCATATCACCCCCACACTCGTTCACTACACCATCCCAGCGGAGAGCACTACGGGCCTACCAACAACAAACAAAATAACTATAAATAGTTCCACACTACGTCGTTCAGGCGCTTTTAATGACAATTGACAAAACAACAAACCTCAAAACATTGAAAGTTTTCTGTTAAAACAATGGTACAACAAAATTTAACACCGCCCCGAAATCCAACTAATGTTGGTTACAAAACACAAGCATGGTAAAACCAAGGTACGTAACCCAAAAGGTAATTAAAGTTATTTTTAGACACAACCTAACTTTCTACATATGATGTTATCCAAACCAATATCTTATTTTCAGATTCAAATGTTTTTAATAAATTTTACAGAAGATGCCCCCGAACGAGGGCGAAACGTTTAAATAAATGTAATTTACTTCTCATTTCAATACAATCGAATCTGAAACCCAAGAAAACTTCAAAAATATATATATATATATATATTTTTGAAGTTTTCTTATATATATATATATATATATATACAGTGTACGTCATAAAGTTGGCTACAAATGGGAAAAAAATTGTTATTGTAATTTCTGAAAAACTCTAATGGCGGTTTGTTTCTGCATGTCTGACAACTAAAAAATCCGTTGCGACTTATATCACGTGACCTCAGATTTCGCGGGAATAAAAAAAAGTTGTCTGTGTTGCCGAAAAATGGGTCAAATTGATAAGATATCGAAAAGTTTTATCGAAGAAATAGGTTTGGAATCCAACGAGGACCCCATGTACCAATTTTGAACCAGATAAATAAAATACAATTTTATTCCTCTACCTTTACTGAGAAACATTATACATTCTTGTTTTATCTGGAAACAGCTTTAATAACCTAAATCACATAAGTTCGGGTCAAAACTAATCAAATATTTGTGGAATAGACATTTTGCGGGAGATTAATTATGAAAACATGATTTAGTTTCTGTCACTAGGTGTAGTCATGCCCTGTATATTGATGCACATGAGCTTATTCAATATTCCCAACCCGTAAATAAAATTTAAACCAACTAATATTTTTAATTAAAACTTCAGGTGGATGTGGAAAAATAAAAAAAACTCAATGAACAAACACTGTAAAAATTTTCAATATTCTACGTGACCACCTTCGCGCTCCACACATAGAATTGTTCTGGAAAACATTTCGCGGCGAAAATTTTTCAACATAGTTCTGTTGATCAGTGCTGCACAATTCCTTATACCAATTTCTAAATGTTCTACATTTCGAAATGGTCGTTGTTTATGAATATTGCTTTTCAGGTGACCCCACAAAAAGAAATCCCACGGCGTTAGGTCTGGAGACCTAGCAGGCCAAGGATTATCTGAATATCGACCTATCCACTGCTCACCAAACTCATTATTCAACCACTTCCGCACTTCAATCGTAGAATGAATAGAAGCCCCATCTTGATGAAATAATTGATGAAATCGCTCTTGTAATGGTAGGTTGTCGATAAATGTAGATATCTCGGTCCGTAAAAAGTTCAAATAACGTTCGCCATTTAAATTTTGTCTAAAAAAGAAGGAACCTACAATTCGCTCATTTAAAATTAATTCCATTCACTTTGAAATTATATTGGTCCTTGGCTTCAATAATAAAATTAGGATTATGATCTGCCCACCATCGACAATTTTGATAACCACAAAAAGCAGTTGGTGCCATAAATTGGAAAAATGAATTATACCCAATGCATAATATCGAATCAACAACAGAAAAATTCATAAACACCATAAACACATGTGTTCAAAAAGCAACTAAATACTTCAGAATAAAAAATAGTGAACGGAAAAGGAAAAATTGGATAACAAAGTCATTGATAAAGCACATCAACCAAAAAAATCACTCCTATCTCCTCTGGAAAAAAAATCCAGATAATGAAAACTTAAAAAATTTATTTAACCATAAAGAAAGAAATTGAGACGAAAATAAAGTCTGCAAAAGATAATTATTATAAAAAATTAATGGAAAAAGAACAAAATGTAAGTAAAAAACTCTGGGATACCGTGAATGAAATCTTGAATATCAAAACGGAAGAATAATTAATAATATTAAAAATGAAAAAAATGAGAACGTCACCGATCCAAAAGATGCTGCCGATATATTCAATAACTTCTTCGCGAATGTGGGAGAAAATTTGGCAAAGAACATAAAACCAAATCCCAATTACAAAAGTAAAAAAATTATCAATAAAAATTCTCTTTTTCTTACACCAACGAATACTGCTGAGGTTGAAAATACAATAAATAATTTGAAAAATAAAAAGACCCCGGGCTTGATGGAATTAAAGCTGAAACCCTAAAGATTATGTCAAAATTAATATGCAAACCCTTGACGGACATTATAAATAAATCTTTTGAATTGGGAATATTTCCTTCCACTCTGAAAAAATCACTCATAACTCCAATTTAAAAAAATGGCGATACTGACAATGTTTCAAATTATAGGCCTATTTCTCTCCTATCATCAATTAGCAAAGTTTTTGAAAAAATTTTAAAAACAAGACTTACCGCCTTTCTATCAAAGTATAACCTGCTGTCGACATCCCAATATGGCTTCAGAGAAAAAAAATCTACCAACGATGCAATCCATTCCTTGACAAAAACTATATATGAATCCTTAGATTCAAGTACTCTTCTATTGGAGTTTTATAGATCTGAAAAGGCCTTCGATACTGTCGATCACTCCATACTTTTAGATACTCTGGAAGATATGGGTGTAAGGGGTCTAGCACACAATCTTTTCGGAAGTTATTTGACAAATAGAACACAAAAGTTAAATTCAAAAATCATGTGAGTGAAGAAATAAACATTAAATTTGGTGTACCTTAAGGAACCGTATTGGGTTCGGTATTTTTTGTTAATTTATTTGAACAATCTATTTCAACAAGAAACAATTGGTAAAATAATCAGCTTTGCGGACGACACTGTGATTTATTACAAAAATGACGACTGGTACAATCTCAAACTAAACATTGAAAATGATCTTGCAAAACTCAAAGACTGGTTCGACAGCAGATTACTCTCAATAAATTTCGATAAAACCGTATACCTACCCTTCAGTAGCCATGAAGCATCGTTGCCAGAATATAGTCTGAATATTCAACGAGAATTTTTAATTACACCTGCAAAAAAAAAAAAATACTTGGGCATTTACATCGACAATCACTTACGATGGAACCATCATATGGAATATTTAACAAAAAAACTTCGTAGTATTCTATTTCGATTCAAACAAGTTGGACCATTTTTGAGTTTCAAATATAAAAAAATACTGTACCACAGTTTGGTTGAGTCACACCTAAAATATGGTATTATTGGCTGGGGAGGAGTATCAGGAAATTACCTACATGCCCTTGAAATCTCGCAAAAACGATTCCTCCGAATGATGCTCAACAAACCTGCAAGATATGCAAGCTCTTTACTCTATACTGAAACACAAATATTAGATATCAGACAATTGTATTTCATTCAGATAGGATGCCAGCAATATAAAAATAAAAGCGAACTTACCACTCAGAACCACAGATACGCAACCAGATCAAAAAATCAATATTGCATACCGACAGTTTCTAAAGCAGTAGGCCAAAAAAGTTACAACTATTTGGCACCAAAAATGTTCAGTCAATTACCACAAAACATCATCAATGAAACTTCTTTAAAATGCTTTAAAACACAACTTTTATTATTTGTTAATGGGACAGACAGAATAAAAATACACAAAATGATAGAGAGCTAATTGAGTGATATAAAGAAAATTATTAGAAAAATTAAAACTTAGACAGTAACTGTACATATTTGTATTATAAATAACATTGTAATATTTTTATTTATAGTCCTTCCGTTATTATTATTATTATACTCGTATGTTATATTTTAAAGTGTCGTGCATTGTATCTAAAAAAAAATTTTTACTTTATTTTACAACAACGTTTCCATATTTAAATTTTTATTCTCATATATTATTTTAAGTTAGTGTGTTCTGATTTCTTACATTATTCCTGTATGTTTTGCTATCACACACAAGCTACTACAGCTTCAGTGATTATTTTGTTTATTCTTACTATATATTGTCCTTTTATGCAAGTTATATTTTTGGTGAATAAACATATATTATTATTATTATTATTATTTGAGGTAAAAGTTGCTTCGTCAGAAAATAGCACATTTTCACGATTGTCTTCTAACATTCCCTGGATCCATACACAAAAATAAAATCGAGCGACATAATCCCTGTCCCGCAGTACTTGCACAAATTTTGGTTTGTATGGGTGAAAGTTATTTTGCTTTAAAATTTGGCTAACAGAGATTTGAGATATTTCTGCCTTTTCTGCCATAATTTTCGTCGAAACTCTTGGTGTCTCCGTATTTTCATTATTTACAACAGGCTTAACGTGAACACTTTTATATTTGTTTTCAATCGAACCAGTTTCCTCAAATTTTTGCAATATCCTTGTCACCGTAGTAAAATGCAAATTTTGGTCTGCATGCCTTCCATTGAAAATTTCAGCTATTTCTCTCGTGCAATGATAATTTTCACCATATAGCAATACTATTTCTATTTTTTCTTGTATACTCAGTTTTGGAGCCATTTCTATCAGATGTAGTTCAATGTCCAGCGTGGCTTTAGCTGGGGAAGTAGTTGTTTTCTGTTAGACATTCACAAAAAATAACTTCATTTTAATCGTGGATTTTTCAATTCACAGAAAAATCTTTCTATCAATATTCAATTGAGAATGTTTTCCTTTTCAACATGAATACCCCACAAGAGGTTATCTTGACGTTGGAAGATAGTGACTAAAGTTTATCTTTCAGTCGCAGATGATTCCACATCTGATTTTATGAACATCCTGTTTATATTTTCAATAAATCAATCTATTAACAGATTGAAAAACAAAAACTGATAGAGAGGCAACAACGAATATACGAACATAAGAAAGAATATAACTACTAAAGAAATTTCGGATCAAGTAAAATAGAAAAAGGCGCATAAGCTTCAAGCAGGAGGCGCCTACAACGACCAATTGTCAAAAAGAAACGAACTAGTATGTTCTCAAAGAATAGCTCACCTGCCAACAACAGCAGGGGCTGTCTATTCGCCCCCTCGGGAGGGCAAGAAAACAGTCGAAACCTCCCCAAACTAAGAGCTCAAATCCCTTCCCCTCTCCCACCCTCCTACCCGGGAAAAGGATCCAGGAAGAGATTGATGATTTAATTTTAAGAATTGTACATAGTAGTTAAGTTTTTAATGTAGCAGAAACTGTGATAGTAATATTTATTTTTGGATTTTGGATGAAGAACGACAACTCCAACAAAATTGTGGACAAGTTATTGTGACATTTATTATTGGTACAACAAAAGTAGATTTTTTTTCAAAGCCGCCTTATAAAATTCAAAAATATAGCTAAGTCATTGAAGTTCAAATTTACTAACCAATATTGCATATAGCAAGGATAAATAATGTATTGTTAAGTTTTAATTACAAACATTAGTTGGTTTAAATTTTATTTACGGGTTGAGAATATCGAATAAGCTCATGTGCATCAATATACAGGGCATGACTACACTTAGTGACAAGACTAAATCGGGTTTTCATAATTAATCTCCCGCAAAATGTCTATTCCACAAATATTTGATTAGTTTTGACCCAAACCTATGTGATTAAGGTTATTAAAGCTGTTTCCACATAAAACGAGAATGTATAATGTTTCTTAATAAGGGTAGAGGTATAAAATGGTATTTTCGTTTTTTTTTCCAATCTGGTTCAAAATTGGTACATATGGTCCTCGTTAGATTCCAAACACATTTTCTCATTAAATTGTTTCGATATCTTCTCAATTTGACCCATATTTCGGCACCACAGATAACTTTTTAAAAATTTACGCCAAATCTGAGGTCACGTGATATAAGTCGCAACGGATTTTTTTGTTGTCAGACATGCAGAAACAAACCGCCAGTAGAGTTTTTCGGAAATTTCAATAAAATTTTTTTTCCCATATGTAGCCAACTTTATGACGGACACTATAATTTTTTATATTATGTTATGAACGTTAATCGATACCATGTTTAGGCTTGAGACATATAACGGCGCACTGACTGCTCATCAAGTCTGCTAAAGAATATTCGTCAAACTCTCCACTCTTGCAGAAATACAGAATGTCGTCCAGTTGTTCTTGAGTCATATGAAACTGTGGAAAAAATTGCAGTTTAGGGGATGACGGAAAAGGATAATTTCAGGACGGAGAAGGAGTGTTGCAAGTCTCTAAGAGTTTGATTCAAATAGTAACAAATACTCGGATTTGTTTGAGAGTATAAACAGGGTGGAATATCTGCGGCTGAAAAAAAAAATCAATCTATCTTTTATCGGTCAAGATAACCTCTTGTTGGAAAGGGAGACATTCTCAATCTGGGCGATTGTAAACTGGGCCGAGTATCAGGTAATGCTCTCTAATGAGTATGTAATCTCAGCTGGACAGTATTTTGTACCTGATTTCAGGTATGTAAACTCGGCCGTCTCAATAATCATGACACTTTATTTGAGGAAGATTACTTGCCAGGTAATCTACGTAGATTTCAGGGAATATATTTATAATTTGGAAATACTCACTCATCTCTTTATAATTAACAAGTTTTGCACCCTGGATACAAATAGAAATGTCGAGGTTGATTGATAAACAGTACCATTTTAGCCAGTGAATCTCAGTCGTTTGCGTGTAACCGATGATGGATATACAAGTATCAGTCATCAAAAGTCAGCGTGGTAATGTTGTTTTATTAATGAACAACTACAACTACAATTCCAAAGAAGAGTTGAAAAGGGGCGAGAAGAAGTGGGGGTGTAAACAGCCAGCCAGTGTTTACACCGGGGCAGTGATTATACCATCTCGAGATCAAATTTTACTCACAATCATGGTGCCTGCAACATTAAAGATATTCAACGAAATATAATTACAAGCTCAGCGGAAAGAAAAGCCGTTGACGATATCAGCAGTCGGCCAAGTAAAATTTTACATTCAGTTATGGTTGATGAAGATACAACAGCTCTTCAGACAAAGGATCTAACCCACATAAAACGCAATATATACAACGCTAGAAGAAAGTTACTTCCTGTGCTTCCTAAATCTCAAGGTGAAGTTCATAATGCACTAAAGACAAATACAAATTATCGCACAAACCGAGGTGAGAAGTTCTTGTTGGTGAATGATGAAGATTCTCACATACTAGTATTCAGTCGCGTTACAAATTTGGAGAATCTTTGCAAATGTAACAGAATCTACGTAGATGGTACATTCGATTACCGCACTAAATTTTTTCTGCAACTGTTTACTATTCACGGCTGCCTAAATGGATATTATATACCGCTTGTGTTTTGTGTGCTGCCGGACAAATGTACCGTATGTAAAGTGCTTTGAACACGTGAAGAAGTGCTGCAGCGACTTTTCGTTCTCTTTTTTCCCCAAGGAAATCGTCGTCGATTTCAAAAAGGCTATCCACAATGCAGCTTGTACTGTCTGGCCGCAAGTCAAACTGATAGGATGTAGATTTCATCTATCACAATCTTGGTGGCGTAAGATTCAAGAAGTTGGTCTTGCCAAAAAATATAGAAATAAAACAGAAGGAGGAAAATGGTTAGGATACTGTTTGTTGACCCTGAGTAGTCTACTCGACAAGTTAAAAATGGTCTAAAATAGAGATACTGCTCTTAAAATTATTTATGATAGCTCATTGGATCCGGAATCACGCCTAGAAAAATGTGCCAAAAGCGTGTATTAGCACATAAAAAACTGCAAAAGTTATAAACAATTGAAGATGAAAAAAAAAATGGCATTTCGTTTTTTGCCAATATTTCATAAACTATTGATATTTGGAAATTTCAAAAGAAGATTCTGGAAGAAGAGGAGATTTCCAATAAAAAACTCCCAGCTCCCGGAACTCTATCTCCATTATTAATAATTTTAATTTAACGCTGAGCCACATTTTTAGCCGAGCGACATTTTTAGGTTGCGCGCGCGGCGTCAAAAGCGAGTACGACACATTAATTAATTTATTTAAGGTATTAATTTTTTTTTAATTTGAAAAAACTATGGTGTATTCGGGACACTATAAATAATTAATTCCCGTTGGAAATTTTACTTAAAGTTGATTTTTCAACAAGTTAAACGATTGTTAACTAACAAAATTTTCTCGAACTTCTGTCTTAATTGTAAATGAAAAAAAATGTTTAAATAATTGTCGTAAGAATGTCTCGCTTCGTAGAGCCTTTCTTATATACATACTTAACAAGATCAGCCATAAAAGTTGAAAAAATATCCATACTTTGTTTATAATAATTTTTGTACTTGAACAAAAAATCCAAGTAATATTGTTAAAAATAATTTTTTTCCTCTTAATTATCATTATTTTAAATTTAAATATTTTCAAAAAATTATCCCTCATTTGTTGATAATTTTTTTATAAACAAATTGATTATTTCAATATTTTTGAATTTTTTTCCACAACTCCATTATATTACAAATATTATGATTTTTGAAAAAAAATCCTTAATAACAATTTTAATTGTTTATAATCGTTTTTTTTATATTTCTATTGTTTGAATAATTAGTTAAGAAATCATTCCTTTTCTAAAAATCATAATTGATAGTCCTCCATAAGTAACAAAAAAATTTTTTTATCAACAATTCCATTGTTTATTAACTTACCAATTTGTTATAAACAAATTTTTAACTTTGTTAGATTTTTTTCTGGAATTTCGAAAATTTACAAAAACAACCATAAAAAAAAAATTCCAATTTTTCCAAAAAAAAAATTGGAAACATTTTTTTTCTATACTTTGTTATATATGGCTGTTTTTGTAAATTTTGAAGTTTCAGAAAAAAAATCTAACAAGGTTGAAAATTTGTTTACAACAAATTGGTAAGTTAATAAACAATGGAATTGTTGATAAAAAATTTTTTTTTTGTTACTTCATAGAGGACTGTCAATTATGATTTTTAGAAATAGAATAATTCCTTAAATAATTATTTGAACAATAGAAATATAAAAAAAAACGATTATAAACAATTGAAAATTTTTTTTTTAAAAAATTTAAAAAAAAAATTTTTTCAAAAATTTTGAAACAATATGTTTATAAAAAAATTATAAAAAAATGGCGGTTTTTTTTTTGCAAATTAATTCATATTCTGTATTGATAATTTTTTTTTAATATAATGATTGAGAAAAAAAGATTTTTTTAACAACATTACTTGGATTTTTTAGTTTTTGTTTAAGTACAAAAATTATTATAAACAAACTATGAATATTTTTTTAACTTTTATGGCGTGATCCTGTTGAGTATGTATATGAGGAAGGCTCTACGAAGCGAGAAAATTTTTACGACAATTATTTAAACATTTTTTTTCATTTACAATTAAGACAGAAGTTCGAGAAAATTTTGTTAGTTAACAATCGTTTAACTTATTGAAAAATTAACTTTAAGTAAAATTCTCAACGGAAATAAATTATTTTTAGTGTACCGAATACACCATAATTTTTTTCAATAACAAAAAAAAATTAATACCTTAAATAAGTTAATTAATGTGTTGAACTCGCTTTTGACGCCGCGCGCGCAACCTAAAAATGTCGCTCGGAGACCCATTTTCAGCGTTAAATTAAAATTATAAATAATGGAGATAGAGTTCCGAAAGCTGGTAGTTTTTCATTGGAAATTTCCTCTTCTTTCAGATTTTTTTTTTGGAATTTCTTAAATATCAATAGTTTATGAAATATTGGCAAAAAACGAAATGCCATTTTTTTTCATCTTCAATTGTTTATAACCTTTGCAATTTTTTATGTGCTAATACACGCTTCTGGTACATTTTTCTAGGCGTTATTCCGGATCCAATGAGCTATCACACATAATTTTAAGAGCAGTATCTCTATTTTGGACCATTTTCAACTTGTCGAGTAGACTATGAGGAAGTAGGAGATGCATTTGATTTTTCGTTAGCTGCAATTCAGCCTCAAGAAATAAAAATTCAAACGTTTGCGGACTATTTGGTGGACAATTATGTCGTGGATTGTGCAATCTATCCTCCAGATTTATGGGCATCTAAAACGTCAAGGGCCGATAGAAGCACTAATTCCTTTGAATCATTCCATTCACATTTAAAAAACAATTTTAACACGCCTCATCCTTCGATATTTGTTTTTGTTGACTCTTTATTAAATTATCAATGTGAATATATGTAAAACTTCAAAGTGTGGACCATCCATATGTACCAAATTCGGACACAAGAAAAAAAGAGGAGTATTTAGACCGCATTATTAATGACTACAACGCTAAGAAAATAACTACGCAGCATTTTTTAAACCTGCTTCACATTATTACAATAAATAAGTTCTAAATAATAATTTGAGATAATATATGTATTTTCGTTTGTATGTTACTTATTCCTATTTCAATATGTGTTATTGTTAAGTGGAATTGTATATTATCAATTTATCAATAACTGTATGATCTATGATTTGTATATATTTTGTGTACGTATATACCGTTAATATATGCCTTTTTGGAATATAAGTAATATAACCTTCGAAACGTTTTTTTATTTCCTTGCCAAAGTGTGACATTATTATGTTGAAAAAGTGATTCTGATTCTCAGTAGGTGGTTAGTTTACAAACATAGGTTACATGGTAGACACGTAGAGTTCTTAGAATTAAGGATGGGTATCATCAGTTTTACGATCGGCCGAGATTACATACCGTATTTTGGGGCGTCTTTTAATTGAGAAGATTATAAATCCTTAAGCGGCCGAGTTTACATCTGCCCCTCAATCTATCACACCCCATGAGTCACTACGGAATGAGTAATTCTGACATTTTCCATCATCGCAAAGGGAAGTTGCGTCTTAGAATGTGTTTCCCCATTCTTCCGGTATTCCTGATTATGGAAGTAGTCGAGTGAGTGAAGGTTTTTACCATCAAAACAGCTCCGTTTCTGATTATTTGTTCAATGTTTCTTTCATTAATCAAAATCAGAAACATTTTAGGTGGAACATTTACGGTATTTCTGTGGTTTGGTCAAATCTTAAGAATCGCCTGAAATTAGTATGGTGTTAAAATAACCTCCATGATAGCGAACATGGAAAGTATGGTCTAAACATTACCTCGAAGATAGCGACTGTTGAAAAATATTAATTTTACTCAACACGGAACGAAGACCAACTGTGACGAATTGGCAACAGTGTACGATGCGCCGAACTGATGGGGGCGTGGTAGAGTCTGGGAATGTGAAATGGAAGCATCAATATCAATCGGTTCTCTATACGTGTAGCGCATCTATCCATGCATGAGGTGTGATTGTGTGGGACATTCAGAGTGTACAAGCTCTATCAAAAGACCCCAACATAATATATGCATTGGATTTTACTGTACGCTGGGGCCGAAACTTCTGAATGATACTTGTACATACTGTTCGATACCCTAGAATATGTTGGAATATATAACTTTGTACATTTATGTGAACCCTGTAGGTGTGATAACTGCAAGATCACTCTATAAGATTGTAAAACATGCTGTCACTACTGACAGTCAGTCAACATCATCTCCCTATTGTACTACTGTGTATGGTGTATTGGTATTATACTTTATATTAAATCATTGCCACAATTCCGAACTTGCTTTCTCTCAAGAACCCTGCCCAACAGAATATAGTCTCAGATTATTTTTTTATTTAGATTTATGATGATTTTGTTTCTGATTTATACATTGAATACTTTGTTTTTCATTTCCATTTCGGTTGCTTAGCCTGATTAGTTCATCAATCCGAACGTAATTTCAATCAATTTTACTTATTAGATACCCTTGTAAAATTCTTCTGTTTTTCTATTTCTCGTTATTTGAATGTTGAATTTTTGATCTGCTTCAAATGTAATGTATTCACATAATGAAGTCAAATAAACCACAAATCCACCTATATATCCCCATTTTTTTATTGAAAGAAGAAATCTTGCATGAGACACCCCAAAGGCGTAGTGCTGGATTCCCTCACAAACTCCTTTCTCTTCCTATACCCACCATCCTGGACGAACAAATAGTGTATTCTATGTCATCTACCTACTCGCAGTGAACGCATTTGTTGGTGTCTTATCTTCCATTTTTATAAGTATTTCTGAGAACAGTCATGCCCAGAATGAGTTCATGAAGCCTATTTATCCAAGTATCAGTTTCCGTTATTAGTAGCCAAATCCATCGTCCATTTCCCAAATTTTCTGCCATTTGGTCATAAGTGTTGCTCTGGCTGTGTCCCTTGCCTTTCCTTTCTTTCTTGATGAGGAATTTCAAAGGGGGTACTCCTGCCATAACTCCCACCCCTTCTGCTGATGCAGTTCTGTAAGCGCTACATATTGAATTATATGTAGCATGATGCCAAACTGGAGCGGTGGTATAACATTCTGTATAGTGTTATTGTTTTGTGATTATAGTAGTTTGGTCCCAGGATAAGTGACGTTTGTTTTTTTTTTATTTCAAAAGAAAATAATGGAAGAGCGTATATCTCCGTATTTAGAAATTTCAGTTGTCTCCCCAAAAAGGAATCATGCCTCTAATGAATATATATCATATTTTTTATACAGTATTTGAGTGCAAGTCGAATTGTTACATCGGATGTTTAAGGTTTTGAAACTCAAATAAAAGGCCATTGTTTTATGGGCAAACCATTTTGCGTGCATTTTGATGATACGACAGCGTGGATGGTCCACGTGGACTCGGCTGATGAAATTTAAATATTGATTGGTGGAGCCAATCACAAAACTAAGCAAACCCAGGACGCTGTCTCGTGAGCTGGAGGACGCGTGGAAAAAGAGTTGGTTGATTCACTAATGAAGACCGATTGATACATTTTTATTCAACATAATGGGCAGGCGCGAGAAACTTTAGAATCATCGGGCACAAGTGTCGATATTTTGTCTTGACTGATGTTTTCGGGAGCCAGAGTTGGCATTGTATTGAAATTCGGAAATTACGTCGAGTGACAAGTGTCGTTAGGGATGCTATACGAAGGTAACAGAGAATACCCGGGGAACGGGAAATGTAGCGGGTTATGAAAGGAAAATTGTTGCACACATGGTGAGTTGCGATGCTTTCAGTAACTGAGAAATAACCCAGTGCAAAGCCTACATTAGATTTCGAGGGCGAACATCTGTTAATTTGAACATCAGAACAGTTAAACATTTGAAAAGTCGCTCCTTTTTTGCGACAATAAAGAGTGGTTGGATTTTCTAGGAATCACAAATTTTACAGCGCACGATGAATATGATTTTTGACATATCGAAGCATATGAGCTATTTTGTCCATGCATTTTGGCTTAGATTATTATTTTGAAATAGTTGGTTTTGTTTTATCTGATCATAAGTTTGATTTATTCCCTATTTTCTACCTTATGATATTTTATTTTGTTGATAAACTTTGGGTTGTGAAATACTTTTGGATTAAATATAAGTGTTAAAGTTATTTTTGTGTATTATTCAAGGGGATGTTGAAAAAAATAATATTCATTGTTATCATTGAAAAATAAAAATAAAACAGTCTATTGACTCGTACAGCGGAAAGAATCTGGAAATGCATCATGCTCTGTTGTTTTTTTCTACGACTTTGTGTAAATGATGAGAGAAGTGAGTTTACTTCACAACCAACTCCTAGAAACTCGATTGCCTTGCTCAGTTCTACTAGAATGCCGTGAACTTCAAACTGAATAGGGCTATCTCGTGGTGCCCAGCTATCTATCCAGTTTGTGACTCTCATGACTGCGTATCTACCACATCGTCCGGAAAGCCTATTAATGTGATATCATCGGCTAGTTATTACCTTAGCAGATCATCATTCAAAATATTCCACAGAATGGGCCCTAGTACTGATCCATGTGGAACGCCGCTGCATAAACCTATTGTTTCGTTGTCCCCTTTGGCCTCTGATATCACGCTATGATACTCACTGAGCTCTCATAGATTTCCTGTTCATCAGTGTTTCTAGAATCAGTTGCCATGATGCATCTAAAGTGATAGTCTCACGCAGCTTCCTAACGTATCTATCTATTACCTATCTTTATTCTCTGTTGGAACTAACCTTTTCAGTCTGGTGGACTGCCAATCCAGCCTCATGGACGAGCTCGGCCAGTACGTCCCAGTACTTTTCTCTGGCGTGGGGAAAAATCAAAACGATGCCATATGTGGGAATATTATTGAGGATATTCTGACACTCGGCGATCTTTCTGTTCTTGATCTCTTTGGCTCTCTTCGCTTCCTCCTTTTCTATAGCTTTTTTTGCAAGTCTGTCTTTTGCTTCGTGCCGTTCTACCTCTTCTTGGGTTAATTCTGCGGAAGGAAAATATTCAATAAGGAAGTAAATAGCAAATAATTTATTTGATGACACGAGCAATGACAGCGACTCCGACCCCATATAGTGGCAGAGCCCAGTCGAGTTATATACCTTGAAGTCCCGGACGATTCTGGAGTTTTCTACAAAGTTCCTCATGAAAACATAATAATGAAACGACAACTGTGTCGGGGTAAATCCTGCCGGAAGTATTTTCTATTAATTAATAAACAGACGCCTTATCTACCTTCCCAGACAGCACGGAATATTCCTAGAATATTCTCTGAATATCCGAAAAGAGAAGAGTATATTTCGAATATACATGGAACATTCCTAGAATATTCACATGCCTCTAGCATATTCCAGAATATTCCAATATGCATATTCCCGGAATATTTTCGGGAGAATGTACCACAAATATTCTCGTGAGAATATTCCTGTATGAATATTCATATAATATTCCTGTGTAAATTTTCATGAAATTATCATGTATGGATATTCATAGAATAATCAAAATTGAATATTCTTCATCTTATATTCACGGAATATTCTCCCTTATTTATATAGAATGAACACCAATAACCATTTTCGAGTTCAAAATATGGGAAAAGTACGAGAAAAAGTGCGAATAGATGTATTTGATTTGCAAACAGAGTTTTGTTCAGACAAGCTGACAAAAATACACTACTGTACTGACCAAATTATAATTGGTCGGAAAATATCGAGGTGCACTTTCACGACCAATCAAAACCATTCCGCGCGCGTCAGCGTCTGTCGTTCATCCGGTAGTCGTAGCTTAACCCGATGGCAGAGCTGTAAAGTTGAATGCATTTTAAATTGAAATTTGACCTCTTTTGTTTTTTTTTACTGGTATGGGTTACTTTTGCATATTTGTATGTGAAACTACTGTGTTTGGAATTGTTTATCAAATATTCTTAATAATCTCAACAGTGTGGTAAGTACACTTTCATGTTACCATTCATTTCGTTCCATGAAAATTTCATTTGTATATCACTGATCATTTCATTTTCAAGGCGTTTTCTACAAAATGCCTAGAAGAAAAAGAAGCAGTGCTTGGTATAAGGAAGTACACCAGGAAACTGAAAATATTCTTAATGCAATTTTTACACAAACTCCGTCACATCATGCAGAAGGACAGTTAAGTAATCAAGTTGAAACTATCAGTGATAGAATGGATTCAAGTTTTTCTGATTCAGATAACAGTAGTTCGATCCTGCAATTCTTGTTTTTCAGAGATATCCCCGTAGTGACAGAAGAAACGGATTAATAAAATATATGTCATTATTATTGTAACTATATGGAAATAGACCTGTTCAAATTCATGTTGTTTTATTTCATTGTAGGGAAGTGGTGCGCAGTCTGCGCAAATCAAAGGTTTTTTTTCTGAGTGGAACCTGCAATTCCAATCCACAAATACTCTGAGGAAAACAATTACGTATTGCACTACTACATAATTTTTGAAATGAAGTTTTGTTTCTTGGCGAATGTAAGTAAATACATTGCTTGGATTGTCAGGCATAATTGTAGAAGTTCATATTATTGATGTAAAAGTGCCATTCAAGATTTCAGATTTGAGGATAATCATGTGGGGAAACAGTTTTATTTTTCTTTTTTTCTTAATTTCTGAAATTTCAAGGAATGGTTATTTTGTTCTGAAAACCCTTCAGGATATTTAGGGAATATTCCTGAATTATTTTGAATATTCTCGGAATATTCATAGAATATGTTCATGGAATATTCTAGGATAATCCTTTCTGGAAGATTCATTTAATATTTAGGTATATTCTGGATATACAAGGAATATTCCCTGAGGATATTCCAGGAGTATTCTTTCTGGAATATTCATGGAATATTCTGGAAATGTTCTGGATATCCCTTTAAAAGAATATTCCGGGCCTAAAATAATATTCTATGTATATTCATGGAATATCCAGTGCTGTCTGGGTTTTTGCAGGATACATAAAACCGCTTGGCTATCAGGGTTTAATATTTATCAAAGCGGTAAGATAGAGGCTTGACAAACATGAGTTCGTGGGTTCAAACCACAATTCAACCAAATAAAGAGTCTCTTTTTTATTTCTCCCATCACCAAGAAAAATAACATCATAGGATAAAAGCCCTTAAAAACATTATTATTTCAAGCCAGTTTTTTGTATAATATTTTTCCGGAAACATACACAAGAACTCAAAGCTAACAATTTTATATAAATCTCAACTATTTCAAATCGGTTTCGGCAAAAACACACATTAGCATGCCAAACAAAACAAATCTATCTTTCGAAAAATGGATGCCTAGGACATACAGGCTAAACCTGTTAACAGCAGCAGGGATAACCCCTTCGCCCCCAGCAAGGAGGGCAAGCGTAGCAACCGGGTATCCCAAACTCCCCAGCCCCAAATTCCCTTCTTCCCCTAACCTCACCAGGAAAGAGTTTTTTTTTATATAATAATAATAATAATTTATTTATAAATAGGTGAGCAGGTAATAACCATATATTTATTTGCTACCAATATGGGTAACACTTAGTAAGACGCCATGTTAACAAAGTAAAGTCACGGAAAATCTGTCGGTCCTTTTTCATGCGGGCGCCTGAAAACTACTGCGCATGCGCAATTTTTGAATTACGCCTCATGACATAAATATTTGAGCTTAGACATTTTGACCAGAAAACCAAACGCCACGTGAAAAGAAATTATACAATTTTGTGTTACCATAATGAGAATTTGCAACAAATGAAATAAGCTTGTCATACTCCATCATTTTTTCACGTGAAATAATGACTACTGAATCACGTCTTTGATAAAAAACGGGTTAATTTCTTGGCGCATGCGCATTCACATTCAGCGTCCGATTTTGAAATTCGATATTCATTTGTGTTTGCTTCACATAGGCTTTCTTCATTATCAATTTTGCAAGTTAATAAATATATCGTAATAACATTGTAACATAACAAAATAACAATATGCTATCAACGAAAGTTGGGCTTCATGTAATCATTTACAAATAAATCTAGAACCACAAAGGCATAGTCTGTCCGTGGTATGAGTTGATCTGAAATAATTAATTGAAGCCATACAATGACCCTTTTTGGGTGAATATTCTCAATAGCTAGGTTGAAATTTACGAGGTGGATACAGTATATGATTATAAACAACAAAAAAATTACATATTAATAGTAGTGGTAGATGATTAATATATCTTGGAGCATGTGACTGGCTGTAATGAATATTTTACCTTTCAATCAATTTTTTTTCCAAGTTTTCAGTTGCTTTTTATCACCCTCACTCTATTTTCTGATGATAATAATTTCTTCAGATTATTTCTAAATTTTTGGAGGAAGATGCTCGTTCGAATATCATGGGGTATAAAATTATATCAGTCAAAAACATATGGAATTTTTGACCACCAGTTTTCAGTGATGGTGGAATGATGAGGTCTTTGTTGATGTTCCTTCGAGTTTGGAAATAAAACAATGCAATTTTATTGAACAATATTTGTCGCGGATCTAATACTCTTAGCTCATTGTATAGGTGATCGCTGGAGTAGCTCCTTTCTTTTTGTAAATTATTTTCAGGGTGAGTTTTTGTCTGGAAGTTATAGTTTATCTAACTGTATTTTTTCACATCCCTTTTATTGTAATTTTCTAACTTTATCATTTTTGTAGACCCTTTGTATCCGTGCTATTGATGGAGGTTCAAGCCTCCGAAATGCATACACTTTGAAAATAAAGTAAACTACATATATTGTGTTTGCGGAGATTGACTTGGAGTTTCCCCCATTGATCCTATGGTCTATCCATTCCACTTTGAGTAATATGTCCAGAACTAATTCAATTTATGATTTGAAAAGAACAACAAACGAGCATATACAAATGAAAATGTAGAAGTATTTTCATTTGTATATGCTCGTTTGTTGTTCTTTTCAAATCATAAATTGAATTAGCTTTGGACTTTGAACTACTCTATAGAATCTCCAGTTATTTGTAGCATGATTCATAAAAACAAGACTGCCATTACTGCGAAATACATTCCGTAATTATGTTATACTTAGAATTATTTCACAGTTTTATTATTGAATTGAATTAATTTTATATCCAGTGTGTATAAAGATTCACAAATATTTATGAATTAGTCATCCAGTTTCGTTGAATGATCCGTGCTCATTCAAAAAAATATATTTTTAATTATTCTTTTATTTACTCATTTAGTAGTTTCATGTGGAAGATGGAAGTTTTTTCTACATTGCACGTGCTTTGGATTTCTTTAAGTAGCTCTCAGTAGCAAGGAAGATCGACTGACTAGTCCGATTATATAAAAATTGGGGCCATTTTTTGTTCCCGCGCAATTTTAACGAGGCATGATTTTTCGGAAAATTTGTAGAAAAAATTAAGAGCTACAACTTTCATACAAGCTCAAAATATAAAAATCGGAGATTATTTGGATTCTTAGCGCCGTGGCATACTTTCGAATTTCCGAATCCAGAATTTCAGCTGTTTTAAAATTTTTGTCAAGTCAATATCTCTTTTCATTGGACTATACTGGCGGTTTAAGACTCACCTGTAATCTCCGCGATTTTATCCCTCATTCTTTCGCCAGCTACTTCCAGTTGTTCATTCTTCAGTTCTGCAAGTATGAGTCTGGTGAGTTTTGGGGAATTGGCACCAAACATAAGGTTCACCATTTTTCCTTTCTGAAAAAATGAAAGTAAAAATTTTAATTGGCAGTCGAATTATCTAAAAATAATCCAACAATCTTTATTGACCTCGAGTAAAATGAGAGTTCAATAGGGGTCTTTATTTATTATATAAAAACATTCATTTTGGAGAAACTGAATCGGAATTCAATTGAAATAAGAAAACTATAGATAGACAGTGGGTGTTTCAGTTCATTGTTAATGTAAACCCCATCACGTACTTTTTCAAAATTGTTATTTTATTACTGATGATAAATGTAATGACGAAACTCACAGAAATAAACATCCATGTAGGTTCACTCTTGTACCTGAACCTCTCCAAAGCAGTTATATTATCACACTTTGCCTGCAACAACAAAAGGTAAGCATTTGCCTCCAGAGATACCATTATATTCAAACCATTGCCAACTGCAGCATATCGCCTCCTACTTCGAGCTTCAGCTTCTTTAAGTTGGCAGACATTCCTAGGCATGGTCCGCACCAATCAGAGTAAACGTCAACGACTAAAAAAAAAATATATATATACAGGGCTTTTCACGATGAGCGTTAATTAGACGTTTCTGGCAAACCAGACGACGGATCAACTTGAAAATTCCACAGTATGCATGAATTTAAGACGATGCGGCGTTGCCGCTTCTACTATAAAGTAGCGGCTACTTTGATTTTTCAAATGGAACACCCTGTATATAATGTCTTATTATGATTTCTTATTAATTTGTCAACAACTTCATGTACTATTTCCCTATACCTATCTGTTACCGTTTAGAAGATATAAATTAATTTCGATTTTTTTTACCAAACATGTATTTTTTTAAACGCTGATAATCTTGAACTCTCCGGTACTAAGACGATCAAATTCGAAATAGAGTGGAGTGATACCATGGGGATCTTCACTTCTAGTCATATTTCTATTTGCATCATACAGGGTCTATAAAAAATGCAGATAATTTGTTCACATGAAAAAATGAGTGGAAGTCAATTTTTTCAAATGGAACACCCTGTATATTTCCACATTTTTGAGCTCTACATCCAATTTTAGATTGACTTTGTTCTGATAATCCTATTTCGATTTCGAACCGTTTGAGATGAACTGTTTCAAACAGAAAATGACGTGGTTTCCTTGTATTCTTCACTTATTTTTGAAATTTAACATATATTTTATACTACGTAATATTTCTTTTCGATTTAGTTTTTCAACAGTCTCAAATCAGTCAATTCGAAATTGGTATGTACTTTAGAAAAAGTTACAATTTGTATGCATTGAGGTATTGAGTGTCTCTACCGTACAACATTGCAAATTAATATTTATTAATAGTGTGCTTTGGAAACATGAATGATCCAATTTGAAACGTCAAACTTTCGTTGGTGGTTTTGACTGATTGTGATACCAATTATAATAAAAAATGTCAAGATTAGGATACAGTAATGAAGAATTCTTGAATTTATTAATAATTTATGGTAAGTGCAATAGAATTGCAAGTAGAACATGCCGAGTATTTCATGAAAGATATCCACAACTTCCGAAGCCTAATAATAATGGGATAAATCGACTACTAAAAATCTGTAGGTTGAATGGAACCTTTCGTCCAAAAATCATTCGTAGAAAGCCTGAAGTGGATGATGATGACAATGGCATAACAGTTTTGGGATTTTTTCATGCATTTCCAAATGCTTCTCTACACGAAGCTGAAAGGGAGATAGGTATACCCAACATGACAATTTATCGCATTCTCAATAAGCACAAATGGCATCCCTATAAATTCTACTGTGTTCAACATCTGAAAGAGACTGATTTGCCTCGTAGAGTGGAATTCTTTGAATGGTTACTTGTCAAGACTCAAGAGGATGAACATTTCCTTGACAATATCATATGCACAGATAATACCAAGTGTACAAAAAATGGAGTTTTCAATAGACACAACAGTCATTATTGATGTTAATGTTGAATTACAAAAATAAGTGATGAATACAAGGAAACCACGTCAGTTTCTGTTTGGAACAGTTTATCTCGAAAACGGTTCGAAATCGAAATAGGATTATCTGAACGAAGTCAATCTAAAATTGGATGTAGAGCTCAAAAATGTGGAAATATACAGGGTGTTCCGTTTGAAAAAATTGACTTCCACTCATTTTTTCATGTGAACAAAGTATCTGCATTTTTTAAAGACCCTGTATGAGGCAAATAAAAATATGACTCGAAGTGAAGATCCTCATGGTATCACTCTACTCCATTTAGAATTTGATCATCTTAGTACCAGAGAGTTCAAGATTATCAGCGTTTATAAAAGTACATGTTTGGTAAAAAAAAACGAAATTAATTTATATTTTCTAAACGGTAACAGATAGGTATAGAAAAATAGTACATGAAGTTGTTGACAAAATGATAAGAAATAATAATATGATATTATATACAGGGTGTTCAATTTGAAAAATCAAAGTAGCTCCTACTTTATAGTAGAAGCGGCAACGCCGCATCGTCTAAAATTTTAGTCGTGTAGATCATATCAATTTATGCATACTGTGGAATTTTCAGGTTGATCCGTTGTCTGGTTTGCCAGAAATGTATAATTAACGCTCATCGTGAAAAGCCCTGTATATTTAATGTAATTTGGTATTGTTTGACTTCTCGATTTGAGAGTCTGTTCACTAAAAATCTCGGTGCTAAATAATTGAAATTCATGCACGTAATGAAGACAGTTGTTTCCTGTGTAAATTTCATTAAATCGAGAGGTTTTTTATTGTGAAGTTCGCTGGCTCAGTAAGGGCAAAATGTTGAAGCGATTTTATGAGTTAAGAGAAGCAGTGCAAACTTTTACGGATATGAAGGGCAAATCTATACTAGTCGAACCTTTGAGAGATGATGTATGGTTATCCGATCTAGCATTTTTGGTTGATATCACCAGCTACTTGAACGAGACGAATACGAATATCCAAAAAACAGGACAATTTGCCCACGAGCTATTCACCTACATAAAATATTTTCAAAGCAAACTTCGTTTGTGGGAAAATCAGATTCGTACAGAAAATACACATAATTTTCCCACTCCAGCATCCCACATAAATTTCAATGAGAAAGCCCTTGCACAAGAACCATCTTCATTAAATACAAAATTTACATCCAGATTTGTTGATTTCCATTCACAAGAACTTCAGTTCCAAATATTCAGGACACCTTTCGACGTGGAAGTGGAGCAAGTAGAAATGTCGATTCAAATGAAATTACTTGAACTCCAGGGAGATGATGGTCCGAAAAGTCAGTTTCGTGAGGCATATCTGCAAGATTTTCACGTGAGACATGTTTCCGAAGATAAATATCCAAATCTAATTGATTTTATATGTAAAATAAAGTCGCTCTTTGGCAGTACCTATTGTTGTGGGCATTTGTTTTTAAATGAATTTAACGAAAGCAAAAAACAGATCAAGAACTCTCGGTACAAATTCACTTTCACTAAATATTGGAAAAGAAAGACAATCCCAAGTTTCTCATTAGATAGAGTTGTAACATTATATTATTTTATTATATGTAATACCAACACTATGTATACTTACATATCTGTACCTTCTCTTTTTCAAATGAATACTATTATCATCAATCATTTTTATTTTGGCCCTTGGCACACCTTACATTTTTGTATTCGACCCCCTACAAAAAATGGTTGCCCATCTCTGAATTTTAGCATATAATCATAATGTACAAGTAAATAAAGCCACTACGTCCAATTCCAATATTATTCAAGTTGAAATTGTACTGCTTGTGCGTACGCTACTGGATAGAGTAGCACTCAAGGGAGGAGTAACTGGTGAAAGTGACCGCTTGGTCTGACCGTTCTTTCAGCTTTCAGAAACAAATAAACTATATACGCGAATATCATGGGTTCTTGAAGCAAATTGGCAACAAAGCATTACTAATTTCGATATTCTTATTATTATCAACTAACACTTCTCCTGAACTTTTTGGCGAGATATTTATATTTCAATGAGTTTATTGGACATGACAGTGTATTAGAACTGGAAGAATACACGAAATGCCCGATCCGACCGCTTCTGTTTGTGTTTTGGTGGAGTAACTACCATCACACAAAAATACAGTTCTTCTTTCGCAAAAATTTCGATTCCTGTATAGTAGAGATTTATTCGTATTTAGAAGCATACGTGAAAGTTTGATCGACATCGGGCTTGACACCGTTTTCTTTACTTTTTCCAAAACAAGCTACAGCCAAATGAGTAACGGTTTCGATTTATTCTCTTCTAGAATCAACTGAAAGTCCTATTCAATATTTATCTACATTTTTTCAAACATTCACAGCTTACCAATGAGTCCATCTTTTTGCAAAAGCTTCTCCCATTCCTCGTCATTTGTAACTTCGGTTTGGAGCTGCACTGCCTGTCCCTTCTTAGCCATTTTGACAACTATGTGATATGTCGTCGAGTTGCCATGGCAAACGGCGGTATTGATGAAACAATGCTAAGATGTCTGAAAACCCTGGTGAATGAACTGATTCGATGTTGTTTAGATTTTCTAGGGGACACCACCTGTTACTTCAACAGAGCTTCTCTCTCTGTGGTAGATGGCGCCGTCCAAAAATGTTTGTCTATATTCTCGCTTAATGTCAGAACTTAATTTCTGACATCTGCAGCATCTCATATGAAATTATTTTCAGTGTTTTGTCGGTATCTATGAGTTTTCCATTTCTTTGATTTAAAATCTTGCTTAGCTTATTCCTGAGTTTGTTCTTTAAAAAATCACTCGTTCATCATTTCATTAGTGCATGAGGAATTGTTTATTTTCAGGTAGTATATATAGTGTCTAATGATACTTTTTATAAAATGGGCCACACTTGTATATTGTGTGAACAGTGCAAAGCCGCAGATTCGAATTTTCACCTGTATTCAGTACCAAAAGCAAGTACAAATCTTGACGAATTGACTTATAATGATATTTCCATAATTCATCATATTGTATGCATTGAATTTTATATTTTCTGCATTTTAATGACAATTTCATTTCCAATTCTCCGTCTGTCAAAATGCAGTTAACCTCAAATTCAAATGGTACAAAGTACGAAAAACAACACGACAATGCTTTCTTTGTGCAATGTTCGGGGGCTTCTAATTCTAGCTTTGCTATTGGTGAAGTTTGACAGATGTCTCTTTTCAACCAATAGCAAAGCTAGAATTAAAACCCGCGAACAGTTCGCCTCAAAATGAAATCTGAGGAAATAAATATACCCTGTTACTGAATGGAAACTAAAACGAAATTGGCGCCATCTGACACGCTAGTAATCTCTATTATCAAGTAGGCCAAGTGTCGCCAAGTCGATCCCAAACTTCTACAGGTATAAGTGCAAGCGCCAGGGTTTTTAGACATCTTAAACAATGCTTCTGATTTTTTTCGGTATGTAAGTCACAGCGTACACAGTCGTACAAAGATACCTCATCGTAAGGTCAGAGTTCTTCCACTAGAATCGAAGAAAGTATTGTTATAGACCAATCAATAGCGCTGATTCTGTGACGAAAATAGAATCAGGAAACAGACTATGCTATCATACGAAAAACAATCCGTAGTTATATGCTGTTATATTTCCTACTCGCAACTATCATTGCTTAATTTGTTATAAACATTTAGGAGCAAAAAATAGTGTTTTTTTTTTAGTTTTTCGCTTGTAACATGAACACTAATGGAGGAATCTCGATGCTTTTGATGGACGAATTGTAGAAAATCAAAATGGGGAAGAAATGAGAGAGAGAGAGAGAGAAGAGAGAGAGAAATCATTTATTTAGCTGAGAGCTAACATACAAATAAGAAATAGTACAACAATAAAAAAATATCCTAAAGCTAATTTTAAAAGTTAAAAAAAAAACATGTTCAACTTTCATAAATTGAAAAAACGATCACTACAAAACATGATAAATACATATATTTCTCATAAGAGAAGTGAAGTAGAGTAGTTTTGTTCACAGTAACAATTCGTAATGTTAGCTATTCAAAAGATGCTCTTTCAATCTGTTAATAAATACTCGAACGTTTCCTGATGCTGTAATTAATTCGGGTAAGTTATTATATTCAGTCATTCCTTCATCATATATATTTCGTTTGGTTTTCATTAATGGGGTAGGGAATATTTGTACGTGTTTTTTTTGTCTGGTATTATAATTGTGAATAACTTTCCTGAACCGAATATTCTCGCTCAAATAAGTCGGAAGTAAATTATTTAAAATCTTATATATGAAAACTAATGTGCGAAATTGAATGTATTCCTTGACTGGAAGCCAATTTAATGTCCTTTGCATCAATGAAATGTTAGTGTATTTAGAACTTCTCAGAATAAATCTCATACAACGATTTTGTAATATTTGAAGTTTTTTTACGTCTGTGCTATTACACATGTACAAAATTGTGACACAATAATCAAAATGCGGTTTTATAATTGAGTTATATATAACTTGCCTAGCATATAAGGTTAAATCCCTACTCACACGATACGCAAAACCAATCTTATTTGAATTTTTTTTACAATCATAGTCAATGTGTGGTGAACATAAAAATTTTTGATCAAGAATGATTCCCAAGTATTTAGTATAGTCCAGTTTTTTTTAAATTACACCTTCAAATTTCACTGTAGAATTATGTTGCTCTACCAGATATCTGTTTTTTCCTATTATCATATAAGTTGATTTATCAGGATTCACAAGCAGTTTGTTCATTTTCATCCAACTTTCAATTTTTAATAAAAGTCTGTTTACTTTTTCAATGGCAGCATCCACACATGTACCAGAAACATATAGAATTGTGTCGTCAGCAAAAAGGTGCATTTTGCAGTCACCCAGCTCAATTAAAAAAATATCATTTACGAACATTATGGAGAGCAGAGGTCCCAATACACTACCTTGAGGTACTCCACTGTTCATCTCTATTTTTGTTGAATACTCTTCACCGATTTTTGTCATTTGATATCTATTTTTAAAATATGATTCACACCACGCGTGAGTTGATTCGTCAAAGCCAAAATAATGTTTCAACTTCAAGCGCATAATGTTTCTATCTACAACTTCAAAGGCTCTTTTTTAGTCTAGAAACACTAGTAAGGTAACAAGATCTTTATCCATTGAATATTTCAATTCACTTATAATTTTTTGAAGAGCTGTTTCACATGAGTGCCCTTCTCTGAAATCAGACTGATTTATTGATAATAGTTCATTTTCAATAATAAATTGGGTTAATTGTTGATGAACCACTAACTCCAATATTTTTTCGAGACAAGGTAATGTATTAATGGGCCTGTGCTCCTCAAGTAACTTCGTCCTTCCGACTTTTGGTATAGGTATTATCAAAGATGTTTTCAAAACATCTGGAAATTGAGATTTGGTCAATGATGTGTTGATAATATTTAATAGGGGATAACCAATATTACTAAAAATATTCTTCACCACTTTGAAATTGATTTCATCCTCAGAATATTGATTTTTTTGAGTAAATATTATTTCCCTCGAGTTTGACAATTCTATATTTCTCAATTTGAATAGTTCTTTTCCATTTAGATTCAAGGAACTTAAATAAAGGGCTTCTGTATTCAATACAAAGGTACTAGTATCAAACATTTTTGTGAGATCTTCGATACTATTCACAAAATATTTTTTCGGCAAATTTTCATTAACCATAATACCGTTTATTTTTACTGATTTAATGGTACTCTCACATTGTGGATTAACCACTCTTTTCAACGTCTTCCACATAAGTCGAGAATCGTGTCTAACTTCATCAATTTTTTGTTCAAAGTAATTTAACTTAGTATGTTTCAAGAAATTAACGACTGCATTTCTTTTGGTTTTATATTTGAGCCAATCTTCATCAGACTGAGTTATTTTGACTCGATTGAAAGCAGAATTTCGCTCAAAAATAGCATTTTTAACATCTGTATTGAACCATTCCTTTGATGGGTGTATAACTTTCGATTGTAGAGGATACTCTTCATTCAATATATCAGTTGAGTTGTTTATGAAATAATTTTTAAATAAGTTGTTAGGATCTACACAACTATGAAGCCACTCACAATCGATACATGCTTTTTCACTTTTTTCATAATTTAAATTGCGATAATAAATAATTTTATTTTTAACAGAGATATTACTGACATCATTGAGAAAAATACCGATGGCTTCATGGTCTGAAATTTTATATGTTTCTGGTCTTACCTGTATTGCAAAATCATTACTGAGAACAAGATCTATTTTACTTTCATAACCAATTTGAATTCTAGTGGAAAATCGATGAACGGCTTGAAGCCATAAATATTGCAAATATTTGACAGTCTTTTCGTGTAGGTATCATTTGGTAGATCCCATCTTATGTTAAAATCACCTACAAATACATAACACTGAGATAAATCGATATTGTCTAAGTATAGTTTTCTAAAAATGAACAAAATTCTGTACAGCTTGACTTACTATTTGGCGAGCGGTAGATACAACTAAAATTCCATATTTTGGCATTTATTTTGATTGTAATCATTAAAAAACAGTAATTTCCTTCCACTGATATATTATCAACTAAATGGAAATTGAATTGATTGGAGACATATATAATAACTCCACCCGTATTTCTGTTGAAAGAATTGCATCTGATACAGTTGTATCCATCAATAATAATTTCCTTATCCAAAATATCACCATTTACTCTAGTTTCACTCAAACATAAAATGGCAGGCTTTGTGTTATGAATAAGATTACAAACCTCATCAAACCGTGCTAAGAGACTTTCCGCATTAATATAAACGATATTGCTGATGAAATGTTTCATTTGATTATCTAGCTTTTGCTTACTGTAACAGCTTCTTTCCGTAAAAAACGTTTTTGAAATTGATTGATTCCAACATATTTCGGCCATATTTCTGGATTAGTGAGAATATTCTCGTACTCAGATAATATTGACACCTTGAATGATTTATATAAGTCCGGGTATTTCGATTTCATATTTTCACACTCTGCATTCAGTATACCTTTAGAAGATAGGAACTTTCGTAGTTCATCACATGTTAAAACTAGGGGACACCTGAATACATGATAGTCCTGCCGTCTTTCAATTCCTTGAAAAGTATTTGCCTCATTCGAATTGCCATAGATAATATTTCTTCTTTTTTGTTTACGTTGAAATTTCCATTGGTTTTCATTGTTCACAGTCATTCCAGTTCACTTGTTTGGCTAAAATTTGGTTCATTTCCTTTGCTTGTTTCACCTTGTTTAGAATTTGCTGAAGAATTACTTTTTATTTGATGGTTTTCAGAAGCGTATTTTGATGATCCTACTTTTTGTTGAATACCTTTATCTTCTGTTATAATTGGTTTCGTGTTGCTTTGCGAATACATTCCTCGATTTCGTGAATTATAATTTTGATTGCTAATATTTTTCCAGTCATTTGTACATTACTCCATCCTCGTATGGTGCTTAGAATGATCCAATAATTTTACCAGGTTGATGTTACTATCTCTGATGTTATTTACTTCTTGTCTCAGGGAGATTATTTCTTCTTGGAGTTTTTTGGTTTCTTCGTTCACACGTTTTGGTTATATGTGCAAACTCCTCACTTTTCAAGAATGTGATCATTTTTGTGATATTTCTCGTCGTCAGCAGGACTCAATCGGATTATCGGGGAAAACCCGGAAAAATTATAGAATCAATGAATTCGGTAGAAAAAGATGAATGGAAAAAGCTATGAATAGTGAAGTTGAATCCCTGAAAGAAAATGGTACATTGAATCGGAAAACTCGATTACGATCAGACGTTCAGTCCAGTAGCAAGAACAGGAACTATACGAGTCCTCTTGAGTGTTGCAGCAAGTGAAAAATTGACACTTATCCAGTTTGACGTTTCCACTCCTTTTCTTTAGGGAAAAATGGAAGAAATAGTTTTCATGCACCAACCAGAAGGCTAGCAAGATGGAACCAACAGGCAGGCACCTCGCTGCTGAAATAGACGATTTGTCGGTTTCCTAGAAAAACTTTGTTGCTGACCCGTGTCTAAGATGTCTAAAAACCATGGTGAATTCACTGTAAAATATTGTGACAAACTGGGGGACACCAGCCCACTTGATAAGGGGAGTTATCTAGAGTTTCAGATGGCGCCGACGTCGTTTCTTGTCATAATTCAGTAAACTGCAATTACAGACCACACAGGGTGTTTTTGTGATTGGTGTCTCTGATCCGTTCTGTGATTGTGCTTTTGTCGCCTTTAAGGTTATGTCAATTCGTTGTGAAATATTTTGAAGTTGATCGTCGATGTAACATATTTTAGAACAAACTATTCTATGTACTTATGTCAGTGTTATATAGAAGGTGTTCCGAAATAATTCTAATTATGAACTGTACCAATTTATTTTGTATGGTTAATTTTCTATTGATACGGCTCCACCGAGTTGGTACTTATGTATTTCTGTCCCTGTTTGCTCATAATAAAAATCTTATGATGGAGCGGATAATGATTTTATAAAGTGCTGTAAATTACATACAATAAATTAATTTAGCTGTCAAATCAATAAAAGTACGGGAGATGCAATCTCTTTCGCTTTCTGAAAAATCTATATTCCGGTCTGAAGGAAGTGTTTTGAGACATATCTAAAGCTTTAGACTGTTACATAAGTTCATCTCTACAGTTTCAGAGGACGAAACTTCAATTGGTTCAAATCCTATCTGAGTGAAAGAACCTCTCAGCTCTTGGACAAATTGAGAGGTGTTCACTATTTTGGCAGACAACACGACTATCTTATTACAAGAACTCAAATTACCTTCATATAGCGAAGTAAAAATAGCTTAAAATCATGAATTATTTTGGAATCCTGGAGGACTCCATGGATTTTTCTAGAACCTTCTGATATTACTTAGAAATTACTTGCAGAAAATAGTTATAAACTTATATTCGTGGGCTGCTTGTTTATTAATTGTTTAAACAATAAAAACAATTTTGTAAGGAAAATTTCACCCAAATTGATGCTATAGGGGTTTTTGAGGTCGCTGAACCAGAATATGACATTGAAAAAACGATGGCGTGGCTAGTCGTAAAGGTAGATTTCATGAATGAAAATTTACAGCTACCTATTTTTTATTTATGTGTACATCTCGGAGAAAAATTTTCCGCGTAAAAGTTGTGGAGCTAATAAAGCTCTTTCAAACAACTTATGGTTTGTCGATATTGGGTATGGAAATGAAATATTGCGATTTTTTTCAAATCTTTGAACAGCTGCCATTTTGAGACTATTGGACCATTTTCAAAATTAGCCGAGGTATTCATGAGAAGTATTTTTGTTTCATTCGGTTGAAAAATGTGGCATCCACTGAACAAATTTCCTCTTTTTTTTTATTTGTCATTTTGAGAGTAATCTGTAAAACTTTCATCTTGAAAATAAAAAAAATAAGATTCTAGACAGAATTCTGCATTGACGTAATTTAATTTTTTCACTTTCAAAAACATGACTTTTTGTTAGCTGTATTTTTCTTCTTTCAGTTAAACTTTTGTTATGTTAATTTAATCAATTAGATCAAAAGTTATAACAAATTGTGAGACACCTTTATTTATTCATTTTTTTTAAATTCAATATTCAATGTAATTTTGCAACTTATTTGTCAAATAATGAATTAAGCACACACTTTACGGTTGGTAACTTTTTATGTGTTGTTCCTTACATCATCGCTAATGTACAGTAAAAAGTTCCCACAGTCCCCTAACTTTCTGAAGCTAAAATCTAATATTACTCCACCACTAGTAAAATGACTCGTATATGTATGAATTGATTTGAATCTTCTCTGAACTACCTTTGCCCATTGTAATATTTTTTTTTCAACTTGTGATTGTAATGTATCTAGTAACTAGCAAGTCAAATAATTTTATTATTACTTTTATATTTATTTTTTATATTATATATATTTTGATTGAAATTTTTTCCATGGGGTGACAATCTTCTGACTAAAAGTATTGGAAAATTCTAAATATAGTGGATATTTTCCTCCAAAGAGCCATGGGACCCTCTGTAACGGTTCGGAATTCACTAGCCAAAATCAAGATATCTTCATAAAATGGAAAGTCCACGCTTACTTGTGAAATTCATGTGTTTATTAGAAAGTTATAATTATCCTAATCATAGTAATTAGCCTTATCGATCTTGGGAGTGGGCCTTGTTCTTCCGAACAACTGCTTGGTTTAGATCGCCCTCCTTCTCCGATTATCTCATTCGGGGTGTTACTGAAAATTCAAAGAGAAGCATTCAAATTATTGTTGTCTCTCCTCACCTTTGTTAGTAGGGCTCACCTTTTCCTGAGAAGTCATTCTAAGATAGCTGGAAGCAGCCTAGACTGTCGCACACCAGGATTCATCGATTTCTCAACTTCATCTACAGATTTTATGATATCTACAATGAACTCTCTGATTTTGTTGATATCAGAAGGTTGTTAGAGAAGTTATAGTCCGGCAGAGATGGGCAGTGAATGGCTTGGTAATAGTTTGTATCGGAAAGTTTAATGGAACAATGTCATCGGGGACATTTTCCAATCCCCTCAATTTTCAAGTTAATTCATCATCTAGATACATCAGTCCACTCTCCTACCTTTTCTCATTCCTTCGTGGAAGTTTCCATGATCCCAAAAAGGCCATTTGAGAAGGAATCATTCTGAAAAATAGCCAGGTAGACTTCAAGAAAAATCTGATTTTTTACGGACAGATGTAAAAATTGTAGTAAGTTTCGAGGATTTCATTTAATTTTCGCGCCAACTGTTCTGAGCGGGATTTTGTTCGTAGAATCTTTGTAAAGGATCAATTCACAATTTTTTGCATGAAGTAATGTTGACAGAAAAATAAAATTTCATAGGTTTGAAGTTTGACATTTTGCGTGACACAAACAACAAACATTCCTTAACCGCGCCATCCACTTATGAAGTTCTAAGCAGCATTTGACGTTTTTCATTTGTTGTCCCCCCAAAAGTTCTAAACAAAATCGAATCAGTGAATACACCAGGGTTTTTAGGCATCTCACCCGTGTCATGAAAATAACCAGTTCGAGTGAAGTTTTGTTAGGTATTTATGTGGATGATGGACTAGTTGCTGCCACAGATCCACGAGAAGCTGATGAAGATAACTGCAAAGTCTGCAACTTTCTTCCTGGGCATTGAAATAGAACGATTTGACAGCGGCTCAATGAAAACTCATCCGAAATCTTGCAGCGATTTGGCATGGAAAGATGCCGACCAGTATTCACTCATATGTCAAAAGGGTGAATATAATGTTAGCGTACACATGCTCTCTGAGTATAGATGAAAAACTTTTCTCACGTGTTTTTGTCTCCTGAACACGAATCCGGAAGAAAAATGCGACGGTCTCATAGAGTTAGAGCACTTTTCATTTTTTTTAACCTCATTTTCAAGAACCGTTTTCTCGCACAAAGATCCCTCAAAATGCCTCCTTCTTTTTATCAGCATAAACAATAGCCCCTAAAGCACTTATTTTCGGCACAACTTCCCACAACATATTGTCGTTTTTATCAAAAAAATCCTCCTCCACACACAGTTCCAATTAAACAAACTTCACACATCTGACAGATGAGATTTGGTAACTTTCCGTTTTTTTCATGTTGGTAATAAATGAATCAACGCCAACTTTTCGAATTCAAATATGAGTAATAGTTTCTCTTACATTTATGTTTGCAATTGTTTTTGGGCACCATGATTCACCATGATTCATTTATTACCAACATGAAAAAAAGGAAAATTCAGATTTCATCTGTCAGATGAAGTTTGTTCATTTGGAAGGGTGTAAGAAGGAGGATTTTTTCGATGGAAACGGAAATATTTTGTGTGAATTTGTGCCAAAAATAAATGGTTTAGGGTATATTGTTTATGCTGGTAAAAAAAGGAAGCATTTTGAGTGATTTTTGTGCGAGAAAACGGTGCTTGAAAATGAGGTTATAAAGAATCAGAAATGCTCTAACTCTGAAACGGCATGACATTGCCGCATTTTTACGATTTCGTGTTCAGGAGGCAAAAACACGAAAGAAACGTTTTTCACCTATATTCAGAGAGCATGTGTACGCTAACTTTATATTTACCAACAAAAGATGATTCTCAGATAGGGAAAGTTGATAGACAAGCTGTAGGATCGATGATGTATTTAATGATTGCCACTATACCATAAGACGGAAATAATAGTCAGTGACTCATTCTTAGCTTTAGGGTGCTCAAGAGAGGCAAGGGAAGGGGGAAGGAAATTCCAGTGGCGGAAACAATAATGCAATTCGCCAATAACTCAATAATCCCGCAAGCATAACTATGCGGCGACTGACGTCACCGACTATTAGTTCCGTCTTATGGTATAGACCCGACAAAGCCTATGAGGTTGGAGGTGTTTCTCGCAGTTTGGAACATCCGACAAAAGAGGATGTTGTACGAGTTAAACGCATTTTTCGATATATCCAGGGGACTGCAGGCTATGGAATACATTACCAAGCTGATCATAAGCCTAGAATACTGGAATGTTACAGGGATGCAGACCATGGAGGATATATTTCTGGAAGATCTACTTCGGGTGTTATTTGTTTGTATGCAGGAGGTGCAGTGACATGGTTAAGTCAAATACAGACTTCAGTTGCTATTTCGGCAACAGAAGCTGAAATTGTTGCTGCTAGTGAAGCTGCACGTGACATTATTTGGTTGAAACGACTTTTTCAATTACCGAGCTGAAATTTCTTACTGAACTTCAAATTGACAAAGAAGCAGCCATAAAACAAGCTCGGAATCCTGAATATCATCGCAGAACTAAGCATATTTGAACTAGACATTTTTTCGTGAGAGAACTTGTTACCGAAGGTGAAATTGATCTCAAAAAGGTACCGACTGAGTTTCAGCTTGCTGCTGTTTTTTATTGATTTTGTCAAGAAATGAGATTATGTTAGAAAAACTTTTTAAAGAGGGAAAGTGTTGAAATATTTATTATTCATTATTTGTTTTTCTCCGTTACTAATAATACGATCAAGTCGTGCTGTGACTCTTTTTTCTGCATTTTGATTCTCTACAATCGATATTGCTTCATAACTTTTCATGTTACAAGATAAAAACGAAACAATAATTAATAAAAACCCTTTTTAAATACAAGTTTTTATTAAAATGCGCTAAAAAGTTAAAAATTATAGATTCTTAAGCTTGACGAGCAAAGTTTTCAATTCGAATACAGAAGCGGCAAGCTTTTTAATCTATAACCACGGTATAACCTACGTCACACATCCAAAGCAATTTTTTTACTTTTAGCGCATTTGACTAAAAGCTTGTCTTTAAAAGGTTTTTATTGATTACTCTGTTCAATAATCAATCATAATTGACGAGAGGTTTGTATTTTATCGGGTAAATTTGGGTTGTTTAATGAGAAACTGTTGCCTAGCAATTAGACGAGAAAAACTGTCAACTATTAAAAACGCGACACCGAAGGTGGAGCGTTTTTAGGTTGACAGTTTTTCGAGTCAAATTGCTAAAGGAAACAGTTTAGAATTTGAACAACACAAATTTACCTGATATCAATACAAACATCGAGTGTAATTCGGCAGGACAATTTAATGAATAAGAAATTTAGAAACATATCAATGCAAACTTTATTTATGAAACATTAAAAATAAACACATTTTTATTTGAATGTACAATTATTAAAAACGCAGTTATTGAAATTCATACTAGGAACAGTGATGTCGCTGCGGGTGCCACAACTAATCGTTTCTGTAGTAGATGTTGAAGTTTTTTCTTTTTTCAAACGAATTGATTGAATAGTGCTCTTTGTCAACTTGTAAGTATGGTTTTATTGATGATTGATTGCTGTGTCCTCTTATTTTTATTAGAGCTTGTTCCTCAATTCCGCTTTTACTCAATTCGCTAACTACTGTCGCTCGATTTGAGTGATTTGTAATTTTGACACGTTTGACATCTATACCAATACGTTGTGCTGAGCATTTAGTCCATTTGGCAATTTCATTAATTCCAATCGGCACATTCTTATACCAACCTTTAGAATTTTTCTTCTTCCAATAGGGATTTGGCGTAACAAATACTATGTCCAATGTTATAAAAGTGTCTCGTGTTTCCATTAACTTTTCAAATAAACGTATTGGGCATATATCTTCCTCTGAAATATTAGTGGTAATCCATTTGCTGTCACCTAATTTATTGTTACCGCCTTGTCTCGTTTTCGAAAATAGAGGATTATACTCGATACGTCCAGTTTCTTTTCCATTATTTTCAATTTCAGATACGAAATAAGTGGTTTTTCAGGAAGCTGCTTCTCCTCCGCGACAAGTTAATTCAAACGCCAAAATATGATATAATTTCTTTTGAAGTCCTTCTGGTTCATTTTCGTCATATAATTTCGCCATTGCAAATACTTCAGATTTATCAAGAGCTGATGCACTAGATTTTCTCTTTTCGGGTTGTGCTTGTAGGATTTTACGTTTAGCATTACGTGTAGCTCGTGATGAATTAAACTGAACGTCGGTGAAAGGGTTAAATAAATATTGAATTCGTTATAATATTTCCTTTGTAGCATTTCAGCGGTGGTGTTCCATATTGTTTTAACAACCGCTTATTTGTAGTCTTCTCAGTTACCTTTCTGCATATTAAATGCCCAATCTTGCAGTATTACATTCAATTTCTCGATGGAAGTATCTGGCTCTGATTTATATCTTTTTGCATCGCAAAACGTAGAAAATTGTCGCCAGATTGATGATTGCGTCGCAACTGTATTAGTAGGCACACATGTATTAAATTTTTTTACTAATATCGACGTTCGTAGACTCACCGAATCGACTCATTGTTGGTGCTTAGAAATTCAATGAGTTGTTGACAAATATGTCAAACTATTTATTTTGGCAACCAACACCGTAATAATTGATAAACAAATGAATAAGTGAAAAAACCACTAGTGCATTTGTCGCTGTAAAAGTTGCAGCTAACTTTTGCGATTTTTCATACATGAGTTGAATTGTCACTTGAAAAGTTATCAAAGATAAACTTTTTTCATTTTCTAACTTCGAGAGTCCTTAACTTATTAACAAAGGATTTTAGGTGTATATTGGTGACATCTAATAAATATATGGGATAAAAAAATATTTTCTGTTAAGAAAATATATATGAGAACAACTACTTTTAGAATGATCAGTGCCCAATCTCACCAAGTCATCATGATTCAGCGATGAATTCGGAATTAAAAACAATAGTAAAAACTAAAAAATATTGAAAAGTATTGAAAAATGAGCCCAGATAGTTATATTCAAAATCTAATTCTGCCATTTCATTGTGCACTTATTATCGAATGGAAATATTATTTGATATTTTGTGAAATAACAGGAATATAAACAAAAAATCCTAATCATGGTTTTAGGTTCAGGCACCGCTGGAAAGTACTCCAAATCACCTTTTTCCATTCAACCGACCTCCTGACTCTTATGTTTCAAAAGTTACCAATACAAAACATTGAAAAAGTGGTCGCCCCGTATTATGTTACTTACCTTTCTCTTCTGCATTCTGGGGGTAGAATTCTTCCTTGGTTTACAGGTAACAGATGAGGTATGTTCATACAAATGCGATCGGACTACTAGATGATAAGGTTGAGTTCGAGATTCTCGACATCACTTTTTTGGTTATGGAAAATACGGAAAGGAAGTTTCTTCGATTTAACCTTTTCTAGATCGCCTTTCAGCAGATGGAGAAGGTCGTTCAAGAAAATGGTTTCTCGGAGGTCGTTTTTAAGGGCGGTGGCTTGCTTGATGAGTTCGTTGACTTTATCCTCATCTTCCTGGAAAATAATAAAAAATAAAGAGGTTGGCAATAATAATAAATGAAGAGGTTCCAGTTTATCACAGAGTCTTTCGGAAATGCGGTATGGGTATATAGGATTGATGGGTTTGTTTGTTTGGGTTAGATATAGAATCAGAAGTCATTTGGGTCGTTACATTATACATGTGTTAGTGAATAAGTGCGACAAACATCAGCGGGTGATTCTGCATGAAAAAATAATGACAGTTTGTTATAAAACTTTTGTCCGCAAATGCTTCGGTTACCGGGATACGGGATGTTGAAGTTTTTCTTAAAAACTGACTATTTATTTATTGCTCTGAAACCGGTCGAGATATGCAAATGAAATTTGGTGAGTTTCAAGGAGTAGCTATTGCGCATTTTTTTATATGCAATTGAGAATTGTATGTTCAACAGTGGCGCGCATACGGGTAATGATCTCAACTTTTTTGAAGAAAAAAATGGTACGCCACTGAGATAATTCAAATTACAAAACATTTTTGACTATGTCGTTCAATTTGTGACAAAAAATCTCTCCTGCCTTTTTTCCGTATGGGGTGCCGTTTTTATGCAAAAAAATAAAACATTTTAGCGCGTATTTGTCATTACTTTAATACATTATCTAGTAGCGATGCTAGTAGGGTACTGTCAACATTCTGTTGAATACGAATATTTTAACTAAATGTCAAATTAGCGTTTCTTTATTTTCAAGCTTCAAGTTTGGTATAACATTAATGATAATAAGTAATTAATTTTTCTTTTATCGAAGAGAATGGAAAATTATACAGATGCGGAATTGTCAGACACGTATTTTGTCTATGGTCGAAGTAATGGAAATGGTCGGCAAGCTCGACGATTGTATGCTGAGTTGCATCCAGGACGTAGGGTACCCCATCACACAATATTTGCTCGTCTTCACCAACGTTTGCGCGAAAATGGTACATTTAAGAAACAAACGGCTGACTGCGGGCGCCCTCGAGAAGTACGAACTGTACAACTAGAAGAAGCAGTTCTCGAGTTAATTGCGGTGTCACCTGAAACAAATACTCGAAAAATTGCCAACATACTGAATGTGAGCAACTTCACTGTATTTGAATTTTTCAAAGAACAGCAATTGTATCCGTTTCATATTCAACGTGTGCAAGCTCTACTACCTAGAGAATTTTTTCCGCGCCTAGTTTTTTGCCATTGAATTCTTCATCAAATCGCTCAAATTCCTAATTTTTAAAATGGCGTTTTGTTTACTGATGAGGCTAATTTTGGGCGACAGTGAATACGAGATTTCCATAACAATCACCTCTGGGCTGAGGAAAATCCACATGTAATCTTTGAAGCTCATTTTCAGCATCAGTTTTCAGTGAATGTAAGGCTTGGGGTACTTGATGATCATTTGGTCGGTCCATATTTCCTCCCACAACGACTAACAGGCGACTCTTACCTTAATTTCCTACAGGAAGAGTTACCTGTTCTTCTTGAGGAAATTCCTCTACAGCTGAGACAACACTTCTGGTTCATGCATGATGGTGCACCAGTCCATTTTAGCATTATTGTACGTAATCACTTAGATACAGTGTATCCAAATCGTTGGATAGGTAGAGGAGGTACGGAACATTGGCCTGCTTGATCTCCGAATTTTTGCATTTGGGGTTTTCTTAAGTCATTAGTTTATTCCACTACCGTCGAAAATGTTGAAGACCTGAGGATTCGAATTATAGCCGGCTGTGAGACAATAAGAAATACACCAGGAATATTTGCGCGAATACGACAATCAATGAGGCGAATTGTATCACGTCTGAGGGAGGTCATTTTGAACATCTGTTGTAGCTTCGCGCCTATTTATTTAAAAGTGTTATTTTCTGTTATTGTTCTGGTTTAACGTTATTGTATTAGATAGTTTTTGATAATGTATTGAAGAAATGAAAAATACGCGTTGAGATGTTTTATTTTCTTGCATAAAAGCTGCGCCCTATACGAAAAAAAGGCAGGAGAGATTTTTTGTCACAAATTAAACGAGGAATTCAAAAATGATCATTACCCGTATGCGCGCCAATGATGAACATAAAATTCTCAATTACATGTCAAAAAATGCCCAATAACTACTTCTTAAAACTCACCAAATTTAATTTGCATATCTCGATCGGTTTTAAAGCAGTAAATAAATAGTTTAAGAACAATTTCAACGCCCCGTATCTCGGAAAAAGAAGCATTTGCGGACAAAAGTTATATAGCAAACTGTCATTATTTTTTCATGCAGAATCACCCCCTGAAGTTTGTCGCACTTATTCACCAACACCCTGTATAAGTCTTCCTGTTTTTTGTTATTCTTGTATCCTTTTGACCAGCTTTCCTTTGATATTTCTTACGATAGACTGGAAAATATTTCGACTTTCATTTCAATAAAGTGGACTTTATCGTGGTGATTCTAGTTTTGGGCTAAATTATCGAATATTATAATGATGGCAGAATGTGGAGACTAAGATCCTGAATCACATCTGGATCGGAATTGAAGTCAACTGCTAATATTAATTGTTTTAAAGTTGTCAATTTCCATATTTGTTATATATAAATATAGTTAATTCATATAATCCAGACAGGATAAAAAAATATAATGTATTCCTCTCCCTACAGAGCAAATTTAATCAAAAACTTCCGTTTCTCCAAAACAAGAACAAAGGAATCCATACGTATATCCCTGCACTCGCTCACCTGAAAGCTTTTCTTAATCTCGGCCAACTGAAAGTGCATCTCGTAAGACTCGTCGCAAAAACTTTGGATACTCTTATCCTCTTCTTCGAGGCCGATGCTGCTCAAAATATTCGATCTGTTGATATTATTCGGCACTTGCAGGTAATCCCTCTGTTCGCCACATTTGCTCGAAGTGCTGCTGCTTTGGATGCTGTTACCTGAACAAGGAATAACATTGAATAAACAACTGTGAACTATAAAAAACTAATCGAAAACGCTGCACCTACTTTCAGGACGTTTCACCAAGTTCTCAAATATATATATATATATATATATATATATATATATATATATATATATATATATATATATATATATATATATATATATATATATATATATATATATATATATATGTTTGAGAACTTGGTGAAATATATATACAGTGTGACCCATTTAAAATGGAACCACCCCTGTAAAATACGCATTTCTCAGTCATTCTCAAAGATTTTTTTTTTGAAAATTAAGCATTAAAAACTGTATCTTGACACAAATTTTCATAACTTTAGTTTCATTTCCAAGGCACTCTATGGTTTTTTTTCTTCGTTCAAAACGGCAAAAGTTTATTAGGCAATTTTTGTTTTGAAGTTTGACTACACCACTGGATTCGTAGTCGTTATAAATGAAAACCATGAGAATTTCATAAAAAAATATTGGTGAACAACGAAGTTACAACATACTTTAATTTTGGTAACAAAGTATTTAATATTAATTTTCATTCAGATTATAGACATATTTAAAATCTGGCAACACTGCCGATACGAAGTAGAACACCAGTGAATTTGTACAGCGAAAATCCGAAGTCAATAGCTCATTCCGTTCTACAGTTGTAACTGGATTTGTGAATTAAATTCCCTTAAAATCATTTATTTAAGTTTAGGTCATAAGTGTATTCGAAAATAACAGAGAATTAAATATTCATTTTCAAGTTATGCAGTTTTTAATAGCCGATAAAAACGAAATGAACCGAATCAAGTTTTAAAGTATCAAAATTATTTATTCAATAATAAAACAGAAAGCAGGACAAAAAAATGTTTCTTTTTTATTCTGCAAAACTCAACTGAAACAAGCTTTTAGAGGAAGTATCAATAATTTGAGGAAAGCTGAACTAATACATTGGGAATAGGTATTGTACCAAATCAATAGTAGGCTGTGATTTAGTACACCACAAATCGCTCACATTACCATACTTTCAGTAGTTATAACTGTTGAACGGAATGAGCTATTGACTTCGGATTTTCGCTGTACAAATTCACTTGTGCTCTTCTTTGTATCGGCAGTGTTGACAGATTTCAAATATGTCTGCAATCTAAATAAAAATTATAATCAAATACTTTGTTTCCAAAATTGAAGTTGTTGTAACTTCGTTGTTAACCAATACTTTTTTATGAAACTCTGATGGTTTCCATTTATAACGAATACGAATCTAGTGGTGTAGTTAAATTTGAAAAACAAAAAATTGCCTAATAAACTTTTGCCGTTTTTGACGAAGAAAAAAACCATAGAGTGCCTTGGAAATGAAACTAAAGTTATGAAAATTTGTGACAAGATACAGTTTTTGATGCTTACTATTAGAAAAAAATATTTTTGAGATTGACTGAAAAATGCGTATTCTACAGGGGTGGTTCCATTTTAAATGGGTCACACTGTATATATATATATATATATATGTGTCCCAGCTAAAACTTGTCACCCCCCAAATCTCCGAACTCGTGAAAAAAATTGAAAATCGCTCAGACCCGTCGATTTTTATTTCAATGGGGAAGACTTTCACCAAATACATCATCATTGTGTTGTCAACCCCCTCAGCCCCAGCACCCCCTACTTTAGAATTTTCAATGGGACTACTATACTTGTGATACATCATTTCACATCATCGTAAGAAAGGTTCAAAATGTGAACCATTCAGTTCCATACAGAAGTATAAGCGATTTTCGAAATGTCTTCGCACATTGCTCAACATTTCTGGAGTCACTGCACGACACTCCACAACAATTCTCCTGCGTAGATCATCGAGAGAAGTTGGCTGTGTGATATAAACTTCGGATTCCAAATGACCCCATAAAAAGAAGTCTAATGGTGATAAATCAGCAGATCTAGCCGGCCATTCTATTGGTCCTCGCCTTCCAATCCATCTCCCTGTGAAATTGTCATCTGAAAATTGACGTACAGGTGCAACAAAATGTGGAGGAGCTCCATCTTGTTGAAAGGTGAGCTGACCTTCAAGTAGCCTATCATCGTCTTCAAGTGACTGAGTGATTTCGGGGTTCACAGTTGTATCAAGAAGTTCAAGATACGTTTGTCCGTTGAGGTTAGTATCAATAAAATATGAACCTACAATATGGTCCCCCAGAATACCAGCCCAAACATTCAATTTCTGGGGAGTTTGTGAATGAGTTTCCCTGTACCAATGGGTATTTACGGATTCACTACAGTATCTGCAGTTGTGCCTGTTCACATGTCCATTCAAATAAAAAGAAGATTAGTCAGAAAAGCACACATTGTAGAGGTAATTATTATCACCAATCAATAATTGACTCATGATTTAACAAAACTCTGTACTGCATTTTATAAGGATGGAATTTTGCTTCATTCAGAATTCGATGTACGCTGCTTTTCGAAACTCCAGAAATAGTCTCAAGTTGTCTTAAAGATTGAATGTTGTCCATCACTGCATGTCCTACAACTGCAACAGCGACCCCTTCATTTCTCATAGGCTTCTCTCGTTCATGTTTTTTATTCAGCACTGATCCCGACTCCATGAACTTATTCATCAATTGAAGCACGTACTGATATGATGTGGTTTTTTCTGGATGAATTTCATTGAAAATTCGAGCCGTAGCTCTAGCACATCGTCCATTTTCAAAATACGCAGCTACAATGGATATTCTCTCTTGTATAGTATAAACCATTTTCGAAAGTTTTCAAATTGTTGAATGAAGTGACTCGAATATATCAATATATCAAGGCGTATACAAAAACACATGGCGACAATTTTTTTTTCATAAAAACGTCTGTCTCACCTTCTAAACGATTAGCATATTATTTTTCAATACAGTGGCGTACCCACAGTGAACCTTTCTTACGATGATAACATTTTAGGTGAGGAAAAATAAAAATATCTTGATTAAACTTAGTTTTCATTAAAACTTCAACAACACTTGATCGATCCTCAATTTCAGTACACCGATGTATTTGGGATTGAATTCCCTTCAAAATGATCACAGGTATAGTAGTCCCATTGAAAATTCTGAAGTAGGGGGTGCTGGGGCTGAGGGGGTTGACAACACAATGATGATGTATTTGGTGAAAGAGTTCCCCCTTGAAATAAAAATCGACGGGTCTGAGCAATTTTCAATTTTTTTCACGAGTTCGGTGATTAGGGGGGCGACAAGTTTTAGCTGGGACACACGGTATATATATATATACAGGCTGTTAATCAAGTACGTTGACAAATTTCGGGAGGTGATTCTTCGGAAGATTTCAGGACGGAAAGTTCATATAAACAGGCTGATCAAAATACATTTTCTTCAAGAGTTTTTGAAGTTTACTTCGACATTTTCGACGATAATCAATTCAAATTAAGCAAGTACTATCCAATCAATAGTGCGCACGATACAAAAAAATTAATTTCTCAAATAATTCATATGGTCCTCCTTTCTTCAGAGTCAAGCCTTGTTCAACCCTTCAAATTTTTTTCCCGCTGCCACTGACAGATTATGAAATAGAAATATTCAATGTTGTTTCATTTAACATCTTTTTGTTCTCTTGAAATTTTTCATTGTACGGTTTAGAAGCTATAATGAAAAAAAATTATGCAATTTTTTTTCCAGTATCGCATAACTAAATGGAATTTTTCTGCTCGTGTAGAGAAAATGCAATGTTATGGAGCACCCAGACATTTGTCATCAGAAGTCAGGGTGAATATGAAATACAGGAATACATTAATAAATTGAAGAGCAAAAAAGCACCAGGACTTGACAGCCGGTCAGGTCAGGTACAGTAACAAGGAAAACGTCATGTGAAGTTGTCTACATGCAAAATGTTTCTTATTTATATATACTAATTAATTCAGACACATTTACCTATATATTTTGTAGGATTTGAATTAAAAAGTTAAAAACATGTAGGGATGCTAGTCAGAAGGTAACAAAACACTTCAAATCCTTAAAATAATAGCACTCACACTTAACAGTTAAAAAAAGATTTCACAGTAAAAATTTAGAATTCATGTTCAGGTTAAAATTGAGAAATTCTAGTAACCAGAGAGTGGCACACAAGGGAGGAGAAAACACTTAACCTAAAAATTCCTCGAGGGTGTAGCAATTCTTTTCTATGAGAGCAGCTTTCAGTCTGAATTTGAAAATATTGACATTTGCAAAATTTTTTATCGATTCATCAAGCTTATTGAACAGTTTTGGTCCTAGGAAAAGATGGTTTTTTTGGTATATGGTGTATGGGGTATCAATAAATTTTTGGAGCGGGTCTGGTATTGATGCTGAGTTGCAGCAAAGTTCTATCCATTCTTGTACATATACATGCATAGTTCATATATATATATATATGTTGGCCATGATTCTGATAGCATATTTTTGTAACATAAAAACCCTCGCTGCATATGCTCCTGTGCCCCAGGTGAGTATTCCATACCGTAGATGGCAGTGTACTGTTCCCTAGTACATATTGAACAATACCTGTTTACTACAGTGGTTTGACATGAACCTCATTGCATAGCACTTCCTACGGAGTTTATCGCAAAGTGTTTCTATGTGAGGGGTCCAGGTGAGTTTGTAGTCTAGCGTGAGGCCTAGCATCTTTGTTGTTGAGCAAGATTCGATGTGCAACTCCTCGTTCTCATGAACATTATTCAGTGAGAACTTCATTAATGTTGTTTTCGAGATATTTAGTGTCAAATGGTTTCTATTTGCCCATGTTACTATCCGCTCATATATTTCCTGCTTTTTTTCTGCCAGAGCTATAGCATTCTTGTCCTTTATGAGGAAATTGGTGTCATCCGCGTAAGCAACTACATGTATTCCCGTGAGACTATTCAATAATTTCATCAGGTCATTGGCATATATGAGGAAAAATAAGGGGCCAAGTATTGAGCCTTGAGGGACGCCCTGCTCAATGGTTACTGACTGACTGACTGTTTTTCGAATCACTACTTTCTGGGTCCTGCCCTGTAGATATGACTTCATCAGTTTCAAGGCAGTACCTGTCACGCCATATCGTTCCATTTTTTGGAGTAGAAGCGTGTGATTCACATTATCGAAAGCTCTGGAAAAGTCTATGAACAATCCACAGATATTTAGTTTGCCATCGAGAGCATTTATGACGTGTTCATGGAAGTCATACAGCGCAGTTCCAGTACTTTTGTTCTGCGAGAAGCCATGCTGGTTTGGAGAAAGCAGTTCATTAGCAGAAACAAAGGATATCAACTGCTTCTTGATATTGTTACATTCAGAATATGCAAATATGTCGACAGACGGAACCAATTTTGGCCATATAGATCTGGCCAAAGCGTTCGACACCGTTGATCATCTCAAATTGTTGAGAATATTGGAAAGTATTGGAATTTGAGAAAAACCGTATGACCCCATGGAAAACTACATACAGCAAAGAATACAAAAAGTAAGAGTAAATGATAGCCTCAGTGAAGAAACGCTATGGTATTCCTCGAGGCACAGTCCTGGGGCCACTACTTTTCGATATTCATCTCAATGATCTATTGAAACTAGAGTAAGAAGGAGAGGTGGCTGGTTTTGCCGACGATACAGCAATTATATATGTAGATAATGACTGGCAAACCTTGAAAGAAAAAGGTGAAAAAGATATGAAAATGATAAAAGAATGGTTCAGGAGTCGACTTTTAACAACGAACATCGACAAAACCCACTTCATATCCTTCACGTCATACTCTAAGAACCAGAATACGACTTCTTCAATAGGTGACAATCAAACGGTACAAAGGTCCGAAATATTAAATATTTGGGAGTATTCATAGACTGCAATTTAAAATGAGACATCCACATCACCTTCGCGATAAAAAAATTACGCAGTACATTATCAAAGTTTAAATATTCATCAAATATTCTGAGAATTGATCAGCTCCGAACACTATATTATGTCTTAGTTGAATCTCACTTGAACTATGGAATCTTAGCTTGGGGAGTGGCAACAAACAATTACACGAAAAACCTTCAAAAATACAAAAGTGGATCATTAAGATTATATATAAAAAGTCAAATACCTACCCCACAAATGAACTATTCCATGAATCGAATTTATTTGACGTCCAACAATTATATTTTCTATCAGCATGTCCCTCAGAAATACATCAATAGCAATAAACCACAACTACAGCACACGTCATAAAAATAATTCCTCCGTTATACCAAGACCCGAAAAAAATACCTTACAAAGAAGTTACGCCTACCTGGGACCTAAATTATACCATTATACATAAACAAGTGAAATTTGGAAACTGAATATTGAAGGTTGTAAACTTCCCTACTAGTGATGATAGATGACGAAATCGTCAAAGATGACGTCACAAGGCCATTGTGACCAATAATTTTAAATGGTACCCTACGGCAAGCGACACCTCTTTTGAAAGGTATCGAAAAAACCTATTCAATGATACTAATTTTGTTTGTGTTTATGGCGGTTTTAATCGCTCATTAGTAAACATTAAAATTGTAATTCCATTCAGTATGATATTAATTACAGATTTAAGAATCAGTATCTACTTAAAGAAATCGATCGAAGTGACCTCCATTTATTTCCTGATAGTGAAATATCCTATTTTCAAACTCTTCTCGTACTTTTGCAAATGTGTCTGCGGAGACAGCCTCACATTCTGCAACAATACGTTGTTTTAAAACGTCAATATTGTCAGGTTCAGTGGCGTTAACCTTCGATTCAAGGTATCCCCAGAGAAAAAATCCAAAGGTGTGAGGTCCGGTGATCGAGCTGGCCATTCCGTTGAACCTAGTTGTCCAATCCATCTACCACGATACTCCTCATCCGAATACCGTCTCACTGCACCGTAATAGTGTGGAGGAGCACCATCCTGTTGGAATGTTTTTTCCAAATTGCGAAATCATCTGCATTATCTTCCAAAATTTCAAGGATTAACGGTTCTATTGCATTTTGCAACAGCTCCAGATAAACCTCACCAGTTGAATTAGTATTCAAAAAAAGAGGCCCAACGATGTGGTTTCCTAGGATACCTGCCCAAACATTCACCTTCTGGGGAAATTGGGTATGTGTTTCTTGAAACAGGTGAGGATTTTCGTCACTCCAATACCTCACATTCTGTGTATTTACATTTCCATTTAGATATAAAGTACTTTCGTCACTAAAACGAATTGATTTGACATGGTCTGGCTGTTGGTTGATTTCAGTTTCCATATTTTCACAAAATTCTAGTCTTTGGTCTGGGTCGTCGTCTGAGAGTTGATGAACCATTTTTAATTTGTATGGATGAAATTCGTTTTCTTTCAACACCCTGTGTACTGTACTTCGACTGACTTCACAGGTAGCTGCAATGTGAGTTGTTGAAGAAGTTGGATTAACTATTACTTCTGCCAGTATATACATTTTTTTCTCATCAGAAATTTGTGGTCGGCCAGATCGTTTCGCATCATTAATACTACCCGTTGTTTCAAACTTACGAAGAAGCTCCCTTAAATAAGTCCTCGAAACGGAGCGATCGGGAAACCACATCGTTGGGCCTCTTTTTTTAAATACTAATTTAGCTGGTGAGGTTTATCTAGAGCTGTTGCAAAACGCAATAGAACCGTTAATCCTTGGAATTTTTGAAGATAATCCAGATGAATTCGGCAATTTGGAAATAACATTCCAACAGGATGGTGCTCCTCCACACTATTACGGTGCAGTAAGACGGTATTTGGATGAGGAGTATCGTGGTAGATGGATTGAACGACGAGGTTCAACGGAATGGCCAGCTCGATCACCAAACCTCACACTTCTGTATTTTTTTCTGTGGGGGTACCTTGAATCGAAGGTACTTTTACTCACTTTTGAGAAGCACTGTATAGCTTGATCCCTTCCGCAATAAAACAATTCAATTCTCGAAATGTATTCAAATAAAAAATAAAAAATGGATGAGCTACCATTCACGCCTTGCCATTCATCAGTATATCGACATGAAAAATTCATACCAAAGTTAAAAAAAAAGAAACAGCAAACTGTTGACACAAGATGCATATACATAGAAATTATTACCGTCCAAATTCTTCTTGCACTTTCCATATTTTCCAACACAACTTTTTTCAATTTACTTATTCATTCAACATGATATCGAGACCCATAGACTATGTAGACAATTTTCACTTTTCACAAGGTTCGCCTTTTGATGATTTGGTGATGACCAGGTCTCAGAAGTTGCTAAAATGTTCCGCACCTTCGACATTTTGCGCATCATCTTCCTCTTTATATCCTGATATGATATTATTTACTTGTAGGAAGTGTTATTTCATATATTTCAAAAAAAATTGTTATTAGGCTAGTTTTACTCTCGCTACCAAGGCTTGCCTTGATGAGTAGTATGTATTTATTTACCATATTGTACTTTTTATTTCATTCTTGTGATGTTACTTTTTGGATAGATAAATGAATGAATATTTATTGCACAAAGTTGTTTATTATGGCAAAAGAATTTCGGACATTTTTATTAGTGAAAACTTCATTATCAGAATAGTCGAGCAGAATAACATAAATTTCCTAGGAATAAAGAGAAGTTAAGAAAAGGACCATTATTGAAATTGATAAGTTAGAGCAACTGCTGGAAATGTCCACCGCCGACTTCAATGCATGCGTTTATGCGCCTCACCGTAGACTGTCGGACACGCTCAAAAATACCAGAGTGTTTCTAATAATTGTGCATGACTCCTGTATGCAATTCCTCAGGTCTTCTTCATTTTGAACTGGAGTAATGATTTGAAGTGCCCCCAAAGGAAAAAATCGAGTGGATTCATATCGGGTGACCTTAGTGGCCAAGGTTGTGGCCCACCACGCTCAATCCAGCGATCGGAATAATTTTCTTCTGAATATTAACGTGCAACCAATGTGAAGTGTACTGTAGCACCATCATGCATAAGCCAAATTCGAATACTTTTCGTCAGTGGGATCTCTTCTAGGAGTCCAGGTAAGATGAATTCAAGAAAATGTCCGTAATGGTCACCATTGAGTCTATGAGGCAAAAAAAGGGGCCCGATAAGAAAATTCCCCACAATTCCAACCCAAACATTCACAGAAAACGTCTCTTGAAAATTGTTTTCAATCACGGCGTGTGGATTTTCATCAGCCCACATATTATTGTTGTGGAAATTAATAATGGCTTCACGGAAAAAACATACCTCATCGGTTAATAACACTTGAGATAAAAACCATGGATTTCTCACCAATTTATTTCGAATCCAAGTGCAAACAACTAGTCTCTTTGGAAAGTCTGTGGCAGAAGTTGTTGATATTTGAATTCATGAATTAATATCAAAGCCCACTTTGCTATTTTTATGAATTGAAATTGTTGAAAAGGGAAATATTCTCAATTGAAAATTGAATAGAAAGATTTTTCTGTGAATTGAGAAATCCAGGATAAAAATGAAGTAATTTTTTGTGAATGTTCAACAGAAAACAACTACTTCCCCGGCTAAAGCCACGCTGGACATTGAACTACATCTGCTAGATATTCTGAAAAGACCCTAACTAAAAAGAACAAAATCTGAAATTGAAAATTTGCATTTTTATTCAGATAGTGACTAAAGTTTATCTTTCAGTAGCAGATGATTCCACATTTGATTTTATGAACATCCTGTTCATATTTTCAACAAATGAATTGAAATTGATTACAAAATTCCTGCGTTACTGTGGAAGAAGAAACAAGCTATTCTTTTTGAAGAATGGTAGATTCCAAAATATTTTTTTCAAGAATTAATTTTTGAATAAAACTGAAATTTGCGATAAATACTGTATTCCACACGAACAGAAAAATTTAATTAATTTACTTAGGAGTTATGACCGGAATCAAATGTGGACTGTAAGATGAATTCTAGTAACTATCTTCCATCGTAAAAGATTACCTTTTGGAAGATTTTTTATGATGAAAAGGAAACATTCAATTAAAAATTGAAAAACATGTTTTTTAAGAGTAAGAAAAAATCTCTATCAAGACTTGATAAAAGATTTTTAATCAAATATCTGAATAAAAATGCAAATTTTTACTATCAGTATTTTCAGGTTGAAAGTTAGGGTTTTCACAATATCTATCAGATGTAGTTCTATATCCAGCATATCGCAGTGGCGGGGAAGGAGTTGTTTTCTGTTTGATATCACAAAAAGTAACTTCATTTATAATCGTAGATTTTTCTAATTCTAAAAACATTCTTTTCATTTTTCAATTGGGAATGTTTTATATTCAAATTTTATTATGTTATGCGATTCTGGAAAATGTCTGCATTCAATTTTTCATTATAGCTTCTAAACCGTATAAGTAAGTGAATATTCCTTTCTCATAATCTGTCAGAAGCGGCGAAAAAAAAATTTGAAGGGTTGAACAAGGCTTGACTCTGAAAAAAGGAGGACCCTGTGAATTATTTGAGATATGAATTGTTTTGTATCGTATCGTATGTTGAATGGATTATACTTGCCCAATTTGAACTGATCATTGTCGAAAATGGCAAAGTAAACTCCAAAAACTCTTGAAAAAAATGTATCCTGTAACTCGGAAACCAATCCGTTTGGGACATATGTTTATATGAACTTTTCGTCCTAAAATATTTCAAAAATTCACTTCTCAAAGTTTGTCAACGTACTTAGTTAATACCCTGTAAATATATACAGGGTGCCCCAAGACTTCCTCTTTTTCTCTCGAGAATTTCTAACGAATGGATTAATCTCATATGTGTCAAATCGAACGACCAAAAGTCTATTCATAATAAAAAGGTAATCAGCTGCCATTTTGAAATTACTACGCAACCATTTCAACTAGTAACTCACCTAAATCGCTAGTTTCAATAACAAACGTAGGCACAACAGGGCCCCTCTCAGGTTCAGGTTTCCTAGGTGTAACAATATCATCCACCTCACAATCCACATCAGTCAATATCAGCTCCATCATCAGACTCAGCATATTATCCTCTTTGGTAGCGTGATAGTTGACGATTTCCTTGTACATATCTTCGGCCGAATTCAACTTTTCCTCATGCAAAAGACACTTGAAATTTGTAGTTTTCAGGTTCACTGTTTTCATTAGTTCTTCAGCTGTTTCTTCTTTGATGAGAGAATTGTATTTGGAGAAGAAGGTCACTGCAAGCAACATCCTGGTTTCTGGATTGCAAGGATTTATTATTTCTGCCAGCTTTTCTTTAGGAAAACTTGCGCAATTTAGTTTTTCGAAGAGGAGTTTCTTCATATCAGGGATGAAGGATGGTTTTATGTTTCTGATGGGACTGTCAGCCTCCACTTCCTCTGCGATTTCGATTTCTTCGGGTATGTCGATGGTTTCTGATACATTCTCTTTTGTGAGAGATTTCCGCAACTTCGAGAGAACTCTGCAAAAAAGAAATGTCATTATTTTTCCATAGTAATAAATATAATATTTTTTATTTATGTCTATCAAATACAATAGATGTTGAAAAGGGAAACATTCTCAATTGGATATCGATAAAAATATTTTTCTGTAGTTCAATGTCCAGCGTGGCTTTAGCCGGGGAAGTAGTTGTTTTCTGTTAGAGATTCACAAAAAATAACTTCATTTTTTATCGTGGATTTTTCAATTCACAGATTTTTTTTTATCAATATCCAGGTTATCTTGACGATGGAAGATAGTGACTAAAGTTTATTTTTCAGTCGCAGATGATTCCACATCTGATTCTATGAACATCCTGTTCATATTTTCAACAAAACAATAGATGTTATTGGTATAATAAACTTGAAAAATCAATATGACGATAAAAACAATTGAAGTAGACGGACACATGATTATCTTGCCCCACTGACATAAAAATGAATGACTTAACATTGAAAGCATGGAAGTTATAACGGCATGATTTGCTTAATCTTGTAAGAATTTTTTCATCTTGAAATTCTAACTATATATTTAAAATGATCCAAAAAAGTTCTTATGGTAAACAGGGTGCTACCAAAGAAGATAGCAATTAATAATGTTATTCAGTTCTGATTAACTTTTATTTTTAAATTTATCACAATTATTTGACGAATGAAATGTTACGATCCGAGAATATACATATATAGATATAGCGAACTTATATGTGAAGAAGTGGCCACCATAAATATGAAAAATTATTTTAACGAAAGTGAAAACGTGTTCAAGTGTCCCGCTAAGAAATACAAACTCTCATTTTAATTATTGAAACGCCTATAAATAATCGCCGCGCGATAAAAACCACTCTAAAAAACCATATTCAAGTGAAAATAATTATCATCAGATGTGTGAACCATATGAACTAGGGTGATAATAATAATAGGCAAGTAATAAATAATGGAAATAAAATAATCCAAACAAAAAACAACTCTTTGTTTTTTACTCATCCGGGGACCACGAATACTATGAAATTAACTCATAAATAATAGTAAAACCTGTCATCACAACTTTTATGTGGGGGTAGACTAATGGCCACGCATGGGGTGAACGTCACTCACTAGTGGTATATAAAAAGGGATCTGTATTGGGACCGCTTTTATTCATTATTTATATGAACGATCTAGCCAATTTTATGTCACTGTACAAATGTATTATTTTTGCTGATGACACATCATTCATCTTCTCAAAAGCGGACTACGATTTACTGTTAGATCAATGCAGACAAATTGAAAAAAAACAGAAAAAATGTTTATAGCACATAATCTCAAACTGAATAACGATAAACCTCAGAGATTAACCATTACTAAACATCAAGTCAGACAACATGAAGAGCATGTTGAGTTACTCGATATCACACTAGATCACAGGTTAAACAGGAATGCTCACACGGAGCAACTAAACTATCTAGTGTATTGTTTCTCTTACACCAGATTAAGCACATTTCCAATAGTGATGCTCAAAGAACAATAAATGTTTCCCTATTCCAGTCCAACAGAGCTATGCCACTCCTCTATGGGGAATTTCATCTGCAGCAAGTGCCATTTTCACTTTACAAAAAACGCAATTGAAATTTTGGCTAATGTAGGCTTGAGAGAATCTTGCCGACCATTATTTTTGAGATTCTTTCAATTATGACTCATCCGTTCTTATACGTTTACAAAGTACTTATTGAAATTCATAAGATAGCAGGTAGCCTCATTGTTCAGAGTGATATTCACAATTATACTCTATCCTTTTTTCACTAGCAGCACGACTTCGTGGTCTCAGGTATAAAATAAACATATTACATTCCTTACCAAAATGTAAGACGGAAATTCAATGATACTTATTACGAACTTTTATACTGTAAACACGGATTTACTTGAGATCAAGTTATGAGAATATGGTTAAATACCTACAAAATGAATATTTAATAATACCAATACCCCTCACCATCTCTTATTATGAAGGAATTGAGGTGATTATTTGAGTACAATTACTATAGTAAATAGTCAGGTCGAAATAAAATATTTAGATGGAAATTCCCGAGATACACTTTAACTGCACATTCATTCGTTTCTAAGAATCGGACATTATTACAAAATGTGAGTTCTGAGTTGATACATCATAATTAAAATTTGCTTACTTGTTAGGCAAAACCAATACAAATCGAAATTGTTATTATGAAGGATAATGAATGCAAAGTGGATGTACCTGCCCCATTATAGGATCATTAGCTGGTATTGAAAGCAAATAAATAAAGGAATTCTGGGTTTCCCCCGTCGGCTAGTTTCTACAAAATACAATAGAATACTGTTTTACTGTGGAGGGGAGTCCGTGACGAGCTACTGCTTATTCTTAATACGTTTTTGATCTTTGAGTAGTGTCTATGAAAATGGCATCGGGTGCAAACTGTACACCAGTTAAACCCAATACATTTGTTGCATACTCTGTAAGAGAAACAACTATAGTGCTTAATGTGCATGATGTACTTGTTTATTAATAACCCACGAGTTCCGTTCGCCAGATAGTGTCTACATGTTCTAATACGACGAGAGTGAGTGAAAGAACAATTTAAAGGTTTTTAATCGAGAGGAAAAGTGGAGACATAGTGCACCAAAACAAAATTCAGGAAGGAAGTCACTATCAATCGATGACTTTGATAGGACGGCCATCCGAAGGAAAGTTCACTCTTTTTATATAAATAAAGAGATACCAACAATAGACAAAGTTCTACAGTCAATTCAGGAAGACGACGATTAACCACAAGTAGGCAGAACCAAATTATGGAAACTTTTACGCAAGATAGGCTTTTCCTGGGAAAAGCAGAATATAAAGTCGCTCCTTATAGATAAATACGAAATTGTGCGTTGGAGAAGGAATTATTTAGGGACGATCAAGAAGTATCGATCTGAAGGAAGGACAATTCATTATTTGGACGAAACATGGCTTAACGGACTGTGCAGACTATGCAGAAAACATGGGTCGACACTAACATAACAACTTCCCGCCAAGCAGTCATGGAAGGATATTCCTCTGGGTTACCTACACCGATTGGCAAAGGGCGTAGGAATGATCACCCAAATTGGAAATGAACATGGTTCTGTCGATGGTGGTTTGCTGCAATTTGTCTCGAAATCAACAAAAGATTACCACCAGGAGATGAATGCGGATGTGTTTGAGGACTACTTTTCACAAATGACAGAGCTGTTGCCTGCAAATGCCGTTATTGTCATGGACATTCCAGGCTTGAGGAAGCGTTGCCAACATCAGAATGGAAAAAACAAATTGATCGGTTACAGCAGAAAGATCTCCCACGTGTAAAAAAAAAGAATTATTATCTATTGCGAGGCAACACAAAGCAAACTACAAACAGTACGTAGTTGACGAAATGGCTAAAGAAAAAAAGATGAGTGTATTACGATTACCTCCATACCATTGTGAGCTCAATCCTATCGAGCTCATATGGGCTCAAGTGAAAGGAGACGTTACTAGGAACGAGACTATTTTTATATTGGATGATGTACGTCAGCTTCTTCTAGCATCGTTCTCCAAAGTGACAAACGACAATTGGAAAAATGCTGAAAATCATGTACTAACAGAAGATGTGGGATCTTGATAACTCAATTGACGAAACTGTGGAATCTCCAGTAATTTCAATAGGACCCGAAGATTCATCTAATTCGGTTACCGATGATGACTGTGAAATTGACATTTAGGTGAGTAACTACATACATTTATTAGCATCACTATTTGCAACTGAAACATTCAAGGTGAACTGTTGAAGTCGCGCACAGGACGAAGTTATAATAGTTTGACAAGTGTAACTTAGATACATCCAATAATCGATGAATTGTCAATTATTACTCTAAATTTAATATTATTATAAACATGTATTGTTTCTTGGAAAGTTTTAAAAATAAATAAATAAATATTAAAACATGGTTTACCGAACGCACGTCATTGATCAGTACTTTTACCATCGATGCTTTGTAATAATTTAATCGTTCTATTGTTATTAGAGATACCACAGAATGGACTAGAAAAGTAAACTAAAAAACACATGGAGTCCTATCAAAACGTGTTTGTTACCATAAAATTCATTTGAGCCGACAGTAAATAACTTTTCGCAGATTTGCATTTATGATATGGGTGTTTAGCTGCCAGTGAAAAAGGGACAGAGTATACAACACTAGAAATGCTGAAAATATCAGAATTTCTCGACATAGGCTTCCTCTTCATCTTAAAATATTAGATCTTAATAAATTGAAACAAATTAGGAAAACATATTTTAAATTATTGTTTCTACTCTGTCAAGGAATACTCTGAGAACATTTCAAACTTTTTTTGTAGATGAGAACATACTCGCCGAATTTTAAATTTTACTAAGAGATATTCAGTTCTCTTTAAGACGTTGATGACTGCTACCCAATTTTGGATGTTCCTGTTGAATTTACTATAATGTTTTTTCCATTGTTGTTCAATTAGGTAACTCATTAATCTAACTTCATTTAAAATATTATATATAAATTTAGAGTATTTATTCTTATTTCTATTATTTAATTTTTTTTATTTTTATTTCGAATTTTTTTATTTTTTTTCTCTTCGTGGTTAAGTTGAAAAACAGCTCTTGCTGACACTTCGCCTTTCATCTTTTTCAACTCTGTTTATTATTCCATGCCACTCTGTACCTTTCTTTTATTGTTAACTAAAATGATGAATAAAGCCGCTTTATTATTATTATTATTAATTTAAAATGTTGACAGGTTTTTGTGTTGCTTGTGTTTCTTTACATATTATATTTCCTTTCTGTTAGTTAACTACAGTCTAGACCCTTGACCTGCTATAAATATGCATCTGTATATAACATAATCAAATAATTTTTTTTTTTTTTATGTTCTGGTTCCCACGAAAAGGGATATCCTGTAATGTTCAGAGAACATCGTGGAAACCAAGGGAAAGAAGGTAGGAGTTGGTGTTCTTCTTAAATTACTGGAGGTTGTATGCCTCGGGGAACACCTCCCTAGGCAATGAGTTTCAAAGCCTCGCTGTTCGTTGGATGAACGAGTCTTTGAAAAGTGATGTTCTGCAGGTCTCCAAAGTGACCACGAAGGGGTGTGATGACTGAACTTGACGGGTTAATCTCGAAGAGACTGCCAAAGCAGGAACGATTGTTGATATTTCAGAAGAGCATCGCCCATGAAAATATCTATAGAATAGAGACAAATCGCCAACTTTTCTACGGTGTTCCAGACAAGTGAGCGAGTTTGTAAGCGAGGCATCACCGACGAGACGAATTGCCCTTTTTTGGACAGAATCCAATAGCCTCAGGATATGTTTAGGTGCCGCGCTCCAATTATGGGAACAGTATTCCAGGACAGGTCGGATCTGTGCCTTATAGATCATAAGCAGCTGACTGGGGGTGAAATAGCTCTTGGCACGAAACAAAAAACCAAGTTTTTGGGATGCACTTTTGGCAATGGACCTCACGTGATTTTCCCAGGAAAGGTTATTGCTGATAGTAATGCATCGATATGGATGACTTCAGTGGTATGGTTACTCCTGACAAAGTTATGTTAGGCAAGTGAGATCGGCTTTTCTAGAGAAAAGACATGCTTGTGTTTTGTTTGCATTGAATTCTACCAAGTTATTAGATCCCCACTCGAGAATTGTTGCTAAGTCCATATTTATATTATTAACATTTCTTCCTCGTTCATTTCTGGTTTCACGGGCTGATATAGGGGCCCTGGAAGAGAAAGCGGTATGGAGGGTACTATCATCGGCAAAGCTGTGTACTGGACATGAAGTTGCTTTCAACAGGTCGTTGATGTGAAGTAGAAATAGTGTTGGTGCGAGAATAGATCCTTGCGGAACACCAGCATTTATGAGTAGAGTGTCAGATGAAACTCCATCGACCACTACATGGAGAGACCTGTTTGAGAGAAAACTAGCAAGCAGAGAACACAGCTGAGGGGCAAGCCATAAGACGGAAGCTTGGCGAGGAGTCCCTGGTGCCAAACTCGATCGAACGCCTTGGAGATATCTAATGCCACAGCTAAAGTTTCTCCATACTTTTCAATAGATAGCTGCCATATATGTGAGACGTAAGCGAGCAGGTCACCAGTTGATCTCTGATGGCGGAAGCCATATTGCCTATCGTTGACAATTCCTGAGTCTTCCAGATATTTCATGAGCTCGATGTTGATGGCTTTTTCCATGACCTTTGAAATAATAGATAGCAGTGCGATAGGTCTGTAGTTGCTAGGTAGGGCCTTTTTGCCTTTTTTAGGGACTGGCTGTATTCTTGCAATTTTCCAATTGGACGGAAATACCCCCAAATTGTAAGAGTGGTTGAACAACTTGTAAAGAACAGGTGTTAGTTCGGGGCAATTTCTTGGAACAATCGGCGGGATTCCGTCAGATCCACAGGCTTTGTTGGTGTTGAGACCCAGCAAAATCTTTCTGATAGTACGTTGGCGAAAGGTGATCTCGGGCATGTGACTGTCAATAGGTGTGATGTTCGGGGGTTGTTTTCCCGATGAATCCAGAGTGGAATTTCCAGCAAATAGGTGCGCAAAGATATTGGCCTTTTCCTGGGCAGTCGTTGCTAGTGTTCCATCTTCTTTGGTTAGAGGAGGAAATGAGCTGGAAGTGAAGTTTCTTCCCACAGCTTTGGCGAAAGACCAAAATGAACGGGATCCGTTAGGACATTCAGCAAGTTTTGATCTTATTTTGGCATTGTGGGCATCTTTTGAGCATTCTATTGTCTCTTTGCATATGCCTCTAGCCTCGACATATGCTGCTCTGGTCTCAGGGCCCGGATTTTTTAGCCATCGATGGTATGCTGCCTGTTTGGAAGCCACAGCTCTAGAGCAGTTTCTGTTAAACCAGGTCTTATCGGATGATGTTCTTCTTTCGGTATTCGGTATGTAAGTTCGCATCACCAACATGATGATTTCAGAAATTGTCTCAGCACATCGTGTTGGATCTACTGAAGAGAAACAAACTCTCTTCCATGGAAATGCTGAGAAAAACATACGAAGACCTTCCCAGTCGGCCGAATTGTAATGCCACATGAGACGGGGTGGTATTGTGCAGCTCGATGGTGAATGGAGAGAGCATGTTGTGGAGATGAGGGTGTGATCAGAGTTTCCAAGTGGGGCACAAACTTCTATTCTATAGGATTGGTGGTGAGGAAAAGATCTAGTGTATTGGCAGACTGGTTGTTGACATCAGGGATGCGGGTTGGTAGGTATTCTATTCAATAAAGTATTCTATGAATTTTTCTGGGGGTCTATGCACGACATTTTGACACATAAATTGACATAATTGAAAAACTATTGCAGATAAGTCTAAGGAACCTGGGTACGATATATCGACAATTTAGTGGTGAATCCAAGAATGTAACGTTTAAAAAAACAGAACTCATCTTATTGATAGAATGAAACAAAATTTGACTCAAAAATACTTTTAATCATTATCTCGATCGAATCCAAAGGTGGGCCAAATTGGTTAAGTAGTTTCAAAGTGAAACAATGAATAAAAAAAAACTTTCATTTTCATACCTATATTGACAAACTTGATAGAGTTTTATGAGCCCCACAACGTTCATTCGAAAAGTTTTTCTCTGAGATGTACACACATACAGAAAATCGCTGTATGTGACCAATATGATGTTTTTCGATTAATTGAAAATTTGAGGGACAAAACTTCCTAAAATAGAGGAGCTTATCTCTAAAAAAAGGAATTAGCTTCATATGTATTATACTGGGTGATTCTCCAAGGTGGCTCACCCCTATGACTTTTTTATTATTGAAGATGGAAAAACGAAATTTGGGGGTTTTGTATTATAGCTCAATTTACATTTTTTTACTCATTTACTTGCTTTGTCGTACTTCCGGTTTGACCGGAAATGACCTTAACTTTCGATTTTTAAATGGGACATCCTATATATTTTTACTTATTTCGATCAAGAATGACATTCTTAATCCAACAACACCTCACTTGTCCATATTTGACAAATAAAGTCATTTTTATTCCAATTTTTATTTTTCGATCTAGAATGCCATGGATCGTGTAAATCGCTTCATTCTTGATCAAGTGACATGGGAAAAATACGACTTTGAGGCATAGAATAGAATAGAATAGAATTTCATTGGTGTTTTTGAATATTTCTTTCATTTCACACGTCAAGAAGTTTGGAACATGTCCGTAGCTAAAATAACATATAGGGTTATTGTGAACATAACAAATAAAAAATAAAACATATAAACATACACAGCAAATTATGGTTTACACAACAGATTCTCGTTTAAAATATGTTTGAGTAAGGTGTAAAATATCTTCTCATGGTAATATTGCGAACATAACAATTAAAATCAACATGTATGTACACATAACAAATTATGTTTGAAATGGATTTGAGGTAGAAAGATGGGTGTTTTCATTTATCGTGGTGTTTACGGAATATTATATTGTGTTAGATCACTTGACAAAAATTCATCTACCGAGTAAAAGCTATGTTCCAATAGGAGGTGTTTGATAGCTTGTTTGAATTCATGGTAGCTGAGTTTTTTGAACGATTCAGGCACTTTATTGTATATATTTAAATTGATTGAATTTTTTAATGATGTTTCGAGACGAAGTCTGGGATTGATGAGCTGAGAGCTAGTTCTGGTGGGATATTTATGCAGATCTTCGTGTTTGGTATGGCAATGAATATGTTTGTGTATTTCAATCAAACAGAAACATACATAAAGTGCAGGAAGTGTTAGAATTTCTGATATCCTGAAGAAGGGTTTGCACGAGTCTCTGTAATCTGCTTTGGCAATAACCCGGACTGCTTTCTTTTGCTGAATGAAGGCACGATTTGCATGGATAGAGTTACCCCATAAAATTACGCCATAACTTAAGTGAGAGTGGAATAGAGAAGAGTATGACATTCTCAGGACTTCTTCGTCCACAGTGTTTCGCAGCCGTCTAAGGACGAAGGTTTGACTTGCCAACTTTTTGCATAGTAAACCAATGTGTTCATCCCATTTTAGTTTGCTGTCTAGCGTGATGCCCAACAGCTTAACTGGTACGTCTGAGGCGAAGTGGTTGTTGGGAGAAAATGTGATTGATTGAGTTTTTGTGTCGTTTTGAATCAGGTTGTTAGGGGTGAGCCACTCACTGATTTTGTTAGATGCTTCGACGTCCTTCTGGTGAAATTCTGTCGGGTTCAAGGCGGAATTGTAGAAAGTAATGTCATCAGCGAACAAGATACACTCTGCTGGTTTGATGTGGTAGAATATGTCATTTATAAATATTATGAACAGGAGTGGCCCAAGGACTGATCCTTGGGGCACTCCTGATAATATCGGTTCACACTCTGACGTCTTGTTGTTGTATGTGACGTATTGAGTTCTCCCACATATATATGACTCGAAAAAAGAGTAAGCTTTCCCTCTTATGCCATATAGTTCAAGCTTGCCAAGTAAGCCTCGATGTGGGACGCAGTCGAAGGCTTTGCTGAGGTCACATAGGGTTACTGCAGTAGGTTGTCCATTTTCAAAGCCCTAGACTATGTCCGTCACCAGTTTACGAACTGCTTGTATTGTGGAGCGGTTTTTCCTGAATCCATATTGTTGGTCGTTTATGAAATTATTATATTCAGAGTACGATGACAATCTCGTTTTAATAACGACTTCAAAAATCTTACCAATAATTGGGATTATCGAGATCGGACGGTGATTTTCTGGTAGTTCAATATTGCCTTTTTTAAAGATCGGTATTAATTTGCTTTTTTTAAAAACATCTGGAAAACCCCCCTCACAAAAGCATAAATTGAATAACTCTGTGAGTGGGGCAGCAAGTATATCTTTTATGTTCTTGATAATTGAACTGTTCATATTATGAAAGTCATGGCGGTTGGTGTTTTTTAGGGAGTTTATAGCGTCAATTACCTCGTCTTTGCAGACGGGAAAATGGAAGAATGAATTTTCATTGCTTGGTAGTGTTTTTAGGAAAGAATTTGCTCCTTTATCAGTAGTCGTCAGGCGTTCGGTTATCAAATCGGCTGCAGATGAGAAGTAATTGATGAATTGGTCCGCTGTTAATTCACATTCGGAAAAATTTATCAGTTTCCATGCATCTCTGCATCTGTTCTCAGAGTTTTGAATGTACTTAGTGTACGCTATTTTTTTGGACTCATTTAGAGCAGTGATATATTCACGTTTGTACATTTTGTATATGTTTTTGTTCATGTCACTATTAGAGGCATCACTGATAATTTTCAATGATGTTAGGGTATTTCTCATTTCTTTTAATCGGTGGTTAAAAAAGTTAACGGGGTGTGGAGAGTGGTCTCCTGATTGCCATCAGTGTTTCTGATAACAGCTCTACGTCATTAGATTGTTTGAAGATATCCCAATTATGGGCAGAAATGTCTTTTATGAGTGACTCAATTTTGTGGGGAGTCAGCTTCCTCCTCATGATTACCTTAGGTTTTTGACAAAGTGGTTCATTGATCAGAATATATTGTGCTCGATGGTCAGATAGACAGGTTTCTATGACACCCGATTCATAGTTGTCAGGGTTGTAGTTAGTAATGATGTTGTCAATGCAGGTCCCTGTACCTGTTTTCATGTTGATTCTTGTGAACTCGTCAATGACAACTTCCAGACCGAAAGATCTGATTAAACATATTAGTTCAGTCAGTACTGTACTATTGATTTTGAAATTGACGTTTAAAATCACCAACGACAATTATGTGTGGATATTTAGATGAAAGAAGGAGTAATACTTCTTCAAATTTATGACTTCATAGTCGTTTCAAGAATTATTTAAAAGTCGAAAACTTTTTCAAATGTTTCGCGCACCACATTGATTAGCTGTTCCGCAGAGATGTTCTGGAATGCCACCATTACTTCACGGGTAGCTGATGAAGTTTTAAACACCTGATTTTTAATTGTTCCCCAGAGAAAAAAATCTAGCGGTGTAAGATCTGGTGATCTAGAATATAAAAAAAATACATTATGAAAAAATATAACAATTTAAGAATGTACCTCGCAGGCCACTGAATAGGTATATAAAGGAATAAAACAAAGCAAAAGTCTTTATATATTTAAGTCTAAACTTAATAATTATATTAAAACAAACAACATATTATAGGTAAAGTTGAATGATGCAGAATAACAATGGACTTAACGTAATTATTAACATTTATTATCATTATGTTCCAAATTGTTAGTAGAGCTATAATCTAAGTTATTTGAATCTTTAAATTCAAATCTTTTTGCGTTTATTTTTATTTTTTGTATTATTTTATTTATATTTATATATTTCATTTTTTTGTATTACTTCATTTATATATTTAATGTTTATTTTATTATTATTGTTATTATTGTTTATCTACCACTATTATTATTATTGTATGTATATATTAGGATTTCCTAAATGAACGTATTCATTCATTCATAAGTGCCAATCCACTTTTCTGGGAAGGTGTCATTCAGATGTTCTCTTACGACTTGAGAATTGTGAGGTGGCGCTCCATCTTGTTGAAAATAGATATCAACTTGGTTAGCCAGTGGCAAATCTTCAATGAAATCATTAATTTGATTTCTAAGGAACTGTAGATATTTTTCCGCAGTAAGTTGTCCGTCGAAAATTAATGGCCCCAAAAGTTTTCCGCCGATAATACCCATCCAGCAATTGAAACCAAATCGCTCTTGAAAATTTTCTTCTTGCATCAGATGTGAATTTGTTTGAGACCAGTTCCTTTTATTATTCCGATTGTACAGACCCAAGTTGGTGAATCGAGTTTCATCTGAATAAATAATTTTAAATGAAAAACGTACATCTTCTCTGTATTTAGTCAAAAACCAGTTGCAATAAGTTAATCTTCGGTTGTGGTCGTTATCGTAAAGATGTTGGTGTAGTCCATCCAATATCAATTGCAGAAGCTGTTTCTATAGGGAGCAAACAAAACTCACTTCGCTATCACGAGCGTATATGCGAAGAAACGGAACGAAAAATAATCTGTACTACTTGTATACAGTCTCCGTCGGTACAAAGAGCCCGCTGGTCAACGTGGACTTGAGTGACTGCTGTCTGTTCTACAACCGATTCGTCTGGGCCAATCAAGTCGGACATCAATGCTTGCAGGTGTGTCTATACGATGGGAGGTCATAAATCACGCGTTATATTACTGTTTTAATAGCTCTGAAAGATTAAAAACCAGTAGCGCCAGTGGACTTGGTGTGTGCCGATCGAAATACGTTTTAGGATATTCTAGTTTTGTTGGAAAATATGCCTTTTTTTCGACCATGGAGAAATGCAATTGCACAAAATAGTAATGAAATTTTTTCATTTTCCATTATTTATGAAGTATTTTTAAAATCTTAAAATATCTAAATAAAATTAGTTATCTCCGCCACTGCTGCTCACAGGATTTCGCCGCAAGACTTTTGTATGCTTCTGCAATTGATATTGGGAGAACTTCTACTTGAATGATCGATAAATATAATTGTGAAGAATTCTCCAAACGGACGAATAACTTACATCATACTCAGAAACAATGTGGCGAATTGACGCCTTACAATTCTCTTCAACATAGGCCAACACGTCTACTTCTTTTTCTTCACTGACGATGAAGTTATTTGCATTTTTTTCTGGTTCATTTCGCATTTTCCTTTCCAGTTTTGGAAAATAATGCCGAGTAGGATGGCGACGATTAGGGAATCTCTGAGCATAAATTCGAGCTACATCAGTTGCATTCTTTTTTGCTCCTCCGTAAATTAGCAACATGTCAATTTTCTAGTTTCTAGTATAATTATCCATATCAAATAATGTTTTAAAAGTGACAGCATATTCATTTGCCTATTTGTTTAGGTAGTCCTAGCAACAGCTTCAATTGTTTGTCACGGATAACTAGAATAACGGGACTTAGGGCCGGTATTATAAATATGTTTTGAAGTTAACTTTAATTTTATCAGTCAACTTAACTTGAACTTCAAAATGTCAGTTTTATAAAGGTACCATTTTTTAAATAAAAAGAAGAAGAAGAAGGCAACAAGGTCACCTACAATTTTTCACTTGGCAAAACGATCCCGTTGAACTGGAATAAGTTTTCATCATTTTCCATGAGAAAATTAACGTAACGTTCTGGTGCAGACTAATCTAGGATTGAGAGAGTTTTTACTCGTTTCTAGACAGACGATGGGCTCTTGAAGAAGAATCCAGTCACTTCCCAAAATCCTCCTGTATCGTCTGTGGGCAAGATAAAAGTGAAAAAGAGAACCTTCAAAGAGAGTTGTGAGGAAAGAAAATAGAGTTAAGAAGAGAAAAAAGAGAGATTATTCAATATACCGAAAATTATTCATACAGTATGGAAAAAGGGTGGCTATAAATGTATATCTAGGTGGTGACACATTGTTTACTTTTCGAAACATTGATGTTTATATGATTTTAGCCATTGTACACTTAAAACTTGTCGAATCTCTTGTGATTGTTGACATTCAATGAAATTCTGGTTTACCTGGTGAATATTCTGCTGACTATTGTGTGTGTGGCCAAGAAAAAAAGTGAAAATGATAACCTTGAGAGTTGAGAACAAAAAAAAAAGAGACTTAAGTGGAGAAAAAAGAGATATTATTCGACATACCGAAGATTATTCATATAGTATGGAAAAAGACTATATGTTTATCTAGGTGATAAGGACACATTTTCACACCATCTTGTTCGTTTTAGATGAACTAAAAAAACGGTTTTTGTTAGTTTTATTTTTAATTCGAACATTCGCCGATAACAATGCAATTTCCCCTGTGACCTTTCTAATAACACTGCTAGCAGTTGACTTGTAAAATCTCCAGCAACTACCAAGAATGAACCAGTTGCATAAAATCTGAGTGTAATCAACACTCGTGTTACTGGCGATAGAGGATAATTTCTAAAAATTAAAAAATATTTATAATTCTACAATAATTAAAATAGGTACTAGAAATGCTGACCTATTAGTTGGTCTTTGTAAATTTGCTTCAATGTGCCCCATTAACAAGCGTACAGCGATGGTCAAAATCGGTTTTTAAATTCTGTTTCGTTCCACAAGGTGAAATGGTCTAACCGATTCCTAAATATCCTTTGTCGCCGAGGGGCTTCAACAATATTCACAGCATTTTCTTCATCATCGATTGAAAGTTCCTCAAAAATAACGTGGATATCGTTGGCTAACATTTTGCGAAAACGAAAAATCAAAACAATGAAATTGAGGTTATATGACTCATATCATATGCAATATTGACAGGAGCAGGAGAATTGTCGACGATCGAAAACCACCATTTTCTACAAAGTTAACTTTAACAGACACCCGTTCCACCCGATAAAGTTAACTGCTACATTTTGAAGTTAACTATAACATGTGACGTCATCCACAAGTTAACTTCTAGTTATCTATCGAAATAGTTTCATAATACTCACCCTTAGTGCATAAGTATACCGGATACGTATTATTTGTTACATCCTACAGAAACGAGCCTTAAGATACTTGTGCAAAGCTAAACCTCGAGATTCTTGCAAAGAGTTGTTCAAATCCCATAAAATATTAACAGTAATTGCCCTGTATATCTTGGAAACAGCATCAATAATAAAAAAACATAAAACTAAGTTTGGCTCTCACTCCTCTACACACAACACTCGACAAAACAGAGATGTAAAACTTCTGCTACCCACCTCAAGTCTCATTAAAGACTCATTTATTTACAATGGTTGCAAAATCTACAATCATCTTCCCAATGACTTAAAAGAAATTGAACCACCAACTTAATTCAGAAAAGAGCTAAAATATAAATTAATGGAAAGAACCTATTATAGTTTGGATGAGTTTTTTATTGACTCAATAATTTAGTGTTATAAACCTAAATTTTTTGTAATTAATTGTCTCTATTCGTTTGAATTTTTTACCTTAGATGTTTATACTAATTTTATTGTAACTTTATCCTTTGTGACCATGATTTATTGACGCAATATTTTAGTGATATATTATACTTAAATGTTTTGTAATTAATTGTCGCTACTCGTTTAAAATGTTTTATTTTTTTACCTTATATGTTTATACTGATTTTTATTGTAATTTTTATCCTTACATTGTATTGCTTTGTAACCATGATTTCTTCATGAATACAATAAAGTATATATTGATTGATTGATTGATATGACCGCATGTTGCAAATATTCAGAAAAATTGAGAAAATTAAGTATAAGTGTGTGGTATCAAATCATTCGCAAGAAATTGAAAATCAAGTTAACTGGAAAAATTCATATTTGCGACTATTAAATAATTCTAAAAACGACTGTGAAGTCATAAGCCTCAAAGTCGCATTTTTCCCATGTTACTTGATCAAGAATGAAGCGAGTTACACGATCCATGGCATTCTAGATCGAAAAACAAAAATCGGAATAAAATGACTTCGTTTGTCAAATATCGACAAATAATTCAGAATGTCATTCTCGATCGAAATAAGTAAAAAAATATAGGCTGTCCCATTCAAAAATCGAAAGTTGGGGTCATTTCCGGTCGAACCGGAAGTACGGCACAGCAAGTCAATATGTCAAAAAATGTTAATTGAACTATAATACACAACCCCCCAATTTCGTTTTACTCTCTTCAATAATAAAAAAGTTCTAGGGTCGAGCCACCTTAGACAATCAATCAATCAAATTCTATATGAAAAGAAAACAAACCTGGTCTCCTTATTGATCTCTTCAAAATGCGGCTGACTCTCGTCTATCACAATTTCACTAAAGTACCACCCAAACTCAGTATCGTTCGAGTCTTCAGTGAAAGTACCGTCGCTCTTGTACACCCTCATACTTCCTACTTCTTCGAGATCACTTGAGATACTGGGGTAGTTTCGAATTTCTGGCCCTTAATTCAATTTGAGGAGGATTAAGGAAAGTAGGGATACTTTAGGTAATCCTCGGGTTGGGGGATGTCCAACTTCGTTTTAGCGGGTTTCACTCGCGTATGAAATGTCGAAAGGATCTTATTGTCTCATTTCCTTATCAGGGCGTGTTTATCAGCGAACTTGTTTGTTTTCGATCGATGTCATTTGTAGATATTATTGTTGTTGGATGGTATACACGGCGTCGTTATCTGGAACAATTAAAATTAGATAGTGGATGATTTCTAAGAACAGACAAATTCAAAGAGATGACATGCAATTTAACAGAAAACAATTCATCGATATTAACACATTCTATTGTCAATTTAATAGTGTTCCAAAAATATCTCTCAGAATAAATGGTTAAAAGTGAGATAAATATACAGTGCGGTCCATAAATTCATTTTTAGCGTTATTATATATTTGTTTAAAAAAACCTGAAACAGGTCGATTTCTATTGTCAATTTGACAATTTACTATGAAAATATTACCCCCTTCTTGCATTCTCTGTTCAGCAATATTAAGTTTTACAAATTTGGTGCAATCATAACTGAGAAAATTCATTTTGAAAATGTAAAATTTTGATACTTAACGCAGAATGAAGGAAATAATGACACATAATGTTTAGGAAGTATTTTTCAATATATTTCACAATTAAATTGAATGTTCAGAATGACCACCATTTACTTTTTGACAATAAGCAAGTCGATCTTGGAAATCTCGTACATACAACATTTTGTAGGACCTCAGGGGTTATGTTGTTAATTTCTTCCATTATCCTAACTTTCAAATCCGGCCTAACGTTCACTTTCTTAGGATATTGTGTTTATTTTGTTTATGAACTGCAAATCTGCTTCTATTCTGTCCATCATCAGTTCACAGAATTGTTGCCTTCTATCAGGATAATTCTCATTTCAATCAATCAATCAATTTATTTATTTGCTTATTATCAGTACAATAGGTAAGTAAATACAGTACAAAACAGACACATTAAAAAGGCAAAGTATTATACAGTACAAAACAGACACATTGAAAAAGCAAAGTATTAAAACTTGCAGTTGAGAAATTCACTAACGTCATAAGGGCAGAGATCAACCAGCAGCCCTTTTATACTTTTTTTGATTTTATTCATATGTAAATTCCTCATATATGGTGGTAGATGGTTGAAGAGCCTTATCGCCACAGCAAGGAAGCTTTTATGAGTAATTGCCAGTCGATGCTGTGGCATAAGAAGATTGTGGCCATTTCTGGTCAGATATTCGTGGTTGTGATTAACTTTAGGGGTGTTATTTTGTGTTTTGATATAGACGAGACATTGAAATATGTATAGAGCCGCAATGATTAATATACTAAATTTTTTAAATAGAGGTCTACAGCTGTCAGTCCGTTTTGCCCTTCCCAGGATTCTAATAGCCGTTTTTTGGAGACTAAATACCCTTTCCCAATCAGTTGAAAGTCCCCAGAAAACCAATCCGTATGACAGTTTAGACTGAAATAACCCCATGTAAGCAGCTCTCGAAACATAAAAAGGAACAAATTCATTGATTCTACGAAGAGTGCTGGACAGCTTAGTAGAGAGATCTTTGATGTGGCCTTTCCAATTAAGTTTTTGGTCCAGTATTACCCCCAAAAACTTAATGGATTTTTGACTGTCCTTCAGCTCTTTCAGTGTGAAAGTAATTGTGTCAGTTTTTTGACGTTTGAGCATAACTTATTGGCTGCGAAAAAATTTTCGATTTTTTTCAACGCGTTGTCAGTCAGTTGCTTTCGATATTCATGTTCAGGGTGACTCTCATAAAAAGTAGTATCATCGGCATACTGAATGGTATTGAGAGGGTTCATATGGTGTGGAAGATCATTAACATATATTAGGAATAGTAGGGGTCCCAAGATTGACCCCTGAGGCACACCTGCTGTTACACTCACTGCTTGAGATATCACACTACTTTGCTCCACAACCTGCTTTCGTTCGGATAGGTAAGAATCAATCAAATCAGCTATTTTCCCCCTAATTCCATAGTACGGAAGTTTTTCGAGTAGAATCGAGTGCGACACACAGTCGAATGCCTTCGAGAGGTCACAGAATACGGCTGTGAGTGCTTTCCCCCTCTCGAAGGAATCCACCGTGGCTCGCACCAGTTCAGATATGGCATGCGATGTAGATAGATTTTTTCTGAATCCAAACTGGGACTTTGAGAGCAAGTCGTTCGAATCCACAAATTGTATTATTCTACTATTCATTGCAGCTTCAATGGGTTTTGATAAAGTTGGGATTTTTGTCTTCTTTTTTGAATACAGGGGTCACTTTACTGAATTTGAGCTTCTCGGGATACTCACCTGTCTCAAAGCATTTTTTTATTATTTTGGTGAGAAGTTCCGCTAATACCTCTTTCATGTTCTTCAATCTTACTCAATCCATACACATCAAGAGAGGTACTATCCGAGAGATTCGCAATAATATGTCCAACTTCTGTGGAGTCTACAGGCATGAAGAAAATACTTTTATGGAATTGTGTATAAGATGAAGTAAGTTTCGCTGGATCAACTGGAGTATTCTCCAGCTGTTTCAAAATATTGCTACTAATGTTCACAAAATAATCATTTAATTCATTAGATGAGAACCGGGTGTCCTGTGAGGACTCTTTGGAGGGATGCTGCTTGATAATCTGCCAAATGACCCTAGGTTTGTTTACGGATTGTTCTATCTTGCTCGAGTAATATTTTTTCTTTTGGTTGATAATCATATGTTTATAGTTTTTTTTGCAAGTATTATTTCTGGTGTCAAATCAACGTTCTGGTTACTCTTGTTATATTCGATCAGAAAATTCAGGTTATCTCTGTTGTTTCTTAAGTCTGCATTAAACCGTTTTTATCCATATTGCTTTTTTGAACAGTTTTTGTTTTTTTTGGAAAACATTCGTTCATTACATGTAGGAGTGTTTCCAGGAAACAATCAAACATATCATTTGTGTTATTAAATTCGAGCAAAGCATCCCAATTGATATTTTTCAAAATTGAATTACATCTATTCATTGTTATGTCGCAAAAAGGCCTATATTCTATGATTTGGGTATTTTTGAGTTTCCCTGAATTTTCCAATCGAAAATGTTTGTCCTCGATTGCTATATGGTCTGATAAATAAAAATCCATTTGTGAGGCAACACAATCGTTAGGGGCATTAGTGATGCAGTTATCTAGACAGCTGGTAAGCCTTGTGGGTTTATTGTTTAGAAATTCACAACCAAAAGATTTGACCAGATTTTTAAACTCCCGGGCAGGTAGGTCATCCTCCATCAAGTTAATATTGAAATCACCGTATATGAAAAATGTTTTTTTTTTGGTAAAATAAAATTTCAAGGACACAAAAATCTTTCTAGTTGACCGCTGGGAGATCTGTAAATACAAATTACCATTATATTAATATTCATTATTTCAACACCCGTGATCTCAAAGTCTTTTTCTTGGAGGTGGATATTTAAGTTATCTAATTTCTTAGAAGTATATGTATCTTCAATATAGATCATTACGCCACCTCCCTTGTACGTTTTACGGCAGTAGTGGTTCGCTATTGTATAGTTTTCCAAATTATGGGCGTTGATAGCTAGATCATTTAGCCAGTTTCACATAGGCAGATAAAATCATAGTTTCGTTCTCCTATGCTCAGTTCTAATTCGTCCATTTTGTTAGGAAGGCTCCTGATGTTTAGAAACAGTGTGTTGGTGACAGCTCTTTGTAGGCAGGCATTAGGGCTGCTATTATAGTTCTTCTAATTGGGTTGTATCTTGGCATTTATTTGGGTGGATTCTTGTGGGCGAGGATCCATCAGTACTGTGGGTGGCATCCTCTTCTGGGCAAAAAAAGAGACCATTTGGCCAGACCTCGCGTCTCCATGCGTTTTTAAAATCTTCTCGCTTAATTGTGATTCTCATTGAAGAATAAATGTCAGGTCTTTTTGAAGTGTGGGGTTCGCATTGAATATCAGGAAGACTTTTTTCCAGGAATTTTTTCAGTTCATTGGGTTTTGTGTTCGGTTTTAACCTAGTGACGTGAAGGGTAACCATCTTTGGAACAGTTTAACTCCTGAACCAACTGAACTTTATAAGTATGGTATTTTTTTATGTAAAGCTCTCAATGTCGATGATTTACTTACATCATTGTCGGCGGCAAGTTGTCTACTTGTCATATGCGGATTTTCCTCAATAGCTAACAGTACATCTAGCTTTTTTCCTCATCCAATTAAACATTTCGACCTGGTTTTTGAATAGTTTTTACATGTCCAGTTTTACGATTTTTTTTTTCTATTTTGCTAACTGTGGACTGTGAGAGTGTTGACCAGGGTATGTATTATTAAACATTTCACAAACTTCCTTTTGTGTTCTTGTTTTATTACCACATCCAATCATAATTAAAATGTCCATTCTTTGAGTTTCGGATAGATGAGCCATAATCAAATCAAATACACCCACAAATATTTTTCAATACACTGACGTGTGTCCACAGCTTATAAATATCAAAATAACAGCAGTATAGGTACTAGATTGACATTATATTATTTATGTGGTTTTTGTGAATAATTTTTTGGTGTCTTGACCGACTTTTTCCTGACGTTTAGCAAAACAGTTAAGAAAATACCTGATTATTTCTTATGGGGTTATTCAAAATAAAACGTATATTTCAATAGACCAGACAGTATTGCAAGATTTAAAAGTAAGGATAACGGAAAAAATTAACAAAATAACCCCTGAGGTCCTACAAAATGTTGTACGAGAATTCCAAGTTTGGCTTGCTTATTGTCAAGAAGAGAATGGTGGTCATTTTGAACATTTAATTTAATTGTAAAATAAATTGAAAAATACTTCCTAATCATTATGTGACATTATTTCCTTCATTCTATGTAAAGAATCAAAATTTCACATTTTCAAAATCAATTTTCTTAGTTGTGATTGCATCAAATTTGAAAAACTTAATACTGCTGAACAGAGAATTGAAATCCTTTTCGAACAAGGTGTCACACGACTCCCCTTCTCATTTAAATTTTTTGAGGGGGCGCTCATAATTCAGAGGAGGTGCAAGAAGGTTATATTTTCATGCTGTAAATTGTCAATTGTTTTTTCAAACGGATACATAATAACGCTAAAAATGAATTTATTCCTTCTGTATTTGACAAACTTTTTGGCCATTTTGCGTAATGAAAATATTAAAAACCCATTTGGTAGTTTCATTAAATAAAATACAAAATACCGTCTTAAGTTACGCAAAATAATAATAAGGCAGCTGGTGGTAATTCAAACCATTATTCTTGACTTACTTTATTCCACCAAAGTTGGTGGAAATATATTTTGTTACAAGGAACTCGAAGCAGTATTTAGTATCAATAAAATTCACATGCATAACATTGTTAGGTTGAATAAAACACAATTAATCTACTTTAGTTACACAAAATAATAAAAGTAACACAATTTCTCAGTTTAAAAAAAAAATCATTTTGCTAAAGTTGGTAGAAATATATTTTCTTACAAGAAACTCGAAGTGTTAAAATCAATAAATTTGACAATTAGGATAAACAATATCTCAGTTTTTTACAAATTATTTTATAAGTTGTAGAAAATAATATAGTTTTAAAAAAATAATAATATAAATTGGTTGAGCAAGTAAATATGTAATAGTATACTAATAGTTCTCTATTATTTCGAGGAGACATAATTTCCTAATTACCCACTTCAGTTGAATGAAACTTTTACAGAAAAGTTAATAATGCTTTCATTTTTTTTTTTTGGAATGAATCTAATCTACTATATAGTCGTCAAAGTATAGGTTTTTTCCAAAACGGGCAGAGTATACAGATAATCAATTAGTTCATTGCAGTTAAACGTATAGAAGGCCATAGAATTCATGTCAAACCTAGTAATTCGAACTTTTGACGTTACCTGAGTATAAATTATCTAAATAAATTCGTTGGGTTGTAAAGTTTATGAGAATGGAGCGATTTGCGAAATACATTTTATGCAACTTTCGTAATGAAGTTTGTGAAATTAAAATGCGATGATACATTTAAAATGTATCATCGGAACCTAATAGTTATTTATGTATCAAGGGCGTAAAATAGGCTTTCATGGACCGCAGCGTGTAAGTAATAGCCCGAGCGATAGCGAGGGCTATTAACACGCCTAGGTCCATAAAAGCAAATTACGCCCGAAATACATACAAAATTTTATGCATGACCGGTATATTTGATGTCATGTAGATAGATACCTCTTTATATCTAGAACATGATAAAAATACATCAAGGCTGCCGTGAGGATGTATATTCATATCATATACAAACAGAATAAATCAAGAAGTGATGGAATGAATGTTACCATGGCAACTCAGTCAATTTTTCGAAAAAAGATTATATATGCTAGTAGCCATATTTGCTGTCAATTTTTGTGATCACAGATAATTTATTACTGATTTTGAAATGGATTCAAGCGACGAAGAAGGTGTGGATTGTACTCCACCAGAAATAAGTAAAGCAGCTGAGGATGCGAAATTGAGTTTATTGCCAAGTAAATCCAAGAAAATATACGACAAGGTGTATGAAGAATTCGTGAGGTGGTGCAACGGGAAAAATGTAAAAAATAAGAAATACACAGAGACTGTACTTCTTGCCTATTTTCTGGAAAAATCTAAATATTGTAAGCCCTCTACCATGTGATCATATTATTCCATGCTGAAAGCTACTTTAAATGTACATGATAATATAGATATCAGTAGATACGCAAGATGAATAGCTTTTTTGAAACGAAAATTTGATGTTTATAAACCAAAGAAATCGAAGATTCTAAGCAGAGAAGAAATCGAGTTATTCCAGTGTAATTTCATGTTCCTTACCCCAAGGAGGAGAAAAATTTCCGGATTTTTTTTTAGTTGCTATGGCAACGATACAAAATACAGGCTTTTAATTGGTCGAAAATGTTAGGTGTGGAATTTTCACCCTTATTGTTTTTATTATCTTTGTTACCCTGTCCTGAGGGCGAATTCGATTGAATTCGAAACGTTGGCAAGCAAACAATAGCTTTTTCTTCGACTGGCTGATCCTAGTCCCAAATAATCTCCGGAATGGGTACTTTGCGGACTCATTTCTTAGCTATTCTACACTCAAATTACTCCAACTGTTTTCAGATTACAGAAGACTCTTATAGCTAAAAAACACGCAGAGAACTATTGGACACATTTTTCATTTTTTATCTTCCGAAAACAATGTGATATCCTAAAAATTAAGTGTCGCATCCCGAGCAGCCTAATCTTTGGGCAAACAATTCGAGATCTTGATGACAAGATATCGATTATCAATCGATATTGCTCGACGAATGATCACTGGTTATTGGTCTCGAAATCCAAGTATAGGGAATTTTAAAACTATGAAACTTCGTTCGGAATTCGAGACCTCAACTAGTTACTTATTTTTTGGCCGTTATCAAAAAAGGGCCAAATTTTTTTTTCGGTCGCAACTCGATTTTAGAGATGCGCTCAGCTGATCTCGATGGATACTTTTCCATATGTTGGGAAATATTTTCAATTAGTTTTTATTGCTATCATTTTTTATCAATTTAAAGGTGTAGGTGGGTGATAAGTGAGTTGCCTGAATTCCAGTTATCGGACGAGAAAATTATTTGACTATATATATTATATATATATATATATATATATGTATATTCAATATGCCACTTACAATTTATCAAAATTCCTCTCAGAAATTCTTTCAAATGTTATTGCAAAAAATGATTACTATAGAAAATTGTGGAATTTTTTCGCAATATAACAGTTCCACAAAATCTCTCTGGATATAGTTTTTTTTTATACAAATATAGATAAAAAATAAACAATAGATATCATAAGAGAAAAATGGCATGAAATCCAAAGTCACACAGCACTAAATTTGGAAGAGATTTTGAAAGGAATTGAACTTTGTTTAACCTCACCGTACTTTCAATATGAAAATAAATACTACTCACAAATATTCGGAATTGCAATGGGATCTCCAATTGCTGCAACAATATCAAATCTGGATATGGAGTATGTTGAAGAAAATATCATCAAATCACTAACATTCAAACCAATATTCTTCAAACGATATGTAGACGATTATATAACATGTATTCCTACTGAAAATATTGACGAAATTCTAGAGAAATTCAATAGAAAAAGGAATAGAAAAATAAATAAACTTCCTCGACACAACAATCATACATGACAATTATGGAAACATCTTTACAAACTGGTTTATTAAAGCAAATGCACCAAATCGTTACCCAAACTATTTGTCAAATGCATCCTTCAGTTAAAAATAAATTATTCAAAATTCAACTGACAGAGCTATAAAACTTGCTTACCCAAAATTCAGAAAAAGTTATATAGAAATAATCAAGAATATTTTGAAAGAAAATAATTATCCCAGCTACTTTGCAAAATAAACCAAAAAAACGAATACATGCGATCTACAGTAAGAATAGTAATAAAGAAAATAAAACAACAAAATACATACCTTTACCATATCTAGGCAAACAATCGAACAAAATTAATAAAACAATGAAAAAAAAAACAACCATATAAGACCATTTATTCAAAATTCAAACCAGAAATACCAAAAAGAAACAAACTTATACAGTCAAACAAAACAATATTTGCAAAAACGAATACACTGACATTACAGCCTTATCCAAACACGAGAAAAAAAAATCAACATAAGTTTGACACTAACAACGTTGACATTTTGACCAAAGAAAGGAATCCAAGAGTAAGAACATTCCTTGAAATGATACATATTAAAAAAGACCCCAACAGCATTAACAATAGAAAAGATATCAAAAACGTAAGCCAGATTTCCAACAACCTTTATAAACTTTGTTTCTGATAGTAATAATGAAAACTGCTAAAAGTATACAGTCAGGCTCATATACTATAACTCAATCTAAACAATCCAGTGTACTCATGAAGAGGGTAAAAATGCATGAAAGATAAATAAACCGTTCCCGATAACATCGAAGTCACACACCTTCAACAACGTTCGTACGATGCGAAAGTTAGTACTCATATATATTATAGATATTTCGATATTATGTTTAATAACGTGTTATATTTCGAACTCAATGTTTTTAATCATTTCAGTGAATACATTTCAATATGTCTCAAACTCCATGTTTATAATTTTAGTGTTTTTAACCTGAAGATGACAAATACTCAAATGTCGAAACGTCGTCAAGAGAAATTATACGAATTGACTGAATCATACATTTATTCCGAGAAATTGAAGAATATATATATATATATATATATACTCATGGTTGAGTGGAAGAATATTTTTATATCCAAAGGAGTTATACTTATAACATCAGAACTTTTTTATAAAGATGATCTTTTTTCTAAAACAAAAATTAAAATAGTTTTTCATTTCTCGCCAACTAAGGTAGACACTAATTAATTACATTATATATATATATATATATATATATATATATATATATATATATATATATATATATATATATATATATATACCACCTTGAAAATATTGACTCTAAAGTAGAATGCTTCAATAATACACTCATAGCCTTATTTGATTATCATGCACCTTTTAAAACTGTCAAAGTAACCAGGCCACCAGCACCTTGGATCACTGATACAATCAAATTGATGATGTCATTTCGAGATAAAGCACTGATTAAATATAAGCGTACCAAGCTAGAGCGTGATTGGAACTACTATAGAGATCTCAGGAACCTAACTAAACATGCAATAGTTCGCGAAAAAAGGGCGTATATCCAATTCAGAACTAGAAATTGTGGAAATGACAGTAAATCACTATGGAAAGAACTCGACAAAATGAATATCCACTCTAAAAACAGAAACCTAACAATCCCAGCAAATTTGAAAAATGCTAAAGTTATAAATGACTATTTTACCAGCTCTTCACAGAGCGACTTACAACTAGAAGCTGATACTATCAACCACTACTCCAACAACAATAAAATCTAAATATACACCCCAGCCTGGTGCAGGACTATTTAGGTTCACACCTATCAGTGAAACTGACATCTATAAGCACCTTCTTTCTATAAAATCCTGAGCTATTGGTGCGGACTCTATAAGTGTGAATATGCTACTTCATGCTTGTCCATCTGTCTTAGAGCATCTCTGTCACATTTTTAACTACTGTATAAAAAAAATACCTACCCATCTATTTGGAAACATGCTGTTGTCCTCCCTTTACCAAAAATCAGTAATCCCACTGAACTCAAATTTCTTAGACCTATTAGTATTCTATGTGTTTTGTCCAAAGTCTTTGAGAAGATCATACATGCACAAATGAAAATCTACTTAGAAGATTATAATCTCCTACCTCCGCACCAATCAGGAGTCAGGACTCATCACAGTTGTAATACAGCACTTTTGAAGGTGACAGACGATATTCTGAAATATTTAGACGATAAAAAGTTGGTGTTACTTGTATTTCTAGACTATACTAAAGCATTCGATAGAATTAAACATGATCTATTACTAGCCATACTACACTATATTGGTTTCAGTGATTCTTCTGTTATGTTTTTCAAAAATTATCTATACTATCGTTATCAAACAGTCAAACTCGATAACCAACAGGCTGATTTCTTACACATCAAAATGGGTGACCACAAGGATCAATTTTGGGCCCGTTGCTCTTCATTTTGTACACTATTGATTTACACAGAACTTTACATTATTCTAGTAGTCATTTTTATGCAGATGATGTTGAACTATATCTTCCTTTAACCGAAAGTAACTTAGCCCTCTCGGTTCAGCATATGAATGATGATCTGACTGCTATAGTCGACATGTCGAGCAAACTATGTCTTTCTATCAATCCTTCAAAATCAAATGCCATACTGTTTAGCAGAAACAAAGACGTCCGAATTAGGTGTTTACCACATATCAACCTCCGAGTCAATGACGAACTCATTCCAGTCATAGATACCGTTAAAAATCTAGGCTTATTTATGGACTATACTCTGAGGTACACGAAACATGTGAATACTATCATCAGAAGAGCATTTTGCAATCTGAAACTTATCTACTCTAACAGATCCTTTCTAGACAAAAAAAGTAAAATAATCTTATGCGAAGCCCTAGTCTTGTCTCACTTAAATCACGCAGATGTTGTCTTCGGCCCAGCCTTACTCAAATCGGATATAAACAGACTACAATTGGTACAAAATTCATGTGTCCGTCTTATCTGTGGTTTAAGGAAACGAAATAATATATCAACCCCTTTGAGCGAGCTGGGTTGGCTAAGTGTTCAAAAACGCATCTTTCTGCATTCATCTGTGCTGTATCATAAAATCATCCTCGAGAAGAAGCCACCATACTTATTTGAAAAGTATCGTTCCGAACAGACGTCCACAATATTATATAAGATTCAATCCAAATTGACACCCCTTTCATAAAACCCTCTCTATCAGTCTTCATTTTCCTACATTATATCACGTCTATATAATACGGTACCTGATGCTCTAAAAATACTTCCATTGGACTCTTCAAGAAAAAAATGAAAAAACTTCTGTTGATGGATGATATACATTTATAAGTATTCCCGCTGTACATCTACACTTATAAATAAAATAATTATCCATGTTTAATCTATCCCCATTCTACGTGTTCAGACATACTAACATATCATTACTTACATTGTTTTTTTTTGTGCCTTACACATTATTATTATATAGATATATTGCTAGATATTGTAATTTAGCTTTTTTTTTTCTCTTTTCATTTCTATTCTCCATTAGTATATTAGTATAAAGGTTGAGTGTAAGAAAGTATTTACCCATCTAACACATGGGTAAACGCTAACTCTGCCCTTTGATAGTACTAGAATCACATTTCATGTATGATTTATGTCTCACTTACTATCAATAAAAACGATTATTATTATTATATATATATATATATATACAGGGTGAGTCAACAGGATTTCCTTGGTTCATTGCTCCTTAATGTATCACTATTTCGATTTCCTATATTTTTTTTGTCGGAGGACCATCTGAGACCACTTTCTAAAATAATTTTCATTCATACAGGGTGCATCTTCGATGCGTGGCTAACCAAAGTAGTTCTTTTTCAAATGGAACACCCGGTATATTTTCATATATTCCGATCGGCTGTTCCAATGGCTGCTCAACGATTTTTTCAATGACAGATCGCTAGTGTCATTATCACAATAAATATATTCTATGAGAGGATGGAATGATATAAAAAGTAATGAAATGAACTAACCAGAACAACAAAAATAATTTATATTACAACAAATAGTAAAAGTAGATAATCATATTATTTAACTGGAAATAGTTGAAGTAAGGTGGGTAAGTAAGTTTTTGGAAGTAATAAAAAAACAAGCAGTTAGTAATTAGTAGATTTCAACCACAAAAAATTGAAAAATAAAAACTTTTAACAAAAAATTAAACCGACGAAATACGGAACTGAAAAGTAAAAAATAAAATAAACCTTCTTAGTCTCAATAACTAAGCTCCTAAACTAATGTAAGTAACTAATTTTGAGTCGGCGCCAAACAAACAATAAACGAAGATCATTAAACTACTTCAAAAAAATTATCAGAATGTCACCGCCCAACTCGATGCCATCATTTTACGCCTTACCTAATTCATTTGCTTGTTTGTTTGGCGCCGACTCAAAATTAGTTACTTACATTAGTTTAGGAGCTTAGTTATTGAGACTTAGAAGGTTTATTTTATTTTTTACTTTTCAGTTCCGTATTTCGTCGGTTTAATTTTTTGTTAAAAAGTTTTTATTAATGACTCTACACTTTTCATCTCCGAAGTCATGTATCTTAAACAACCTGTTTCCGAGATATTCTGGTTTAAAGGATTTGTTCAATATCAAATCAACAATTCTATAGATTTTTTTATCTACATGTTTGTTCATAGACAATACTGATACTGAATGATGTTTTAATAATTTTTTTCTGTCTTCAAAAGCATTCTTGGCAACTCATAAATAACTAGCACAGCAAAAAAAAAATTCAAATGTAACTATTTTTTCTAGTTTAGTTATCCATGACTACTGCTGAAAAAATGACTATCGGAATTTGTAAATAGAGGTAAATGTCAATCTACAATCCAGTTGTGTTAAAAATTATTGTGGCATTATGAATTATCGTTTAGAGGACATGGTTAAAATGCTGTATGCTTTGGGGGAAAGTGATGGCAATTGCTTACTGGCATCTAGATTATACGAACAAAAGTTTCCTGAGAGAAGACATCCAGACCAGCGAGCATTTCGAGACCTCGAAACAAGATTCGAGGAAACCGAAAAAGTATTTCACAAAAAGTTTGAACGTGCTTGTCCTGTAACAAATGATGAAAATATTCTTGATATTGCATTGCATATTACCGAGAATCCCCTTGTGAGTACACGTATTTTGAGTAGGGAGTTGGGGATATCTCAAAGTAGTGTTTCTCGGATGGTTAGAAAATGCAATTACCATCCGTATCATATGCAGTTAAATATATTTTCCAAAGCGAATGCGGTTTTGCCAATGGGGTGTAGATAAAATCAACCACGAACCTGATTTTTTTAGTATGTTCTATTTTCGGACGAAGCCATGTGAATCGGCATAATATGCACTATTATGCAACTGAAAATCCTCATTTTGTTAGATATATCAATCACCAACAACGATGGTCACTGAATGTTTGGGGAAGTATCATTGGACGGCGTGTAATTGGGCCTTTTTTTTCAACGGTCTTCTCAATGGAAGAAAATATCTAAGATTTCTGCGAAGTCAGTTATCAAATTCATTAGATGAATTCCGTGGAAATGGATAGGTAGAGGAGGGCCAGTTCAGTGGGCTCCAAGGTCACCGGACCTTACAAAAATTAATTTTTTTCTATGGGGATACACTGAATGGGTTGTCTATCAAACTCCGCCTACAACTCCTGAAATTATGAAAGCAAGAATTGGTACTGCTTTCAGGGAAATTTCAGAGGACATGCTGGCACATGTGGATACTAATTTCCGAAACAGATTGAGAGTGTGTATTGGTGAAAATGGCAGGCACATTGAACATTTGCTGCATTAATTATAGTTATTTTCTGTTAGATTTGAATAAATATGATTTTTATGCAAAGTTTAATTCCAAATATGATACCAAAGGCGAACATTGTCAAATATTTTCTGTGGAAAAATATCCATCTTAGGGTTGTAGAATATCTGGAAACGAGTTGTTTTAGGTACATGACATAGAAAATGAAAAGTGTAGAGTTATCAAAAAAGAGTTGATTCACATGAAAATATAAGGTGTTCCATTTGAAAAAATCAAAATACCTATGTATGAAAATGGCAAAGTTTGTGTTGTTGTATCGAACATTCTGTACAATTTATTCCAAATTCTTGGTACTCTCAATGAACATCATCATATCGACCAACGATTCCCCAATTATCTTTACTAAATATTTGGAAAAGTGAAATGGGTAATTTTTCGAAAAGAAGTCTAAAAAATTGTTTTTTTTTAATAATTTGGCAACGCCGCAACAGAATTCAAAATTGAGAAGATTGTTGAGCAGCCAATGGAACAGCCGATCGGAATATATGAAAATATACCGGGTGTTTCATTTGAAAAAGAACAACTTTGGTTAGCCACGCATCAATGATGCACCCTGTATGAATGAAAATTAGTTTGGAAGGTGGTCTCAGATGGTCCGTTTGACAAAAAAAATATGAGAAATCGAAATAGTGATACATTAAGGAGCAATAAACCACGGGAATCCTGTTGACTCACCCTATATACAAAATTATAGAGGTGACACCTATAATTTGTGGGGTAAAGCTTAGACTCAATGACGTGGAATTCAATGACACGAAATTTCGTGCACATTAATAGGTCACCAACAGATGTCAGCATCGGCCAATCCACGACACCAGAGTAACGCAATACAAATAACGAAAGAAAGCGAGATTTGTTACGATTCCAAGAAAGCCACCATCCGCCTACAGCTGTTTCATGGTTTTCCAATCAAGGTATCAGCATCTGAGAGATTTGGTACGAATTTGAGAAATACCACAAGCCGTCCTCAAACAATTATTTTTTACTTTTTAGTGCATTTGAATAAAAGCTTGTCTTTAAAAAGGTTTCTTATTAATAATTTTTGTATTTCTAAATTGGAATCTCAAGATTCACTACTTTGACTTTGTTGATTAATTTAAAAGATATGAGTTAAATCCTGAGTCAGTCGGCATACAATAGTTATTCCTACAATTAAAAAGTGATCTTCGATGCAGAAATAAAAACTGAATGATCAGTTTAATTAAGGCTATAATGATAATATTTCGTCTAAACCTCTTGTGTTAGGCAGAAGCTTTTAAAAATTTTATGTATTTTTAATGTAGGTATTATTAAAATATCAATAACTATTACCTGTCTCGATCCATTCAGCGTCTGTACAAAAATCCTAGCATCCTCATTACTAATTAGATTGTCTCCCCTAACAACTTAATAATGATGCATGTCTGTGAAATATTTATACTAATTATACATTTATTTTCGTTATAAAATATCCAGTTTAAGCAAATATCAAGATACTTTCTGAGAAAAAAATAAGAAAAAGTTATTTGAATTATTCTGCCAAAATACGGCCAACAGATAGTCTCGAACAGTCTCCATTATTGTAGAAATTATCATCTATTCAATAATAATTACAATAACTGCACCTTTCGTTGCAAGGCTAATGCTGGCCTGGCTTATCATTGGCAATCAAACTCTATTAACTTCCGAAAAAAAAAATGCTTATCGTTGATAATGAACTTGTCACTTACAATTCCAACAGCGTGTCATTAGGATCTTTTTGCAAATAATCGATAGACTTAGTGAGAAATGTTGTTCGCAAGTTATTATTTGTCTATTTAGGTGTGGTAGTAATAATTTGAGTTATTTAAATAAGAGCAGTGACTGTTAGAGCTAACGCCCGTTTTTGACGAACAAAAAAAAAGGAGGAGGTTCTCTAGTCGACGTGTATATTTTTATGTATGCCCACGCATAACTTTTTACAGAGTAGTCCGATTCTGATTATTCTTTTTTTAATGGATAGGGTATACCTCGAAATTGGCCCCATTTGAATTTGAAAAAAAAATTACGCCCATAAAGGTAGAAAACTAGGGAATGATTTATATTGATTTTACACCTGTGAATCGAGTCTGTTGAAACTTGGCACACATATGTAGTTTTGATGACACTACAACATAATGGAAGCCTGGAATCAATCTGATCATGGAGAGAAGACAGTCGAGGGATCTCCTCAACGGTTCACAGCAGCTACCTCGTGTTTGGGGTAATATATACATACATATTGAGATGTCCTGACTAACTGACTCATTGATTGATTGATTAACATTTTATTGATTTCAGTTTAGAGGCCACTCAACAAGCAGGTTTCACCCAGCTCTATTATAGAGTAGCATATAAATTACAAGTTATGGGATCACTTATGCTTCAAGAGTACATGGTGTTGTAAACTAACATTTTGTGTTTTAACGTAATCACTTAAATCTAAGAATATTAGTTTTATATTACAAACTTTTTATGCGGGTTAGATGGAAGGATATAAATGCTGAATATTCTGTAGAATGAATCTAAGATTAGTTTTGAAAGTTAGAGATGAAATTGTATTGAACAAATCTAAATGCGGATTAACTGAACAAAGGGAATTAAAAGTTTTACATGATCTAATGAGTGGTGAGTTCAAAAGGAAGTTTGTGATGCCTCTCGTTGTTACCAAGAGTGGTCTGTATCTTGTATTGTGTTTGGTACAGTTAAGACCAATATATTGATGACAAGTGGGGAAATCGAACAGATCGTTCAATATTTTTTAAATTAAACATACGTCAAAATATTGCCTTCTGAGTTCTGAGCTCCTCTAGTCTAAGAAATTTGATATTACTTTCGTATGCGTCATAGAGGCGGCTCCTGTCGAATCTGTAGTTCAGAACATTTAAAAGTATTTTCTGAACTCCCTCAATTCTATCGATTTGACAGTTATAAAATGGATTCCAAATTACACAAGAAAATTCCAACAGAGGTCTCACAATTGTTTGATACATTTTATACGATCAACGCCCAGATCAAACCGCTGGGCCTAGAGCTAAAATTTTGACAGCATATTTTTCTGATATTCCATCACTAAAGGGGTGAATAGGTGGGTGAGAAGGGGGGTGAAAGTGAAAGTACAGTTGGTTTTGAAATTAGAGTATTGGGGCTCTTCTTCACAAATAAAGATGAATGTGCTTCGGGGTTTTTGAAAGTTCTACCCTAAAGGGGTAAAATAGGGTTGAAAGTCTGTATAGTTAGTTTTAAAGTAGGGATCATGAGAATTGGTATTTGCGAGTCTTTGTTACAATAAAAAATACGTGTTTCGATGTTTTTGGAAATGTGGGTTAAATTGGGATTGGAAGTTTGAATAGGAATTCCGTTAGTTTTCAAGTTGTGGCATTGAAAATTGATATTTGAAGTGTTTGTTACAAATAGATGAAATATGTATTTCATTGTTTTTAGAAATTCAACCCCTAAAGGGGTGAAATGGATGGGAAAATTTTGTATGGGAGTTCCGTAAGTTTTCAAGTAAGGGTAATAAAAATTGGTATTTGAGGTCTTTGTAAGGGATGAAGAAATACATGTTAATTTTTTTAATAAATGCAATCCCTAGGGGGTGGAAGTTTGTGTGAGGGTTTCGTTAGTTTTGAAGTATGGGGCATAAAATTGGTATTTGAGGTCTTTAAATACAGAAATACGTGTTTCAGTATTCTCAGAAATTCTGTTCCTAGAGGGGTGAGTGAATTTGTAATAGTCGTCACAAAAAATACAAAGTTCAACACGGACGAAGTCGCTGGTACGAGCTAGTTATGGTATACAACAGTTAATAATTGAAGTGAGGTGGTTAAGTAAGTATTTTGAAGGTAATCCAAATTAAGTAGGTAGCAATTAGTAAATTTTAACCACAAAAAATTAAACAATAAAATATTTTTAAAAAAAATTAATCCGACGAAAAAAGAAACTGAAAAGCAAAAAATTAAATGAACCTTTTTAGTCTCAATAACTGAGCTCCTAAACAAAAGCAAGTCAGATAATTCGTCAGATATGATTTCTCCTGACGATTTTATTAATTATTTCGGTAACATTGCTGAAAATGTAATCAACACCTTACATTCCACCAACGATTATTCGGAGAATTATTTTATAAGTTCTCACGAAACATACCCAGATAAGGAATCAATTTTTCTGAAGTCACGTATAATCAAGTTCTTGGAATAATCAATAATTCAAAAAAACTAAAAGTAACGATGCCTATGATATTAACGTATGAATTCTTGAGTGTATTGAATATATTATTCTCATTCCTCGCACCAAACTTATCAATCAATGTATCAGAAATAATGTTTTCCCGAAGTTTCTCAAATGTTCAAAAGTGTTACCCCTGTATAAAGGTAATTGCATAGACGATCCAACAAATTACAGACCCATATATATACTGTGCCAATATTTACAAAAAAATTTGAAGTTGTTCTTAAAAGTCAAATGACAACTTATTTTGAAAACTTCAATTTATTTAGTAGTTGTCGATTCGGCTCTAGGGCTCATTTATCGACAATTAAAGTATAAATTAATGTGGTTAACGAAGGCTTTGACACCAATGAATAGGTCCATGTACAATTCTTAGACCTAAGTATGGCTTTTGACTGTGTACCGCACAATATTTTAGTGGATTAGCTGAAATTTTATAACTTTTCCGAAAGTAGCCAAAAAATTATTTGGTCCTACTTGACGGACAGAACTCAATTCGTTCATTTTGAGGACTTCAGCTCTAAATCAATTAACATTGAATATGGGGTACCACGAGGCTCTGTGCTAGGTCCGGTCCTATTTCTTATTTATGTTAATGACAAATAGTGCTCCATCAGCAAATTCAATCCTTTTTGGTGAAGACACCACAATAACGCATTCAAATAGAGATTTTAGCATGTTGTTAACTGAGGATCATAATAGTCTTTATTTGACACAGTCTTGGCTCAATTATAATAAGTTAGTCCTAAACAAGGAAAAGTCTGAGACATTCATTTTCAGTTTGAAACAACATAAAGAGCCTAACCACCCACATTGCGTTGAGCATGGGAAGAACATACGGTTTTTGTCTGCAGGAATATATCACAGAAGATATTTTTACTACGCAACCATGCACTCATCCAGTCTTCAATATCCTATGCTCTATTAGTGTGGGGCCACTCAGCACATGCCTCAACAGTTTTTTCCAAGCAAAGGAAGGCTGTTAGAATCATTGTTGGATTGCCATATAGTGATGATTGTAGGGGTGCCAAACATTTTGAGATACTCGCCCTGCCCTGTGCTTACATATTGCAATGTCTTATGCACATAAAAACATATTTTAAAAATTACAGAATAAATGGAAGTTTACATTCCTACACAACGCGTAAACGAGAAACGGGACAAGCTATCATGCAATCAAGTTCTTCAATGTTGTACCATATGATATCCAAGTTCTCGAGTGCGTACATTTTAAATCAGTTATTAACCGGTACCTGGTAGGTTATGCGTTCTACGATTTTGATGAGTTCTTGTCAACCGATTTTTCACAATTGACCCATTAACTTGTAAGTCATTGTCGTTTTGTTAATTTTACAGTGTAAGTAACCGTCATTTACAGTTTTATGTTTCTTAATTTTTATCTGCTTACTGTATATAATGACAAATATTGTTTTTCTATTGTAATTTTATTTATATATATACGCAAGTTTGTACGTACCTTAAGGTCCGGTTTTTTCGGAGAACGCTTTGTGTGCTCGCAGTTCAGATCTGGACGGGGACGTGAGAGGATCGTTGATTTCGTGGGTTCTGATTACTGTTTTGTGCCTTTTGAGTGATAATTATGGAATGGTCTGAAGAAAATTCGATAAATCTTATTGATACTTATCGCGACAAATTTCTTCTGTGCGATCTCCAACATAAGGATCACTTTAAAAAACCATTGAAAGCAATGCAAAAATAACAGCCGACTTTCCATGGATTTCCTATGGCTCGCGGTAGGTTCGTTGAAATTTATAGTTTCAACGAACATTGGAGAAACAGTTTGTACGTACCTTTAAAAGTTAATAGTTAAAGTAAGGTGGGCAAGTCAGTGTTTTGAAAGTAATCCAAATTGAGTAGGTAGCAAATAGTAGATTTTAGCCACAAAAATTCTTTTAGAAGACAATGGTGGTAGAATTGGTTTATTTGGGTGGAGGTTACCTAGTCATCATAAAAAAATTATACGTACTATAGTTAGAAGAGAAAAAACAGTGGTGGTCCCAATACCGACCACAAATCGTTGACGTAATTTACAAATTGTCGTTCCTGCTGGGACCATACAAACTTACTAAAAAAGTTTTATTTGACAATAAAAAGTTATTACATAAAAAATACATTTATATTCACTTCTGTGTATGAAAGTCCTCAAAACAGTTGACGCACAAGTTGACATTGCATTTGGCACAACAAATTCGACTTTGTTTAGGTTTTTTCCGTGTACTGCAAAATGATTTTGAGGAAAATGATCTCTTACGCCTTTGAAAGAAAACAAAATTTCTACTGTTAGAGTCCTTCCAGACCAAGGTGAAGATTGAAGAATAATGGAATTTACGATAGCTGTATTTACTAAGTAGTATAATATTTTCATCCACCAGCGTCGTGATGTTCTCGAAATTGAGTAACATTCCATAAGTTGATCGAAGCAATCCACTCCATTCATATGATTGTTGTAATCTGCTACGGCAATCGGGCATTTTATATACTTTTTTGTCCTAGTTTGTTGGTTCTTCTCACGGTAGTTGGTAAATTTGGGTTATGCATATTACTAACACCTAACTAACAACCAAACAGGTTTCGTTTCTTTGTCTTTCCAAACTGTAAATGAGAGGTCACCTGCCATTGCATATTTTGAGTCACCAATTTTCATTTGTTTTTTATCATTCAGCAACTCTGTAGGATAATCTTTTCTATCAGATCCAAACGTGCCACAGGCAAACAATTTTGACTCAAGTAGATTTTGTATGAGCGGCACTGATGAAAAGTAATTATCGAAATATAAGCAATATCCTTTGCTACATAATTTTTTGACTTGTCTTGTACGACTCTTTTTCCAAGTGTACCAGTCTCATTCGTATTAGATTTCCCTTCATGTATAACGAAGTTCAGTAGATAACCAGATTCGCTTCATGCTAGAGCCCAAACTTTAAAACCCCTCTTTAGCGGCTTTTTGGGCATATATTGTTTTAAAGTTGATCGCTCTTCGAGAGGAACCATACTTTCGTCAATTGATAGGTACATTAAAGGATCAAAAGCGGTTTCAAATTTATTATTTAGATGGTTTATCAAAGGGCGTATCTTATATAGTTTATCGTAACCGTCTTTTCCCTTTTTCGGCATAGTATTATTATCATTTATATGAATTTGACGTAATATTTTTGAAAAGCTTTTCAAGCTCATGATTTGTGCGATTCTTCCAACCCTAAGATTTGCATCATTACACCAATACATTCTGATGCTGGGGAGTTGGTGGAAACACATAATTATGCATATTCCTAAAAAGGCACGAAATGCTCTTACTGCGATAGATCCAGAACAGTGTTACACTGTTGAGCATATTTATTGGACTCATTTACTATCATCTGAACTAGATCGTCATCAAATAAATATGAAAAAATGTCTAAAGGTGACTGAAAGTCCACCTGTATTTTTATTTTAGATCTCTGCAAAAATGTAAAATTTGTCAATATTGGAGGATCTTCTTCCGATCGATATGGTACTCGTTTCTTTCCTGTATTTTACTACCCTTCTTTATTCCACGTTTATTTAGCAACTTCTTTTTTGTTGCAAAAGTCGTTTTCGTTATTTTGTTTATTTTTTTAGTTTCTAATTGACGTTTGTTTCCTGTCACATCTTCTCCACTTATAATCTTTATCTTCTTCATCTATACCATCACTGTCAGAATCAAATTGGTATAGAAAAAACGGTTTAGACTTACTTTTCTTGTCTAAAGTAAAATCTGGATCCATATCGCTAGTATCAGAGTATGGCTCGTCTCCAGTATCACTATCACATATATTTATCTTGGACGATGAAGGACGAGTTGCTCTTTTTGATGTTGATGGCGTTGATTAATCGAAAATGTTTCCGTCCTCAGCATCAACAAAGCACTAACGATCAACTGTCACCGTCTCACTATTTTTATTAAAACGCTCTGTGGTTTCATGCATAACCGTTTCCTACGAAACTCGCGGTTATTTTAATTTGTTGGTCCGTCCGGGACCAGGGCGTTAGGAGCTGATAGAAATGTCATTTAAAGTCTATATTTCCTTAACCGTACTTGCGATAGATTGCCGTAAGAACAAAACAAAATGTGGTCCATATAGGGTTAATCACATTGGTAAGCACCATGCCATCTACCGGTGAATAGATGTGTTATCGGAAGTCACAATTGAAATATTTCTATTCATTTGAAGAATTTACAAGCTCACTTTTGAACGGTGGATATGTACCAAATCCTAAATTTCCAGTTGTGCTGTTTTAGTCAGTTTCAAATTTCAATATTTCGAAAACTGTATTAGATTCAAACCTGAAAACTGACTCGGAAAAAAGGTATACCAAATATTGGAACACTCTGTGAATATCAACTGAGATAGGTTAAGGGTGTGAATTCTCCGGCGAAATTTAAAATATGCTTGCTGACTTTCTGAATACGCAAAATGTATGAATATAATGTCAATGACGTCTATTATCAGAAAATATGAACAAAACACTCACAAAATAACTCGTAATCCTCCACTGCCAAGCCAAAGCGAATTCCTCCACGTACTTCCAACACACACTCACACACCCCCACGGGTCAGTTCACCCCTTGTGGCACAGATACCGCTGTCGAGGGAAATATGGCCGTTTTCGACGCCGGCGTCGGCATCGATTTTACGCGATTGATGCGCGAGCACGAGCGAGTAAAATGTGAAATTATAAAACTACAGATTCTCCACAACCGAAGACCAACACATATCTCCAACCAGAGCTCGTCCCACATATCAAAGTGAATATTCCATAAAAGTAAGATCAAATACCGCGGTTTCTGCTGCTGGTGCGCGTTCGAGAAAAATATGCCATTTTCCTGACGCTTAGTGTAGCTCGGAAAACTGAAAAATGATTGCGATGCCTGGTGAAAAAAAGTGATGATGACGTTAAGACATGGGGGGCCGGGACCCCCTTTGGTGCTTCTGTTTTTCGCGTGTGTTTTGTTCGTCTGTGTGCCACTCCATGCCAATGCCGAAAAAACCAAGAAATGTAAGTGATTTTTTGGAACAAGCCGATTTAATAGACGGATCTGTCACCAGGACAGTGAACCGTATCTGATAAAGAAGCAAATTCTTTCCTAAAAACACTACCAAGCAATGAAAATTCATTTTTCTTTTTTCCCGTCTGCAAAGACGAGGTAATTGACGCCATAAATTCCCTAAAAAACACCAACTGCTATGACTTTCATAATATGAGCAGTTCAATTATCAAGAACATAAAAGATATACTTGCTGACCCACTCACAGAGTTATTCAATTTATGCTTTTGTGAGGAGGTTTTCCCAGATGTTTTTAAAAAAAAGCAAATTAATACCGATCTTTAAAAAAGGCAATATTGAACTACCAGAAAATCACCGTCCGATCTCGATAATCCCAATTATTGGTAAGATTTTTGAAGTCGTTATTAAAACGAGGTTGTCATCGTACTTTGAATATAATAATTTTATAAACGACCAACAATTTGGATTCAGGAAAAACCGCTCCACAATACAAGCAGTTCGTAAACTGGTGACGGACATAGTCGAGGGCTTTGAAAATGGACAACCTACTGCAGTAACCCTATGTGACCTCAGCAAGGCCTTCGACTGCGTCCCACATCGAGGCTTACTTGACAAGCTTGAACTATATGGCATAAGAGGGAAAGCTTATTCTTTTTTCGAGTCATATATATGTGGGAGAACTCAATACGTTACATACAACAACAAGACGTCAGAGTGTAAACCGATATCATCAGGAGTGCCCCAAGGATCAGTCCTTGGGCCACTCCTGTTCATTATATTTATAAATGACATATTCTACCACATCAAACCAGCAGAGTGTATCTTGTTCGCTGATGACATTACTTTCTACAATTCTGCCTTGAACCCGACAGAACTTCACCAGAAGGACGTCGAAGCATCTAACAAAATCAGTGAGTGGCTCACCCCTAACAACCTGATTCAAAACGACACAAAAACTCAATCAATCACATTTTCTTCCAACACCCACTTTGCCTCAGACGTACCAGTTAAGCTATTGGGCATCACCCTAGACAGCAAACTGAAATGGGATGAACACATTGGTTTACTATGCAAAAAGTTGGCAAGTCAAACCTTCGTCCTTAGACGGCTGCGAAACACTGTGGACGAAGAAGTCCTGAGAATGTCATACTTTTCTCTATTCCACTCTCACTTAAGTAATGGCGTAATTTTATGGGGTAACTCTATCCATGCAAATCGTGCCTTCATTCAGCAAAAGAAAGCAGTCCGGGTTATTGCCAAAGCAGATTACAGAGACTCGTGCAAACCCTTATTCAGGATATTAGAAATTCTAACACTTCCTGCACTTTATGTATATTTCTGTTTGATTGAAATACACAAACATATTCATTGCCATACCAAACACGAAGATCTGCATAAATATCCCACCAGAACTAGCTCTCAGCTCATCAATCCCAGACTTCGTCTCGAAACATCATTAAAAAATTCAATCAATTTAAATATATACAATAAAGTGCCTGAATCGTTCAAAAAACTCAGCTACCATGAATTCAAACAAGCTATCAAACACCTCCTATTGGAACATAGCTTTTACTCGGTAGATGAATTTTTGTCAAGTGATCTAACACAATATAATATTCCGTAAACACCACGATAAATGAAAACACCCATCTTTCTACCTCAAACCCATTTCAAACATAATTTGTTATGTGTGCATACATGTTGATTTTAATTGTTATGTTCACAATATTACCATGAGAAGATATTTTACACCCTACTCAAACATATTTTAAACGAGAATCTGTTGTGTAAACCATAATTTGCTGTGTATGTATATATGTTTTATTTTTTATTTGTTATATTCACAATAACCCTATATGTTATTTTAACTACGGACATGTTCCAAACTTGACGTGTGTAATGAAAGAAATATTCAAAAACACCAATAAAATTCTATTCTATTCTATTCTATTCTATTCTATTCTCATGACGATGAGAGAGGATTCCTGAAAACTTTTTGAAAATCGATTACTTAGATGGATCCGAAATTTATTATTGTAGCCCACATTATTCCGATTTTTTTTTTCAAAGTATTGCATAAATTTGAAATATAAGTACTCGGGAACTTCACGCTAACCACAAAACTGTAGTTATATCATATTGAAGTTTGAAGAATTTACCTTGAAGCAGAGTGTCTCTTCATTAACGGCAATGTATAAAAAAAGCAATATCACCGAAGTTGACAACTATAGGCATATAACCTTGCTCTGCAACATATCCAAATTATTTGAAAAAGTTGTAGCAGTCAGAATAATTGAACATTTGGAAAACAATAACATACTCTGTATATCTCAGCACGGATTCAGAAAAAATAAATCCACCGAAACAGCTCCTCATCACCTACTTAGCTATTTACAGTGAGATTGACAACACCAAATATGTCATATCACTGTTCTTTGATCTATCAAAAGCTTTCGGCACAGTGTGCCCTGAATTTCTAATCCAAAAATTATTAAATCTTGGTTTTCCTAGTAATATAGTAAAATGGATAGAATCTACCATGAGAAATAGAAATATGATCGTAGTATGTAATGGGTCATCCTCAGAGCCAAGAAACATTGAACTTTGTGTGCCGCAAGGTTCGGTCCTGGGACCTACCTCTATGTGAATGACTTACCACAACATATTGTGGCAGACCACGTCACAATGTTCGCAGACGATACAACCATAACCATATCTGGTCAAAATGCGGAGCAACTCGTTAATAAATCTGAAAGTATTGTTGAACATTGCAGTATATGGTTTCAAAAAAATTAATTGATTCTGAACACTTCTAAATCAATTTCTGTGAGATTCCCCAGATGATATGTTCAAAATAGACGAAATCCAAATTTCACAAGAAGTTAAATTCTTGGGTAGCTAGTACCTAGATTCCATCTTAAACTGGGAAAAACAAGTGTACCATAGTTGCGCAAACTTAAACAAAGCATATTATGCTATAAAGTACTACTAAGTATTCATGATGCAATGGTCTACTCCCACATCAGCATCAACATTATGGCTTGGGGGAGAGCAAGGGATTTTACAAGGATCTTTATAGCTCAGAAAAGAAATATAAGACTCATATTTAACTTGGATTTTCGAGAAAGCTGTCGTCCCACTTCCATAGGAGAAAAATATTGACAGCACCTTCGAATTTTTATCCTCAAATTTGTTATGTTCGTGAGGCAAAACTCCGTAATATATACGAAAAATGCATCAGAGCACGGGAAGGAATTCTCTTTGCAGATGCCGCCTTGACATAGGCGTCGGTATATTATTTTTCAGTGGTATTTTTTGAGTTACTCACTCTTACAATCATAGCAATTGATCACCCCATGTAAAAGTAGACACATGTTATCTCAACTGAATTTTATTATTTGTTTCGGAAGGTCTCCAGAAATCCATATTGATAAAATTATTTTCAATGGATAATTCCTAACTTCACCAACACACGGCACTGATTAAGGAATATTGTGAACTCGGGAAATCATGCGGCTTCAGATAACATGTGTCCAATCCAGCTGGCCGATTTTTTATCACTTAAATATATTTGATAGCGCCTTTACTAATAATCTGAGCAACTAGATACACACGCCTGAACTTTTTTATGATTGTACCAGGAACGCTGTGAAAGTAAAAACACTAGTGGTATATAAATTCCTCATTTGCCGGGCAGTGCATATGAGCACTCCTCGTAGTGCTCTTATTTTTATTGCCGTTCCAATTGGGATTAGAATAACTATACCTTGAGTATCAAAAATGGCAAATAAAGTATTAATATGATTATTATGATTATTATAATGCGGAGAAACACAAAATGTTGCTCAGATTTGAGAAAAAACTCATCAACAAGATTGCATAATGAATTCGGAAAATATAATCCATTTCTCCTTCCAACAAAAGTTAAAAACATTAAGATGAATGTGGAGAGATCCCAAAAAGTCAATCTTGTTAATAACACTAGTTCTATTTCTAGCGTGAATTGAATTTTGGGGTTGAAACTATTAAAGATGTGTAATATGACTGTTACAAAAAGAATAAAAATAAAAAAGAAAAAATAGCACGCTCACCATTTTGAAGCATCTTGTAATTTCGATTCGGTAAAAATTCTAGAAAGAGAGACATCTTATCCAAAGAGATTGTTAGGAGAAATGATCCAAATCAACCTCCATGAAAATAGTGTAAACCAAAAAAGCGACACCCAAAATTTGACCAAAATATATACACATATTCTAGAAAGGTACAAATGAAGGAACAGATTTCCGAACAATAGATAAATCAGTTTGTGGTTTTTATAGCTACACAGCGCTCGAATATTTCAGGGAAATGTTCAGTTGCTTATTGACTATACGTACGTTTATATTTTAATGTCTCTGTGCTTGTTTTAAAGTTTGTAATGTGTATTTTACCGACAGGAATTTGTCTCGATCACCACCTCGCAACAATTGTCTGAAGGTGAATACATAATCAGGATTAACTTAATTTCAAAGGTGGGTCATAGAAATTAAGTTCCGTTTTCCGTCTACTACATGTAACTATTGTCATTTCAGCTTTGAAAAAGGAATAAACGATTCCGAAACGTTAGCAATAAAAAAAATAGTTTTACACCCTGATCCCGATTCCCGTGAAATCCAACTAAATTTGAACTTGTGGGACGAAAAATCATTTTGAAACTTAATTATGTTTAATTTATGCCAGGTCCACCTTATATTCCGCATACCGGTTTCAAGCTTTTGGCCCTCATCAGTACGGTGTAGTCACCAATCAGAGATCTAAAGACCTCTGGCCGAAGCGAGACCCAACACAAATGAAAACATCATCAAGCTTAAATCACCTGTAGGTACGCAGGAAAAACAAACTTTCAACTGGCGGTACCTAGTGATAGAAAGAAACACTCCATACTAGTAAACTATCTCGATAGGATTATATTTGGATAGGAGTGGCTGTATGCCCGACAAGGCGTATACATCAAACAAGAGAGCCATGTGAAGTGTAATATTAGAAAACAAGGGACTTTACAAAAAAAATCAATATAAAAAAGTTATCCTATTGAGATAGATTATTAGTATGTAGTGTTTCTTTCTGTCACTAGGTACCGCCAGTTGGAAGTTACTTTTTCCGGCGTACCTACAGGTGATTTAAGTTTGATGATGTTTTCAATTGTGTTGGGTCTCGCTTCGGCCAGAAGTTTTCAGATCTCTGACTGGTTACCACTCCGTACTGATGAGGGCCAGAAGCCTGAAACCGGCGGATTGTTGGGCGGACCTAGCATAAATTAAACATAATCAATTCATAAAACGTTTCGATATAATTTATCTCTGGGTAAAAACAATATATTTTTTTTGTAAACCAGTGTAATTAATATACCATTCAAGAACAAATTCTGATAAGGATTATAACAGTAAATCAATGTTCCTGAATCCGTACACCGATATTAAAAAACTGAAAAACAGAAATTCTCTGGTGCTGATGATATTCCTGGACTAATCTTAAAGAAGGTTATTGATAGTGTCCTGATTTCCATAACATATCTTATAAATTTATCAGGAAAATATCCAGGAAATCTCAAAATTGTGAAAGTACTGCTGATTGTAAAAATAAAACCCCACTGCAATGAAAAATTGGCAAAGGTCAAGGAAATGAGATCACCCAGTATCTTCAAAATTTCCACAGGCGCTTCAGAAGACGATAAAAACAGTATAGCAATCGAAAAGTTATCGCGGAAAAGATAATTTTAGGAGATATGGGCCCCCGAAAGTCTATAAAACGAGGTTATGGAATATCACTTTTGGAAACTGCAAACTGATTTAGGAATAGCTTTCTACGCTAAAATATTAACTGTACACTCATTTGACGTTTTAGAAATATTTAAATCATGTTCGACAAAGTCATGAAAAACTCCGATTACGTTTTATTTAATTTTTCATATGAAATATCAAAAATCAAATATTGGTGGTTGCATTGTGCTTTGATCTTGGCGTTTTATGGACATGCCAGTTTGCCAACTATTCAAGTAAATTGGGCCAATCCGGATTTTCGCAAAATTTTCACGGAATGTTCACGAAATAATCACAAAATTATCACAGGTGCTTCAAAACTCGATAAAAACTCTTAGGCAATTGATAATCCAGCGCAAAAAATTTAATTTGGAAATTATGGCCTTTTAAAGTAAAAAAAAGTGTGGTTTCGCTTCTTCAATATTAGAATGTGTAGATGGTTTCCAACTTGTCCTTCTGTTCGTTAGCAGCATATTTGCGTATTCGTTGGCCCATTAATTTTTTTTCACCAAATATACTTGATGTGGACGATAACATGTTCATTACATTTTTTCATAACTGAGGAGTTTTTGAAATTAGCTGGGAGGTTATACGATCCCCGAAAACAGGCCGACGATTTCATCCATATGGCAAATGAAGATGAACAGAGTGAATTGGAAGATTATTGAATCACTTCACTTCTGAAAAAGGCGCTTTTCAGGGCCACCAATATTTTTCTAAAACGTCATGATTACGAGCGCAGCGAAGCGTCGCTTCGTAAGGTTAATTGGGTTGCATTCAACTTGGATAGCAATGTTAGCCAAGTTAGATTAGGTTGTGTTCCTTCTTCTTAAATAACTAATTGGTTGAAGCGAGGCGTCGGGTTGTGAGGTTGATTAGCATGCTTTCAAATTGGATAACAAGGTTAGTCAAGTTAGGTAAGGTTGTGTTCCTTCTTTCTACGTAAGAAATTGGTTGGATAGAAATGTTCGCGAGCGGAGCGAAGCGTCGCCTTGTAAGGTTGATTAGCTTGCATTCAACTTGGGTAACAAGGTTAGCCAAGTTAGATTAGGTTGTGTTCCTTTTTTTACGTAATAAATTATTGGATGTTTTCTCGTATGCCTGGCATACGAGAAAACATTCAAGCCAAATGCGTTTCTTGGTCCGATTTACTATTACCTAAAACAAAATAATCTGAAGTCACATTATTTTAATATGGTTGGTAACTTTCTAAATCCGGCACATCAACTTCATGCCTAATTTTCAAAAGCTATTAGACACTCCCAAGAAGCGTGCTGATAAATTATTTGCATTTCAAACTTCTATTGATACATATTTACACCAGAAGTATCAGATCGTCTTTTAACGCTGTAATAGTTATAATTTATATGCTCAAATATGTATGTCGCGTTGAATTTCAGTACTTTCTTTTCCCCTTGGAGACATAGGCAACGTCGCATATCAATAAACTTCAAGATCCACGAGATTTGGTTAAACATAAGACAATCACCAACGTTTGATTTTTGACATTTCTTCTGTAGAATATGAAAAGTGTGAAGTTCTTTCATCACTTTATCGAAAATTAAGTGACTTTAATATTACTAAAACGTTGAATGAGTGTGCAGTTACTATTTTAGTGTGAAAAGAAATTGTTTATATCAGTTTACAATTTCCAAAAGTGATATCCCATAACCTCTCTTTATCTTTTCCGCGCAAAATTTTCGATTGCTATACTGTTTTTACCATGTTTTGAAGCATCTATAAAAATTTCGTGAAGATACTAAGTGATCTCATATTCTTGACCTATTCCGAAAAATTAGAGACCCAATGTAGTCGCCTGCAATCTCTGTAGAATAATTCTGAACAGACTTCTGAATTTTGTGGTATTGGATGATAATCAGCATGATTCTTGTCAGCAAAATCGACATCAACGGCTCTACATTTATTTTGCGATTAAAACAGAGTTTTTAAATGCGTCAGTCACGAAATATTATGGTATGTATGGTTTACGAGGTAACTTTATTCGTATAGGGCAGTTATTGTTTCGAGTTTTGCATATTAAATTTTAATTGAAAAGTACTCGCGAATTTCACGTTAACCACGTACCTGTTCGTTATATCATGTCAAAACCTTAAGAATTTACCTTGAAGCAGCGTGTCTCTTCATTAACGGCGATGTATAATGCGAAGAAACACTGAATGTTGCTCAAATTTGAGAAAAATCTCATTAACAAGATTGCATAATGAATTCGCAAAATATAATTCGTTTCTCCTTCCAACAAAAATTAAAAGATATGAAAGTGGAGAGATCCAAAAAAGTTAATTTCGTTAATAACACTAGTTTACACGATTTTTTATCCAAAGTTGAAACCAATGTGGATTAGTAGCGTAATCAGCCCCCAGTTGGATACTGAAGTGAAAAAAAAAATTAGGACGTAAATGTTTTGAAATATTTATTTGGAACATAAAAAAAATCAAAAATGACTTAAATTACTCTGTCTTTTGTATGTTTTGTAGACCAGAAAATATAATTCGCTCCTCCTTCCAACAAAAATAAAAACATCAATATGACAACTCGTCAGTTCACAATAATTACAAACATTTATTTAGCACTGCCGTATGTTGACGCATCCAGTGGAGACTGAATATAAAAATTTGCACACTCATCCGGTGACCGGAAATTACTCAAATCGCATAAAACGTTAATTAGCAATATCTCCTTGGACATAATTGCAAACATTGTGCAAATTCCAGGTATATTCCCTAACTTCTTTTCTACATCCCTTGTAAAATTTGCACACGAAATTTTCAACCGAGAATACGAATAATCCTTGATTATGTTGATTATGTTTGCCTTTACGCCAAGGCTAACCTTTCATGCCAGCGTGAAGAGAGTTTGGAACCGAAAGACTTTGATGTGATGTGGTTCAAGCTATCTGATACCAAACTGACTAAGTTCCTCTGCTGCCTTTATCTATCACCTAATGAACCTTCATATAACGACCTCTTTGAGTTTTTATCACTCAAACTGGACTACATTCAGGAGAACCATCCAACAGCTGAAACCATAATCATGGGAGATTTTAATGTACATAACGCTGCCTGGCTCAAATTCTCTAACAAAACAGATGATGCAGGTCGTCAAGCCGAGGCCTTCGCCATCACTCATGGTCTAGAACAACTGGTCGAGCTACCAACCCGCATCCCTGATGTCAACAACCAGTCTGCCAATACACTAAATCTTTTCCTCACCACCAATCCTGACCCGTATAGAATAGAAGTTTGTGCCCCACTTGGAAACTCTGACCACACCCTCATCTCCACAACATGCTCTTTCCATTTACCATCGAGCTGCACAATACCACCCCGTCTCATGTGGCATTACAATTCGGCCTGACTGGGAAGGTCTTCGTATGTTTTTCTCAGCGTTTCCATGGAAGAGAGTTTGTTTCTCTTCAGTAGATCCAACACGATGTGCTGAGACAATTTCTGAAATCATCATGTTGGGGATGCAAACTTACATACCGAATACCGAAAGAAGAACATCATCCGATAAGACCTGGTTTAACAGAAACTGCTCTAGAGCTGTGGCTTCCAAACAGGCAGCATACCATCGATGGCTAAAAAATCCGGGCCCTGAGACCAGAGCAGCATATGTCGAGGCTAGAGGCATATGTAAAGAGACAATAGAATGCCTCAAAAGATGCCCACAAAGCCAAAATAAGATCAAACTTGCTGAATGTCCTAACGGATCCCGTTCATTTTGGTCTTTCGTTAAAGCTGTGGGAAGAAATTTCACTTCCAGCTCATTTCCCCCTAACCAAAGAAGATGGAACACTAGCAACGACTGCCCAGGAAAAGCCAATTCTTTGCGCACCTATTTGCTGGAAATTCCACTCTAGATTCATCGGGAAAACAACCCCGAACATTACACCTATTGACAGTCACATGCCCGAGATCACCTTTCGCCAACGTACTATCAGAAAGATTTTGCTGGGTCTCAACACCAACAAAGCCTGTGGATCTGACGGAATCCCGCCGATTGTTCTCAAGAAATGTGCCCCGAACTAACACCTGTTCTTTGCAAGTTGTTCAACCACTCTTAAAATTTTGGGGGGTATTTCCGTCCAATTGGAAAATTGCAAGAGTACAGCCAGTCCCTAAAAGGCAAAAGGCCCTACCTAGCAACTACAGACCTATCGCACTGCTATCTATTATTTCAAAGGTCATGGAAAAGCCATCAACATCGAGCTCATGAAATATCTGGAAGACTCAGGAATTGTCAACGATAGGCAATATGGCTTCCGCCATCAGAGATCAACTGGTGACCTGCTCGCTTACGTCTCACATATATGGCAGCTATCTATTGAAAAGCATGGAGAAACTTTAGCTGTGGCATTAGATATCTCCAAGGCGTTCGATCGAGTTTGGCACCAGGGACTCCTCGCCAAGCTTCCGTCTTATGGCTTGCCCCCTCAGCTGTGTTCTCTGCTTGCTAGTTTTCTCTCAAACAGGTCTCCATGTAGTGGTCGATGGAGTTTCATCTGACACTCTACTCATAAATGCTGGTGTTCCGCAAGGATCCATTCTCGCACCAACACTATTTCTACTTCACATCAACGACCTGTTGAAAGCAACTTCATGTCCAGTACACAGCTTTGCTGATGATAGTACCCTCCATACCGCTTTCTCTTCCAGGGCCCCTATATCAGCCCGTGAAACCAGAAATGAACGAGGAAGAAATGTTAATAATATAAATATGGACTTGGCAACAATTCTCGAATGGGGATCTAATAACTTGGTAGAATTCAATGCAAACAAAACACAAGCATGTCTTTTCTCTAGAAAAGCCGATCTCACTGTGCCTAACATAACTTTGTCAGGAGTAACCATACCACTGAAGCCATCCATATCGATGCTTGGTATTACTATCAGCAATAACCTTTCCTGGGAAAATCACGTGAGGTCCATTGCCAAAAGTGCATCCCAAAAACTTGGTTTTCTGTTTCGTGCCAAGAGCTATTTCACCCCCAGTCAGCTGCTTATGATCTATAAGGCACAGATCCGACCTGTCCTGGAATACTGTTCCCATATTTGGAGTGCGGCACCTAAACATATCCTGAGGCTATTGGATTCTGTCCAAAAAGGGCAATTCGTCTCGTCGGTGATGCCTCGCTTACAAACTCGCTCACTTGTCTGGAACACCGTAGAAAAGTTGGCGATTTGTCTCTATTTTATAGATATTTTCATGGGCGATGCTCTTCTGAAATATCAACAATCGTTCCTGCTTTGGCAGTCTCTTCGAGATTAACCCGTCAAGTTCAGTCATCACACCCCTTCGTGGTCACTTTGGAAACCTGCAGAACATCACTTTCCAAAGACTCGTTCATCCAACGAACAGCGAGGCTTTGGAACTCATTGCCTAGGGAGGTGTTCCCCGAGGCATACAACCTTCAGAAATTTAAGAAGAACACCAACTCCTACCTTCTTTCCCTAGGTTCCCACGATGTTCTCTGAACATTACAGGATATCCCTTTTCGTTGGAACCAGAACATAAAAAAAAAAAAAATTGGTTCTAATTATGGTAACAAAATTGCAAACATTGTGCAAAGCATTTTTGGGGTGACGGAACCATGATTTTAACACAAATTTGCACAATGTTTGCAATTTGCGCTAATTATAACGTTTTTATGTCCCCTTTCGGGTTCCTCCATCATTTCTTCGAAGTTTTTCGCGTCTCGTCCCTCTTCGCTCATCGGTGGTGGTGTTTTTTTTCGATGTTAGTTCTGTCAGAGGTCCCTACTGGGGTTCCTCCGTCTTGAATAATGGGGTGCCTACTTGGTTCCTCTGGTTCACTTCCCCGAGGCTTAAGCCTTTGCCTCCCCGCCCCCCGCATCAGAGGCATATTTCGAGATTTCTATGATTTGGGAGCCCGGAGCGGCCGGTCTGGTACCCCTGGTTTGGGTTCCAGAGGTCCCTGGTTCGGTTCCCCTGGATATTATTTTTTGGGCGATTGGCCCTTCAAGAACCGTTACAATTGCCTGTGAGGCGCTGTAGTAGTCGAAGACCATACTTCTCTTCTTTTCCCTCCCAGATCCTCCAAGAGGAGCCTGCGAGTCCTGGATTCTGTCTTCTCAGTCTGTTTATGATGTCCTGGTTGGGCGAGAATCTTTTACCTGGTATCCAGATCAAGGCTCGGCGGAGCCTCAGCCTTGCTGGATTTATCACTACCAGAGTGACATCTTTCCAGGGCTTGATGTTCTTAAGTTTCCTAGCGAGCCACTCCTTTGAGTTTTCGTTGGCTGCTGTTATCAACAGCCGCCTACGCCACAGTCTGGTTGACTGAAACTGGGGGTGAGGTTCCCATTTCGGTTTCCGCAATGGCATCTAAAAACTCTGGACCACAGCTGGTCCTTACTGAAGCCAGCCTCAGCTTGGTTTCCACGGCTGATGACCAGCTGCAAGGATTTAACCCCAGTGGCTATCTGCGAATAGTCAGTCCTCCACTGACTGGATTATCCGGACCTCTGACGTTGACTTCCCTTCTGGAGTCCACTGGGGTTGTTTCTGGAGTCCTGCCCCTTTTGGATGCAGGATTGCTTAAGTGAGGAATAGATACAAGAAAAGCAAAAAATCAAATCAGATTCTAGTAGAGTTTAGTTTTTAGTCGAAGGGATATAGGTGAGTTAGAGTTTGCAAACCCAGCTGCTCCGACACGGTAGGTGAGTATCTTATCTCACTAAAAAAGTAAACAATCTCCCTTTGATCGATCTCCGGTGTGTCCACATTTCGACTTAATGATGATGATTTAATTATCTGCTCACAAAGCGCATTCAGCTATTCTGAGAATGTTTCTATTTTCTTCGACTTGCTCTAATACGATAAATCATAGAAAAATCGAATTTAAACGGTTTTCTTCACATAAAGGATTCAATATAAAATTGAACCAGGGAATGGTAGATCTCAGGTGAAAAACAACTACTTTCCTGGCAAATACCACGCAGAACGTTGAATGATATTCACCTGAAAATCCATGCATACTTCCATATAATATCAATGGACATTGAATGCAAATGTTTCTTTCTGATAAGCTCGATTATGTTCAATTTATGTCGTGTTCACCTAACAATCCGCATACCGGTTTCAGGCTTCTTGGCCCTCATCAGTACGGAGTACTGAGCTTATCAGAAAGGAACATTTGCATTCAATGTCCATTGATATTATATGGAAGTATGCATGGATTTTCAGGTGAATATCATTCAACGTTCTGCGTGGTATTTGCCAGGAAAGTAGTTGTTTTTCACCTGAGATCTACCATTCTCTGGTTCAATTTTATATTGAATCCTTTATGTGAAGAAAACCGTTTAAATTCGATTTTTCTATTCATTCCACTTCACACGGCACTTATCTTTCACTATATGCTAGACGGGCTTGCCACTCCTACTGAGAAGGAATCTTTTATTCAGAAACCTATCGAGGTGGGAGATTTTCGGAGTGTTTCTTTCTGTCACTAGGTACCGCCAGTTAGAGTTTATCTTTTCCGGCGTACCTATAGGTGTTACAAGCTCGATGATGGTTTGTTTACGTTGTGTCTCACTTCAGCCAGAGTTCTTTGGACCTTTGGCTGGTTGACTACTCCGTACTGATGAGGGCCAAGAAGCCTGAAACCGGTATGCGGATTGTTAGGTGAACACGACATAAATTGAACATAATCGAGCTTATCAGAAAGAAACATTTGCATTCAATGTCCATTGATATTATATGGAAGTATGCATGGATTTTCAGGTGAATATCATTCAACGTTCTGCGTGGTATTTGCCAGGAAAGTAGTTGTTTTCACCTGAGATCTACCATTCTCTGGTTCAATTTTATATTGAATCCTTTATGTGAAGAAAACCGTTTAAATTCGATTTTTCTATTCATTCCACTTCACAGGCACTTATCTTTCACTATATGCTAGACGGGCTTGTCACTAGGTACCGCCAGTTAGAGTTTATCTTTTCCGGCGTACCTATAGGTGTTACAAGCTCGATGATGGTTTGTTTACGTTGTGTCTCACTTCAGCCAGAGTTCTTTGGACCTTTGGCTGGTTGACTACTCCGTACTGATGAGGGCCAAGAAGCCTGAAACCGGTATGCGGATTGTTAGGTGAACACGACATAAATTGAACATAATCGAGCTTATCAGAAAGAAACATTTGCATTCAATGTCCATTGATATTATATGGAAGTATGCATGGATTTTCAGGTGAATATCATTCAACGTTCTGCGTGGTATTTGCCAGGAAAGTAGTTGTTTTTCACCTGAGATCTACCATTCTCTGGTTCAATTTTATATTGAATCCTTTATGTGAAGAAAACCGTTTAAATTCGATTTTTCTATTCATTCCACTTCACACGGCACTTATCTTTCACTATATGCTAGACGGGCTTGCCACTCCTACTGAGAAGGAATCTTTTATTCAGAAACCTATCGAGGTGGGAGATTTTCGGAGTGTTTCTTTCTGTCACTAGGTACCGCCAGTTAGAGTTTATCTTTTCCGGCGTACCTATAGGTGTTACAAGCTCGATGATGGTTTGTTTACGTTGTGTCTCACTTCAGCCAGAGTTCTTTGGACCTTTGGCTGGTTGACTACTCCGTACTGATGAGGGCCAAGAAGCCTGAAACCGGTATGCGGATTGTTAGGTGAACACGACATAAATTGAACATAATCGAGCTTATCAGAAAGAAACATTTGCATTCAATGTCCATTGATATTATATGGAAGTATGCATGGATTTTCAGGTGAATATCATTCAACGTTCTGCGTGGTATTTGCCAGGAAAGTAGTTGTTTTTCACCTGAGATCTACCTTTCTCTGGTTCAATTTTATATTGAATCCTTTATGTGAAGAAAACCGTTTAAATTCGATTTTTCTATTCATTCCACTTCACATGGCACTTATCTTTTACGATAAATCATGTTTACATTATGTTCATCATCCTAATGGTCATGGTAATGGAGCGGTAGTTATACAAGTAAGGCCCCTATTCAATATCATGTAAATAATCTGAATGACCAATAAATAATTTCCCTATTACTTTTATAACTCTAATGCGATGAGCGTCGAAAAAAACAATAAATGTATCTTCAAAATGGATCACCTTTATTATCGCGACAGAAAATAACTGAGATATCAAGAAATAGTTAATGCAAAACTACCACGAGTTGAAATGGAACACGTCGCTTAACACTTCCTTCGAATACGAATACAACAAAAAGTAAAGGATACTATAAATAAATGGGAATGGGAATCTACAAAATCTATAAAAACCTAGAGGAACCAAACAATTGAAATTGATTTCACCAAATTAATTTTTCTTCGCGAAAAGAAAATATTCAATATAAATATCCAAAATATCTGAAAAGTAAATAAATCACATTTATAAAAAAAAGTTCATATATCAATTGTAAAAACAGAACAAATGTAAGCTTTTATTGTATGCGAATCCATTTTTATACGGATAGTATTATTAATTCTGGTTTTCAGTACCAATTTTTGGCTATGCGAAGATTCTGCATATATTAAATTGATTTCTTTGAATAATCTTGATGGAAACGAGACTGAAATCCATAATTGTTGTAATCATGAACGTGATGAATTAAGATGTTGTTTTTGTTTGTGATTTGAATATTGTTTATTAATTGATATTCGAGTAATCATCGATACCGGTGACCTTCATTGCGACATGATACGCAGGCAGATATTACTATCTTGAGTAAACGGGGATAAGACGTATCACGGATAAAAAAAGTAAATTTTGAAATGGAATGATGGAATTAGCGGAATGATTCGTCAAACTCACAGGATATTCCAACGAATGTGAATAATAGTATATTAAACAACATGTTTAAATAAACATTTGAGAAAATTAAGACAAGCTCTTATACAAATGCACTAACAAGTAAAAAATAATTTCTTCAATTGTTTGACCTAGGTTATTCTGTGAGTAGCAGATTCAAATTCTTGCCACGCAAGAATACCTATTTTATATTCGCGGCAAGCTTTTAAATCTGCTACTAACAGCCGCCATCTTGAATTCGTGTTTTTTGACAAAAAAATCATGATCTCCGACCCCAAAAACCTTCACATACCAATTTTTATTAGAATCCGGCCATAACCACAAAAATTGTGGCCATATTGGAGCCGCCATCTTGAATTTTGGGATCTCTGACCCCGAAAACCCCCACATACCAATTTTGAATAGAATCGAACCATAATCACAAAATTCGTCCGCCATATTGTTTTTTCTCTAGCAAATTCCTTAATGCACCAAAATTATGAACACCTGCCAAATTTCATGTTGACCGGACAAGTAGAAGTGGGTCAAATTTAACTTGTTAGATTTGATTACAAACCCACAAAAAGACATTGGGACAGGTGAAACTAAACAACAACTTACGATTGGTCTTACCCATCAATCGTTAGTTCAATTAACTCCATCACCTGTAATTTCTAGCAAACATTCTGAAGTACGCTTTTGAAAATAGCACAATTACAATATTCGCTGTGAGCAAGACTGGTAATGACTCGATAACTGAAGTTTTCCTAGTTCATTCCTAATACTCACTGTGTAACAATTTCAATTTTTTCACAATTTCTAAATAATCTACCACGATGTAACAATTCTGTGCTTTTGTGCTCACTACTGTTCCAGATAAATCGAAGTTTTTTTCTGTAAAAAAAGTAAGTAAATGAAAAAAAATATTTGTGTTGATACGAAAGTTCACCGCATTTGGAGGTTATGCACGTCAAGTTATAGATATTTTGAATATCATAAGGTAATGCTACTTCTGTGTACTTTTAGGTACGGCAAGTAATGTGCTTGCTCGTAAGTTTATCAAGGTCGCAAGTTCATAAGGCCTTGAGAACATAAAAGAAGTGAGGGCAAAAGTACCCATATAACCCTGGCTAGCTTTAACCTGACGGGAAACCACTAAATAACATCAGATTCAACGCAAAACTATTTAATGGAATTCTCAAATAATATAATAATCGGAAAAGGAATGAGTTTCACAATTTTAGTTGAATATGAGATCCCTCTTTTACCCTTGCAAGAATGTGAGAACGTTGAATGGTTCCTAAATAATACTAACACGTTCAACTCTCTCTAACACGTATGATTGTCAACAAAATATTGGGTATTGTTACACAGTGCAAGTAACGATATTCACTCTTAGTACTTATTAGTGCATTACATTTAACATTAGTTCACATGTCCTTTGTCCCATTACCTTTGTAACCAATACCAGTTCGAGAAAATTAAAACACAAATCCAAAGGTACTTATCTTTGCCCTGATAGACTACTCGGAAAAACATCAAAAATATATCTGTCTCCTGTTTATAAGGCTGATCAGTTTACAAACAGTCCAGGCGTTCCCGAACTCTCAGTTTAAGTCGCTATTTGCTTTTTACCACTGGCTCAACACCGTCCCACGGAACTTGGTTATACTTTTACTGACCTCTTCTAGGCGATCAAATGGAAAACGAAAAACATCTCAAATATGTATGGAAATGAAACCTCACGTCCCGGAATTAGAGATTGAAATTTCGTGGAATAACAGAACACTTATCTATTAAGCAAAAAACAAGGTCAAAGTCTTACCCACTTAGGTATCTCTTTGCTGCAGCTTAGGTATGTGATGCCGATGGAAATTATAAAATGTACACGTACTATTTTTGATACTATTCCTGCAATGGACTAGACAGCAATAAACGAAGGCTTATTATTATTATGTATGCTTGTGATACTACTAAGATGTCTAAAAACCATGGTGTATTCACTTATACCCGTAAAATATTGGGACAAACTGGGGGACACCAGCCCACTTGATAAAGGGAGTTATCTAGAGTTTCAGATGGCGCCGACGTCCTTTCTTGTCATAATTCAGTAAACTGCAATTACAGACCACACAGGGTGTTTTTGTGATTTGTGTCTCTGATCCGTTCTGTGATTGTGCTTTTGTCGCCTTTAAGGTTATGTCAATTCGTTGTGAAATATTTTGAGGTTGATCGATCGATGTAACATATTTCAGAACAAACTATTCCATGTACTTATGTCAGTGTAATATAGAATTTTCGAGAGGTGTTCCGAAATAATTCTAATTATGAACCGTACCAATTTATTTTGTATGGTGAATGTTCTATTGGTCGGCTCCACCGAGTTGGTACTTATGTATTTCTGCCCCTGTTTGCTCATGATGAAAATCTTATGATGGAGCAGATAATGATTTTATGTGCTGTAAATTACATACAATTACTTAATTCAGCATTAAAACCAATAAAAGTACGGGAGATGCAGCAATCTCTTTCGCTTTCTGAAAAATCTATATTCTAGTCTGAAGAAAGTGTTTTGCGACATATCTAAAGCTTCTGACTATTACATAAGCTTCATCTCTACAGCTTCAGAGGACGAAGAAAAATAGCTTAAAATAATGCCTTACTTAGAAATTGCTTGCAGAAAAAAGTTATAAACTTATATTCGTGCACTGCTTGTTTATTAATTGTTTAAACAATGAAAAACAATATTGTTAGGCAAATTTTACCCAAATTGATGCTATAGGAGTTTTTGAGGTCGCTGAACCAGAATATGACATTGAAAAAACGATGGCGTAGCCAGTCGTAAAGGTAGATTTCATGAATGATAATTTACAGCTACCTATTTTTTATTTATGTGTAGGTATATCTCGGACAAAAAATGTTCGGGTGAAAGTTGTGGAGCTAATGAAGCTCTATCAAACAACTTATAGTTTGCCGATATTGGGAATGGAAATGAAATATTGTATTTTTGTTTCATTCGGTTGAAAAATGTGACAAATTTCGTTATATCCCAATATAAGTTTCAATATCACATTTTAAACTAGAGTTTTTGAAGCATGGCCTCAAAATTAAAATTTGTAATTTTTTTAAATTATTCAATATTTTGAACTCTGTATTTTTCGAAATAAAATTTCATTTTTTTTCAAATTGTCCTTTTTTCATTTGTCATTTTAAGCGTAATCTGTGAAAATTTCAGATGTTTATCTTGAAAATAAAAAAAAATATGATTTTAGACAGAATTCTGCTTTGACGTAAATTCATTCACGTACTATTCCCATACATAGTTTCTCACTTTTGAAACCATGATTTCTCGTTAGCTGCATTTTTTTTCTTTCGGTTGAATTTTTGTTATGTTGATTTAATCAATTAGATTAAAAGTTATAACAAATTTAGTGTAAAGTGCTCGTGGCTGCGTGCTCCTCCAGCGCCGCACTTCAGAGTCGCCACCTCACATTTTTTCCTTACGTTAGCAAAAAAATTCTGCAACTTACAGTTTTTATTTTAAAGAAAAATTTTATTTACCATTTTTGCGAGTGGCACCATTATTTATGAATTTTTTTAATATTCAATATACAATGTAATTTTGCAACTTATTTGTTAAATAATAAATTAAGTACGCACTTTACGGTTGGTCAATTTTAATATGTTGTTTCCTACATCATCACTAATGTACAGTAGAAAGTTCCCACAGTCCCCTAACTCTCTGAAGCTAAAATTCAATATTACTCCACTACTAGTAAAATGACTCGTATATGTATAAATTAATTAGAATCTTCTCTGAACTACCTTTGCCCATTGTAATCGTTTTTTTCAACTTGTGATTGTAATGTATCTGGTAACTAGCAAGTCAAATAATTTTATTATTACTTTTATATTTATTTTTTATATTATATATATTTTGTATAAAAAATATCCCATGAGATGACAATCTTCTGACTAAAAATATTGGAAAATGCTAAATATGGTGGATATTTTCTTCCAAAGAGCCATGGGACCCTCTGTAACGGTTCGGAATTCACTGGCCAAAATCAAGATATCTTCATAGAATGAAAAGTCCACGCTTACTTGTGGAATTCATGTGTTTATTATCCTAATCATAGCCATTAGCCTTATCGATCTTGGGAGTGGGCCTTGTTCTTCCGAACAACTGCTTGGTTTAGATCGCCCTCCTTCTCCGATTATCTCATGCGGGGTGTTTTTGAAAAATAAAACAGAAGCATTCAGATTATAGTTTTCTCCCCTCACCTTTGTTAGTAGGGCTCACCTTTTCCTGAGCAGTCATTCTAAGATAGCTGGAAGCAGCCTAGACTGTCGCACACCAGGATTCATCGATTCATCAACTTCATCAACAGATTTTATGATATCTACAATGAACTCTCTGATTTTGTTCATATCAGAAGGTTGTAAGAGAGGTAATAGTCCGGCAGAGATGGTCAGTGAATGGCTTGGTAATAGTTTGTATCGGAAAGTTTAATGGAACAATGTCATCGGGGACATTTTCCAATCCCCTCAATTTTCAAGTTAATTCATCATCTAGTGATATCAGTCCACTCTCCTACCTTTTCTCATTCCTCGGTGGAAGTTTCCATGATCCCAAAAAGGCCATTTGAGAAAAAATCGCCAGGTAGACTTCAAGAAAAATCTGATTTTTGACAGACAGATGTAAACATTTTAGTAAGTTTCGGCGATTTCATCTCATTTTCGCGCCAACTGTTCTGAGCGGGATCTTGTAATCTTTGTAAGCGATCAATTCACAATTTTTTGCATGAAGTAATGTTGACAGAAAAAGAAAATTTCATAGGTTTGAAGATTGACATTTTGCGTGACACAAACAACAAACATTCCTTAACCGCGCCATCTACTAATGAAGTTCTAAGCAGAATTTATCGTTTTTCATTTGTTGTCCCCCAAAAATTCTAAATAAAATCGAATCAGTGAATACACCAGGGTTTTTGGGCATCTTAGATACTACCCAACTGTGACCGTTGACATTACGATTACCAGGATAATTACCGACTCCTGTCATAGTTTCATCTATCTCCTCCAGCCTAATGCACACAGCGAATAAAGCATACTTTTACCACAGAACACCCTCTCTACACAGAAGCAAGTAAAAGACGGCACTTTGATCTCAAGCGGCGGATTTTCGAGACCTTCCTTCTCTACTAGGTGGTACATCTGTCACTTTTGATTGGCAAATTTAAATTAAAGTTCTAGGTGCACCTAGTTTTATCATACTTCCCAGTTTCGTTATCAATTCGATTGGAAAATATATTCTGGGTTTCCTTCTCAATCACCTGCGAAGAGCGAAATCAAAATGGACACTTCAAATGCAAATACGAATAAATCAGCGGGAAGTTAGGATTTGACGTTGACAAATGTACCACTTAGCATAGCACAAGCGCTGTCGAATGAAGTTTGGACGGGAAGGCGGACTTACGCTTCTGTGTAGCTAGGGTGTTCTGTGCTTTTACCTCATCTCAGATTCTGTACTACCACCCAATTTTGTTTTGATCTCGTTAGATTTTGTATCTCTGTTCACACATTGCACCTTATAATAGGCATTTTAGAATCAAAGTGGGATGAAATCCAAGAGTTCACCACCTTATCGAAAAAAATAATGTATTCAGTTAATCAACTTTATATTCGACATTACATATTTTAGTTTCAATGGCAAATTCTACAAACAGATATTTGGAACACCTATGGGTACTCCCATCAGTGCCATACTAGCGCAGACGTCAGATAACCTGTTGGATACTATAATTCCGAGTCTACCCTTCAGATGTCTGTTGCTATATAAGTATGTCGATGATATAATTTGTGCTGTGCCAAATAACATTAGACATTTTCAACTGTTTTGATACCAACTTGCAATTTACAGTCGAATGTGAAAAAGATCGCAGTCTTCCATTTTTAGACACCAAACTCAAAAGAACTGAAATCAACAGAATAATAATATTGGATTTGCATCAAAAAGATACTGCATATGGAAGATCCATTAATTATTTCTCAAATCATCCCACAAACCAAAAATACAACACAGTAATAAATATGAAAAATATAATCACTAATATATATCATAAAACGCTCCTAGAACAAAATTTGAAGGAACTTTTCGACATTTTCACTAATAATGGTTATCCCAAATATATTCAAAAAAAATCTAATATATACAGGTCCAACATTTACGATGGACCAACTGAAGAATCTAATATAATTTTGAAATACAAAAAAGTCATACATAGAATATAATCACTATTTAAAGAAAAATCACCTCATCAAAATAGCTAAATATAAAATTTTTAACAATTCAAATTTATTTTCCAAAGTTAAAGACAAGACACCTACACTATACAAGAGCAACATCATCTATGAACTTTCCTGTGAACTTTCCTATGAACTTTCTTGTGGGACAGACATCCCAGTGGTTGAAACAACGTTTAACCCAACACAAGAGTGATCGACGTTTAGGAAAAAACTCTTGCGCGGAACATTTTCAAAAACACCGGTCACCAATTCGACTTTTCCAATGTCAAAATACTACAACAGGCAAACAATCACAAAAACAGATCATTCCTAGAAATGTACCATAAAAAAAAGGAAAATACTGTTAGTTATAAATCAGATACAAGTCAACTGAGCAATATTTACTGTAATATTTTACAATTAAATTAGTTAAGTTTGTTGAAACACCCTGTACCTGATATATTTGAGTTTTTAGAAAATTCACCTGCATTCATCAGATAAAAGGAAGAAAGGAACACAGTTGCGGGTATGTGTTCTCGTTATACATGTTTTTTATTAAAAAAAGTTTATTTTTGTAATTTTTGATGGGTACTTGAATACATACAGTCCTAGTCTGAACGTTCTGCTGAACAATCAATGAATGTGTTCATTTTATGTAGTTGACCAACTCTATGTTTTGTAAGTGGTACCTATATTTTTGTTCGTCACGTAATGTAAATATGTCCTTCTTCTAGATTCCTCCTGAAGAAGTTAATAAAGATTAACGAACTATTGAGAATTATGAAAAACGAATTCGTTTTTATCAGTCACAGACCCCATATCTGAAACCTCATCTGTTCCTCAACATATAGTACGTATATATATATATATATATATATATATATAAATATATATATATATATATATATATATATATATATAAATTGTTATGATATCAAATATATGTTAACTATTAAAAGAATAAAAATTTGATAAAATTATACTTATACATCACATGAATACCTGCTATGGTGGTTTAACAATATTTCTGTGCACTTTGCATCTCTGTTAAACCTTGTACCATCTTATGTTCGACGCAGCTCATCAAAGAGTTTAGCAGTGGAGCTTTTCTATTGACATCAATAGGTTTCCTAACTATCGATTTAGATTGCACAACCTATAAAAATAATAGACATCAAAATCTACGCACAAAATCTTAGAATTCAAACAGATGAAAATTACATATAAACAAGAACATCCTGTATGCTGATGTCAAATAATTTCCCATAAAAATGATGAAATATCAAATGTGAGAACAGAAAATGGTTGAATACGAATTTATAACCACTTTGTATAAATAATATGAACTATAGAAATAAAAGCTGTATATAATATAAGTTTCATAGTGTGGAATAAGAAAAGTTTCTTTTAAAAGTGTGCGGAAACTGAAATTTCGTACCCAAAAACAAAAATTGATGGTTGCTACGGGAGGAAGAAAACAGGGTCGAAAAAAATTATTTTGGGGAAAGCATTGGAGAAATTTTCATGAGATAAATCAATTCAAATGAGCAGAAAACAGAGCTGTGAGAGCAATTCCAATCAATAATCGAAACCAAGAAACATCCCACCACTATTTGAGCAAGAAACCACCTACCTGATATCCAGATCACATTCTACATAGGACCTAACCAACAATAAAGGGTCCCAACGTCGGACAGGTTCACTTCCCAAAGCCTTGGACACAGCCACACAAATAAACGAAGTGATATCATTGATTTTGGACAGTTTTTGGGGTCTTTGATAATATTTATCCACAGTGGAACTTTGTTTCGTACTTATGACCACTTTGTCTATATAACATGTGAACATGTATTTGCTACAATTATTCTATCACGCATGAGCAAGTCATGTGATGATTTTTCGAATTCATAGATTCAATTATATCTAATAAGCTAGATATCGCAGGAGTAGGATTTTGAAACTTTTGGAAATTCATTTCAATAAAAGGAAAAAACAAATTGAACTATTTTCTGTTTCGTTATTTATCATTTGATCATATCACGAACTATATTTCCATGAAACAGTAAATTGACTTCAAGCAAAACAATTAGATGGCGCAACTGCAATCCTCCTGAGACGAGCTGCTCTACATAGGCCTACCGACTGAGCTGGGAGGTAATGAAAGAAATGTAAAATGGTGTTTGAAAAAGAGTAAGAACAACATAGCCGGACTTTCTATTGTTATGACAAGTATTTTTTTTAAGAATCAAGTGAAATTGATATATATATATATATATGAGCGATATAGGTACCCCAATTTCCTCATAATTTTTCGACAAATAATTAGTATATCAGGATTGTCATATTTATATATAATATTTTTTACTCATCATTCATGCTTCCGAAAAATCAAATGTACCAATTTTTTGTCTTAAAACTATGTGATACAAACGATTTTTTTGAATTCTAAAAGCGAATAATTTCAATTTATATATTGGGGATTCACAAACATCATAAATTTCCGTCTTTTATCGATTTAAAAAATAATCCCATCAAATATAATTCGCCCCGGAGTTTTCATTTCGTGAATTTTGTAAACTTTCGCTCAAGCTCTTTGCATTGGAAATATTGAACTCGTTCAAATTGGGCCTTATTATCAAAGATCCCAATGTGCACTTGGCAACAATTCCGGGCCAAATGCTTTCACATATTTTTAAATGTACGTGCAACAAAATCGAAAAATTAATTGTCCCAATCACATGAAGTCGATAAACAGCTTGATTATTATCAAGTATTTTTTCACAAAACACCTTTTCTGAAGAACTTTACTCTATTTCGGCACCCCTGATTCTCCTAAAATTCTACCTGCAGCAGCAAACTGACTGTTAACAGTACAAGGCAGGAGTCAATATCGGGAAACTGAATTAGAAATGGAAACTTCCTGGATTTCAGCTAGAATTGGTTTTCTTTTATTTGATTCCTAATCTGCGCTTTCATGGACTCAAACAAACTTTTAATCGAAATCTGATAAACTTTTATTTGTTCGGCACAACGAAGAATGCGATTATTCGAACGTGTACGAGACATTCAGGTTTTGTTATAACTTGTGGATACCCGGAAAAAATCGCAAAAAAATCTTTATAGATATATTTAGAATTGACGCGGACGATAAATACTTGATTAAAATTCATATTATTAATGTTTTTACTAAATTGGGATTATAAAACCACGATACTTGTTTTGCTATACCTAACTCAACAATCACGATGTATCCTGTTTAATAATCACGGCAGGTAGTACTAGTTATATAATAATAATAATAATAATTCTTTATTAACCATTTTTGCTACAGTGTGTACATATGGTAGGTCATATAAAGCACAAAGATGTGTGTAATTTATCCACCATTTCCTGGATAGATAAAACTATAGATATCGCATAGTGCAGTACGTACATAGCGTGAAGTGATATATAACAAAAGTGTTCATAAATAAACCACAAAAATTAGGTAAAATCAAAAACATATTGAGAACATTATTACAGCAAGTATATGTAGAATTTTAACCACTTACAGCAAGACCAGAAAAAGACGACAACATGACACGAAATACATATTTGAAAGTAAAAATCACACTGAAAACATCTAAATATTCTTGATGAGCATAGTGAAATTTTCAGTCAGCTAACATTTTGTTCTATCAATAAATATTCTGTCACTGACAAGTTGAAACCATGGTTATAGAAAAACGGAAAAGCTAACAGCAGATATGGCAGTATGTTACAAGAAAGTTAACATGAGTTATAATGAATCATCCAAATATTCATGATGAGAATAGAAACATTTATTGATTGGCAGACATTTTATATTATTGAAGAATATTCTGTCACTTCCAGAATTTTTAATTTCAGTTGGTAGTTTGTTGTAGAAGCTTAGTGCTTTGTAGAGAGGAGAATTTTCGAATTTTGAGGTTCTGTGGTTAGGTATTCTCAAGTGACCACCATGGCGTGTGTGATAAGCATGAGAAGAAGCATTTGTTTCGAAGGATTTCAAGTTGCTTCTAATGAATTTCACACTATTTAAAATATATATATATACATATATATATATATATATATATATATATATATATATATATATATATATATATATATATTGTTATATAATGATAATATAACAAATTATTATGTTATTATTTCTCCCCACACTTTGGATGCCAATTTGTTATGTATTGATAAATTGAATAACAATAGTTGTTGTTATATAATGAAGATTGCTAATAGTTTTTATGTTATTCTTTGTGAGCCAAATTGATATTATATAGATAGATATTTTCGCCCTGTGTATGTATTGTATGCTGTAATAATAATTGCTAGCGAACGTCACTGTTCTCTCGTCACGCTGCTGCCAATTGTTATCACTTTTCTCACCACGGTTAAGCAACAGTTGGTACGCCTCTTACCTCAGATAGCCGGTTCAGGCAATAGAGCCACTAACCACTGCTGTCTAATTTCAATTTATTCAATGGTCATCGGTGTGATTGTTTATCATTGTGAGAAAACAAACAACAAAGTATCAAAAAGCAATTATTTCCTTTATTCAGGAAGACTTAATTTTACCTGGCCTACGAGAAATAACTTATACTAATGTGATTCTACAAATATTCACGGATAAGCATTAAAATCAAATCATGGATAGATAGACAGAACCTCACTTTTTCCTTGAGAGTGAATTTTTCTTTTATGGTTCAAAATAAAGTGAAATAAAGTTCTTCAGATGTGAGATACGTTATTTGTGATATTGTTCATGGACCGGATGTGATCTATTAAAGTTTTTATACCTGGCTGGAAATGTCGGTGTTCAAGATATGCCCTGAAACTGGATCCCTTTTCACTCCAAGCTCTATCAGGAACTCCAATACCATAAATCAGGAACCATACATATGCAGAAATCAGCTTTATATATATATATATATATATATATATATATATATATTTATTTTATTTCAACATACAAAACTTCAAATGAAACTCTACTAATTTTAATGAATACCAATGTTGGAAATACACTTTGTTACATTATTGAAATGAGTTAGAATAGCCGGTCCAGCGGAGTTAGTAGTAGAACTAGAAATCTAAGAAGGTCGTAAATCAATATTAGCCGACGACCCTCATTATTACCTATTGTTCGAAATATAGATAAGCAAAAAAAGTGTATGTCCCTCAAAAGATTCCCAGGTCCGGATTAAAATATCTCATGAAATAGTTTGGCACTTTAATAATAGTGGGCTCTCCATTATTTTTGGCTTTTGTTGACAGATTTGTATTTACATTTATTTGATAATAAAAAATCTCGTAAGGTTGATTTAGAACCCTTGGTAAGGATATGTTTAAATGTGTGTAAATAATAATATTTACTTACCTGGCCACCAGACTTTTAGTACTAATGGGCTATTAATGAGATTATAGCGATAATGGTCTATTTACGGTTACAAAATGAATTACCTACCAGATTTGGAAAACAAGACTGTTTTGAGAACTGACCGCTTTCCAATTCCAGAAATAAATTTGGGCAAGTTAAACAACATTTAGTCATTACCTACCTTATATTCCGTTGCGACAGTTGTGTCTATTTTAAAGTGTCTATTGGATTTTTGTGTCATGAAAAATGTGGCGTCCATGTGGTCATCCTGAAGCTAGTACTTCAACTGGTGGTCGTAGTACCACTAGTTAGTGTATTTGGATGAAACTTGGTTCGATACACACGATATTCCAAACAAAAGTTGGGTAGACTCATCTGACTTGTGCCAAACTAATGCAGCGTCTAATAAAGGAAAATGCAATCGGCAAATAATATTAAGGACTCTTTAGTCGATTATCATGATGATACTACAGCCGAATTATTTGAAGACTGGTTCCAAAATAAACTCATACCAAATATTCCACCCAACAGTATTATCGTCACAGTCGAAGACTAGATGAAGCACCATGTTCAAATGACACTAAAGCCACTATACAAGAATATAATGTTAAATAATGATATGAGGAAAAGTACACAAAAAAAACTTGAGAGGTGTCAAGGGACACCCGAATGGAACGAAGTTCCTTTCGATTAATTAGTGAAGGAATTGTAATAAAATTTTATTTTTTTTAAGTTATAATCAAAAGCGTTTAGAGAAATTTGAACTCTTCTCCAATTTTTGATTGGAGAGTTTGAGGTTTACAGAAAAATAAAAAACTGTTTTGTGTTTTCCAGTGAATGAATGTATTTGTAATTTCTTTCTCTCACGATATTCTCTACATCTTTGTGCATGTGTCCTTTTCCTTGATGTTATAGTTTGTACCTCAGTAGTCGATGCTTTGGTTGATTCGCTATTGAAATAAAAAGCAAAAAAATTGTACATATACATACACACATACACATATATATTTTATATATATATATATATATATATATATACATATTTATTGTTATGTTATGTTATGAAAAACCAGTTAGATATTTCAAAAAGAAAAAACCCACAAAAAAGAATAATTATTGATTAGCTATTAGTTTCAAGAGATTGTTTTGACATAATTTTGGAAGTTCTATTTATTTGTAAGCCTATGTATAATATGGATAGATAAAAATGTCAAAATACTATAACACAATCAATTTCATACACTGTCATAATGATTATAACCCATAATTGGTAAAAATACAACAAAAAGTCTAGTTTTACAAAATTTTCATGAATAAAAAGTGATCAACACATTTATAAATTTGAAACATACAGTATATGAAATTGTAGCTAACTGAAAGTAGCCAAAGGTCGAACAGCAAACTTCTTGATGAGATTAGCCAATCAGGGAATAGATGGTCATATGGAAAATTGGAAATAAATTTACACGGGAATGCCACGCAACATTTTGGGAGAAAGAAAAATTAAATAATTCTAACATTAGAAGAAAAAAACCAATATTACCTTAATTATACAACACATCCAAGTGTCCAAAGCTGATTTCTGCATATGTATGGTTCCTGATTTATGGTATTGGAGTTCCTGATCATCGACATTTCCAGCCAGGTATAAAAACTTCAATAGTGCACATCCGGTCCTGAACAATTTCACAAATAACGTATTTCACATCTGAAGAACTTTATTTCACGTTATTTTGAACTATAACAGAAAACTTCACTCTCAAGGAAAAAGTGAGGTTGTGTCTATCTATCCATGATTTGATTTTTATGATTATCCATGAATATTTGTAGATTCACATTAGAATAAGTTATTTCTCGTAGGCCAGGTGAAGTTAAGTCTTCCTGAATAAAGGAAATAATTGCTTTTTGATACTTTGTTGTTTGTTTTCTTACAATGATCAACAATCATAACAAAGACCATTGAATAAATTGAAATTAGACAGCAGTGGTTAGTGGCTATATTGCCTGAACCGGCTATCTGAGGTAAGAGGCGTACCAACTGTTGCTTAGCCGTGGTGAGAAAAATGATAACCAATTGGCAGCAGCGTGACGAGAGAACAGTGACGTTCGCTAACAAAGAATAGCAAAAATTATTAGCAATCTCCATTATATAAAAACAATTATTATATTTACAAAATCATTATTCCATAACAAGTGGCGCCCACGCGGTGCAGAAATATATTAATAATAATAATAATAACAAAATTCAATTACAAAATTATTTTAATGCAAATTTGTTATATCATCAACAATACATAACAAGATATATATGTATATATATATATATATATATATAAATATATATATATATATATATATATATATATATCTATCTCTCGACTTCGTAAACACAACAGCGTATAGGTTAGAACACGCACGGCTTGCTAAATACATACGCATTGATATTGTAATATTAAAATATAATTTATTAAAGTTACACTTGCTAAACACACAATAATGGAGAGATTATAACGCGTATGACTTGGTTAGCACAATAGTAAAGAGAGGTTATAATGCGTACTTGCTAAAAATACATAAGCATTTATTATTGTCTGTATAAAATCTCTACTTACCTAACTCCATCAGCAATATCCGGAACTTGTGCAGAAACACTGTCAGGATTCATTATTGTTATTATTTTTTATTTTTATTTTGTAAAAGATTACTAAAAATCGTACATGTTCAATGTGAAATAGAAAGACGAAACGAAAATAACTGGCTTGCTTTCTATGAGAGAGAGAGAGAGAGAGAGAGAGAGACAGACAGAGAAACACGCGCACGCCGCACGGCTAACAACCATAGCGAAAGTCTCGTTACAACTTTTGGTCTTAATTTATTCCGTCTAGCCCCCTTTCCCAACGCGCGATAAGGAACTACGTTCCAAAAACAGTTACTAGAAGTTTTACGCAGTTATTCGATAAATAAGCAATATTTTTGTGATTCATTGGCTGAAAGCTTGGGACATACGGTGCTCAGACTTTCTCCTTATCACTGTATGTTTAACCCAATTGAACATATATGGCTTAAGTCAGCAGTTCGAAGAAATGATACTTCTCCACCTTAAGTTAATTGGGTACTCATTCAAACAGAAACTGCAAACATTCCTGATAGCAGCTGGGCTAAGTGTGTTTCCCATATTGAAAAGGTGGAAAATTCATATATGGATATAGAAAAAATTCCCAGAGAAAAGTTTTCAAGCAATTTGGATGACGACAGTGAAAGTGAAACTGATCTTCGTGAGTAATTTTGTTTATAAATACCTTCTATCGAGAAACTGAACTTTTTATAAAGTATAAAGTTTGACATTTTACATCAATTAGGTATATCATATATCATTATATAATATAATATAAATATATATATATATATATATATATATATATATATATATTATTATCATATATTATATATAAATGAACAATTCTCAATTATATTCAAGCGATTTTTCTTAATAATTATTTTAACCCAATATCATTATACCCACCTATCAAACAAAATTTAATGGCTAGGGCAGGTACAACTCTGTGTAGAATCCACCGCCTGCTGATAAATCAAGTGGTTGGTGATTAACGACCATCTTATATTTCTGGTTCTACTTTAACTGGCTGTTCAGAGTAACACTCGTAGATTGCAAAGTGTTAGTGCATGAAAGAATTATATTCGAGATGGTAACTTTCAGCAACAGCAGTTGACTTCCAGCCTCCAAGACGTTTTATGTTCGTTATCCCTCTACCTGAATCTACTAGAAATGTTGCCGAGGAATGTCTGAAACTGTGACCTGTGGAACCATTGTTTAGACAATTGTGGAACGTTCTGGGTTAGGTAGGCGTGAATAGGTAGCGATCTCTGCCGGCATCTTACTATCTGTCACTTTGACGACGCTTCGACTTAAATCTTTGACGTCTTGATGACATACCTTGAGGAGAGTTTATAAAGAAAACAAAATAAAATAAAGAACAAAACAAAATAAGAAAGATAAACATGCACAACACTATGAAAGCGTTTAAGAAATAAGATAAAATAAGAAATAAGAATAAAAACAGAAGATGGTCAACTTTCATCTTTTTGTTTTATTTTATTTTGTTTGGAAACTGATAATGCGCATGACCCAAATCTTTTCTGTTCTAAATGTTCCGAGTTCACAATTAACCTAACTCTATCAGCATGCCTTTATCCATTTTACTTATAATATTTTCTAATGGGAAATTAATGATAAAATTTTAAAAATTCAAAATAGAAATAAAATAACAAATCAATATGGAGGTTATGTACTGTAGCCACGGTCGGAAACAAAAAAGTTAAATTCACTGAATTCGCACAAAACACAAAAGTCATTGTCAAAAAAGCTGCGATTTGATTGGTTCATTCTTATTTCTCATTTTAGTTTTAGTCATCTGTATAAACCAATATATTTTGCTCTTATTTCTCATTTCATTTTATTTGCTGTATAAACTCTCCTTTGGTTATCATAATAAATCTTCCAATAAATAAAAAATAGAGGAACAAGAAAAAAGTCCAGCTTAGATTAAATATTGAAACCTACATGTAAAATCAATGAAATGTATATAATATTAGATTTGACATATCTTTTTCCCACACTAGTGCGGGAAAGTGACACTTTCAAAACTGAAATGCGTGCGGGAAAGTGATTAAAAATGCACGGTCGTAGAAAAAAATACTTTTTAGATTTGGTCATTACCAAATACGGCATAAAACCGCTTCTGTTCTATGGCATACTCATCGAAATGTAGCCATCTTCGGCACTAGACAATGGTTTGGAAATGTTTATATCCCAACAAAAGGACTATAGTTATAATCCGACAATGTACTATTACGGAAACGTCACCCAACAAGGAACACTATTGAATGGCCGACAACCACCACATACAAATATTATTTTGGGGAACGGAAAATGGTCGCAATTGTGACGCTGAGCCGCGTTTAATTGCATTCCGACGTTTCAATTATCGAGATGAAAGCCCATTACAGCGCGGCATTGCTGTCGAATTAATGGAAGCGCAATTAGTTGCATTCGATTGTTTCGATGCGACCACAATCACCGCTGGTGAATCTGAAAATTACTTCGATTTTCTGTGCACATCAATGCCAACAATGTGCTATGTTATACAGTTGTTTTCGAATATCATTCGATCTCAATCCTACCAATCTGCTAGTTTTTTTTTTGTACAATTACTTTTTTGCTAGAATTTGAAAGTAAGACTACTTCAATTATTTAAATAAAAAAAAACGTCTCAACACGTTAATGACGGCTGTACAAAGAAAAAATAAGTCACTCAGCCGGCAATATTTTTCAGTCACTTTTGTTCAAATATGACTTATTGTATTTATATATAAATTTCGAATTAAATTGCTTTTTAAAAGATTTAATTTGCGGCCTCATGTTGAGCTCACACCGTCTAAATAGGAGTAACTGTTTTATTGAGCCGGCATGGTACCAATGGTACATGGTACATGATGAATAATAATAAAGCGATGTGGCACACAATACAGGAAATAACATCCGGCAAACAAAATAATACACCTATCAAACACATGAAAAAAATCGACATATTGCCAGTGATAAAAAAACTATAGCCAATCTATTCAATGAACATTATATTACAGTAGGCCCAGTCTTGGCTAGCAAAATTGCAGTTGATCGGAACTATATCCCCCATAAAAAAACAAATAACTTAAGTTCTTTTTTCCTTTTACCTTGTATGCCTACAGAAATAATCATAGTCGTAGAAGAGTTGAGAAAAAAAGTCTCCAGGCGAAGATGGTATTACGGGTGAAATTTTAAAATGTATCTCTGAACCTTTAGCATATCTATTGAATAGATGCTTAGAAAAAGGATATTTTTTTTCCTTATTCAAAATATCTCTGGTAGAACCAATTTTTAAATCCGGTGATCCTCTCGATGCTACTAACTACAGACCTATCTCACTCATAACAACATTTGCCAAGATATTCGAAAAACTTCTGAAAATCAGGTTATGTCATAATGCACCTGACATCTAAAATGTATAGAGCAATGGATACTAATGGAATGGCTTTGAGCGTCTTCATAGACCTCTCAAAAGCCTTCGACACTGTTAGCCATACATTATTATTGAAATCTTTGGAAGATGTGGGTATCAGGGGCGTGGGGCTACAGTTATTTGAAACGTACCTCACAAAAAGGTACCAATTTGTACAAATCATTAATACCAGAAGCGAGCAAAAGGAAGTTACTTTCGGTGTGAAAACTTATGGCAGCGTTTTCTCAATTATAACTCAAAAAAGCTCACGGACGACATTCTGGTTAAATTCAAGCAAAAGATAATTTCGCTTGACTCAGAGAGACTTGCAAGTTCTTCCTACCCGCTCATATACAAAGGCTTAACAGCATCCGATTCTTCAAAATCCTACTTGAGTATTCCCTCACAAATTTATATAACACGTATTATTGCTCAAATCAGAACCTCTAGCAATGAGTGTTTGATGTTTTCGTTTCACGGCTCGTATTACCGGATCGACACTACAGAGTTGTGTTCAATTTGTAACTTACAAGTGACCGAGTCATTGCAACACATCCTGTTTGAATGCCCTATCTACTTGGGCATAAGGCAAAATGCGATTCTGTCGGAAATCGGCAATATTGATGGTCTAGTACTTGTACTCAATACACAAAACATGTTACTGTTAGCAAACCTAGCGAAGTCCCTGATGAATATAATGAAGCTACGTTCGTTCATTATGAATGAATGACTGTGTAAATGTGGCTATTAGCTACAACGTAGAAATTCGTACAACTCTCTATTATACTTACGATCCATGTGGAATTACGCTCGCTTATTAGCCGAGCCCTTGTGAATGAAAATAATTGTATTTTTTTTAACACAATAAACTTATCTATCTATCTATCTAAGTTACTTTCGGTGTACCCCAAGGATCCGTGCTGGGACCAGTCCTTTTCAACATTTATTTGAATGATCTTTCCCTAGTTCCTACAGCCGGGGAAATCATAGCATACGCGGATGATACTTGCATCTTCTACGAAGATGAAAATTGGTTAAAAGTCAAAACACTGGCAGAAAAAGATCTTGCTCACATTAAAAAATGGTTCAACAGTAAATTACTCACCATAAACTTTGCAAAAACATCGTTCCTTCCCACATATATTGACCGTAGAACATCACCAGACTTCCAAATAATAAAAACTCCAAATATAATTGCTGCTAATGAATTTAAATACCTGGGAGTCGTCTTGGACTCAAATTTGAGATGGGACAAACACGTTAAACCCGTTATTAAAAAAGTTAGATTCTTAAAACACAAATTTAAAGTTCTACGAGATATTCTCAATCCTAAGATGCTACATACAGTCTATATCTCACTTGTCCAGCCACACTTAATGTATGGTATAGTAGCATGGGGAAGTGTTGGGAAAACTACTTTGACAAATCTTGATGTCATTCAAGAAAAGATCATAAAAGTTATGTATAAAAAAGATGTTACTTATCCATCCGACAATCTATTTCGGGAAAGCTCTGTAATGGACACACGGCAGCTTTACTATTATTTTACGGACATCTACCAACATAAAAATGTGCATCAACTTAAAAATATCGATCATGAATACAACACAAGAAATAAAAAAAGCGTACGTACTGAAAAAGACAAAGAAAACGACTGGCCAACAATGCTACACTTATCTAGCCCCTGAACTGTAAAACACACTCCCAGATAATATTAAAAATACAAAAAAATTGAAAGTTTCAAATACCACCTCAAAAGTTTCATTTTTGAATAATCCAGAGAAATGATTCATAGAATAATAGAATAAACAGATAGTGCCCTGGTTGTATACTATTTCATTATTAATTGTTCCAATGTAAACGCCTCTTCTATATCAATTTTACTTTATTAATCGGACTTGCCGTTCTTAATGATTTTACTCGTTGATTTCAATTAGTATAACTTATATTTATTACCATTATTTTTACTGTTACTTTATCTATATCTATTGTCAATCTCAATTATTTTACTCGTTATTTTAATTAGTATAAGTTATATTTATCATCATTATTTTTACTGTTGCTTTATCTATATCTATAGACGATCTTAATAATTTTACTCGTTGATTTTAATTAGTATAATGTTATATTTATTACCATTATTGCTTTATCTCATATTGATTTGTGTATTTATGTCACGCACAGGTTTAACTTTTAGTGACTTTTCCCAGTTTATTCACTTTAGCTAGATTACTTATTTACATTTCAACAAGAATTCTAGTGTTAATTCTGTAATAATAACTTTTGGTGAATAAACTTATTTTATTTTTTATTTTCTATTAGGCGTTGTGGTCATCTGTGAGCTAGAAACAATTTAATGTTGTGGCTATGTAAAACGCAAACACGTGGTTTCTGGAGGGTGCCGATTTCAAGATCAGTTGATGCAGTAATTCGAGCGAAGAAGTCATATTATTTATTGAATATGAATATGAAAGCCAAGCACATAATGCTACTGAGGCTTAAATAAGTTATCCTATAAGATTTGTAATGTCTTAACCTATTGTGTTCGTAATGCTTTGTAACGCGTTGCTTGTTTCTTTGCGTTCTTATAAAAAACAATGTTAATTTTTCTGATTTTTTCACTTTTAAGCCCATAAAAACCATCCCAATTGATATATCTTGGTCCGGCTCATACAGGGTTATTCGTTGGGAAATGCGCATACAGTAAGGGTAGATGGAGGTGCTTCTAAATAACCTATATTTTATGGGTTTATCGTTCTTTATAACCAAGATACACGGTGATTTATTAATTTTCCCCATTTTTTCAATTAATCTTAACTTATGAACCACCCTATACATTTTTGTAATATTTGGTTCGTATGTTCGTTGTCGACAGTGGTGTCAATTAACATAATAAAAAAAAATCTCATTCCAGGTCCGGCCTTAAAAAAATTAATAAGTAGGTTTCGAGTCGAAACAACACCCTGTATATCAATATTTTAAAATTTTATTTACAAATTTGGAAAGAGAAGAATAAAATAAGTAAGACTAAATGTATTTGGTGTTTCCGCATACAACTTTTTTACTTATTAACTTGAGTCAAATGTTTTGATGATGAAGTGGCACAATTTTATTTTCCCCAAATGGTACTTTTCCAGCTTCAATCCATAATATCATCAACTATTTCTTATTCTCCTAATTTTCGGATCCCAACCTTATTGAAAAACGAGAGGACATATCCGCATTTGGGACAAATTATTATTATCAATGACTAACTTTCAAACACCCTGTATGCTTAAAAAAATTATCATAACATTGGTTCATTGCGCTACATTTGAAAAAACATTATAAAAAAGGGGAAAAATGCCAATTCCGAAAAATGCATAACTTTATTTTAAACAAAAATAACGTTGCGACAAATTGTATTAAGTCAAACGAAAAGAATTAGACACAAAAAAATGTGTATTATTTACTAAATTAAACAATACGTACAGACTGCTTGATTTTATTATTATCAAGAATGCATCAGAAGAGTCGAGAAATGATCATGCTCTAGCTAAAAAAATGATTAGACGCATATAAAGAAAATTCCATTTTTTTGATTTTCTGTTATGTTTAACCTTCGAAATGTAGATTTGTTGTAACGTTATTTTTGTTTAAAATAAAGTTATGCTTTTTTCAGAATGGGCATGTTTCCTCTCATTTATATATTTTTTTAAATATAGCGCAATGAACAAATGTGATCATAATTTTTTTACGCATACAGGGTGTTTGAAAGTTAGTCATTGATAATAATAATTTGTCCCAAATACGGACATGTCCTCTCGTTTTTCAATAAGGTTGGGATCCAGAAATGAGGAGAATAAGAAATAGTTGATGATTTGATGGATTGAAGCCGGAAAAGTACCATTTGGGGAAAAAAAATTGTGCCACCTCATTATCGAAACATCTAGATTTGACTCAAGTTAATAAGTAAAAAAGTTGTATGCGGAAACACCAAATACATTTAGTCTTACTTATTTTTTTCTGCTCTTTCCAAATTTGAAAATGAAATTTTAAAATATTGATATACAGGGTGTTGTTTCGACTCGAAACTTACTTATTACCAATCTTTATGTTTCTCGTACACGGTATTCCCAATCTATGAGCTCCATCTTCCATCGAGGTTTACTTGAATTTAATAAGCTTCCATTAGAAATAAAGCAGTCTTGTTCAGTGAGAAAATTCAAGGATGTTTTGGTTGAGTATTTGAAATCAAAATAACAGATAAGGTCAACTTGAACAGTGTACCACTTGATATTTACCTTGATATTTACCTTATTACTTACTAGAATAATCTCATATAATTTCAATTTGGTTATTATTATTATTATTATTTGAATTTGGTTATTATTATTGTATTTATACCTATATGGTTTATTTGTTTATTTAGCATGTTTCTATTTATTGTTTCCCAATAAACAGTTCTGTTTATAGAGGAATGAATATTATATTATTCGTAATTATTCGTAGTTATGTTTAATTAGGACTTGTAAAAAAAAATGTATGTATATTAGGATTCCTATTTCAATAAACAATTTCAATTTCAATAATAATTTTTTTAAGGCCGAACCTGGAATAAGATTTTTTTTTATTATGTTAATCGACACCACTGTGGACAAAGAACATACCAACCAAATATTACAAAAATGTATAGGGTGGTTCATAAGTTATGATTAATTGAAAAAATGGGGAAATCAATAAATCACCCTGTATCTTGGCATGTACCTTCCCATGAAATAATGTTATTATTCCCTCTATAAGAAGATATTGAACATTGTTATGGTTGTTAAATTTTTTTCAAAATATAAACTGCCAACCATTATACACCATACCGACAATCGAATGAAAAGAAGTGATTTTTCTCAACATGTAAATTCATAGAATGAGATTAAGATTCAGAAAACTTTGCCCATCAGAAAGCTTTTTGCATTTAAATATTTAATTATGTGTCACTTTTATTTACACAACTTAACTGATGGGAAAAGTTGAGTACTGATGAATTCCAAAGCTTTTATCGCAGTTCTTTACAGAATATTCGTATCAAGAAGAGAAGCTTCAAAGACAGCATTAAAATGAAACATTCCAGGAAGTTTATTGAAATTTCAAAGCTCATTCTTTATGTAAATTGGTTGATTGTAATGAAAATAAAAACGAGTTTTTGGTTGAGAGGCAGTGGCGCATCACTGAGAGACAATGATGCAATACTTTGAAATCACAAGCATAGTTTGGGAATATTCTTGTCATATCTTTTTTTGCCTTACGAATATATCAGTTATCTGTTTTCAAGATGCCAGATGATCGAATATCACATGACACTAATATTATATATGCAAAATATGTCTTTATATTACCTTTCCACGACTAAATCTCTGAAACGATCGTAATGAAATTTGATAAAGAGGAAGCCTGGGACTTGGAGAAGAATATCATGAATATTGATGAGGAAAAAGAATAGAGAAAGGTTTTTGTCAATGAGGTCGAAAAAAAATTCCGTGTATGGCGAAAATAGCGGCCTTAAATAGTTCTACAGAAATGTATACAGGGTGGACCTGGGGTGCAAACTTCTTTTTAATCAAAGCTATCGACTTGATTTTTTCCAGGTCCGACAATGAGGCACATTCTAAAATTATTTCTTTTTATATCCCGAAATAAGATACACAACTGAGTTCTGTTTTTATAAACGGTAACCTCTCATTTTTGTTGCATTTTTGGATTTGACACCAAATTGGGGTGTCTTAGACTCACCTGCAATAGTTTTTGACTCATGTCAATTTCTGTGTCAAAATAGCGTCGAAGACCCCAAGATAAATTCATAATTTCAAAACCATTCAAGATGACTCAACCAACATTTTTCCAGTCGATTCGTTAGGATTTAACGCATCTTTTGAGATGCAGTTGAACTGGGAGTCAAAGTTCTATCGCTTACTACGATTTTTTGAAAATAACAAATTACAAATGGCAACAACTCAACTTTTTCAAATGCAACACCCTATATTTTATTGTTCCAAGAAAACTCTCAGTCATACCCCACAAGTTAATTACCCTCTTGAATAGTGATGGTATGTTTCGGACCTATAAAGGTCCATCATCAGCCAAAAACGAAGAGTAGTATTCTAAAAAGGGGTTACATCAATGTATGGATTCTTATACAGGGTTATTCATTGGGAAATGCGCATACAGTTAGAATAGATGGAGGACACCGAAGTGCTTTCAAATAACCTATATTTTATGGGTTTATCGTTCTTTATAACCAAGATACAGGGTGATTTATTAATTTTCCCATTTTTTCAATTAATCATAACTTATGAACCACCCATACATTTTTGTAATATTTTAATCGTATGTTCTTTATCCACAGTGGTGTCGATTAACATAATGAAAAAAAGTCTTATTCCAGGTCCGGTATTGAAAAAATTAATAAGTAGGTTTCGAGTCGAAACAACACTCTGTGTATCAATATTTTAAAATTGTATTTAAAAATTTGGAAGGAGCAGATGAAAATAAGGTGGCACAAAATTATTTTTTTCCCCAAATGGTACTTTTCCAGCTTTAATCCATAAAATCATCAACTATTTCTTATTCTCGTAATTTCTGGATCCCAACCTTATTGAAAAACGAGAGGACATATCCGTATTTGGTACAAATTATTATTATCAATGACTAACTTCCAAACACCCTGTATGCGTAAGAAAAATTATCATAACATTTGTTCATTGCGCTACATTAAAAAAAAATATATAAAAAAGAGAAAAAAGCACAACTTTATTTTAAACAAAAATAACGTTGCAACAAATTGTATTAAGTTAAATGAAAAGAATTATACACAATTTTTTTTCTATTATTTACTGAATTAAACAATACGTACAGACTGCTTCATTGTATTATTATTATCAAGAATGCATCAGAAGAGTCGAGAAATGATCATACTCTAGCTAAAAAAATAATTAGACGCGGATAAAGAAAATTCTATTTGGTTTCAAAGGGGCTAACTTTGGTATTATATGTTTTATGTTTAATGTTTTGAATGATGACTGCCTGAATATTACTTCAATTAGAAAAATCAGTACCAAAAATCTTAAAACATTGTTTATAAGATAGACAGTGACGTTCTAGCAAAAAAGTCGAGTTTTTTACAAAATAATGAGGTGTTAATTCATTGTGGGTCAAAATATATTTGATGCGTTTTTTATACACTCTTGCAGAGGTTCACAATTAATTAAATAGAAAAAAGTGCAAGTTTGAGCAAGCAAATTTTTGATATGAATTTATAGAGACTCTAGGCTATCCATTATATATTTTTTCAGAGCGGGGAGTCGTGGGACATTTTTTGTAAGTCTAACGAAATTTGAAATTGTACGCATGTTCATTCTAATAACTGCAGAGAAAATAACTATTGATAACTGAGTAAATAATCGACCAATTTACCTTATCAAACATGAAATAAAAACTGCATACTTCGATTGATTTTTCACCTGAGTTTCACAGGAATTATTCACAACAAGTTCTTTCTGGAGCTAATCGAATTCGGGTGGAAAAGTACACGTATGACGCTGAGAAACGTACACGATATAATGGTCGTCTTCAAGGGACTGAAGAGCGCAAATGTTTTACAATAGTTACCCGCAATTCTGAGGAGAGGTTATCCGGTGCTTTGTTTACCCTCTCAAAAAGTTGGGAGCGTTTACGAAAACTCAACCAAAATTCGAATTAGTTTCGCTTTTTCGTTAAGAATGAAGACACCCGTGGAGTTTTTGCTGCTGGATATTTTTGATGGTAGATTCTGCTTGCTAATGAAGGATTTCTGTCAGCTTTGTCAATACAGTATGCCATATTCACTGATTCTCCGCAAGTAAAATTTATTATTAACAATTAGACATGTACAATTATTGAAAGTACATCCCACAAACTCTACAAAGTAAACCCTATATCGACAAAACGCTCTTGAAAAATATAGGATGTTGCATTCGAAAAGGTCGAGTTATTGCCATTTGTAATTTGCCATGTTAAAAATTGTAGTAGGCGATGGAACGTCAACTCCAAGTCCGCCCGCCATCTCAAAACATACGCTAAAGCCAAAGGAATCGACTGGAAGAGAGTTGGTTGAGTTATCTTGAATGGTTCTTGAGTTATTAATTTCGGAGCACTTTTGACACATAAATTGACATTAGTCAAAAACAATATCGACAATTTAGTGGCGAATCCAAAAATGTAACTAAGTTGTGTTTCTTATTCTGGGACATCCTGTATATGAGTAGAGGTATTTTTAGAATGTTCCTATCGCGCACCCTTGGGCCATTTTGTATATAATTCCTTGGGTGAAGGTCAAGAAAATGAGATCACCCAGTATCTTCAGGAAATTTTCACAGGCGCTTCAGAAAACGATAAAAACATTATAGCAATTGAAAATTTAGCGCGGAAAAGATAATTTTAGGAGATATGGGTCCAGAAAGAGAGGTTATGGAATGCCACTTTTGGAAACTGCAAACTGATAAAGAATAGCCTTTTACACTAAAATAGTAACTGTACACTCATCTAACGTTCAATTGGGATTAAAATCAATTAATGATCGATAAAGTCATGAAAAAACTCCGATAACATTCAATTTAATTTTTCATATGAAATGTCAAAAATCAAGTGGTTGCATTGATCTTGAAGTTTTGCCATATTGCGAACTATTCAAGTCCATCCGGATGTTCGCTAAATTTTCACGAAATTAACACATGTGCTTCAAAACTCGATAAAAACACTTCAGCAATCGAAATTTGAGCGAGGAAAAATATATTTTGGGAATTATGGCCTTTTAAATTTAAAAAAGAGGTGGTTCCGCTCCTTCAATATCAGAATGTGTAGGCTTCGTGAAGTTAATTGGCTCACATTCAACTTGGATAGCAATGTTAGTCAAATTAGGTTAGGTTGTGTTCCTTCTATTCACGTAAAAAATTTATTGGAACGGAGCGTTGCTTTGTAAGGTTGATAAGCATGCTTTCAACATGGATAACAATGTTAGTCAAGCTAGGTTAGGTTGTGTTCCTTCCTTTTACGTAAGGAAATGGTTGTCAGGTTGATTAATTTGCATTCAACTTGGATAACAAGGTTAGCCAAGTTAGGTTAGGTTGTGTCCCTTCTTTTTACGTAAGAAAGTGATTAGATGTTTTCTCGTATGCCCGGGCATACGAGAAGAAATCCAAGCCAAATGCGTTTCTTGGTCCGGTTTACAATTACTTGAAACAAAATAATCTGGTGTCACATTATTTCAATAAGTTTGGTAACTTTCTAAACGCGGCACATAAACTCCATGCCTCATTTTCAAAATCTATAAGACACTCCCAAAAAGCGTGGTGATATATTCTTTGCATTTTAAACTTCTATTGATACATAATATATCCATCAGAACTGTCAGATCGTCTTTTCATGCTGTAATAGTTATTATTTATATGCTCAATATGTAAGTCGCATTTAATTACAGTACTTTTTTTCTTTTTGGTGACATAGGCAACGTCGCAAATCAATAAACTTCAAGATCCAGGAGATTCGAATAAACATAACACGATCTCCAACGTTTAATTTTCAACATTTCTTCTGTAAAATTTAGGAAACGTAATCGGAGGTTTTTCATTCCTTTTCGAAAATTAAGTTATTTTAATATTACTGAAACGTTGAATGAGTGTGCAGTTACTATTTTAGGGTGAAAAGAAATTGTTTATATCAGTTTACAATTTCCAAAAGTGATATCCCATAACCTCTCTTTATGGATCTTTGGGGGCCCGTATCTCCTAATATCAAAATTTCGTGAAGATACTGGGTAATCTCATATTCTTGACCTATTCCAATTCCTCACATAACACACTGAAACGCCACTGCTGACGGGCATAATCACAAAACGTCAAACAAAACGTGTTAAACTCGAAACTTCTCCAAATTGCATTAAAAGTTGTCCGAGAGTTGGCCGCTTCTCGATTTTTACACCACTTATTGGAGTACCAGAGGAAAGTTTGGCGAGGAGGTAGCTTTCATATTGTTCGGCGATTCTTTCCACGTAAACAAGATTACGATTCTTGAGAAATTAATCTATTGTCTGGAAACGACTATTATAACTTTGGTGGCCGTGTTTTAGAGGACTTTCGAGCCTTTAAGAACATGGCTGAACGACAAAAGTGATAAATTGCCGAATGAAACGAGTTTTAGAAAGAATCAGAACGCGATTACTGGCACATTTCGTCGCTTTTCGATTGGTTGCGCTGATCTTTTATATGGGAAAGCAATAATGATATAGATCACCAATGATTTGCTCCAATTATCACCTACACCTACGGATTAATCCAGTTAGGAATGGAAAAGCGCTTTGGAAAACAGAGGGGGCGGCTCTGTTTTCCAAATGCTTATTACCCTCATGTGGATTACTTTTCTGAAGAATAACCTACACGAAGATCTCTCAATAGTAGTAATTGGTAGATTTTAGCCACAAAAAATTGAAAAATAAAAACATCTTAACAAAAAATTAAACCGACGAAATACGGAACTGAAAAGTAAAAAATAAAAAAAATTTAACAAAAAATTAAACCGACGAAAAAATCAACTGAAAAGCAAAAAATAAAATAAGCCTTCTTAGTCTAAATGATAATTGAGCTCCTAAACAAACAATTATCGAAGATCATTATCTATGAAAGAAGTCATCAAAACGCAGCCGTGCATCTCGCTGCCATCATTTTACGCTTCACCTAATTCAATTGCTAGTTTGTTTGGCGCCGACTCAAAATCAGTTACTTTCATTAGTTTAGGAGCTCAATTATCATTTAGACTAAGAATGTTTATTTAATTTTTTGCTTATCAGTTGATTTTTTCGTCGGTTTAATTTTTTGATAGAAAGTTTTTATTTTTTACTTTTCAGTTCCGTATTTCGTCGGTTTAATTTTTTGTTAAAAAGTTTTAATTTTCCAATTCTTTGTGGCTAAAAATCTATCAATTACTATCTACTTGTTTTTTGATTACTTCCAAAATACTTATCCACCTTACTTCAAGTATAACCAGTTATATAATATGATTATCTACTTTTACTATTTGTTGTAATATAAATTATTTTCGTTGTCCTGGTCAGTTTATTCCATTACATTGTATATCATTCCATCCTCTCATAAAATATACTGATTTTGACGGAACAAGAATAATGTCGGTAGCGATCTGTCATTGTCAACTACGTATGTGTGTGCCAATGTTCACTAGTGAAAAATCAATTATCCCCTATTTTTCTACCCGCAAGGGTGGCTAATTCCTTTCGAAATCCAAATATAAGGTATACCCTATCTATTGAAAAAAGAATCATCCAAATCGAAGAACCCAGTACAAAGTTATGCCTGATAGAATCGGTTAACGGACCAGAATTCAGAGGGTGAGTGATCAAAATTCGACATTTCGCTACCCTTAGGGGTGGATTCCATCTTTCAAATTCAAATGGGACCAAATTCGAAGTACACCCTATCCACTGAAAAAAGAATTATCGGAATCGGACGCCTCAGTAAAAAGTTATGCGTGATCATACATAAAAAATATGATGGAAAAACATAAAATATACGGGTCGAATAGAGAACCTCCTCCTTTTTGGTTTCGTCGGTTGAAGTAAGGTGTACTTTCAAAACAATAATTCCAAGAAAGAAGTGTGCAGCGCCGGAAACCTGTAACTTACCAACGGAGATTCGAAATAGACTTTGATAAACCTTCCTTTTTTTTTGTTGTTGGTCGCTACTTTTTAATATTTTCTACACATTACAAAATAGAGCACCCATTTAAAGAAAACATTCATCAAATTTGAATTAATTTTTTTAAATCTATGATAGTTACGAGAAAACGAGTTTTATTTATCAGTTTCAACACCCTGTACCCCAGCAAGAAAGCAGCTTTGTGAAAAAATGCATGTGAAAGTGTCATAAATTTTTTGGTAGAATATCCAGTTGTACTTTGAACCAGTAATTGGGATTGTAAAATACACTTCAGCTGAACAATTTTTCCATTACTAGTGTGTTTGTATTCATAAAATCGCAATTATCTTGAAAACGGTTGGTTTTTTCGGATTCAAACAAGTATAAATTTTTTACTCAAAATTGAATGAGGAAAGCGAAAATTATATTTTTTTTTCCTCCAGTGCGTAAAAGCCGCTTGAGGAATAAGACATTTTTCATTTTTAACCGACGAAACCAAAAAGGAGGAGGTTCTCTATTCGACGCGTATATTTTTTTATGTATGACCACGCATAACTTTTTACTGAGACGTCCGATTCCGATAATTCTTTTTTCAGTGGATAGAATGTACTTCAAAGTTGGTCCCATTTGAATTTAAGAGATGAAATCCAACCCTAAGTGTAGCAAAATGAAGGATATTGATCACTCTCCCTCTGAATTCTGGTCCGTTAACCGATTCTATCAGGCATAACTTTGTACTGGGTTTTTCGATTTGGATGTTTTTTTTTATTAGATAGTGTATACCTCATAGTTTATCATATAAAAATTCCAAATGGAATCATCCACCCTTACGGGTAGAAAAATAGGGGATAATAGATTTTTCACTTGTGAACATTAGCACACATATGTAGTTGACAATGACAGATCACTAATGTGATTATTTTTGTTCTCCTACATCCGTCACAATCATTATTTTCCATGAGAGGATGGAATGATATACAAAGTAATGAAATAAACTAACCAGTACAACATAAATAATGTATATTACAACAAATAGTAAAAGTAGATAATCATATTATTTAAGTGGTAATAATTGAAGTAAGGTAGGTAAGTTAGTATTTTGGAAGTAATAAAAAACGAGTAACTAGTAATTGGTAGATTTCAGCCACAAAAAATTTGAAATAAAAATTTTTCAACAAAAAATTGAATTGACGAAATGCGGAACTGAAAAGTAAAAAATAAAATAAACCTTCTTAGTCTCAATAACTGAGCTCCTGAACTAATGTAAGTAACTGATTTTGAATCGGCGCCAAATGAACAAACAACGAAGATCATTAAATTACTTCAGAAAAATTATCAGAATGTCACCGCGCAACTCGATGCCATCATTTTACGCCTTACCTAATTCATTTGCTTGTTTGTTTGGCGCCGACTCAAAATTAGTTACTCACATTAGTTTAGGAGCTTAGTTATTGAGACTAAGAAGGTTTATTTTATTTTTTACTTTCTAGTTCCGTATTTCGTCGGTTTAATTTTTTGTTAAAAAGTTTTTCTTTTTCAATTTTTCGTGGCTGAAATCTACTAATTATTTGTATGGTTTTCAACGCTACTCACAGGCACACTCAAACATACACCACACCTCTGTTATGCCTAGCACGAACGCTTCAATGGCAATAAAAATAATGTATTTTTTTTTTATGTTCTGGTTCCCACAAAAAGGGATATCCTGTAATGTTCAGAGAACATCGTGGGAACCAAGGGAAAGAAGGTAGGAGTTGGTGTTCTTCTTAAATTTCTGGAGGTTGTATGCCTCGGGGAACACCTCCCTAGGCAATGAGTTCCAAAGCCTCGCTGTTCGTTGGATGAACGAGTCTTTGGAAAGTGATGTTCTGCAGGTCTCCAAAGTGACCACGAAGGGGTGTGATGACTGAACTTGACGGGTTAGTCTCGAAGAGACTGCCAAAGCAGGAACGATTGTTGATATTTCAGAAGAGCATCGCCCATGGAAATATCTATAATATAGAGACAAATCGCCAACTTTTCTACGGTGTTCCAGACAAGTGAGCGAGTTTGTAAGCGGGGCATCACCGACGAGACGAATTGCCCTTTTTTGGACAGAATCCAATAGCCTCAGGATATGTTTAGGTGCCGCGATCCAAATATGGGAACAGTATTCCAGGACAGGTCGGATCTGTGCCTTATAGATCATAAGCAGCTGGGTGGGGGTGAAATAGCTCTTGGCACGAAACAAAAAACCAAGTTCATGGGATGCACTTGTGGCAATGGACCTCACGTGATTTTTCCAGGAAAGGTTATTGCTGATAGTGATACCAAGCATCGATATGGATGACTTCAGTGGTATGGTTACTCCTGACAAAGTTATGTTGGGCACAGTGAGATCGACTTTTCTAGAGAAAAGACATGCTTGTGTTTTGTTTGCATTGAATTCTACCAAGTTATTAGATCCCCACTCGAGAATTGTTGCTAGGTCCATATTTATATTATTAAGATTTCTTCCTCGTTCATTTCTGGTTTCACGGGCTGATAAAGGGGCCCTGGAAGAGAAAGCGGTATGGAGGGTACTATCATCGGCAAAGCTGTCTACTGGACATGAATTCGCTTTCAACAGGTCGTTGATGTGAAGTAGAAATAGTGTTGGTGCGAGAATAGATCCTTGCGGAACACCAGCATTTATGAGTAGAGTGTCAGATGAAACTCCATCGACCACTACATGGAGAGACCTGTTTGAGAGAAAACTAGCAAGCAGAGAACATAGCTGAGGGGATTTATGGTAATTGATGCAACAAGCCGTCAGTGAAGTTACTTATTAGTCTTTAGGCGGTTTCCATTCAATTTGTTCTACTATACACTTCTTACGGGGAATGATATTTATTTCATTTTCCGTTCTCCTACATTATTCGACATCATCATGTATTGATTTGAACGAACCCTATATTTTGAGTTTGTAAATACTACAATTTCTTGTTTTTTTATCGAATTGAAGACTTGACAAGGTCTGTTCATCAAAAAGGTTTGAAATAATGGCTCGCTTTGATCCGTCTATCACATTAGAGGATATAAAATGGAAAAAGCGAAAAACAAACGTCCGAATAACATCGTCTGAAAATCCATTGATATAACCCAGCACAATATACTCTTGTGACGACCATTTTTGAATAGGCCGCAAAAATCGATCGCAGCATTGTCCTCAACCTCTTTACTCACTCTTTCTTGAGCGGAAAATCCGCATTTGGACAGCTCGATGAGCGATCGCTTCACGTCTATTATCTTCGCGGGAACGTCACCCCAAAAATTGACCCCGAATAGACTATCAAGTGGATGAAATATTGGCGAGAAAATATTTATTGCAGCCATACTAATCGGTCATCGCTTTCTCATTCGTTTTGTGGTGCTTCGGGACATGTTTGACGATATACTGTGATGGTGGTATAAATCATGTACAAAGCGATTTGTTTGGAGCTTCGAATGGTTTATTTTTGATTTTCACTTACCTTACAAGTGATAGTCGATCTTAGTAAACTGCAATACAGCAGGTGAAAGAGCAATTATCAGTGGTAATATTCCTAGGACATTGATAATAGACGAGATAATTTTATAACAATCGAAAGCTCGTTCCTTGGTAACAGCCCGAAGCCGAAGGCTGAGGGCTGTTACCAAGCAACGAGCTTGAGAAATTTGTCATAAAATTATGAGGCATTTGTCAATGTCCAATGGATATTCTGCGGAAAAATTTTTGACAAAAAAATTTATAACTCAACACAATGAAACATTTATTTATTTATTAAAAGTACAGTTAGTGAAAGTACAATTATTAAAATTAAACTTAACATTAGATTCGTTGCTGTTCTCTACTACAGAAGATCTATTACCACGCATAATATTTATGATCTTGTTGTGGTGTCCTTGATCGAGATTTAAGTATGGTTTTATATAATTTTGATTGTTATGACCAGTAATTTTCAGCAATTGTTGTTCTTCTACACAGCTTCTTGATAACAGCAGTTGATCTATTCGAGTGATTTGTTATCTTTTTGTCCTCTACATTTAAGCCAATTGCCTCAGCAGCAGATTCAGTCCATCCATTTATTGTATTTCTTCCAACAGGTACATTATCGTTCTTTTTGTCAGTTTCATTTTTCCAGTGTCGATTTAGTTTTAAGAATAGTCGTGGTGAGGTAATATTGTCGCCTCGTTTTGATATCAGTTTATGAAAAAGACGTACAGGGCAGCTTTGTCTTTCACTATTGGAAACCAACCATTCACTACTTGTACAGCTTTTAGAACCACCTTGGCACGTTTTACTGAACACCGGATTGTATTCAATGCGATTTGTTGGAGAGTCATTGTTATTTTTCTCGATTTGAAAAAAATCCACCAGACAAGCAACTGCCTCTCCTTCTCTCCACGCGAATTCTACAGCAGCAATATGGTAAAATGTACGCATAAGACATTCAGGAGTATTTTCATCCCATAGCAATATTATTTTGTTAACTTCAGACAAATTTAACGAAACTGAACTGGACTTACGTTTACATGGATCTGCTTGTAGTTTCTTCCTGATTGCATCGCGGGCATCTCGAGCTGGTTTAAATACTATATTGTTAAACGGGTCAATCATAATATTATAGTCATTACAGTACTTTTCTTGCAAAAGTTTGCACGAAACGTTCCACATTGTCTTCACCGTTGCTTCTTAAAATTCGGTCCCGCCTTTCTTTCTCATATTGACCGCCCAATCTTTCAGTATCAACGCCAATTCTTCTAAGCTTCTATGTTCATTTAATTCATATTCTCGTTCGCAGCAAAATTCCATAAATATTCCCCAAATATATTTGTGACTGTAGGTTGTATTTCTGGGAATTTTTTCTTTGATTAGCGCATTTATACTTTGAACATTTGCATTGCCAAAACGTGACATTTTGAAATTTATTTGGAATGAAGTTGTCAAACTCAATCGTGTTGTCATAGTGATTGATACATAAATTGCACTGAATGCAATACATCATATTTTTCAACTGAGCGATACAGGAGCGATAAGGGCCTTAGGTTGTGAGAAGTCGTAATATCATTTGGAAACATTCCATACCAATGATTCTTCTTAATAGTTGCCTAGAGGAGGGGCGGCTACTCGCAGCTATTTCGAGTTATTACTCGAACTTAGGTTAATATTACACCCATACAACTCCAATCATAACATCTTTCCTTTATGGCAGGTTTCACAAACGGCTAGTGATATCGGCAATGCTTTGCAAGAATCAAGATAAAAAACGTTATATTTGAAGGAACAATAATCAATGTATGTGTGGCTTAGTATTGTTGGATAAAGTTGTATATGAAATGTTTAATATCTGATAGCTAGACGATTTGAGACATGCCGTTCGAAAGTACCTAGGTATTTTTGCCTCCTGCAAAACAATATTCAGAATAAATCACTCTCAGTATAAACTTGGTCCTTGGATATCGAACGCACTTCTAACGTCAATTGATAAGAAACAACTCCATTTATGAAAAATACAAAAATTATACAAATAATTTACAGCGCTTGGACAAATATTCTTTTAAGTAAAGTTTATAAAGAAGCTATAGGTAATAGAAGTGTTTCCTACTCACAACGAAAAACATAATTTCAAAGTTATTACATATTTAAAAAAAAATCTACTTTTTAACCCACGAAACCAAAAAGGAGGAGGTTTTCTAGTCGACGCGTATATTTTTTATTTTATTCTATTTATGACCACGCATAACTTTTTACTGGGACGTCCGAATCCGATAATGATTATTTCAGTGGATAGGGTGTACTTCGAAGTTGGTCTCATTTGAATAATTGATTTTTCACTTGTGAAAATTGGCACACATATGTAGTTGACAATGACAGATCCCTATTGCCATTATTTTTGATCTCCTACATCCGTCACAATCATTATACTCTATGAGAGGATGGAATGATATACAAAGTAATGAAATAAACTAACCAGAACAACAAAAATTATTTATATTACAACAAATAGTAAAAGTAGATAATCATATTATTCAACTGGTAATAGTTCAAGTAAGGTGGGTAAGTAAGTATTTTGGAAGTAATAAAAAAACAAGCAGTTAGTAATTAGTAGATTTCAGCCACAAAAAATTGAAAAATAGAAACTCTTTAACAAAAAATTGAACCGACGAAATACGGAACTGAAAAGTAAAAAATAAAATAATCCTTCTTAGTCTCAATAAGTAAACTCCTAAACGAATGTAAATGACTAATTTTGAGTCGGCGCCAAATAAACAATCAACGAAGATCATTAAATTACTTCAAAAAAATAATCAGAATGTCATCGCGCAACTCGATGCCATCATTTTACGCCTTACCTAATTCATTTGCTTGTTTGTTTGGCGCCGACTCAAAATTAGTTACTTACATTAGTTTAGGAGCTTAGTTATTGAGACTATGAAAGTTTATTATATTTTTTACTTTTCAGTTCCGTATTTCGTCGGTTTAATTTCTTGGTTAAAAGTTTTTAATATTACTTATAAGTAAAACAGATAATAATTTGAGTTAATTTATCAAGCACAATAAAGATAAAGCTCAGGAATCCGATAAATCTGGAGTATATAATAGTTATTCAAGCAGCAAGTGCAAAAAGTAAGTGTTTGTGTTGTGCTTCACGTCGAGTGCAATAAACACTTTTTGTACGAGTTGCATACTATATTTTTTCTACGTTCATGCAAAAATATTTTTTTTTGTTTAGATGGCACCAAGTGTGGTAAAATAAAAAGCGTAATTTAATAGCAAAATATTTAATAATTAATTAGCATTGAGAATTAATTAGCAGAACGGAGATAACGCCATCTCAACACAACTAGTGCAACTTAAATTTCCAATGAATATCATCCTGAATTCCAGATAGAAATATCTGCAATAATGTTTTAGTTGCACTAGTTGTGTTGAGATGGCGTTAGCTCCGTTCTGCTAATTCAATTCCAGCAAATGCTTTGAAATTGGATTGATATTGTCAGATAACGCAGACATTCATTATTGTCTGCTTGACCTACCCTGTACTGATGAGGGGCAAATGCCCCGAAACCGGTCCACAGGTGGTCAGCCTGAGTGAAGTGCCTAAGCACGTTCCTCCATAGGATGTCATTCAACGTCCGTCGAGGCATCAGCCAGGGAAGTAGTTGTCTTGAGGAATAAGACATTTTTAATTTCTAATGAAATTATAACTGGCTATCAAGTATGTTACAGATTTCTGTCTCTAATTGCAGAGTCATTAATTATTTTATAAACAAATTCATCCAACAATACTAGGCCACACATGCATTGATTCTCATCCCTTCAAATATAACATTTTTCTTATATTGATTCTTTCAAGGCATTGTGAATGTCACTAGTCGTTTGTGAGAACTTCTTTTGCATAGTTGATGAATGTTGAAACACAATCCTCAAGAAAGTTCTCATGGGGAAACTTGCTATAAAGGAAGGATGTTGTGTTTGGGTGTAATATTAACCTAGGTTCTAGTAACAACTCAAGAACTCAGGTCTACGTGTCTGATTTAGTTGAAATACAGTGTGAACTCTTTCCAAACGAATGATTCCTGGATGTCCAATCAATGAATCGTTAGGTTGCTTTTTGTACTAGAGTTTTTATCATCGCTTTGAAAATCTGAAACCAAATTAAATTGTCTAGAAGGGAGTATGTTTGATTTGAGGCATTGAATATTATTTTACATTATTCAAAACATAAACAGTGGGTTTTTTTTAGTTGGATTTCACGGAAATCGGGACCAGGGAGTAAAACTATTTTTTTATTGCTAACGTTTCGGAATCGCTTATTTCTTTTTCAAAGCTGAAATGACAATAGTTACATGTAGTAGACGAAAAACGGAACTTAATTTCTATGACCCACCTTTAAAATTAAGTTAATCCTGATTATGAATTCAACTTCAGACAATTGTTGCGAGGTGGTGATCGAGACAAATTCCTGTCGGTAAAATACACATTGGCACAAAATACACATTACAAACTTTAAAATCAACGGAGAACAAGCACAGACACATTAAAATTTAGACGTACATTGGTGTATGGTCAATAAGCAACTGGACATCTCCCTGAAACATTCGAGCGCTGTGTTGCTATAAAAACCAAAAACTGATTTATCTATTGTTCGGAAATCTGTTCTTTCTTATGTACCTTCCTAGAATATGTGTATATATTTTGGTAAAATTTTGTGTGTCGCTTTTTTGGTTTACACTATTTTCATGGAGGTTAATTTGGATCATTTCTCCTAACAATCTCTTTGGATAAGATGTCTCTCTCTTTCTAGAATATCGAAATTTCAAAATTGCTTCAAAATGGTGAGCGGCAAGTGCTTTTTTTTAACCGACGAAACCAAAAAGGAGGAGGTTCTCTATTCGACAAGTATATTTTTTTTATTTTTTTTATGTATGATCACGCACAACTTTTCACAGAGCGATTCGATTCCGATGACTCTGTATTCATTGGATAGGGTGTACTTTGAAGTTGGTCCCATTTCAATTTGAACAACAAAATCCATCCCTAAGGGTAGCAAAATGAAAGATATTGATCGTTCACCCAATTTTGGTCTGTTAATAACCGATTCTATCAGGCATAACTTTGTAGTGGGTTTTCTGATTTGCATGATTCTTCATTCATCAGAAAGGGTATACCACATCGTTGATCATATTCCAATTTGGAATGGAATGATATACCCCTATGGGCAGAAAAATAGGGGATGATTGATTTTTCACTTGTGAACTTTGGCACACATATGTAGTTGACATTGACAGACCCTCCTACATCCGTCAAAATGATTACATTCTATGAAAGGATGGAATTATATACAAAGTGAGGAAATCAACTAACCAGAACTTTCAAAATCAATTTATATTATATAATAATAAATAGTTAAAATAGAAAATCATATTATTTAATAGTTAATAGTTGAAGTAAGCTAGGTAAGTAAGTATTTTGGAAGTAATCAAAAATTAAGTAGGTAGTAATTAGTAGATTTCAACAACAAAAAATTGAAAAATAAAAACTTTTTAACAAAAAATTAAACCGACGAAAAAATCAACTGAAAAGCAAAAAATAAAATAAACCTTCTTAGTCTAAATGATAATTGAGCTCCTAAACTAATGTGAGTAACTGATTTTGAGTCGGCGCCAAACAAACTAGCAATTGAATTAGGTAAAGCGTAAAATGATGGCAGCGAGATGCACGGCTGCGTTTTAATTACTTCTTCCAAAGTAATAATTCGAAAATTGTTTGTTTGGCGCCGACTCAAAGTCAGTTACTCACATTAGTTTAGGAGCTCAATTATCATTTAGACTGTTTATTTTATTTTTTGCTTTTCAGTTGATCTTTTCGTCGGTTTAATTTTTTGTTAAAAAGTTTTTTATTTTTTATTTTTATTATTTTCGTAACAGTCATATTCATGCTGGTTAATTCTGGTTCTTGGATACTGTTTAGTTTGTCCTATGTAACATTTTTCGCATTCACAGGGAATCCTATATATCAAACATGAATCTGTCTCCCTCGGTATTCTGTCTTTCAACTAAGTGAATAATTTTCTTATTGTTTTTTAATTGTAAAAGGCGAACTTGTGAGAATCCGTTGATAAACAATTTTTTATTTTGTATGAGAGTCCATCAAAAATTGTTTATCAACGGATTTTCACAAGTTCGCCTTTTACAATTTAAAAACAACAGGAAAATTATTCACTCAGTGAAAAGACAGAATACCGACGGAATCAGATTCATGTTTGATATATAGAATTCCCTGTGTATGCGGAAAATGTAACATAGGACAAACTTAACAGTATTCAAAAACCAGAATGTACCAGCATAAATATGACTGTTACGAAAAGAATAAAAATAAAAAATAAAAAACAGCACTCGCCGCTCACCATTTTGAAGTATCTTGAAATTTCGATTTCGATTCGGTAAAAATTCTAGAGAGACATCTTATCCAAAGAGATTGTTAGGAGAAATGGTCCAAATTACCTCCATGAACATAGTGAACACCAAAGAAGCGCCACACAAAATTTGACCAAAATATATACACATATTCTAGAAAGATACAAAAGAAAGAACGGATTTCCGAACAATAGATAAATCAGTTTTTGGTTTTTATAGCTACCCAGTTCCAGGGAGATGTTCAGTTGCTTATTGACCATACACCAATGTACGTCTATATTTTAATGTGTCTGTGCTTGTTTTGCGTTGATTTTAAAGTTTGTAATGTGTATTTTGTGCCAATGTGTATTTTACCGACAGGAATTTGTCTCGATCACCACCTCGCAACAATTGTCTGAAGTTGAATACATAATCAGGATTAACTTAATTTTAAAGGTGGGTCATAGAAATTAAGTTCCGTTTTCCGTCTACTGCATGTAACTATTGTCATTTCAGCTTTCAAAAAGGAATAAACTATTCCGAAACGTTAGCAATAAAAAAATAGTTTTAGTCCCTGGTCCAGATTTCCGTTAAATCCAACTAAATTTGAACTTGTGGGACGAAAAATCATTTTGAATAAAGAGTGATGCTTGTTATTTTTCATTTTGTTTGGATTCCCGATACTTTTCTCTCTCGGATCGCTCTAAAAAAAGAGGAGTGTCGACAAACAACAACGAATTATTGAAAATTCAGTTCCACTATGCTTTTGATTATTTCCTTCATGCTATTGACATAACTCATTTAATTCTTCACAAAAATTATTTGTACTGCCATCTTATTGTTTTACTATTCATTACCACACTGGTCAGCCTTTTTTCGTGCTCTTGTCAAAAAACAAGAGTGCTACTTTGAATGGTGACCACTGCCTGCCAAGGAACGTTCGCGTTATTAGGCCCCGTACAACTGCAGCATATTCGCAGCTGCAGGCGATATATCAATGAGCACGAGATATATCGAGAGATAATCCATTTTTCGGAGGGGACGTTAAGATGGCGGTCCCGAGTTCGTAGATGTCGGGCTCATTAAAAAACCCTACCTCTGAAACAACAGAGGATTCGGCAAAATTACCGGTTGGGAAAAATGTGCTCACCAGCGTCTGTATTAAGCCTAGTCACAGAATTAGGCCGACGTTAAATGAATGAAAAAAAAAGGTTGCTACTGATCTACTAATAGTCTAAGAGCTGGTGGGAGATCGACCTTCACCGATCTGATAACTCGATGGGACATATTTTTTATCAAATACAATTTATGAACAAATATGCCTATGATAACTTGCCTATCGAAAAGTGTTCATAGCTATTTTTAATTGAATTAATTTTAATCAATTTTCTTTCATCACCTTCACTCTTTTGATAATCGAATGAGTTTCATCTCAACTGATAGTTTTTAACACTCAGAATATGCCTAGGTAGGCTTGCCTACTTATTTCTGTGCAGGGCTACCTGGCAAGCAGATGTGAACAGGTAAGTCAATATAGGTAACTACACCGATCTGTTAACCAATCGAAATTGATATCATAGGTAAGATAATTTAATTACAAAACCAATCGTATAGGCTTGGCTGCAAAAAATCGTACATAAAATATTATTGCCAAGCTATAAAGTCTTAGAATTTTAGCTATTTGATAGGTGCGAGGGAGAAAGTAGAGCGTCCGAAGTCCGTGTGATAGAACAGGACACAACATAGCAGCTGCACGCTACCTGACCGTTGAATGTATCCGAGTGCGCATGCTCGTGTACATGTGAGTGACAGTGACAGCATTTATTCACACTCGACAGTAATTTCGAACTCTAATTTATTATAACTTTAATTTCGATCACAATTTTTGTATTATTTCACACTATATATGTATACTTACAGCTATGGAATAATAAAAATAAATAATTTAATATATTAATAAATGAAAAAAAAAAAATCAACAATTTTTTTTCATTTTGAAGCTAAATTATAAAATTTAAAAATGATGAAAAAATCAATATTTTATATTCAAAATTAAATAAAGAAATTTATTTATTATTCAAAATCAAATAAATGCCGTAAAGCGGGAAAGAATAAGTGTTACTTTCAAAATTTTAGTATAATTAATAAAAAAAATCATCAATATAGAAAAATAAAATTTAATACATTTATGTTGTTAAAAGCGTTTATTACAAAGCATATAAAAGAGTTCAAAATTACTGTCGAGTGTGAATAAATGCTGTCATTGTCACTCACATGTACACGAGCATGCGCACTCGGATACATTCAACGGTCAGGTAGCGTGCAGCTGCTATGTTGTGTCCTGTTCTATCACACGGACCTCGGACGCTTTACTTTCTCTCTCGCACCTATCAAATAGCTAAAATTCTAAAACTTTATAGCTTGGCAATAATATTTCATGTACGATTTTTTGCAGGCAAGCCTATACGATTGGTTTTGTAATTAAATTATCTTACCTATGATATCAATTTCGATTGGTAAACAGATCGGTGTAGTTACCTACATTGACTTACCTGTTCACATCTACTTGCCAGGTAGCCATGCACAGAAATAAGTAGCAAGCCTACCTAGGCTTATTCTGTGTGTTAAAAACTATCAGTTGAGGTGAAACCCATTCGGTTATCAAAAGAGTGAAGGTGATGAAAGAAAATTGATCAAAATTAATTCAATTAAAAATAGCTATGAACACTTTTCGATAGGCAAGTTATCATGGACATATTTGTTTATGAATTATATTTGATAAAAAATATGTCTCATCGAGTTATAAGATCGGTGAAGGTCGACCTCCTACGGTCTCCTCTACTATAATGATTTATTGTAATCAAAACTTTGTATACTGAAGTGAATCACTTTAATTGGGAAAGTTGTCAACAGATAACGCTTGTCAACTGAATGTATTTGTCAGTATTCGTGACCTAAGTACTAGTTTATTTTCAGGAAAGCTCCCGTAGCAATTCCAGTCCTCACTACATTTAGTGATACTAGTGAATGCTATAATAATGACAGTAAACTACTCTTAAATTCATCCAAACTGCCTGTTGTGCCATTCTTTCTTGTGACCTTTCACCAGCCCGGCAGATCAAACGCTAAGCATAGCAATTTCAGAACGCACATATCAGGATTACTTAAAATTCCGTCCGAAATGTAAAACATCTCATAAACAATTCAGTTTTTCCAGCTTCCGGAAATGTGGTTTCGCTACGATAACGACGCGCTCTGCCTTCACGGCAGCGTCGAGTATATTATATCGATTCGGGAGGGGTCGGGGGTGAATTCGCCGCTGAGCGACTGCCACCGAGTGTGTCAACCCCCAAGGGCATTGGCGTCGTTGGGGGGGAAGCAGCGGGGGCGACCATGAGAGCAGAGGATTTAACCCCTATTATGTGGAACAATATACGCAATAAGCCTTTGTGTTGAGCTACTTAGCGAGTGTGTTTACGGAAAGCGGATGAAATGAAAGCAATGCAGGCTTTTGAGGATGGTATTTAGGCCTTAAGGGATGGAAACTGTAGTATTTTCCGAGATGCAACCGAAAGTATTCAAATCCTTCTGTATCACAACTGCCGAGGATCATGAATTACTTATTTCTCGTGGTCGTATAATTCATTCAAGTCTTACCAACGCCGAATAACAATATTGTACAGAGCCCGGCTGGAAAAAGTGTAATATAAGGTAACCTCACCTTAATTTCATACTATGACTACCAACGACTCAGTCCGCGTTGAATTTTATATTTTTTATGAGGACTATTGCAAATTTCCTCACCCCTTTAGGGACGAAATATGTGAAAATACTGAAACACGTATTTCTTTATTTGTAACAAAGACCTAAAATGTTTTTATAACACTAACTAAACGAATCCTCATACAAACTTTCACCCCCTTTTCACCCTTTGCATTTATAAAAAAACCAAAACATGTATTTCTTTATCCCTTACAAAGACCTCAAATACCAATTTTTATGACCCTAACTTGAAAACCAACGGAACCCTCATACAAATTTTCATCCCCCGTTTTCACCACTTTAGGGGTTGGATTTCTAAAAACACGGAAAAACATATTTCTTCTATTTGTAACAAAGATTTCAAATACCAATTTTTCTACCACAACTTGAAAACTAACGTAATTCTTATACAAACTTCCATCCCAATTTAACCCCCATTTCACCCCTATAAGGGTTGAATTTCCGAAAACACCGGAACTCGTATCTTTCATTCGTAACAAAGACCCTTGAATACCAATTTTCATGATTCCAACTTCAAAACTAACTATACAGACTTTCAAACCCCATTTTACCCCTTTAGGGTTAAAATTTCAAAAACCCTGAAACACATTCATCTTTTTTTGTGAAGAAATACTCATTTCCATGACTCTTAATTTCAAAACCAACTGAACTTTCACTTTCCCCCCCCTTCTCACCCACCTTTTCACCCCTTTAGGGATGGAATATCAACAAAATATGCTGCCAAAATTTTAGCTCTCAGGTCCAGCGGTTTGGTCTGGGCGTTGATCGTATATCAGTCAATCAGTGAGTCAGTTAGTCAGAACATGTAGTTATATACCGGGTGGTCCACTTACGACTATCCACCTTCAATAACTCCCAGAAGAATTATTTTACAAAAAATCGCCGAGACACATCGATTTTTGTTTGGATGGGGACACCATTTGACGAAAGGAAGATATGTTATACTTGAACCCCCTACTTCCCAGAGCAACCTCCTCTATAATTTTTATAGGGAATGAGGGTCGTGTCATACATCATTGTGGAGGTAATTCAATTCTGATACTAGCAGTGCAATATTTTCTGAATTTGAAAGAGGCGTGCTCGAGATATTCGATTTCTAATGGTACATTGGTGAATTGTGAGTAAATAAATTATACGAAATAGATTAACAAACAATTATTCACAAAAAATGTTCAAAATGACTGCCATTATCTCTCAGACAGTAGTAGAGTCTATTTTCAAATGCCTCCTGCACCTTTGAAACTGTTTTTCTGGTAATTGCCTGGCTTCAGTTATAATTCTTCTTTCCAAATCGTTCAGGTCAGTAGGTTGAGTTTTATTAATAACGGATTTCAAATAACCCCAAAGGAAAAAATCATTGGGTGCCAAGTACGGCGAGCGTGCTGGCCATTCTATTGGACTTCGACGACCTATCCTTTTGTTTGGAAAAGTTTGGGATAGCCATTCTCTCACCTGTAATAGGAAATGAGGTGGTACCATCATCATCAAGGTCCGTGTTAACAGCATCCAAAATAAGTTGTCCAATCAGATTCTGCAGCATATCCAAATAAACCGCACCATTTAAATCACATTGGATAAATATTGGGCCAATGATTTTATTACCCAGAATCCCTGCCCACACATTCAACTTTTGAGGCCATTGTGTGTGCTCTTCTCTAAGTAAGTGGGGGTTGTTCTGACTCCAATAGCGTGAGTTGTGTCTGTTCACTAACCCGTTAAAAAAAATGAACACTCATCACTGAAGCAAATATGCTTAATGAATCCGTGGTTCCTCTGCATCATTCTTGTTACATTTTCGCAAAATTCAGATCGTCTGTCGTAGTCATCCTCATTCAGTTCATGGTGAAGATGCAACTTATATGCATGAAATTTGTGCAATTTAGCACCCTCATTATGGAAGTTCTCGATATGCCTGTTATGCTACTGACTTGCCGTGTAGACAAAGTTGGGTCAACTGCAACTGTCCTAAAACTTCTATTTGATTGATCTCGTTTGTAACAGACGCCATGCCACTATTTTTTTTATTGGCGACTGATCTAGTCTCACGGAATTTCACCACAAGATCCAAGATATATCTAGAATGACCAAAAATTACCAAAACCTTTTTTATAACCATTTTTTCCTAATACTCACTTGTGAGTTACGTTTCTGTTTCAGGGATTTCATCGTAGTTCAAGGGGTCTGCTACTTCTTGGTTGGATGTACCTCTGCTGTGGACGTACTCCTGGATTTCTTGTGGAATTTCCTCGTAGTTTGAGAGCCTGTTTTTTAAGAGGCACTTCCTTGCGGTTTGAGGTGTCTGCTTCTAGTGTTTGGATGTACCTCTGCTGTGGACGTACTCCTGGAATTTTTTTTAGGGATTTCCCCTCGGTTTGAGGGTCTGTTACCTTGTTGATGGATGTACCTCTGCTGTGGACGTATTTCTGGGTTTTCTTGTTGATGCTTCTTTGTCTACAATTCTTTGGGCTGGCCGATTTGTTGTGTGGGATTTTACACCAGAGATCGCTGTTTTTTGTTCGAAAGACTATGTGAAAGGGAGGTTGTGTTGTCCCTTTGGGATGATAAGCGGCAATATAGGTTTTCCCTATTGTGACTGCGAGGGACATCGCTGCCCGGGATGAATTCACTCGTTCGAGGGCAAAGATCAAGTTTGACGTTGACAATTCGTACAAAACATATGTGAAATCTGCTGAAAATGACATAAAAGACAACCCAAGTGAATTTTGGGCATTTATGAACAACAAAAAAGGATCAAGTGGCATATCTAACAGAATGACCTACGAAGGACAATCTTTTGAAACTCCTCAGGACATTCTCAATGGCTTTGCTGATTTTTTCTCCAAAACATAGATTATCAGTTCTGAAAACGGAATTTAGTGATGGTTATCCGCATTCACAAGTTCTGAACATTCCCTACTTCGAAGAAAATGAAGTGTTGGCAGCTGAACAGCTGAAACCGAAAATGACTACAGGTTTCGACAGCATCCCTTCACTAATGGTCAAAGACTGCGCTTATGCCCTGGCTAATCCACTGACATGCCTGATAAATATCTGCGTCAAAACTAGTACCATCCCAGACCTATGGAAATTGTCCAAAGTTTGCTCAATTTATAAAAAAGGGTATAAGTCTGATGTTGAAAATTTCAGAGACATATCAATAATATATAATTTCGCTAAAGTGTTTGAAATCCTCATGTACAGCAGGTTATATCCTCATCTGTGCAATCAAATCTCATCACTCCAACATGGTTTCATGAAGGGTCGCTCGACAACCACCAACCTTCTGAACATCACTCAATATATTGCAGAGACTACTTATAGGAAATCCCAAACCGATGTCATTGATACGGACTTTTCGAAATCGTTCGACAAACTTGATCATGGAATACTACTTTCAGTCTGCACAGGTATGGCTTTTCTCGGACCCTAATCGAACTCTTCGTGTCATACCTCACTGCCATGCATCAGTATGTGATATTCAATGGCTTCAAATCTATTGAATATGCAGCTACCTCAGGTGTACCTCAAGGAAGCAACCTTGGTCCACTCCTCTTCAACGCTTTCATAAATGACATAGTTGTGGTCATTGACCTCAACTGCTTAATATACGCGGATGACCTAAAATTATTTTCTGAGATTAATGGGATAGGAGACTGTCTTCAATTGTCACTTAACCTGAAACGCATTGAGCAATGGTGCTTCCGTAATAAGCTTTCTCTTAAGGCAAGTGAATGTAATGTAATGACATTCACTTTGAAAAATCAGCCACTTTTATATCAATATTCCATCAACGACATTCCCCTCCAACGGCCCATCATATACACCGATATTGGTGTTATTTTCAACAACAAATTATCTTTTGCCCCTCATATTGAAGCCACTCTGTCTGCTGCAAACAGAATGTATCCAATGTATCTCTAAAGATTTCTCCGACCCATCTACATCAAAAACGTTATGCTATGCCTTCGTCAGATCAAAATTAGAATACGCATCTATAATCTGGAACCCTCATCATCAGTTATATATAGAGAAGGTTGAATCGGTTCAGCGTCGCTTCCTCAAACTTCTCTCCTATAAAACGGACACTATATATCCACCAATTGGCTTCCACCATGATGCATTGTTGGCTAGACACGCTATGAACAGCCTAAGCTGCGGTCGTGATTGTCACTCCACAATTTTCCTGTTCAAACTTATCAACAACCTAATTATTGATCCACATATTCTGCAAAAACTCAATTTCAATGTACCTAGACCATCGTCTAGAGTAGACAACACGTTTTATATACCAACACCACGAACAGATATCTCGAAATATTCACCGCTGCATAACATGTGTGTCAATTGTAATTCTGCAAGTTGTCAGATTGATATTTTTGACTGTTCAATCTCTGCGATTAAATCCTATTTCTTTAGTTAATCTCGGTATGTATTATTACTTCGTCAATTTGTTATTTTGTATTGTACTGTATTTGTAACTTATATTCCTGTGTTGGGTGTAACCTGTAGAAGAGTGTATCAATAAATAAAATTAGAATAGAATGTTATGTCATTACTACCATTGTTTTGATAATACTGATATTTCATTCTATTCTGGTTTTTTATATGTGCACATGATAATGAACTTTCACCTAATGCTATTGTTGTAATCTAAAAACGTGTCTAAGGTTAACATATCATTTATTGTTTATAATATCGTATTGGTGTGTATGAATGAATTGAAATAGTTGTAAAATTGTCCACTCCTGTGGAAAACTAAATCAGAAAACATCAAAATCAGGATTGAATCCACAAGTGAGCTATGCTGGCCATGAAAACGTACCCCACTGAGTTACCCTTCCACCCCAACCACCCGATCTCCTAACGCCTGCCCCCTTTACATTAAATCCCCATCGCTTCGGTTCATAATCCATTATGTTTATGTAATTCGACGGCAATGACAAACCGCGTCCACACTTCTGGAGTTTTATTTTGGGAATAAAAGTGGCGCATTATGGCGAGGATTTTACACTTTTCATGGAAAAGTGTTCTGCTTATCGAGTCGCGGGAACTGTGGAATTCTGGCGATACTTTCGAAACCTTATACGTTCATAAACATTATAAGAATGTTTATTATTTCGCAATGAGCAAACCCATCAAATGGAAAAATAAACGTCGAAATTCATAAAAATTAAAAACTAAGCAATTAATATGGCTGATAAAATCACACGTCCCGAAAGTGCACCATCTGTGAAGCAAAAACAAATTAAAGACTCGATATTCCTAAATCCTGTAACAAACATCGAAATTACAAACATAATAGCAAACCTAAAAAATAATTCAGCTTCCGGGCCTGACGGGATCTCAGTATCCATTCTCAAGAACATCGGTCAATTTTTCTTAAATCCATTATGTCACATTATAAACATATGTTTTTCCCCTAGCTCTATCCCAAATCAATGGAAAGAATCGATAATAACTCCAATATTTAAAGCTGGTAATAAAAACCAAGCCACCAACTACCGACCCATCAGTGTTATTAATAATTTTGCTAAAATCTTCGAGAAAACAGTAAAATCGAGAATCATGAAATTCCTAGAAAAACATAATATACTCTCACAGCACCAATTTGGATTCAGAGAAAATAGTAGCACTGATAAAGCTGTCTTCCACCTCATGGATAATATTTTGAACAATTCGAATGTAAATAAAAAGTGTCTCACAGTATTCATAGATCTGGCCAAGGCATTCGACACTGTCAACCATGATATATTATGTAGCAGATTAAATGACGTAGGAATAAGAGGAACTACACTGAATCTCTTTCAACATTATTTATCCGAAAGAATACAGAGGGTGAAAATTAATAATGTGCTTAGCGATCCTTCACAAATTACCGTTGGAGTCCCACAAGGGACTGTCCTAGGGCCCATATTATTTTTAATATACATAAATAATATTGAAAGCATTAGAAATACAACTAGTCATGTCACATCATACGCAGACGACACTGCTATAACCTTTATACATGATTCATGGGAAGAACTTTATAGAACCACAGAAAAAGAGCTAAAAATTTATCAAAACTGGCTAAAGGAAAATCTAAGCTTAAATATTGGAAAAACTAAATATATCACCTATACGGCTATTTCAAGAGATCAACCAAAAAACAAAGCTCTCAAAATCCACATAGACAAATGCAATAATATTGACTGTAACTGTTCAACAATTGAAAAAGTCGATTACATAAGATACAAACTCGCTCACTTGTCTGGAACACCGTAGAAAAGTTGGCGATTTGTCTCTATTTTATAGATATTTTCATGGGCGATGCTCTTCTGAAATATCAACAATCGTTCCTGCTTTGGCAGTCTCTTCAAGATTAACCCGTCAAGTTCAGTCATCACACCCCTTCGTGGTCACTTTGGAGACCTCAGAACATCACTTTCCAAAGACTCGTTCATCCAACGAACAGCGAGGCTTTGGAACTCATTGCCTAGGGAGGTGTTCCCCGAGGCATACAACCTCCAGAAGTTTAAGAAGAACACCAACTCCTACCTTATTTCCCTTGGTTCCCACGATGTTCTCTGAACATTACAGGATATCCCTTTTCGTGGGAACCAGAACATAAAAAAAAAAAAAAAATCTTGGTGTGATAGTGGACCAACATCTCCGTTGGACTGAACATATAAAATAAACTGTTAAGAGACTGAATAAATTAATATATAAATTTTATCAACTAAGAAATATTGCTAACTTGAAATTACTTTTTATGATTTACGATGCCTTGGCCGAGTCGGTGATAAGATACTGTATAATCATATGGGGTGGCACAGGCAAATCATCAATGAACATTATTCAAGTTGTTCAAAATACATTGTTAAAAATTCTCTTGAAAAATAATCGGAGATACTCAACAAACACGCTGTATACAGAAACAAAATTATTCGAAGTAAGAAAACTATATGTATATCATAGTATACTACGGACACTAAACACTCCAATAAAATTGAACACACATGCATACAATACAAGAACTACTACCAAACTTGCTATTCATATTCCACTATACTCTAAAAGCTATATACAGAAATCCATATCCTACTATGGACCAAAAATGGTGAATATGCTACCAGTTCAAATTAAAAATATAAAAAATGAATACAAACGTGAAAAAGAGATAAAAAAATACATAGATATTAATTATGATTCATTTAAAATACTATTTGACTGACTGAAGTTCCGTTCATCCTCAAATGACAATAGTTCCTTTCATCCTCAAATGACAATAATTTTTTTAAAATACTAGAAATTATTTTCCTTAAATGATAAAAATGTTTTTCAGGACTGCTAGAAAAAATATTTTTCCTTTAGAATATTATTGTTGTTATATAGTTCCTATTATAGTAGAAGTAGATTGAACATGAAATATATTAAACTATTCACACATCATAGACTGCGCACAGCACAAGCTAGGCTTAGGTGACAGTCTATGAAAAAATGAAATATTGGAAAATATCACCATGTTTATACTATACTATATACTATATACTATTGTTATGTTGATATATTACCTGAATAAAGTCTATCTATCTAATTGCAAACATTTTTATTATTAAGTGGTTTTAATCCAAACAATGGGGGCTAAAAAAGTATCTGCCTTGGAAAAATGGGGTAGAAATGATTTTCATATATGTTATCTTATTTTTTTTACAAGCTTTTATGTAGTTTCACCTGTCTCGATGTCTGTCTGAAATCAAATCATTCAAGTTAAATTCCCTAATAACGTGAAATTTGGCAGGTGTTCATAGTTCCCGTGACGATGCATTATGAAGTTTTTGTTAGAGAAAAAAATAAAATGGCGGCTCTAAGATGGTGGACGAGATTTGTGTTTATGGTCCGATTTGACTCAAAATTGGTATGTGGGGGTCTTCGAGGTCGGATATCATGAATTTTTTTGTCGAAATTCATAAAATAAAAATAGCGGCTCCAAGATGGCCGACGATCTCTGTGATTATGGTCCAATTCTATTCAAAATTGATATGTGGGGGTTTTCGGGGTCAAGGATTATGAATTATTATTCAAAATACATATAATCAAAATTGCGACTTCAAGATGGCGGACGAGTTTTGTAATTATGGTCCGATTCTATTCAAAATTGGTATGCGGAGGTTTTCGTGGTCGGAGATAATGATTTTTTTTGTCAAAATTCATAGATTCCAGATGGCGGACGAGTTTTGTAATTATGGTTCGATTGTATTCAAAATTTAAATGTGGGGGTATGTGGAGGTTTTCTGGGTTGAAGATTATGGGTTTTCTGTCAAAGTTCGTGGAATCAAAATGGTGGCTCCAAGATGGCGGCTCCAAGATGGCGGACGATCTCTGTGATTATGGTCCGATTCTATTCAAAATTGGTATGTGGAGGTTTACGGGGTCGAAGATTATGAATATATTGTAACGTAAATAAACTTAACTTGGTTGTAATAATTTATTTCACACTTAAATCTACAACTTAATTTATATTACGCCACTGTATAGCTCGATCGTATGGGCTCGTTCAGACTGTCCGTGCCATCTTGAGGGCTACCTATTTATCTCCGTCACAGAATTCCCGATCTTTCGAATTCCGGCAGTTGGCGACCAGCATGTTCCAATCGTTTTCAATATCGACCGTTGCTCTCCGCGGCAGAGCGACTGGACTGTTCTCGAACATCTCCGGGGATGACCTCATCGCTGTCGACGGCAACGCGCGAGGCGACAGTTCCGGCCTAGGTTCGTTACATTGCCCCCTTCTTAAAGACATTTCGTCCCGAAATTTCATCCTTGGAGTGTGACGGTATCTGCATGACTCCCCATATCTGCACCGTGAAGTTCGATGGAAGTAACACTCCACGGTCTTCATGATCGGTCGTGGAAGAGGGTTACAGCAAACCAAAATCTTGACGCCGCTGGATCTGAATATCGCCTCCAGCATATTTCTTATGACTCTCCAGTCCAACCCATCAATACCACAGGACAATTTTGGAATTGCTAGATCCACCAGATTCTGGTCCACCATAGTATCTCTTAGTTTGGTGAGACTCTTCCAGACATCTTCATAGGACGGTTTATCTTGGGAATGCCTCTTGGTAACTAGGTAGTAGATGTTTCTCTGGCCTTTCTTCGACTGTAGCACCCACCAACTTCTGGATTCTGCTCCCGCAGTGTTTGGAGTTGACCAAATTTCTTGGAGAACACTACGGCGATGCCCCTGGACATTCGAAGATCTTCTGCCACACAGTGCGCTAGTGCGTAGTCAGCAGGCACCTCGAAAAGGTCTCGTGACTCCTCTCTAGTAACCCCATGTAGAACTTTCTGCCCGTTTGAATACAAGGACATAAACTTCTCGAACGTCATATCATCCTCCGGTGGCTTGAGGGTGCGAACTTGGTCATGGTTTCCAGCGTAAGGGGCCAACCTGTTGAAATGGACGACCCTTGGTTTCCCTCGGGTGGCTTATGGATTCGGTACACAAGGTCGTTTATCCTTTTCACGATTTTATACGGGCCTTCCCACGAGTTCCGCAACTTTGGTGATAGTCCACGACGACGTTTGGGGTTGTACAGCCAAACCAGGTCATCAACCTTAAATCCTCCAGTGTCGGCCTTGATGTCATAGGTCTTCTTCATTTTATCGCTGGCACTCTGGATGTTCAACCGGACTCGTTCGTGGATGTCGTCCATTCTCTGCCGAAGTTTGCTGACGTAGTCCTCTCCCGCAGTGTCTTGTCCTGGCGGTATCCCAAACTTCAGGTCACAAGGCAGTCGCAGTTCTCGGCCCATTATAATACTAGCAGGAGTTTGACCGGTTGACTCGTGTACTGCGGATCGATAGGCCATCAGGAACAAATGAAGTTACTGGTCCCAGTCTCTTTGATGGTCAGAGACAACCTTGGACAAGTGGCGGTTGATCGTCCTGTTCATCCGTTCCACCATTCCATCGGACTGCGGATGTAGGGCCGTGGTTCTTGTCTTGCGGATGTTCAGCAGTAGACTAATTTCTTGGAAAAGGTTGGATTCGAAATTTCTGCCTTGATCCGAGTGCAGCTCCATTGGAATACCGAATCGACATATCCACTCTTTCACCAAGACGTCGGCGACGGTGATGGCTTCCTGGTTGGGCAGGGCATAGGCTTCCGCCCACTTACTGAATTAGTCCATTGCCACAAGGATGTATTCATTCCCGTGGTCGGATACGGGAAACGGGCCGGCGATGTCAATGGCGATTCTCTCGAACGGGCTGCCTACGTTGTACTGACGCATCGGGGCCTTGGGTCGTATTCGAGGTCCATTGCTAGCAGCGCATACAGCGCACTTTCTGCACCAGTCCTGGACGTCAGCTTGACAATTGGTCCAGTAAAACCGTTGCCCCACTTTCTGCAGGGTCTTCGTCACTCCCAGATTCCTCCAGCGACTCCATCATGGATTTCCCGCAGCACTTCCTCTCTTCTGTTCCTGGGAACAATTATTTGGCGTCTGTCTTCCCCACCAATATCGGCCTCCAGCACACGTTTCAGGATCCCATTGTCCAGAATAAGAGAGTTCCATTGTGCCCAATAGGACTTAACAGCCGGCGAGTAACCTGCGACTTCCTGCCATGATGGTCTTCGATTGCCCTTCTTCCAGCTGACAACTAAGCCAAGGTCGGGGTCTTTCTCCTGGTCTTTCTGGATCTTGCTGTCATTCCAGTTGTCATCCATTGCCGCGGTTCTACAAAGTGTTGCTTCTTTCTCTTCTGCTCGTCGGCAATGTGAGCAATCATCTGGACATGGTCTTCGCGACAAGGCATCTGCATTCTTATGGCTAGTTCCGGCTCGATGTTCGATCTCGAAATCGAATTCTTGGAGTCTCTCGATCCAACGTGCTACTTGACCTTCAGGATTTTTGAACTGTAAGAGCCATTTGAGAGCTGCATGGTCAGTTCTCAACAGGAATCTTCTTCCATACACGTACTTGTAGAAGTGCTCCACTTCCTTTACAACAGCTAACAGCTCTCGCCTGGTGACACAGTAATTGCGCTCTGGTTTGCTAAGCGTCTTGCTGAAATAACCAATGACCTTCTCCTGTCCCTCCTGGATCTGAGATAGGACAGCTCCAAGTCCCACGTTGCTGGCGTCCGTATCCAAAATGAATTTCCCTTTGGGTAGGGGATAGCTCAGTACAGGTGCGTTGATCAAAGCTCCTTTCAGCTTCCTGAATGAGTCTTGACATTCTTCGGACCACTGGAACTTTGTTTGGCCCTCCGTGAGCCTGGTCAGTGGTTTAGCGATGTTGGCGCATCCAGCACATATCGGCGATAGTATGTGCATAAACCAAGGAAACTTCGAAGTTGGTGAATGTCTTTTGGGATGGGCCAATCCTTAACAGCTTTGATCTTCTGGTCATCCACTGCTACTCCTTCCCCAGAGACAACGTGGCCGAGGTATCGTACTTCTTTTTGGAACAGATGGCATTTCTTAGGGCTCAGCTTCAATCCGGAGTTCCTCAGTCGCAGGAATACTTCCTCCAAGTTTTTCACGTGGTCCTCGAACGATCTGCCGACCACAATTATGTCGTCGAGATACACTAGACACGTGTTCCATGAGAGTCCCTTCAGCACTGTCTCCATCAATCTTTCGAATGTGGCGGGAGCATTACAGAGCCCGAATGGCATAACGGTGAACTGCCACAATCCTGAGCCGATGGTAAAAGCAGTCTTTTCTCGATCTTCCTGAGCCAGTTCTACTTGCCAATATCCACTCTTCAGATCAAGTGTCGAGAAAATCGTGGAACCAGCCAACGTGTCTAGGGTGTCATCTATTCTTGGGAGAGGGTAACTGTCCTTCTTCGGGACATTATTGAGTTGGCGATAGTCTACACAAAAGCGTGTCGATCCATCCTTTTTCTTCACCAGTACGACTGGAGAGGACCAGGGACTGTCAGATGGTTCGATAACTCCTTCTTTTCCCATATCGCTGACTATTTTGTCAGCCTCTTCCTTCTTGGCAAGAGGAAGTCTTCTTCAATACTTCGAACTTTACTTTGGTTTTTGCAGGATTGTTTTGCTGCCTCAAATTCCAAAGCGCGTGCCAGTGCGTCTACGAGATGTGTTGGACGAGCTAGTGTCAACGCTTGTCTGGTTTCTTGGTCACGGAGTCCATCCAAGAATGCCTGAACCGCTAATCGCTCCATTACATTTTCCGGTGTGGCTGGATATGCGAGACGAACCAAGCGTGCAATGTCAGCTTCGAATTCTTGTAAGGATTCGCCCGATTTCTGGCAGCGATTTTTCAGTTGGGAGTGGTATACGTGTTCCAAATGCGCCTGCCCATATCGTAATTCTAGATGTTTAATCAGCTGATCATAGTCCTCCTGTTCTTGGGCGGTAAGAGTTTGTAGAATATTCGTCGCTTCTCCACGTAATGCAAGTGTTAGTGCTACAGCTCTTTCCCCTGCATTCCATCCATTTGCTTTGGCCGCTGCTTCAAACTGTCGGCGGTAATTTTCCCATGGAGTTTTTCCGTCGAATTGAGGCGGCTTCATGGAAAGCTTCCCTATTTCAGAAATGACCTTGACATCTTGTATACCCTCTTGAACTTTATCCAAGTTCAAACTCAAGTCCAGCATTGCATTTTTGTTAACCATCTCTGTGGAGGGCGCACTATCAATTCGTTTTTCCAGCTTACTGATCGTTTCCTTTATTTTGTCCATTTCTGCCTCGATTCCGTCTTTGATTTCATCGCTGATCATTTCCTTCATCTTGTCCATCTCTGCCTCGACGGTTCCTATTCTTTTTTCTAGACGATTCGCCACACCACAGAGTTCTTTTTTTAGGCCTTCTGTGTTTTCAAGGAGCTTATCTTCCAGGCTTTCTAGAAGCTTCTCTTCCAGATTTCTAGAATTTTCTTGAAGCTTCTCTTCCAGATTTCTAGAATTTTCTTGAAGCTTCTCTTCTAGATTTCTAGCATTTTCTTCCAAAGTCCTCGAATTTTGTTGCAGTTCTTCTTTCACGGATTTAGTAGTTTTTTCGAGTTTATTCATTACCAAACTCAAATCACCTCCGGGAACTTCGAATAAAAATGTTTCGGGGTCCTCACCTTCTTGTATAAGTCCTTCTGCAAGTCTTTCCTGGAGTACTTGCTTTTTACCCGTTGTTTCCAGTTCCCTTTCCTCCAATTCCTGTTTCAATTCCGCTACCTTCAAGTCCGCAAAGCACATTTTGTCTTTGACGAGGTATCAGTCTGTTTCACACGAAAAAGTTTATCAGTTTGTTAAAAATTCACTTCGCGAATTCTTTTCCGCGGGCCACCAGTCTATTGTCTGTTTCACGCGAAGAGTGTATCAGTTTATATTCCCACGCACAATTGTCCACTTCGCGAAAAACGGGCCACTGTCTATTTTCTGTTTCACGCGAACAGTGTATCAGTTTATATTCCCACGCACAATTGTCCACTTCGCGAAAACCGGGCCACTGTCTATTTTGGGCGTACAAAAAGGTCTATCAATTTATTTTTCTGACTATCCACTCCACGATCACTTGTTTATTTTCAAAATCTCACTTCCGACACCAATTGTAACGTAAATAAACTTAACTTGGTTTTAATAATTTATTTCACACTTAAATCTACAACTTAATTTATATTACGCCACTGTATAGCTCGATCGTATAGGCTCGTTCAGACTGTCCGTGCCATCTTGAGGGCTACCTATTTATCTCCGTCACAGAATTCCCGATCTTTCGAATTCCGGCAGTTGGCGACCAGCATGTTCCAATCGTTTCCAATATCGACCGTTGCTCTCCGCGGCAGAGCGACTGGACTGTTCTCGAACATCTCTGGGGATGACCTCATTGCTGTCGACGGCAACGCGCGAGGCGACAGGTCCGGCCTAGGTTCGTTACAATATTTTGTCAAAATTCGTAAATTCAAGAAGTTCTCTGATAATGGACCGATTCTATTCAAAATTGGAATGTGGAGGTTTTGAGGTCTGAGATTATGAATTCATAAAGAACCCCGCACGAAAACATATGGGAAATTGGCTCTCGATCGAATTGTCTGAAATTTCATTATGTTATGGTAGGATGGGTCATTGGAAAAAAGTGTGAGTTCAAATGATTTTGTATGTTTAGCTTCTGAGATATAAGCTGTTCGAAATATATATTTCTTTTAATTTTAGAGTATACCCCTATACTGAAAACAATTGACAGATCGTTTTCGATTACAAAAAAAGGAATTAATTGCTCCTTCCCATTGAATAAAAGATAGGGTAACATTCTGATGAACTCAATTGTTAAATATTACCTCTTATTTAGATAAAGAGTGCGTTGAATTTTTAGCAGGTCATTTAAAATGTTTTTATTGAATATCTTGAAAACTGTTTCGTTAATTTGGACCATATTTTACTCACAATATTCTGAAAATATATCATATACGATAGTTTCATCAACTTTGTATGTTGCGTTTCTAAGATATGCATTTTTGAAGTTTACGGGGTAACCGTAACGATATATGGGGTAACCTATCGATTCAACGAAATTTCATGGAACCATTCGACACATTCAATTCTATCATAAAACTTTTCGAAATCAATTATTTGATACTATAAACAATACAAACCACACTCAACAACAATTTGGAACTCAACAGTATAGACTAAAAAAAAAATCGAATTATAAATAATGACTTTTTACATGAAAAGTCAATTAATATTATGGAAATTATATTATAACAAATCGAAATGAACCTGATGAAGCTATTGAATAGCAAAACACGCGTCGTGCTTCAGTGAACCCTCAAGTAGTGAAAATCTTATAGTATTGTAGTAGTGAATTCCAAATCGAAATTGAAACTAATTAGTTATAAACAACATAAACAACAATTTACATAATTGAACTCTCATGAAACAAACAATAAACAAAGCCTAAATTCAAATAATATCATTAATATTGTTATTTATTGGTCTATTCGCGCAATCTAAAAATTATTGAATTTAATTTCATGCAATTGCAAAAAGGGATGCGGAGGAGCATGTGGCTGCAGAGAAAGTAGGTTGGAGTGCTCTGTTGTTTGTGGATTCTGCAATAGTGAATCATGGGAGAATGCACCAGCGGTCGTCATCGAGAACGACGACGGAGATGAGGCAATGACATGAATTGAAGCCCAGATTTTCGGTGCGGAAAATGGGTTAGAGGATACCAATGATAACGAAGATGATTATGAAGACATCAACCGACCAGAACCATAAAAAAGAAAGAAATAATAGAAATATTCTCGGGGACATTTATTACGAAATATGATGTTATTGTGCAGCAATTGTATGCACCTTCACAACCTGGTATCTGTGAAAGCCATCACGACTCAAGGTTCATAGTAGCCAATTGTTCTTACCTGCTGTAGTATACTTGCGCAGAAAAAATTTCGGCTTTTATAGTATGACATAGGTAGGCCATTCACGGGTACTGAAGTTGATGTCATGATCACGAATCTGTAAGAATTTTGAGCTTATCTGGCCCTTTAATATTATTTTTCGCAAAAATCGGTATATCCATCGCCCCTGGCAAGCAGTTCATGTCTCTCAGGATAACCCCAGAAGAGATTCAGACTCATCCTCGGTATATCTAACAATCGTGAAAATAACAGAATTCTACTCCAATAACTACGGAAGATACGAGGGTGAGACACACTGTACTTTGGCAAATCACGTTTCATTAAAAAATTACTCAAGACAGTTAACTACAAATACCTATACAATAGTATGTTGATCGAATCTCTATAAAAAACAATTACTTCTCTGGCTAATGCCTCGACGAACGTTCAATGACATTCAATGGATAAACATGAGAAGTCCTTCTGGATTAAAAAAAGTGTCAGCACAAGATTTAGAGTGGGAGTAGTAGTGCTGTGTTGACGGGACAGAATCAAAAGTCTAATTTTGTATTTCGTACAATTTAATATCCAAGATGAAGAGCTTTTAGCTCAATTAACGGATTTGGAAGTTGATATGGCCTCTCAGGTTCCCTTCCAAGTGGGATATTCGCAAGAAAGTTCTAAAACTCGTATACAGTGCTTCTCAAAAGTCCCCTTCCCCCCTCTTATTTTTGGAACGATTATACATAAACAAGTGAAATTTGGAAACTGAATATTAAAGTTGTTAACTTCCCTACTAGTGATGATAGATGACGAAATCGTCAGAGATGACGTCACAAGGCCATTGTGACCAATAATTTTAAATAGAACGGCAAGCGACACCTCTTTGAAAAGGTATCGAAAAAACCTATTCAATGATACCAATTTTGTTTGTGTTTATGGTACTTTTAATGGCTCATTAGTAAACATTAAAGTTTTAATTCCATTCAGTATGATATTAATTACAGATTTAAGAATCAGTATCTACTTGAAGAAATTGCTCGAAGTGACCTCCATTCACTTCCTGACAGTGAAATAACCTATTTTTGAACTCTTCTCGTACTTTTGCAAATGTGTCGCGGAAACAGCCTCACATTCTGCAACAATACGTTGTTTTAAAACGTCAATATTGTCAGGTTCAGTGGCGTGAACCTTCGATTCAAGGTACCTCCACAGAAACAAATCCAAAGGTGTGAGGTCCGGTTATCGAGCTGGCCATTCCGTTGAACCTCGTCGTCCAATCCATCTACCACGATACTCCTCATCCAAATACCGTCTTACTGCACCGTAATAGTGAGGAGGAGCACCATCCTGTTGGAATGTTATTTCCAAATTGCCGAATTCCTCTGGATTATCTTCCAAAATTTCAGGGATTAACGGTTCTATTGCGTTTTGCAACAGCTCCGGATAAACCTCACCAGTTAAATTAGTATTTAAAAAAAGAGGCCCAACGATGTGGTTTCCTAGGATACCTGCCCAAACATTCACCTTCTGGGGAAATTGGGTATGTGTTGCACGAAACAGGTGAAGATTTGCGTCACTCCAATACCTCACATTCTGTGTATTCACATTTCCATTTAGATAGAAAGTATTTTCGTTACTGAAACAAATTGTTTTGACATAGTCTGGCTGTTGGTTAGTTTTAGTTTCCATATTTTCACAAAATTCTAGTCTTCGGTCTGGGTCGTCGTCTGAGAGTTGATGAACCATTTTTAATTTGTATGGATGAAATTTGTTTTTTATCAACACCCTGTGTACTGTACTTCGACTGACTTCACAGGTAGATGCAACGTGAGTTGTTGAAGAAGTAGGATTAACTATTACTTCTGCCATTATATCAATTTTTTTCTCATCTGAAATTTGTGGTCTGCCAGATCGTTTCGCATCCTTAATACTACCCGTTGTTTCAAACTTACGAAGAAGTTCCCTCAAATGAGTCCTCGAAACGGGGCGATCGGAAAACCTTTCATTGAAAATGCGTTCTACTGCATGAATATTTTGTCCAGTTTCACCAAGAATTAGGATCGCTGCTACTTTATCACCTGAAGCACGTACCATTTCGCTTCTTGAAGCACTTAAACGTTCGGCTCACAACAGTTCAACAATTTATTAAAATGTACAAAAATATTAAAAGTACCAAAAGCTGCTAAAACAGATAAACGTTCGATCAACAATACACAAATTATTAAATGTACAAAAACTTGGACAATTACAAAAACGTCGAATTAGGGAGACTAACAAAAACGTCAGCTCATTTGACAACTATCCAGAGGCGGAGCTTGAATTTGGAATTTTGGTATCAACTGATTTAATTCATCACAGCTTTGCGTTTTTTAAAAGCGAGTTGCCAAAACTGCCATAAACACAAACAAAATTTGTATCATTGAATAGGTTCTTTCGATACCTCTTAAAAGAGGTGTCGCTTGCCGTAGGGTTCCATTTAAAATTATTGGTCACAATGCCCTTGTGACGTCATCTTTGACGATTTCGTCATCTATCATCACTAGTAGGGAAGTTTACAACCTTTTATATTCAGTTTCCAAATTTCACTTGTTTATGTATAATCGTTCCAAAAATAAGAGGGGGGAGAGGACTTTTGAGAAGCACTGTATAGTTGGCTCAAGGTATCGACACAACAACCGAGTGACGGTGCGATACCCACCAACAAATACACCTAAAAAGAAACAATCGAATATATATGTTTATTAACCCATTTCCATACTTTTCCACCCCGGAAAAAAAATGTTCCGATACGGTTTGAAACAGTTACACGGAATTTTTGAACTAACAACAAGCTCTAAATCACCCGGCCCGTTACTGCATTGCACATGCAACAAACAACAACGTCAATAACCCAAACAGCATTCGTTGATAACGCCAATTGTTATTTATTGACCAGTCGGGCGCAACGCCCTCTATCGTTAAATTCCGAATTTGTTGAACCTAGCAAGCGGTTATCGCTGCGGAAGCTAAGGTTTGCATATCATTGGTTGGTGAGGAAATGGAGTCTTCCAGTTTTGATTTATTGCCCAGACGGAATTGTTTGTGAATTTGTACAATGCAGTTTCGCAGGTCACCGAATGATTACGCTGGGTTCAGAAGGAATTAGTTGTATAGGGTGGAAGGAACATATATTGAGATGTTCAGTGGTCTTGGGGTAGGAGGTAGGAGTAACAAAGTTGTACAGATTTGGTATTTGTTAATTCAGCTCTCACTAATTGTTTGAGTTTTTTGCTGGCTAAAAATGTTGGCAACTCCTAAATATTTTATATTTGTTGTTGGGGATATTCTGAATGTATTTTGAATCGTTATGAATTGATAGTATGGCAGGGGAAATTTATGACAACAAAATTCCCAAAACGCAATGCCATATCGTAGATGGGATTCTACAAAGGCAAAGTAAGCTGATAGGGATGTAAATATGACAAGTTGATTGGCGACAATTCTCACAGCAAATGATCCAGAAGCTAACTTCTTACAAATGATGTGATGTGTTCGCTGAATTTCAACCTTTTGTCAATGTACAAGCCAAGAAAGCTAGTACAAAGCGTTTCTTCGATATTAATACCATCAAGTAGCAAGTTATCATAGCTGAATTTGGAGTTGACAATTTTAGTCTTATTCACATTGAAACAAAGGAAGTTTGAATCACACTACTGCCTAATCTTCGATAAATCTGAAGAGATCACTTGTTTCGAAATTTCGATGTTTTTTTCATGCTATTATAATGTGGTATCGTCTGCAAAAATTGTGAAGGATCCTTCAATATTTATTGTAGCGAGATCGTTGATGTACAGTAAAAACAAGATAGGTTTCAAAACAGATCCCTAAAGTACTCCGCAATATATTGTCAGAACATGCATTGTTCGTTTTCACTAATTGTGATTTATTCTCGAGGTATGATCTGAACCACTCGAGAAATGTACCTCTTATTCCATAGCGATGCATTTTCTGCAGCAGTATTCCATGATTAAACACAATAGAAAGCTGGTAACCAGCATCGAGCACATCGTTGGTGTAACTTCATGAGAGAACTTTCAGTTGTTCGCAATTAGACATGTACTCAAACTTCCATTTGAATGTATATGTATTTGTGTGTAGATATTTGTTCTTCACCTAAACTAACACCCAGTTGGTTAGATTGTCTGCATCTGGAGCTAATTATTCGTAAGGTCAACACTCGAGTTAGGAAACTAATATGCTCTGAGTGCAAACAATAAATCGTTCGACTGACCAGAGATCCTGCGAACTTTGTCGAGGATATTATCCGGATATTTCGCAATTCTCTGTTGCAATATGAATGAAGTTTCGTCAAAATTTTTGGTTTTATTCAAAGTCATATTCTTGTAATTTTTTCTGTGAAATATTCAGTTTATCCAGATTCCAATGATTGATTTGTACTGGTTTTGAATTTGGAAGATAATCACAACAGTTTTCTTGAATTATTTCAGTTTCTGAATTTTTGCTTGGACATGTGACAGAAGGTTGATTTGATACTGTTAGTAACCATTTATTATCGACTAACTTTTGAACATTGTGATCTTCAATTGCGAATACTACTTTTCCACAATTAGGCATTAGTTTGGAATCCATCAAAATTATAATTTAACAGGGTGATTCGAGTGAAATTGTTTTTGGAAAATGGTTATAACATATCCATATTTCGTTCTAGAAAAGTTGAGAACATTCTTCTAGTTTTACTGCGATATATTGTTGTACTATCCCTTGCAATCGCTGCACATTTACATAGGGGTGAGTTTTGAGATCTCTCGTGGGCACTGAATGAATATGATAGAAATCAAATCAAAGTCTGAATTGTTTACCAATGGTACATGTGAAATAAAAACTACTCTTCCATTTTTTGAAAAGCTTCCAGCTTAATTAACGAAATAATTACAGAGATATATTGATGAGTTGGGTTGAAAGGTAAGTTTCCATGAGATAAAGTTGTATCATTTAATTGATCTAAAATGATCGTATTTCCAGTTCAGGACCTAAGGGTACTTCTTCTAAATCCAACTTGAAGGTGACCAAATTTGTTTTTGTGATGTTCAATGTCAGCATATTTGCTTCATGCCACAATTTGATTTTTACTATTTCTGCAGGAATAGTTTGAGTCAAAGCAGTACGATCTTCAGTTTGCCAGAGGATTGTGGTATCGTCAGCAAACAGTGTGAGGTGTCCAGAGGTATCTAGCTTGGCTATATCGCTAATGTATAGGAGAAAGAGAATTGTACCCAGTGAGATTCTTTACTTTCGATCAGTAAGGTAAGATCTGATCTAGTCAAAAGCTGTTCCGCGAAAACCGTAATATAAGAGCTTTTTCAATAGTATTTCATGACTTACACAGTCGAAAGCCTAAGAAAAATCAAGGAATATAGCTGCGGCTGCCTCTTTCTCATTAAGGCTCATATATACTCTTTCAAGAAGATCAAATATTGCGTCAATGTATTGTGGCTCTGCAAGAAACCCATCATTCTACATTCTACTAGATTCTCAATGATTTTTCACAGTGTTGATAAAAGTGAGATGGGCCTGAAGTTGTTTGGATCATCAGTGGTACCTCTTCTGTGGAGGGTTATAACTATTGCTGCCTTTAGGCTGGAAGAAAAGGTATTCGCCTGAGGAATTTTTGTTTTTTATATCACTTATTAATGATTTAAGCTCAGGCAAGTCCGTCTCGTATATCGTAGGGTATCGGAGAGGCTAATTTTTTTAGATGATCGAGAGGATCAACTATCGTGGAAATTTCGTTGGTTAATTTGTTTGCTATAGAACAATATATTGGTTCAAAGAGTTTTTGTCAACATTTACTTCTGAATGACTCCGATTTTTGTTCCGCCCTTCAAATCATTGATTATTGTCCACATTTAGTTTTGTTTGTTAACTGCCTGATCCGATCTTTATCTGTAGTATAAATCTTTCAGATAGTTAATAGTCTGTGATACGACGGTAGTTAGTGAAGAAAATGTTATCGCTGTTGAATTTTCTAATGGTGTGGAGACAACGTAAATTAAGGAAGATTTTTTAGTCCTCTTGTAATCCAAGGTTTCGATTTATTTTTCTTTATTGTCTGTATTGAAAATGCTTCATTGAATATTTCGACAACATAATTCTGAAAAGCATTGACTGGATCTGCAGCCCCATGTAAAGAATTATTCACCCTTGTATCTTGTCCTTTATGCCCTGCCCTATATATATATATATATATATATATATATATATTGTTATGTTAGGAAGGACCAGTAATATATTTAAAGATGAAAAAGAAATATTCTTGAAAAACCACAAAAATAATTAATACTTAATAGTTAGTAGTTCATGAGAAATTGTTTTAAATTTTTTTTGAGATTTATTTCCTTTATGAAGCCTCTGTATAACATTGATAGGTAAATATATGCAAATACCATAATGCAATCATTTTCTTGCATTTTCAAAATTCATTACAACCTATAGTTATATTAAATATAACAAAAAGTCTAGATTTACAAAATTATTCTGGATTAAATGTGATCAACAAAATTATAAGGTTGAAACATACAGTATATGAAATTGCATCTAACTAAAAATAGCCAATGGGAGAACAAGAAACTTCTTGATGACAATAGCCAATCAGGGAACAGAGATGGTGAGATAAAATATTTGAAATTGTGGAAAAGTAATAACTGAGAAATGTCAAAAATAATTATCATCAAATATTGTATTTAGTTTATAAGAAATGTAAAATATATTAGTTCATTAGTTTTCTCAAACAACACCAAAATAGTGAAAGTTCGACAAGAAAGTGCGCGAATTTGAAAATTCAAATGAAAATGACAAAACAGGAATGGTATCCAGGTGAAGAAAAAACAAAGCGAGGAGATTGAAAAAAATTTTGAAGAGAAGCCACGTGAAGAAATTTGAAAGAAAGAAATTAAGGATTTTCATGAATGAGAAGGTAGTTTTTCAACAATGAAAAACCAATACAGCCTCTGAATAATCTCGACAAAAAATAAACAAGGATAAAAGAAGATTGCCTTTTTGGTTCTCCACATGAAAACTTGCCCAAGCTGATTTCGTGGATTTTGGATGGTTCCTCTTGAAATGGTGAGTTCCTGAGAGAAGTGGATGGAACAGGAATTCAGATTATGCCAGGTATTGCATCAGCGACATTCCAGTTCCAGGTATAAACTCTTTTAGTGCACATCACAAACTGAATTACTTCACAAAATAACTCCTATATCTGAAGAACTCTATGATTTGGTATTGAACTATAAGAGAATTCTTCCAACTCAAAAGAAAAAAGTGAGATTATATTTACATATATCACTGTTTTTATTATTTTATGAAAATTTGTCAATTGCTCATAGTTATAAGTTATCTATCGCAGGCCAGTTAATATAAGTTTGCCTGAATAAAGGAAATAATGTTTTTGATAATTTTTTTTATTTTCCACAATGATATGCTGATATTTTACCTATAAACACTGAACTGAAAATAGTTCGAGTGACATCAAGACAGGCAGTGGCTCTATCGCCAGTACCGACTCCTGAGACGAAGGCGTACCAACTGAGTTAGTCGTGGTAAGAAAGGGTAATAACAATTGGCAGCAACGTGGCCAGAAAACAGTACCGTTAGCTAGAAATTATTATTTCATAACAATTAGCTATTATCATATCACAATATAACAATTGGCTTCCCATCGCGGGGCTGAATTGCCTACATAAGTTTTAGAGGTATATCAAAATCGAAATCAAAATATTTATACAGGTAGAAAATATTTGTGGGGCAATAACAATAACGTGGGAAAAAATTAACAACAATTATTATTTAAAAGCTATTAACATTTCATAACAATATATATATATATATATATATATACAAGCTGATTCTATGTGGGGTTGCAGTCAAGTATGGGGCTGATTAGGAAAACTCTTTGGTATTCGTCAAGCTTTCGGCAATCTTTATTGCCTTCCTCAGGACGACTACAATTGTATGGATTACATTATGAAATTATATATATTAGTTGTCTACTTACTAACGTGAGATTGATGTAAAATTAGCACATTAAATGAACAGAAATTCATGAAAGATGAAATAAATTTTGACAATGACAACTTCTTTTTTAATCAATTCAAGATCAAGGCGGAAAATTTTGATCACAGGGCGATATATCTTTTCTGTTATTCATCTCTAGCAAATAAGTATAAATTTGCGTGAGATTGTTCAAATCAGTTCTTTTATTCATTGATTCTTTATCATTTTTTATGTGAACCATCTCTAGAAATATTCTTTTGTTTTCATTGGTTTCGTTATCTAGAATTTCCGTATTATCATAGTCCATCCGATGATCTCTTTCATTTACATGTTCAGAAAGAGCACATGAATTAACATTACGTTTACAGTCGCTCTTATGGGATATGATACGACTGTTAAGGGTTCTTGATGTTTGACCGACATATGTTTTAGAACAGTCTCTACACGGTATTCTATAAACAACATTAGATTTTTGTTTATTTTGAATCGTACTTTTCACTTTTGTGTGTAATTTTGATTTGGTTTTAACATTTCTCTTCGCGATTTTGACATTTTCATTTTTTAATACATTTGTTAGTTTTGGAGTGAGTTCTTGGATATGGGGAAGAGATCTAAATATAGATGTTCCCAGTTCTTCTGTTCTGAGATTTTGTTCGGATATTGAAGGGATTATAGAGTTTCTTTGGTTAAAGAGTAATTTATTGATGAGATTTTTTGGATAGGAATTTTCTAGTAATATTTTCTGAAATTCGATTAGACATTTTTGTTTACATCAATCTCACGTTAGTAAGTAGACAAATAATATATATAATTTCATAATGTAATCCATACAATTGTAGTCGTCCTGAGGAAGGCAATAAAGATTGCCGAAAGCTTGACGGATACCAAAGAGTTTTCCTAATCAGCCCCATACTTGACTGCAACCCCACATAGAATCAGCTTGTATACAATATGCCAGTCACTAATTCACCACATATATATATATATATATATATATATATATATATATATATATATATATATATATATATATTTGATCTGATGGTCTTTTTGGGTTTTGCGGAGACCATGATCGGCGAGGATAAATCAAAATTTTTTGTTTTTATTGAAACCTACTTAAAACCAATTTTCAACACTCAAAACCAGAGAATAAGAAATTTAAACTAAACTGAAATAAATCAATTAGCTGAGTGTGTATTCATTCCAGAAGCCCTCTTGAATTTATTTTGACAGCATCTTGTTATGGACAAATATTTCATTTTAGTGCGTGTATTGATATAAATCAGAACTGTAATGGGACCAATTCAATCGGTAAGTTTTGTAGGTTCGTTATTTTTAAACTTTCATATAGATTTATGTATTGAGGTGGTTTTCGTTTAAATGACCAATTTTGCATCCTTTTAAAATGAAATTATTATCGCCTGGTAGTCTCCTAGGAAAAACTTTCTGCCCAACAGAATTGTCCCAGTATTGTGGACATGCTCGAATATTTGACTGGAGTCCCCAGTAGCTGAGCTTCCATTTATTTTTGCCATAACTTCTTGAAGTGCTTTATTTTCCACCAGCTTTGAAATACGGTCCAATGTAACAGCAGTCGCACCAACCATTTATTGAGGTTAAAACACCATCCATTCAGCGCAAAACAAGTGAATCGACATAAATACAATATGTGACCAAGCCAACCGCGATCCTCGACAAAATTGCTGTTAATTTATCTGGCTGGCAATCAGGAGCTGATTCCTGTTCTCTCACGCACACTTTATTTGATTTGGGAGGCCGGGGGGAGCGCGGAGAAATGTTCCCGCCCGACCAATCGAAACCGTAACGTATGGAAGGAGCTTCGGGACTTTTGGGAAATCTATCGGCGGCATTAATTTCGTCGGGGCGACGAGGAACTCGAAGGGACGGTGCGTTGGGTTGTCCCGAATTTGGCTTTATATTGTCTGAGGTAACTCGATTAGGTCGTCGTAAATATTTCGATGGATATGTAGGAACGCAGAGGATAGTTTATTGAGTTATTGGAAGTGCAAGTTTTGCGTGTCGGGATTGGAAATTGACAGAGGACTGGTGAGAGAGTCCGCCAAGTATTTTCTCAATTTCACCAAGTTTTCATTCAACTGATTCCCTCTATTCAACAGAGTGTGTCTTTTCGTGAACGACTGATTTGCTCCAATCGGCTCTCCTCCAAGATTGTACAATATTTCTACATGACTTTTATATTTAAATGGTCAAAAATATTCCTACATACCTCGATATCACACTATAATTCACTGCTTTGAAATCACTCGCGCAGAAGGAAGGAAGATGCTCTAATTCATTAGTTATTTCAACATGAACAAATTTTATTTCTTCACGCAATGGCTGTCGAGTTCAAAAACACAAGGTGTCCCGATCAAAGATGCAGAAACAAGGGGCAAGCCTCGCTCCACTCTTTCTTAAAAACCAAATCGCCAACTCATCCTACGTACTGCCAATGCTTTGCGCTCGTCTTCTCTCTAACTCCAATGACTCTACGCCGTTAGATGGCGTTAAGATTTGCAATAGATTGGAATTGATAAGATAACTTGAGATACTCCAAGTTATCCTGTAACTCTGAGCATATCAATAAGAAATGTAACAGATTTATCATTACAGGTTACAGAGAGTTTGTATAGGCTTCATATCTTTGAAAGTACATCAGTAAAGATGGTCATGGAGAAACCCAATTTCCCAAAATAAATATTCACCAATTATACCAGATTTATTTCACAAACAAAAGATGGTCTCAGCATAGTCCATTCTCTCCATTCCAGACGGGAAATCCATTCCACTCAGTAACCCTCTTTCATCCCTTTTGATTGTCTTCCTATTGATCGGGATAGGGTGCGAACAAACTTCATTCACTCAAATTTCATATTCATTGAAAATAAAACTCCGATATTGGGTGATAGAGTTTCCCTTGCGAGCTCTTTCCTTCATAATAAGGGCATTTTGTGCGGTTCCATCGGCGCAGACGAGAATAGAAAAGGAGAACGACGTGATATATTTGTCACCAGCATTTATCATAGAAGACATTGGCGTTCTTTATTTTTTCCAGCGTTAGGTACTCATAAGTATATGTGAAATAAAAATGTGCTAAAGCTCGATGATTCCATCAAAACTGCGCCAAATATCGATGTTTTTAAATCGAGACTGAAGACTGCCCTCGTCAAAAAAAATTGCTACACTCTCGATGAATTTTAACTTCAATTTTAGTCTCGTAGATTTTCACGATATATTTTTTTTTGACGTGATATATATTTAATGTGTGTGTATATATGTACTTGTTTTCTTTATGTTATGATAATACATATTAAGTATCTCCTGACGCTTTCCTTGTTATTGTATTCATAAAATGTTCCCTACTTTATACTTTTTAACAAGAGAAAATAAATTATTATTATTATTATAATACTAGGTGACTTCAACTTCCCAACTGTTGAATGGGTTCCAGTGTCACGTGAACTCTACTTCAAACCCACAAATGTAGAACATACATTTTCTGAAATTATTGATATGTGCTCCTCTTTGGAACTTATGCAATTTGATGGACATCTTATACGAATGGCAGAATATTGGATCTTATATTTTGTAATGATATTGGTATCTCTCACTGTCTAGACACATTGGTTGGAGAAGATTATTTACATCATCCCCCACTATGTATTTATTTTGAACTAATAAAACTTAAATACCTGAGAGAAAAGTCAGATACTCAACTCAATTTCAATAAAGCAAATGATGCAATCATCAATTCTGCGCTAGCTGAGATAAACTGGTCTGATTGATTTGCTAGAAAAAACGTTGAAGCAGTTGCAATCTTTCATGAAAAACTCTTCAATATTATGATGAAAAATGTACTAACTTTTTTAATAAAAAAGGGATATCCCTTAATTTCGAGCCTGATACCATCCAACTTTTCAAAGAAAAAAATAAAGTGCATAAAAAATACTAAAAGTCTATGGTGGGATTCATATTTATCAGCTTTTTTCTCAATTACGTGGGAACCAAACAATTGATTCAATGAGATTACAATAGTACATAATAACATCGAAACAAATTCTTACTGACTCTCGAAGCTTTTGGAAATACATCAAAACGAAAAAACAAAATCACACCTATACCCCATTCTTTTTTTTTTTTCGAAGGTAAGACAGCTGACAATGGTTAGGATATTTATAATATATTTTCTACTCATTCCAAGAGTGTATACACTCCAGATCCACTTGTAAATAACCATCCACTGTTTGTTGAAGATATTTCAGAGCAGCACATTTCCGTTGCGAATCGATAATTCACAAAGGTCCCGGCCCTGATAATATACCCAGTCCATTCATTAAAACCCCTTCTTCACATTTAAAATTTGTCACTTAGCACAGTTTTCCTAATCAAATGGAAATCTTCCACTAGTATGCCTCTCCACAGGAGTAATATAAAAAATTATAGACCCATCAGCAAACTCTGTATCTTTGGAAAAATGTTCGAGAAAATTGTTCATGAAAGAATTCTAAATATCACGATGAATATGATTATTCCTCAACAACATGGCTTTTTCCCTGGTAGATCCTTAGACACAAATTCAATAGAATTCACTGATCACATCATAGAACAGATGGATGATCAAACGCAATTAGACGTAGTGTACATGGATTTCAGTAAGGCCTTCGATAAATTCAGCCATACATTGCTAATTAAAAGACTTGCTGAGGTCGGTGTAGGTTGGTATCTTCGCAAGTGGATCCTATATTACTCAAAGATCTCAAATCATGAAGGTTAATGGTTATAAATCAGATCCCCTTGCGGTAACCTCAGGAGTACCACAGGGGAGTCATTTGGGACCCTTACTCCTTATAATTCATATTAACCATATTGGTGAGAGCTTTAAACATTCTAATTTTTTTATTGTATGCCGATGATTTGAAAGTATATCGTACTATAAAACCTTCTGGTGATTGTAACAAACTACAAGATGAACTCGATTTATTCGTCGATATATGCAAAAATCCTAGTTTGTTCTTGAACTATGATAAATGCCTCACAATAACTTTCACAGGATATAGGAATATGGTAAGCCATCAGTACAGAATAGATGGTCATATGATGAAAACAGTGAACAAAATTCGTGATCTTGGAGTCATTATGGATTCTATAATAATTTTTGAGACTCTTATCGAAAAAATGATTGATAATTGTTATCTAGAGATAATATAATGATTTTCATCATTCATATATTGTTAATATTGTCATTTATTGTCATTTTATTATTATGTATGTTATATTAGCTCACTATTTGATCATCCAAAAATTCACGTTGGATTGGATAAATAAATAAAGTGAAACTTTTCCAATTGACATTTGAACAGTGGACCTAACCCTTTTCTCATTTTTTTCATCCAATAGCAAGAACGATCAATATACAGATTGCTCAGAATATAGTAAAATGTTCCGAATTATTCTGGAACTAATATCCGCCCGCCAGCAGTGCTATTTTCTAGCAGGGAGTTTCCAATTTTCACGAGCTGGAAAACCAATCACAGCTGTGTTTACATGAGAAACATAATTGCATGACATTCGTTTTTTACAGAGTATCCAACAAGTAAAGCATTGCAAACGAATCAGATAACAAGAATGTAATTTACAGCTTTCTATATATTCAAATGGCAATAAACACGTTCTACTTTTCAACGCGATTGACGGAATCATATATTTGAATAAGATCCCACATCTGACACCAACTTATGATATAACCTTTGATCGCTACAAATATATCAAACTCATTCCAGATGTATGATTGGGGTTTGCTATAAGGTATAACTAAATACTGTAATGGGAAGGCTATGGAGAAAAATCAGCCAAATTTCGGTTGCGTGGAGGAGTTACTGGATTGAGGGGAATATCGGAAGTGAAAGGAATCGAATCGTAGGATATCCGTTCTTACTTAGGAATAAAATAGTTTCCAAGGTATATCAAACTTATACTAAGAGAGGGAGGGAGTCAATTTATTGGGATATGCACCAATTTTTTCTACAATGGCTTTCCATAGCTCAAGGATTGTTCTATGGGTTTTATTAAGAAAATCTAAAAGGGTAATCTTTGTTTGTTTGTAAGGGGGTACTCTCTGGAACTACTGAAACGATTTCATTTTATTTCACTATTTGAAAGTTGAACTAGCCCTGAGTAACATTAACTATAATTCAATTCGATAAAAATTAGTTTTCAGTTTAAAAACTTAATATTTGTGAATTGAGCCTTTTTCAACCTTACTTGATCAAGAAAAAGAAGATATGTCCGAGGTGAAGTTGGCAACATGGAAAATATAAATATTACCCAAGCATTCAGTCGACGCCACTGCTCCGAAAGTCTCTTCGCCAGTGATAAGCTCACTCCTAGACTGTCTACGTGATTAGAGTAAAAGCCATCGGAACCTTTGAGCTTTCGACTGAAAATAATCAAATATTAAAACGGAATATTTTTGGAAAAGCAGTGCCGCTTCCCGGGATGAAATTTAATTTTTCTTTTGAAGGTCTTGAAGGAGGATGAGCTACTTCAAAGTATACATATCCAACTAAAATGATACTAAAGTATAAATATATATATATATATATATATATATATATATATATATGATATGCACAAATTATAGAAGTGACACCTATAATTTGTGGGGTGAAGCTTAGACCTAATGAAGAGGAATTCAATGACACGAAATCTCCTGCAACATTGGTAGGTCACCAACAGATGTCAGTATAGGCCAATCTAACACACCAAAAGTCGTACTTCTAGTGCGTCCAGAGTAACGCAAAACAAATAACGAAAGAAAGAGAGATTTGTTTCGATTCCAAGAAAGCCACCATCCGCCTACAGCTGTTTCATGGTTTCCCAATCATCAGGACGGCTTGTGTTCTTTCTTGAATTCGAACCAAATCTCTCAGAGTGCTAATACCTACCGACAAGGATAAACATGTGAAATGCACAAAATTATAGAAATGACACCTATAATTTGTGAGGTGAAGCTTAGACCTAATGAAGTGGAATTCAATGACACGAAATTTCATGCAACAGGTCACCAACAGATGTCAGTATAGGCCAATCCACGACACCAAAAGTCGTACTTCTAGTGCGTTCAGAGTAACGCAAAACAAATAACGAATATCTCTAGTACAAAAATGCCCGAGCGTTTACTCATTTTAGATATGCCCAGTATTTTTCCCGACTCAGAACAGTTTGGTGTTCAGTTGGAAGAACCAGAGGCGGGCGCGAGAATCTTGGAAACACTAGTAGGCAACAGTGTTCATATATGTTATTCTCAATCACATTAGGTCACAATGATGGCCAATAGTATTTCGAAAACATTTCGATACTGTGTCTTTTGTGTGTGTTTTTGTGATAATTGTGCCTCAAAGCAAGATTGACCTCATCCACTAGTTCTGACTTTATCTACCAGTTTGGATATAACGAGGTTCGTTTGTTTTCATCTCTTTTAAATCGAATATCTATCGCAAGCAATGTACTATTTTTGTACATTCACCACACAATCAATCCAACATTCCACATTGTTTGAATGTTTATTGCATCGGCAATTGCGTTAACTTATGGCTCTGATCAAGATATTTTTTTTTTACCCCTGTGATTCGTTATATACAGTGTCCGCCATAAAATTGGCTACATATAGGGAAAAAAATGGTTATTGAAATTTTTGAAAAACTCTAATGGCGGTAATGTACCAATTTTGAACCAGACTGAGAAAAAAATCAAATATATCATGGATGATGATATGGATATATCAACAGTTGAATACCCAAATGTCATGAGTGAATTTGAATTTATATCTCTGATAAATAACTATACCAGGGTGACAGAAAATACAAAAACATGTCTGGATCACATGTTCATTAGAACTAAATCTGATACTGATTTCCTACTACCTATTATCATTGAAACAAAACTCACAGATCACTATACTACATATCTTCAAATAGTATTGAATAAAAAAATAAAGAAAACTGAAAGGTCGGTGGACAATAATACAGCAGTAGACTATATCTGCAACAAAATCTCTCATAGAAATTGTTGATAATAAAATCACAGAATGCAGCTACAGAAAAAAAATCAAAGAAAAAAAAAGGAAGATATGGATAACAAACGGAATAATAAATTCAATAAATACTAGAGACAGCATGTTTCAAGAATATCTTCGCAACCAAAATGACCAAAATTTGAAAATGAGGTACAAACGCTATAGAAATAAATCAAACAGTACTATAAAGAGAGCAAAAATAACTTTTTACCGGAATGTCATTGAAAAAAGCAAAGGTGATAACTCAAAATTATGGGAAACTGTGGGAGAAATCTGTGGAAAAAGGAAGGGCAATTAATAAAATAACACATATAAATAAAGAAGGAAAACCCACGGAAAATATTACTGAAATTGCAGATAGTTTTAATGACCACTACATAAATATAGGCAAAAAATTAGCAGGCGGAATGAAAACTGACCCAAATTATGAATGCCCGAGCAAAAATATGAATAATCACATGTCAATGTTTTTATTTCCCACTGATCATACCGAAATAAAAAATGTGATCCTATCCCTGAGAAACAAAAAAGCGGTGGGGGTCGATGGAATGAAGGCTCAACTTCTAAAAAATACAATCCCATTCATCATTGAACCTTTAGTATATATAATAAATAATTCTTTCACCGACGGTATTTTCCCATCCATGCTGAAACTGACAAGTAATTCCAATATACAAAAATGGCGATAAAAATGAAGTTATAAACTATCGACCAATTTCTTTGATCACTGCTATTGCCAAAATCTTTGAAAAAATTATAAAAATCCGACTATCATCTTACCTCAAAAAATATAACATCCTCCCCTGTAGACAATATGGTTTCCGAGAAGGTGTGTCGACACAAGATGCTATCCTAGATCTAACGGCTGAAATGTACTCTGCTATGGATAACAAGAAGGCATCACTATGCGTTTTCATAGACCTGTCAAAAGCTTTCGACACGGCTAGCCACCCACTCCTCCTCAAATCACTTGAAAATGTAGGTATAAGAGGAACCACACTGAAACTGTTCCAAAGTTACCTGCTAAACAGGGAACAATGCGTCAAAATTGGAGGACACAAAAGCGACTACAAGAAAATAGAATATGGTGTCCCACAGGGAACCATTCTGGGCCCAACTCTAACTAATATCTACCTCAATGACTTATTCTCAATTCCAACAACAGGAAAAATATTTACATATGCTGATGACACAGCCATTTTTTATGAGGACACAACCTGGATTTCCCTGAAAAATAAAGTGGAGATGGATCTTGGAAACATCAAAAACTGGTTTTCACATAGACTCCTCACAATAAATTTCAGCAAAACGTACTACCTACCAATTGGTGCTTCTGCGCGTTACTCACCATCTTTTACTTTCCTTAATGTGTCAAATTCTTTCACCATCACATCTGTAAAACAGATAAAATATCTCGGCATTATTGTAGATGACAAGCTCAAATGGGAATCCCATATAATATACGTAATAAAAAAGCTGCAATTTCTGATGCATCGTTTCAAAGTCCTACGAGATATGCTAGATAACAAAACACTCAAAACGTTATACTTCGCTCTCATTCAAACGCATATTACTTATGGAATACTGACATGGGGATCAGCTGGAAAGACCACTATGAATAAACTGATAGTGACACAAAAAAGAACCCTTAAAATAATTTTCAAAAAAAAAGAACTCATCCAACAGATGCTCTCTATCTCGAAACGAATATATTTGATCCCGTACAGCTCTTCTTTTTACATACTAATATCAAATGTTTCAAATCAAAACACAAACATCCTAGAATAGAATACGAATACAACACTCGAAATAAACAAAATAATTTCAAAATACCTTACATGAATAAAGCTGTAGGGCAAGAAAGCCACAGCTACCTGAGCCTTAAACTATTCAATACTCTACCAAATCAAATAAAAATTTCAAAAAATCAAAATGAAATCAAAAGAAGATTAAATTACTACATCACTAGCTTGCCTCGTTTTTTTTTTATGTTCTGGTTCCCACGAAGAGGGATATCCTGTAATGTTCAGAGAACATCGTGGGAACCTAGGGAAAGAAGGTAGGAGTTGGTGTTCTTCTTAAATTTCTGAAGGTTGTATGCTTCGGGGAACACCTCCCTAGGTAATGAGTTCCAAAGCCTCGCTGTTCGTTGGATGAACGAGTCTTTGGAAAGTGATGTTCTGCAGGTCTCCAAAGTGACCACGAAGGGGTGTGATGACTGAACTTGACGGGTTAATCTCGAAGAGACTGCCAAAGCAGGAACGATTGTTGATATTTCAGAAGAGCATCGCCCATGAAAATATCTATAAAATAGAGACAAATCGCCAACTTTTCTACGGTGTTCCAGACAAGTGAGCGAGTTTGTAAGCGAGGCATCACCGACGAGACGAATTGCCCTTTTTTGGACAGAATCCAATAGCCTCAGGATATGTTTAGGTGCCGCACTCCAAATATGGGAACAGTATTCCAGGACAGGTCGGATCTGTGCCTTATAGATCATAAGCAGCTGACTGGGGGTGAAATAGCTCTTGGCACGAAACAGAAAACCAAGTTTTTGGGATGCACTTTTGGCAATGGACCTCACGTGATTTTCCCAGGAAAGGTTATTGCTGATAGTAATACCAAGCATCGATATGGATGGCTTCAGTGGTATGGTTACATAATTTAGTATATTCCTAATCATCCCAACAGAAACATTTTTCCGTTTTTCATATAAATATCCTCTATGACATAATAACCTTCCCAAAAATTTGTCATTTTATTATATCGTAAATGTTATTTTATCTTGAAGAACAAACAGTTCATATATATGTTTATATCAATGTAAGTGTATAAAATTGTATTTCTATGTTTCGCAAACACCTAGTGTTAAATATTAATCTTGTATTTTATTATTTTACTACATGATACATTTTTACTTCCTGTTTGTAATTTTCACAGTCACACACAAACTGGAAACAGTTTATGTGACTTCTCTCGTTTATTAACTTATTCCCTACTTCTGCCTATGTTTATATATTGTACCTGAAGTTAATAAATTATTATTATTATATTATATATCATACCATTTATTCCTCTGCCCTTACTAAGAAACATTATACATTCTTGTTTTATCTGGAAACAGCTTTAATAACGTAAATCACTTAAGTTCGAGTCGAAACTAATCAAATATTTGTGGAATAGACATTTTGCGGGAGATTAGTTATGGAAACGCGATTTAGTCTTGTCATTAGGTGTCGTCATGCCCTGTATATTGATGCACATGAGCTTATTCAATGTTCTCAACACGCAAATAAAATTCAAACCAACTGATATTTGTAATCAAAACTTAATAATACATTATTCATCCTTGCTAATTTAATGGATAGTAAATTTGAACTTCAATGAATTTCCTATATTTTTGAATTTTATAAGGCGGCTTTCATAAAAGGTCTACTTTTGTCGTAACAATAACAAATGTCACAATAACTTGTTGACAATTTTGTTGGAGTTGTTCTTCATCAGTTTTTGTGTTTTTCAATTTATCAATAGAAATTTCTCCAAAACTGAGTATTCAAGAAAACATAGAAATATTTTTGCTATATGGCGAAAATTATCATAGCACAAGAGAAGTAGCTGAAATGTTCAATGGAAGGCATCCATACCAAAATTTGCATTTTACTACGGTGGCAAAGATATTGCAAAAATTTAAGGAAACTGGTTCGGTTGAAAACAAATATGCAAGTGTTCACGTTGAGCCTGTTGTAAATAGGGAAAATAATGTAAACAATGTTTTACTGAGAGTCACTGAGACACCAAGAGTTTCGACGAAAATTATGGCAGAAAAGGCAGAAATATCTCAAACCTCTGTTAGACGAATTTCAAAGCGAAATCACTTTCACCCATACAAACTAAAATTTGTGCAAGCTCTGCGAGACAGGGATTATGACGCTCGATTTTATTTTTGTGAGCGGTTCCAGGGAATGTTAGAAAACAATCGTGATTTCTCAAAAAATGTGCTATTTTCTGACGAAGCAACTTTTATCCCAAATGGTGTCGTCAGTTCTCAAAATTGTAGATGGTGGGTAGATCATAATCCTAATTTTATTATTGAAGCCAAGGACCAATATAATTCCAAAGTGAATGTATGGTGTGGAATTTTGAATGAGCGAATGTAGGTTCCTTCTTTTTTAGACAAAATTCAAATGGCGAACGGTATTTGAACTTTTTACGGATCGAGATATCTACATTTTTAACATGTACTCATTCTTGCTCATACATACTGTGAATTTTAATCCTTATTCTTTATGTTCTACAAATACCTAGTACCTACAAATAAGTCCTACATGTCCTCTATACATATATGTATATGTCCTACTCATGTTTATTTCTCGAAACAAGTATTAATTTACTTATCGAGCATCATTTATTGATAAACTATATGAATCCTTAGAATAGATATAATCTAATTTTGAACATATTTCATTGATTTTATATTTATTATATCTTAAAACCATGTACTTTACTATTATCATTATTGTTAACAATAAATGAATTTATTATTATTATTGACAACCTACCATTACAAGAGCGGATTCGTTCATTCTTTCAACAAGATGGGGCTTCTATTCATTCTACGAATGAAGTGCGGGAGTGGTTGAACAATGAGTTTGGTGAGCAGTGGGTAGGTCGATATTCAGGTAATCCTTGGCCTGCTAAGTCACCAGACCTAACGCCGTGTGATTTCCCTTTATGTGGTCACCTGAAAAGCAATGTAACCAGGGAAAGAAATTTGTACCAGGAATTGTGCAGCACTGATCAACAGAACTATGTTGAAAAATGTTCGCCGCGAAATGTTTTCCAGAACGATTCTATGTATGGAGCGCGAAGGTGGTCACGTAGAACATTGTTTGTTTATTGAGTATTTTTATTTTTCCACATCCACCTAAACAATAATAAATTCAATTAGGATGAATAATGTATTATTAACTTTTAATTACAAATATATAGGTTGGTTTAAATTGTATTCACGGGTTGAGAATATTAAATAAACTCATGTGCATCAATATACAGGGCATGACTACACCTAGTGTCGTGTTTTCATAATTAATCTCCCGCAAAATGTCTTTTCACAAATATTTGATTAGTTTTGATTTAGTTTATTGAAGCTATTTCCAGATAAAACAAGAATGTATAACGTTTCTTAGTAAGGGTAGAGGAATAAAATGGTATATATTTTTTTTTAATCTAATTCAAAATTGATATATGAGGTCCTCGTTGGATTCCAAACACATCAATAAAGTTTTTCGATATCTTGTCCATTTTCTGGCACCACAGACAACTTTTTTTAAATTTCCGCCAAATCTGATATCACTTGATATAAGTCGCAAAGTTTTTCAGAAATTTCAATAACAAATTTGTTTCCCATATGTAGCCAACTGTATGACGGACACTGTATATATCTTATCGGAGCAAACCAATACATTTCCATTTTACACTTGTATAGACTTCTTGATTAGTTTTAATTTTCCTAGATTGACATTTATTTTAATCGAAAACATGCCGGGAATATTCCGCCAACTTTCGATTTTTGATGAATATTCTAAGAAGTTACGAAGATACACTCGCCCAGAAAAGAAAAACCGAGAAAAATCTCAATATCGTGCATGCCATTTCCCAGGCTGAAAATGTGCATTAAATCCCTTTCCGGAGTGACTGTGATACCTAAAAATTCCTCGTGATCGGGGCGTGAACCGGCGGGGTAGTGGATTAATTAAATTTTTGCCGTCAAATTCTCGCCTCTAAGGTATTCGGCAAGTCTAATCGAGAACACTCTTCCCATTATAGATGCATACCTTCTCTACTGTTTTAGAGTGGAGATAAAAAGGTGGAATAACTAGGAAAAACCTGTGGGGAATGAAGATAAGCTCGTAGCGCAGAGGCGTAGGTTGGATATTTTCAACCGACGAAACCAAAAAGGAGGAGGTTTTCTATTCGACCCGTATATTTTATGTTTTTCCATCATATTTTTTTATGTATGATCACGCATAACTTTTTACTGAGGCGTCCGATTCCGATAATTCTTTTTTCAGTGGATAGGGTGTACTTCGAATTTGGTCCCATTTGAATTTAAAAGATGAAATCCACCCCTAAGGGTAGCGAAATGAAGGATATTGATCACTCACCCTCTGAATTCTGGTCCGTTAACCGATTCTATCAGGCATAACTTTGTACTGGGTTCTTCGATTTGGATGATTCTTTTTTTAATAGATAGGGTATACCTTATATTTGGATTTCGAAAGGAATTACCCACCCTTACGGGTGGAAAAATAGGGGATAATTGATTTTTCACTAGTGAACATTGGCACACACATACGTAGTTGACAATGACAGATCGCTACTGACATTACTCTTGTTCTGTCAAAATCAGTATATTTTATAAGAGGATGGAATGATATACAAAGTAATGAAATAAACTAACCAGAACAACGAAAATAATTTATATTACAACAAATAGTAAAAGTAGATAATCATATCATTTAACTGGTAATAGTTGAAGTAAGGTGGGTAAGTAAGTATTTTGGAAGTAATCAAAAAACAAGTAGGTAGTAATTGGTAGATTTTAGCCACAAAAAATTGAAAAATAAAAATATCTTAACAAAAAATTAAACCGACGAAATACGGAACTGAAAAGTAAAAAATAAAAAAAATTTAACAAAAAATTAAACCGACGAAAAAATCAACTGAAAAGCAAAAAATAAAATAAACCTCCTTAGTCTAAATGATAATTGAGGTCCTAAACTAATGTAAGTAACTGATTTTGAGTCGGCGCCAAACAAACCAGCAATCGAATTAGGTGAAGCGTAAAATGATGGCAGCGAGATGCACGGCTGCGTTTTGATGACTTCTTCCATAGATAATGATCTTTGATAATTGTTTGTTTGGCGCCGACTCAAAATTAGTTACTTACATTAGTTTAGGAGCTCAATTATCATTTAGACCAAGAAGGTTTATTTTATTTTTTGCTTTTCAGTTGATTTTTTCGTCGGTTTAATTTTTTGTTAAAAAGTTTTTATTCCATTTATTCTCAAAAAAATCTGCAGGAAATTGGAACGGATAGAATCGTCGGTTTGCCTTTCATGTTCGGACAAATTGACTGAGTGTCTTTTTTTTGTTTGTTTTCTTTTCCCAGCACAATGCTTTTGGGTGTTACTGGAAATATAGATTTCTGAGAGTTGAAACATAAGTTTTCAAATGTGAAACATATCGGGAACCTCAAATTTGTTTTGATAATTCCACGTTAAATTCGTTGTGTTGTGACCTGCTCAAATAACGGAAAAAGTAGTTTATGTAAACTCAACACTTTTCCAAAATCTGCCTGGAGATTGGACCAAAAATAATGAATAAGTGCTATAAAAAGAAAAAAGTAAGTGACATAACCTTAGATTACGATTTCACAGAATCAGTTTTATTTTTACGATAATATGATCAACCATGTTGAAAAGGGAAACATTCCCAATTGAATATTGAATAGCATGATTTTTCTGTGAATTTTGAAAAATCCACGATAAAAATGAAGTTATTTTGTTGTGAATTTCTAACAGAAAACAACTACTTCCCTGGCTCAAGCCACGCTGGACATTGAACTACATCTGATAGATATCCTGAGAAGGCCCTAACTCAAAAGAAAAAATCTGAAATTGAAAATTTGCATTTTTATTCAGTTGGTTATTTGATTTTCTATTCCAGTCTTAATTAAGAACTCATAAAGATGAATGAGGCAGAGAGGAATGTTTTCTAAAAGAGAGTACTCACCAGAAATCATTCGTAACATTGACGCAAGACAGACATCGCATTCGCTAGGTCTTCAATAAATTTTTGTCGACGAAAATCTATTTCACGCTTCCACGATCATCAGGAAGACCGGAAGAAATGAGAAACACATTTTCAAGAAGCAATCTCACTTTGCAAAGATGGAAAAAGTTGAAATCATTTCTTTTGGAGAGACACTTTGAAATTAGTGTTTTTTCACAATAGAACCTGTCATGGGGTATGATAGATTGATTTGTTGATAATATGAACAGGATGTTCATAAAATCAGATGTGGAAGATAAACTTTAGTCACTATCTTCCATCGTCAAGATAACTTCTTGTGGAGTATTCATGTGGAAAAGGGAAACATTTACAGAAAAATCTTTCTATTCACTATTACATTGATAATGTTTCCCTTTTCAACAAATACCCCACAAGCGGTTATCTTGACGATGGAAGATAGTGACTAAAATTTATTTTTCAGTTGCAGAGGATTCCACATCTGATTTTATGAACAACCTGTTCATATTTTCAACAAATCAATAATCAACCAGACCCCCTGGACCCCCTAGGTACTTCCTTGGGTACACGTATAAGGTGCCCGAAAAACATGGCGGAGGTTGATTGAATGCCTATACAGGGTGTCCGGAGATGAAATGCCATATACAAATGTACAGATGTCCGAAACCGCTTCGTTACTATCATACAGAGTGATTTATGAATTTAGACAAAAAATTCAATCCGCCATATTAAATACAGGGAGCAGCCGATTGGGTTTAAATTTGGTACATGAATTGAACTGAAAGGCCTTAATAAGTAGCCCTTTGAACGAAACCAATATCAGGACCGGAATATTATTTTTCTCCATGTTAAATTCTTGTAAGAATAACTTACCCTGTATTATAACTATAAAAAATCTGAGCTCAGATTCGAAATCTACGGAAAAAATCCTACAGGAACTTGTAAAAAAAGTGTGTGGCACCATTTCAGTTATTTCGTAATAAATTATTATTTTGAATTTGTTCACTCAAGAAATTAATTGTCGGATAAAGTACCACCAAAAATGGGTTAATATAATAAATATTTACGAAACCAAGACATAAATATTGTTATTCTCTTCAATTAGTTCGTAGTAACATTTCATAAAATACTCTTACAACCCAAAAAAACTGAAGAATAAATTCGTATCAGGACCGGAATTAATCTTTATTATGTTAAGAATAACTGACCGAGTATAACAATTATCAATAATCTGATTGCAGATTCGAAATCTACTAAAAAAGCGTATAGGAACTTGTTAAAATAGGAGTAAACTGAATTTTTTGTGAATTATATTTGCTTACTAATAAATTTGAATTAATGAAAATACAACACAACGCACAATCATTTTTTGTAACAAACATAACAAAAAAAGAATTCGTAAAAAACTCTCAGTAATATTACAATACATTTTCAAAGTGAAGCCCTCCAGCATCAATACATTTTTGAGAGCATTCCACTAGATGATTCACTGACTTTCGAATTATTTCTAACACTATTACATGCAGCAGTAATTTTATCTAATAAATTTTCTCTATTTCTAATTTCTCCATTATACACTTATGATTTTAAATGACCCCATAAATAGTAGTCTAGGGGTGTTAAATCAGGGGATCGCGGTGGCTAATTTACTGGACCTCCACGGCCGATCCATCTGTTGGGGTTAGTGGCATTAAGATGGTTTATTTCTGGGATTGAGAAGTGAGGTCCAGCACTATCATGCTGAAACCACATACCTAGGGTATTTAGACCTTGCAATAGAACCGGTAAAGTATTGGCCAAAAAATTCAGGTAAACATCACCAGTTAACCGTCCGTCAAGTACGTGAGGTCCAATCAAATGATTATTGAGGATTCCACACCATACGTTGACATGAAATCTGTATCGGTAGTTTTCTTAACAATGGCATGTGGGTTTTCGACTGCCCAAATATGCACATTTCTAGTATTATTAATTCCGTCCCTGGTGAATTGGCTCTCACCGGTAAATATAATTCTGTTAATGGTCCTTCTATGTGCTAAGCACCATCTAGAAAACGATATGCGTGGTACATGATCACCCTCTTCAGGCTTTTGCTTTTTTGTTTGTGGTATGGATGCAAACGATTTTCTTTTAATGTTTTCCATAAACGCATACGTGGTAGCGCCAATTGCCTACTTATTCTTCTTACTCTACTAGAAGGATTATCATTTAAAGCGTCCAGTATTTGCTCTTCGTGATGAACATTATTTCTTCGAGCATCTTCTCGTCCTCTATTTGATGGAACTCCTCCTTATTCCGTAATATTTTGAAGTACCTTAGCAAATGTTGAATGATGTGGTACGCGACGATTAGGAGAGCAACGTCTGTATTCCCTTCTTGCAGACTGGCCCTTTCCTTCACAAAGCCCATACACAAATAAAATATCTGCGTATTCCTCATTAGTGAAATGAAACGGCATCATAAACACACTCTAAGAACTATAGTTTAAACTCAAAAACACTAGAATAATGAATGAACGCCAACAAAACTAACTAGCTAAACAATAGTTTTTCAAAATGAAATTCGGGATTTGACACTCGACACAAGCCTACTGTATTTAGACAAACATTGTAAGCTACTGATAGGAATTTATTCTTCGGTTTTTTTGGGTTATGAGAGTATTTTATAAAATTTCACTACGAACTAATAAAAGAGAATAACATTAAATATGTCTTGGTTTTGTAAATATTCATTATATTAACCCATTTTTTATGGTACTCTATCCGACAATTAATTTCTTGAGTGAAAAAATTGAAAATAATAATTTATTACGGAATAACTGAAATGGTGACAGAAACTTTTTCAACAAGTTCCTGTAGGATTTTTTGCGTAGATGTCGAATCTGAGCTCAGATTTTTGATAATTATTATACAGGGTGATTTTTTTTACAGGATCTTAACATGGAAAACAAAGAATATTCCGGTCCTGATATCGGTTTCGTTCGAAGGGCTACTTGTTGATGCCTTTCATTTTAATTTATGTACCAAATTTAAACCAAATCGGCTATTCCTAGTATATAATACGGCGGAATGAATTTTTAGTCTAAATTCACAAATCTCTCTGTATTTCTTAATTACGGAAACTAGCATCGATCGGACAATGGCTACTGCTGAAGAGGTATACTCCCGGTGTTCATTATGGCCAGAAAAAAAAACCATTAATTTGAATGAGGAAAAATCTGTTTCTATTATTTTCCATCGAGGGCACAATCAAACGCTATGTAACATTAACGCATATAATTTCAGTTTTCAAAACGATGTCAAGATCTTGGGAGTTATCTTCGATCAAAAACTGGAAATCTCACATACATAATCTCTGTGGTAAATTGAGATCTGATTGCTATGCCTTGAGGTCATTAAAGGAGTACTGCAGTCAAGAAATACTCCTCACTCTGTATTATGCGAATTTTCACTCTCAAATTCGATATGGCATAATGAATTGGGGAGCTGGCACATATTGTTCAAGAATATTAATTTTACAAAAATCCGCGTTGAGAATCCTCTGTAATCATCCCTGGGGACACTCATGCAGGGAGTCTTATAAAAATAATAAAATTTTAACCGTAGTTGATACTTACATATACGAAATATCGTGTTCATGAGAATCTCTCATTGTTTAGCTGCAACAGATCGAAGCATAATTACTTTACCAGATTCAAGAACAATTTACTTCCGGCAAAGCACACAACCAAGTTCTACCAAAGAAACTTGTACTACAATGGCTGCAGAATCTATAATAATTGCAAAGTGCAAAGGGCGCCAAATATTCTCATTTCCAAAAATGGACTCAAAGACTTCTTAACCCTAAATAACTTTTACATACTTGACGAATTATTTTCTTAAGAGGTTGTTGAGACCACTGTATGTCTAGTTGTATACATTTATATATCTGTGGTTCGTCGGTATTCTTGTTTTATTCATAAATTATGTTATATTTCTTGTCTTCTATGTTTACTGTGTATACTTTCATTTACTGACGCTCTCGGAAATTTGCTATGGACATCATTGTAATGGTTTTGATAACTTATATTTAAATCTGGGGATAGACACATTATCGAAAATCACAGGCCCATTTCAAAACTATGTATCATTGCTAAAATATTCGAAAGTATTATTTTTGACTTCTTGTTTTTTTATACAAAGAACATATTGAATATCCAGCAACACGGCTTTATCAGAGACCGTTCTGTAGACTCGAATCTATTCATATACACAGAATATATATTGAAGAATATGAATCGCAGAGCTCAGGTTGACTCTGTGTACACCGATTTCAGCAAGGCTTTCGACAAAATTGATCATTCAATTTTATTCTCGAAGCTTGCGAGATTTGGTGTGCACGGAGCACTTCTTGAATGGCTAAGTTCGTATGTCAGAGGCAGGTACCAAACAGTTACGATGAACATTAAAAAATCAGATAATATTCTGATTACGCCTGGCGTTCCTCAGGGATCTCATTTGGGACCCCTGCTGTTCAACATCTATATTAATGATATAAGCGAGTGTTTTCACTCCTCCAGATTTCTCATGTACGCAGATGACCTGAAAGTATTTTTTCCTGTCACTTGCCCTAACGATGCGATACTTATTCAGAAAGATCTAGATAGGCTTTCTGAGTACTGTAAAGACAATAGCCTCTACCTCAACCTAACCAAATGCCACCACATTACTTTCAGTAGAAACTCAACAATAATACCAACCAATCTCAAATAAAAAGCTAGAAACCGTCAAGCAAGTGAAAGACCTCGGTATAGTCCTCGACTCCAAATTGTTATTTGACCCGCACTTATGTAGCGTCTCCAAGAAGGCTAACAAGATGCTGGGCTTTATAATCAGATCCTGCTATGAACTGAGAAATCCCAGAACCCTTAGAACACTGTATATGTCCTACGTCAATAGCGTTCTGTCTTATGGCTCAGTAATCTGGAACCCTCTTCATAATATTTATGCCCAAAAACTTGAGAGTATTCAAAATAAATTCATTGATCATGTAAACAGGAAATGCTTCCCACATATCAATGAAAGGTGCAACGTTCGAAAAGAACTAAATCTCATCTCACTCGCGCACCGGAGGAAAATTACAGATGTGAAATTCCTTTATGAAGTCGTAAATAGCAAAATTGATGCAATCGAAATAGTTTCTCAGATTCGATATGCTACACCAGTCTTTAATACTCGCCAAACTCTTTTATTCTTTACCGAGCAGGCAAAAACAAACTATTTTCTAAATTCCCCTATACACAGGATAACACAGACCTACAATATATTGTCAAGTTCCACCAGCATCGACATATCTGCAAATAGCTTCTACAAATTCCAAAACATTCTGAAAACGCACTTTTTACAATTAGAGTACCACTGAATATCTGCCAAGTTGTATCTCGAACAATAGTTTTTCCTATAAATCTTCATCACATATATTTGTATTTCCAATAATTATTTTCTCATAATAATTTTTCTTATAATTCTCATATAATACTAATATTTTTTTTCTTTTATTGTAATTTCTATAACTACTTGGAGGATACATTTTTTTGGGCTAGTCCTGTTTGTATCCCACAATAAATAAATAAATAAATATTGCTGATCAAAGTATATTATTATTATTATTATGTCAGCATTTTGCAATCATATTGGCGGTCCCTATAACCCCATAAGTTTTGTCGGTTTCATCTCCGCACACCCTGTATCCCAACGATCCTAACGTAAAAGGCGAACTCCACGTCTTTAAAGTTACTGATATCCATATTGCGGGCGATTTCTCTCAAATATGATAACAGTTGAATGTTTGCGTTTCTACGATAACCTTTGAATTCTGACCGGCAACCTCAGATTTGCCCTTTGCTTCCCCCTGAGCTACCGCCGCCGCGGCAGCGTCATCCACCTTAATTAAATATCTAATCAGTTAGGAATTTTAATACCTTTTGCATATTCATGTCATCCCTATTACCAATAAGCCAGTGTTAAAATAACGCAAAGTTATGCTCGCTTCCTGCGGCGCCGTTCGTCCGTTAATAATGATCGGGGGTTGAGGTTTACTTTTGGGTATGGAGGAAACGGGGTTTGTATGGGGTTCGACTTGCTCTTGGTGGTCGTGTTCACGGTCGAGGTTTCCTGTGTGTGATCGGATGGGTGCATATTTCACTGGAGTTCGACGATAACACGCGGTGTTGTTGCCGCAAGATGGAACACATGGGCGTATCTAGAGGGTAACACAAAATGGAATATATCATTGCAGGAAAGCACGAGAAATTTGAAAATTAGAACACGCTGATATTTTACTTCGATTATGTTCTTGGAACACACTTTCACACGGTTCCTTACCCAGGTAACACGGATTTCTCCGCGAGATCTCTGAGAGGTTATAATTAGGATCTTATGCGAACTCATACTGCGAGGTCTCGGTGATCTCTATGTGCTGTAACTGAACTAAGTTCTCACTGGTGTCCCCAGGAGGAATCTTGGAGACCTCACATTTCATTTGCCGGGTTCCAACTCATTGCGAGTTCCTAAAGATGTCCTTGAACGTAACCTGAATGAGAAATTCTCATTTCGAGTTCCTAAAGTTATCCCGAATGTAACCAGAACGAGAAATTCTCAATGCGAGTTCCTAAAGTTATCCTGGCCGTAACTTGAATGAGAAATTCTCATTGCAAAATCCTAAAGATATCCCGAATGTAACAAGAACAAGAATTTCTCACTGCGAGTACCTAAAGTTATCCCGAACGTAACCTGCTCTCAGACATGATAAATGATTTATTTTGGGACGAATATTCGCCCCAAACAAAGGTTCGCCCCAAACAAGGGTTCGAATGCTGACTTAAGCTGTTGCCATATATGTTCAATTGGGTTAAACATACAGTGTTAAGGAGGAAGTCTGAGCACCGTATGTCCCAAGCTTTCAGCCAATAAATCACAAAAATATTTCTTTTTTATCGAATAACTGCGTAAAACTTCTAGTAACTGTTTTTTTGTGTACTTTTCCTCATAGTATCATTATTTAACATGTATTCTCGTATAGTGGCTTAGGTGGCATTTGACAATGGTTCTTTATCTAGTCTCCGACTGTGGTAGCTAGCATTATCCATGACGATAATACTGTTGGGTGGAATATTTGGTATGAGTTTATTTTGGCACCAGTCTCCAAATAATTCGGCTGTAGTATCATCATGATGATCGACTAAAGAGTCCTTATATTCTTCGCCGATGAAGACAACGAATTTGGTATAAAACTATTTTCGGTTCCTGCGTGAATTATCGTAATGCTTTTTCCTTTATTAGACGGCGCATTAGTTTGGTACAAGTCAGATGAGTCTACCCAACTTTTGTTTGGAATATCGTGTGTATCGAACCAAATTTCATCCAAATACACTACTGTTCCACCATATTCTCAAAATTCGTTTATTGCCAATAAATATTCAAATCTCCATTTCTTGAAGCGCAAAGATTTCATTATGATTTTTCTGCTACTAGTGAGTTTTCCTTGAACCGCCAGTCTTTTCGTTTCTTTCTTTCTAAAATAGGGTTACTTACTATTTTAAACACTGTGAAATACGGTGTTTTTGTTAAAGAAGCACTTTGTTGCACAGCTTGATTCTTGGACATTCCACGTTCCAGAAGGGAACTATACCCATTCAATATAATTCGTTTCCCATGAGGGTGTAACATTTGTCGACTAGTGGTACTACGACCACCAGTTGAAGTACTAGCTTCAGGATGAGCCCATGGACGCCATATTTCTCTCAACACAAAAATCGAATAGACACTTTAAAAATTTGAAAAATAAAAACTTTTTAACAAAAAATTAAACCGACGAAATACGGAACTGAAAAGTAAAAAATAAAATGAACCTTCTTAGTCTCAATAACTGAGCTCCTAAACTAATGTAAGTAACTGATTTTGAGTCGGCGCCAAACAAACAAGCAAATGAATTAGGTAAGGCGTAAAATGATGGCATCGAGTTGCGCGGTGACATTCTAATAATTTTTTTGAAGTAATTTAATGATATTCGTTGATTGTTCGTTTGGCGTCGACTCAAAATTAGTTACTTACATTAGTTCAGGAGCTTAGCTATTGAGACTAAGAAGGTTTATTTTATTTTTTACTTTTCAGTTCCGTATTTCGTCGGTTTGAATTTTTGTTAAAAAGTTTTTAATTTTAAATTTTTTGTAGGTGAAATCTACTTATTCTACCTACTTGTTTTTTGATTACTTTCAAAATACTTACTTACCCACATTACTTCAATTATTACCAGTCAAATAATATGATTATGTTTTTACTATTTGTGGTAATATAAATTATTTTTGTTGTTCTGGTTAGTTTATTCCATTACTTTGTATATCATTCCATCCTCTCATAGAATATAATTATTGTGACGGATGTGGAATAATGACAGTGGCGATCTGTCATTGTCAACTACATATCTGTGTGCCAATGTTCACAAGTGAAAAATCAATTATCCCCTATTTTTCCACCCGTAAGGGTGGATAATCTCATTCTAAATCCAAATATGAGGTATACCCTATCTATTGAAAAAAGAATCGTCCAAATCGAAGAACCCAGTACAAAGTTATGCCTGATAGAATCGGTTAACGGACCAGAATTCAGAGGGTGAATGATCAATATCCTTCATTTTGCTTTCCTTAGGGGTGGATTTCATCTTTTAAATTCAAATGGGACCAACTTCGGAGTACACCCTATCCACTGAGAAATCGGACGTCCCAGTAAAAAGTTATGCGTGATCATACATAAAAAAATAAAATAAAAAAAATTATATATACGCGTCGACTACAGAACCTCCTCCTTTTTGGTTTCGTCGATTGAAAATAGACACAACTGACACAACGGAATATTAGGTAGGTGATGACTAAATGTTGTTCAAACTTCCCCCTTCTATTTCTGAAATTGGAAAGCGGTCAGTTCTCAAAACAGTCTTGTTTTCCAAATCTGGTGGGTAATTTATTTTGTAACCGTAAATAGACCATCATCGCTATAATCTCGTTAATGGCCCATTAGTACTGAAAGTCTGGTGGCCAGGTGAGTGAATTTTATTATTTACACACATTTAAACATATTTAAGAAGAACACCAACTCCTACCTTCTTTCCCTTGGTTCCCACGATGTTCTCTGAACATTACAGGATATCCCTTTTCGTGGGAACCAGAACATTAAAAAAAAAAAATCCTTACCAAGGGTTCTGAATCAACCTCACGAGAATTTTTATCATCAAATGATTTTAAATACAAAACTGTCAACAACAGCAAAAAATAATGGAGAGCCCACTATTATTAAAATGCCAAACTATTTCATGAGATATTTCAATCCGGACCTGGGAATGTTTCAAGGGACACACACTTTCATTGCTTATCTATATTTTGAACAATAGGTAATAATGAGGGTCGTCGGCTACTATTGATTTACGACCTTCTTAGATTTCTGGTCGCACTTCACCACTATTCAGTTTTACAGATTTATATTCCTATATTGCAGGATGACACGTGACATGTGTCATTGAATTCCAGGAAAACCGAGGGAATTGAGGCATAAATCCCAGCGTAATTGCTGTGTTCCGTTATCAACGTATGTCGCACAAGCAACACGCAATGTCCGTTTACCTGTGTTTACTTCCGATATCGCAAAATGTTTCCGCGAATAACAAACTCAGGTTATTGATGGGTTGGGGCCATTCGCATGCTATATGAAAGTGCTATGAGCTACGAAATGCATACCAATTTTCTGGAAATAAACAGTTTTCTCGGTGTACTTGTACAATTTCGGACGCCCATGGGATTGGAGGCATAGATAAACTAAAAATAAAGAGAGTTGTCAAACCTGCAGAAAAAGTTTGCACCACGTTTAGACAGTGGCGACGTATCTCGCAACTGGCCGAACTAAGTTAGTACAGTTGGTAAAACAGATTTCTCTTTAGTTACCGATTGAGATAAGGCGGGTTTTTACATGTATTACTTTCATATGGTTGATATGGTATATATTCTATAAGTGATCGATTCGTAGGATGTTAGTTCGTGGTTAAAATAAAATTTCAAAATAAATCTTTGTTTCATGATATCAAGAACAAAATTAAAGTTCTTATAAAACAAGAATAATAAGTTGAAAACTATAAAAACACATTTTATTTTATCTTCGACAAGGTACAACTACAGACAAAACAATAATAAAACTCTGAAAAACAACAAAATTAAAAATATTCTTCAGTCTTATCATCAAATCAACCAGAATAAAAACAAATTACATTCACACCAAACCTTCAATTTCAATAATTTTGTTAATTCATTAGCACAAAGGAGATATAGCAAATACTCCAGTTTGATGATAATCAAGTAGACCATGTACTTCGTACTTCAAATGGTGATAGGAAATGGAAACTGATGGATCGAAATAAGTACCAGTTTGTGAAAAATTTTCTGCAACTGATGGATGGAAATAAGTATCAGATTGTGAAAAGCAGCTTATATTTTACCGTGTGAAAGAATATTTCCAGGAATTTCAGCGTCAACTCGAATAACAAAACATTATATTTTTGACGTTGGGTTCCGAATTTAAGTCCATCGTATAATCATTGTCTATTAGAAAATGGTATAATTTCTATCAATAATTTTTCGATGACAATAACAGTAGTATTATTCTGAAATTATTATGTGGTTTGTCATTTTCTGACAAATGTCGAAATTGGAAAAGTATCATGTAATCAGTAATAAGTCGTCTGTCGATTGCGGGCAGCGCCTCCATGCGCGACTGGCCGTACCAAAAACTTGGTGGTCAACATCGCCAATGTTTCAAACAGTCTCGTTATTTTTAATTTGTCTATGATTGATACATTTTTAAAACAAAAAAGTTTGCGTTCGTTTTGACTGCACAATATTCTTTTTACTACAAAACACGAGTTTTTGCTGACGTTTTGTACTGTCAAAATACGATGATCATAGCCCCCTATGATGTTCGCTGACGCTGCTATGAATGCTATGCAATAAAGCGCGTATAAAAAATTAATAGAAACGCAAAAAAAGGAATTTTCTAACACTTGTAATTACTCAAAATTGAAAAATGAACTATTTTCAATCTTAAAATGTTATTTTCATGCAACTACAACAAGTAGAAATCAACAATTTATAGGCTAAAATAAGCTAAGAATCCATTGCTGCCCAAACTGCATCTATTATAATATGTACCTACCTATGAAAAATTTATAAAATTATAATTTTCTACCACTTGTAGTAACCCAAAGTTGATATAAAATGGAAGAATATAATATGTTTCTCAAGATGTTTCAATCTTATATTGAAGAAAGAGGAGATGGAACATGCATCGAAAAAAACGTGCGCAAAGACTGTCACAAATCTCAACTTGGGTTCATTGAGTAGGCAGGGCCGGATTATAAGGTGTGGAGGCCCTGGGGCAACAAAGGAGTGGAGGCCCCTGATTATTTTTCAAACATTTTTTTTTTCATTTATTGCGGAACAAATCAAATTATTTCGACACGAGCATATGTAGGTATAATAAAATACAAGGAATAAATTAAATGACAGCGTAAACGAATGGATTCTTGCGAGCTTTTTTCGACGAAAAGTCATTGATAATTTCGGTCAAATCCAGCATCCGGAGAAAATCATTCTCAATGCTAAGAAGCGATAACTTTGATAGTCGGATTTGTCTCATCGTAATTCGCCTATTTTTTACATTTTTCATTTTGGAAAATGAGCGCTTTCCAGTGCAATCCGACACCATCAAAACCAAGTACATTCTCAGTTGTAATATTACAAGAGAGTGGAAATTATTCGACAGATTTTCGAAAACTTGTTGCCAGGCAATAGACAAGGGAGACCAACTGGCTCGAGTGGCTATTACAAAATGCCAACAAGTTTGAGAAAGAAATCTAGATAATTATTTTCTACTATATCGAACTCTCGTGTGGTATTCTTTAGATTATTTTTTGATGTTACGATCATAAACACATTTTCTCGCAAAATTATATAATGTACTAAACCGGTTTTGATTCATTTCTCACTTTTCATGAAAATTGATGACAGACGTCAAATTAAAAATATAGGTTATCTGACAATAAAAACAAAATACCTCAAATTATTCCCGCGACAATTTTTCAGGTAGAATATTCCCACTATTGATTGGCCAAAACGTATATGAATTATTTCAGTTGAACGTTTCCATTGGTTTCTAGCAATGTCAAAAAAGAATCACCGTAATTTCAATGTTTGGGCATGTAGCTCTGAAATTTTGGTTTTCAAGAATTTGATAGTAGAACAGTTTAGATTGGTCTTTTTGATAGTCCTTTTTCAGAAGGATTTACATTTGTTGCGGAATGTCATCCTTTCAGATTTCGGGGATTTCTCTGTTACAAGCACTCAGCGGATACTTGTCAACGCCAATAAATAGGAAAAACAGGTATAGACGGGCAAAGTGTTTGTAGAATCGGCAGAAAAATAGTCAACAGAATTGCAACTTTTGTTCTATTATGGAATGCGCACAGGGCTCTTATAAATAATTTGATGCAATCATATTGATAAATTGAGATATTATTTTCTTTTGCTTATGATTATTGAATTTCATTGTGAATCTAGATCGCTCGTGTCATTCGAAGAATACATTAGACAAAAGATCCTCCATTTAATAAAAAAAAACTTTTTATTTTTTTTTGAAATTCATTTGTTCTTGTTTTTACAGCTAATTTCGATACGATATAATATTTTGTATAATAGTATGATGTTTTACTTGGTGATTGTTTCTCGCATATACACATGATTCATCAGATCGAAGATTAATATTAACCATGGATTTTGACAAGAATACGAAACGCTTTTGAATGTTCAAAACGAAAAATTAGAGGATAAAGTGGGAGAACTGCTCTTTCATTGTCAGATTTTTCATATATAATTTTGCATATCCTTCGGTATTTGTTAGGAAATTTTACCTGAAAATTTCTATTGTGGGGGCCCCTCTCTTGTGGAGGCCCCTAGGCTGCAGCCCCGTTTGGCCCCCCCTTAATCCGGCTCTGTGAGTAGTAGTAGGGGAACTAGACAGAGGCGGATTCAGAATGAGAGTCACTAGTTTTTTTTTTCAATGTAAAAATGTTATAATATAGTGATTTCACTGCAATTTTCTGGTACTCCCATTTCAAACTAAAAAAAAACTCGTTCGGTTGGGGGACCCCCGTCGGGAACGATGTTCCTTACGCTTATTCTTCAACTTCGAATGCAATTCGATATGGAGATTTAGATTGTTTATATTTGAATATATTTTCGTCACGTAAGGAAAAAGCGTTACGCACCCTCCATGGCTCCAAACGATCCAATAAATCAATCTCATGTATCCACCAATTTGTGTTTTTTTTGGAACGGAGTTACTTTACGCAGCTTGCGGTAGGTGTTTGATGGTAGAAATCGTCACGTAAGAAAAAAAGTTATGCCCCCTCCTTGCAACTTTCGCTCTCTCTGTCTTTTTCTATTATACAGGGTCCTGCAACAGTGGCACGGTGTTCCATATCTCTATTTAGGAAACAGATAGGAATATATATTTCTATAATATTACCTTATTGCTCGAGCTCGACGAAATAAAAAAATTGTCGGTCACACAGGGTGTTCAATTTTTTCTGGGTGGATCCCAACTGTGTTTTTTGAAATGGCAAACTATATATTTTATTGGTATTTCGGTTTCTACATAGAAAATAGAAGATACTTTATGTATATCTTCACTTCGAAAATATTGACGGTTTTCGAGTTTCTAGCATTACAGATTTTTTTTTCCAATATTCGTCACTCAGAATATTTGAAATTATAAAGTTGTGCCAAGTCCAATTGAAATGTTTTTTTGGTCAAATATTCTACATTGGTTACTCTCTCAAACGATATATCTGAAATCGACCTTATTTTAAATGGAACACCCTGTTTGCTATCGATCCATGAGAAGCGCCAACAAAGGCTCTACATATGTCATCAAGTATTCCGTATGGTTAAGTTTACTAGTTTTTCTTAAAACAGCTAATTTTTTCGAAAAATGGCAGGGAATCATATTTCTTCGCTATAATCTCAATGAACGACTTTTTTCAGAGCAAAATCCATTCGACGAGTATAGAATATACAAAAGATATCTTGTTTCAGTGCTGCGATGTACACATATGGCTTCCGCTACTCCACTCTGGAAACCTAAAATAAGATTTCAACGTTTCCTTATTTCGATCTTTCAGACATGACCATTACTAACGAGGCGAAATATATGAGATTTCTCAAAGTTTACCTGCATCACTGGAGTAACGTAACAGTATTTCCATCTTCTGCCTGGACGAAAGAGCTCAACCTCTAGTTTCCATATTTTCTGGCAAAAAATGAGACGTCAAAAAATCTATAGATTAATTTTCGAATCGTAAAAACTTATAGTTGTCAATCCGACTGCGTTTGGGGTAAACTTTCATCTTATGAACCTGCATGAACATCGCCATAGCTGTAACTAAACTGAAAACTAGTATACCCCAGACAAGACTTGAAAAGTTTCAAGTATATACTACGACCGATAATTTTTATCCACCTAAAATATTAGTAGAAAACATCCAGTATTGAAACGACCACTTTGGCTTTCCCCCACCTAACAACTAATTTTTATCGAAGATTCCCGAACCATTGTCTAACTATGGCTATTAATAGAAATTCCATAGGCGTACCAAATTATTTGGTATAGGCGATTCACGAGACGTAGAGAACTTACACTCCTATAACTTTCCTAACACTCCTATTTCTTTTTCCGCTACTGAATAGTACTTACCACTGGTCATTTTGGCAAGGTAACGAGTAAACTATTGCAAAGTTGAATAAATAACTGCACAACCTATTTATTAATTGAACAAACCTAACCTTTCAAACGCTGCATGCCAAGACACTGGTGAAGATTAGCCGTAGCATAGCAAATCGTATCCACTCGTGTTTTCCCCCTCTCTACCTACCAACAGGTCGTTTCAATACTGGATGAGCTCTAATAACTAGTCATCATGATATTTCTTAGTTAATACTAGGGTTAGTTTTTACTTACATTTTTATTCACCAGAATCACAGTTAATACTTAAAAATAGCTCAGTTTCAGCAAATACTTCTTTTTATTCACTCAACCCAATATATTTATTCTTCAAACTTCTTATAAACCAAAGTCGATAATTTTTGAAACCAAAAAAAATAATAGTAGGATGAAACCCATTGGAAAAGGAAGAGAATATAACAAAAATGAAAGGAAAAATAATTTACGGGCGATCTGAGGTCGGGAAGTGGAAGGGGGTGAGTTTTTAAGGGTAAAAAACGGTTTATCTCGATTTCCAGCAAAACTACGAGTTCTATGGAAAAAAGTTGAATAGCAAGGTTGTAGGTAATAAAAAGATCCACAACTTTGGTTCCCACACTTTTTTCACATCACCTCAAAATTTATGTGAAAAATTCAAATACCCAAGTTTTTGATTTTTTATTTTTATCTTTTACAAAAAAAAAAATCCCACGAAATCTGGTGAAAACTTACCTTTTCATGTCCTCAACACACTGTAATTTTTTTGATTTAAAATATTCATTTTTTCACCTTATTTTGACCTAATGTCGAAAAAGCACCCTAATTTTCAATCAAAAATTCTCCCGTCAAAACATCAGCTTTTGTAAAAAAGTCGGTGGGCTTTTCGTTCGTTGAAATCTCTACTTCCTGATAGTATAAAAAATTTACATTACTATGGTAAATGTTTTCAAAAAATGCAAAGAAACGAAAAAAACTCGAATCCAAAATTTTTTTTAATTATCATGTACAATTTTGAGCTATTTATTAAAATTTACTCTTTAATTACTCGAAAAACGTAAGATTCTATGTAACATTGATGAACAAAAAAATTGCAAATCGAAATATACTACTAGGATTAACAACCAAATAAGAGAATGAGCGAGTGCTTGAACGAGTTAACACTGTTTATATTTTGCTCCGTAGTTCTTTTGTTTTACTAGTGATTTACCAAAACAAATCTAGTCAATCAGTGTTACAAAAACCGACGTATGTATTGAACATTTTTACGTACTTTCAAATCGTGTTTTTGTTGACGCGCCGACCTGGTTGTTTTTATCCTAACGCTTCCACTTATTCATACGATCTGATAACAGCCAAGACATCAATTGAGTTTCGACAAAATTCAGTTCTTGCCTACCCCTCATCACCAGAGGCGTAGGCAGTATTTCAATATGGATATATTGCCGTACAATAAATTAAAACCATCAAGTGAAATCAATTAAGCCAACCTAATAAATTGCTTTTGTGTACAAGGGCAACAATAAATCAAACAGTTTTACCTCAACCCACTGATACAAAAATGTTGCACAATATGAATATCAACAATCCAGCTCCAGGCACCAGTTACGTAACAGCCGTTAAGACAGCACCAAACCATCTTTCCCAAAAAAGGATCAAGCCATAGTGATGCACGCCGATGATAACCTGAAGTTATTCGACTATGTTAAGGCAATAGGCGATATTGTAGGCCCCAAACATATTTCCTTTGCGTCAAGGATTTCGAATAATAGAATCTGCATCTATTTAGCTAATCCTATTCTCGTTGACGATCTTCTAAAATCCCATCCATCCGTAACTATAAACAATAATGTTATAAACATCCGCAGACTCGTTTCCCCGACAAAACGAATTATCATCTCGAACATACCTCCTTATATATCTCATGATCTAGCTGAGAACGCTATAAAGAATCTTGGTTTACAGTTATTCTCCCCTGTCTCGTTTTTGAGAGCTGGTATTCCAGGCGACGAATATTCCCATATATTAAGTTTCAGACGACAAGTCTACGTTCTTCCCCCATCAGACGACTTTGAATTGCAGACTTCATTAATCATTCCATTTGACGGTAACGAAAACAGAATCTTTCTGTCTACAGACAAAATGGAGTGCTTCATTTGCAAGCAACCTGGACACATCGCTTCTAAGTGCCCAAATCCTCCAATAATCAATTTACTGTCACAACCCACTCTGTCTGAACAAATTTCACAGGTATTATCCACAAACCTAATAGAAAGTAACGAAGTGACCTCAAATGAAGACCTGATTATCCCACAAATAAATCAGCCCCCTGCCGTTCTGACCCCAACCCAAAAACGCGGACATTCCCAGCTTTCAGATCTAAGCGAAAACTCAATCCTACTCACAGAAACAGGAAATAACAATGACGTCATGCCCCCCCCTATATCATCTCCACTTCCGACAGCACTTTATAAAGCAAATAAGAAGAAGCGCAAGGTGGGTGTAGCTACTGAATCTAACCTCACAACATCCATGAAAGAATGTATGGCAAAAGCCTATCAGAAAACGCCAAACGCATTCATACTGCCCATAGAAAACCTTTATGACTTTTTAGAAAATACCTTTGGTAACTCTGATCCGTACATGGAAGCCCGAAAACACACAGATGACATCAACGGCCTAGTCTCAAACCTAAATCTAATTTACCCCGACCTCACAGACAGGTCCATAAAGAACAGAATAACCCGTATAACAAACAAGATTAAGAAGAAGCTTAAACCCGACGCTGAAGAGACTGAGAATTCGGACATGACAAACGATGATGATTCTGATAGCTCACAGCAGTCGCAGAGATCGTCATACTAAAATTTTAACACTATGCCCCTCTCTCTAATACAGTGGAACTGCGATGGTTTTTACCCTCGTTTGGAACGATTGCAACAGCTTATCTCTGATTTCTCACCAGATTTCCTTTGTTTACAAGAAACTAATTTTACTAAGACTCACAACCCTCACTTGAAAAGATACGTTGGACATCACTTCATTAGAACTACCCATCTACGTGCCAGTGGGGATCCTCGGTTTTGTCTCTAATGACATTTTTCATCAAAACTACACTTAAATACAAACTTAGAAGCAGTTGCCATCACGGCATGGTGCCCCAATAAAATCGTAATTTGCAGTGTATATATCCCCCCAAACCACACCGCAAGAGACACAGACATTATGGATCTCATAAGCCAACTTCCCATACCTTTTATCTTGGTAGGTGACTTTAATGCACACAACACAATGTGGGGTTCAGAACGTACGTTTGGCCGTGGCAAAATGATCGAAAACGTGATTAACAACTGCAATATAAATCTACTAAACACTGGCCGCAGCACATATTTTCACGTACAATCCGGATCCTTCTCCTCAATAGACCTCAGCATCTCAGATCCAGGAACAGCACCCTTACTAACATGGCACACGCTTGATAGCCTCTATGATAGTAACCACTTCCCTATCCTAATTTCAGACAACGAATCAAAACAAGTTAACATTAAAGGAAAGTGGAAAATCGCAAATGCAAATTGGGAACTTTACAGCCAAACGCTAGAGGAAAACACAGAAAATATCAATTATTCGAACGATGTAGACGAAGCTGTTGGACAACTGACCAACTCCATAATTTCAGCTGCCACAAATTGTATAGGAAAGTACTCCGTCAACCCCACAAAACGAACCGTTCCCTGGTGGAATGATTCTTGTAACATTGCAGTGAAGGAGTGCAAAAAGGCGCTCAATAAATACCGAAGAACCAGAAATGATTCAGACCTGATAAACCTAAGAAAAATGGAGCGAAATCTAAAAGGGTTCTAAAACAGAGTAAACGAGAGTCGTGGAACAAATTCACAAGCACTATAACGTCCGATACCTCCTTTCAAATCTGGACCAAGATAAGACAGATGAAAGGAAAAACACCAGTTTTAAAATTTCCGGCTTAACCCACGAGGGTCAAGTCATTACCAATGACCAACAAATTGCCAACATTCTTGCCCATCACTTTCAAAATAAAACAAAACCCAACCCCGAACCTCCTAACACAACGAACAACTCTCAACCCAAACAAACCCTTACAATTGTCACTCTCTCAATCTTCCTTTCACACCTTCCGAATTAAATTCAGTCCTACTCTCACTGAAGAACACAGCTGCAGGACCAGACGATATACCGATGATCTTCCTAAAATATATACACTCAACAACAAAACTAAACTGCTCGAACTCTACAATAAAATATGGTGCAGCCAACAATTTCCAGCTCTATGGGAGAATCTCTCATAATACCAATAAAAAAGAACGACTCGAATACCAATCTTCCAAATTCCTTCAGGCCCATTTCTCTAACATGCACACTATGTAAAATTCTCGAGAAAATGGTTAATAGACGCCTACATTGGTACTTAGAATCACACAACCTTCTAATCACAGCGCAGGCAGGCTTCCGAACAAATAGATGCACATTGGACAACCTGATTACTCTACACACAGATATCTCACAAGCTATTGAAAGTAAAAATGACATAATTGCCGTGAGCCTAGATATTGACAGCGCCTTCGACACGATTCGCAAAAATTCCATTCTTGAAAACTCTCAGACTTTAACTTAACTGGAAACATTCTCTCCTTTTAGAAAACTTCTTAACCAACAGATCTTTCAAAGTGGTCACAAACGGGCAAACATCCACTTCACATGTCCCAGAAAATGGAGTACCACAAGGCTCGGTTCTTAGCACCACCTTATTCCTGATGAGTATCAATGACATCTGTTCATCAATAATTTCACCTGTCAAATACGTACTATACGCCGACGATCTCATTCTCTACTGCCAAGGCAAAGTCACGGCTAGTACTTGTACCTTACTCAGAAGGCTCTAGATAGCATCCACAATTGGGCCCTCAGATTAGGTTTTCGCTTTTCAACAACCAAATCCAAAGTTATTCAGTTCAGCAAAGACTCAACCCCTTCCTCCACAATTAAGTCTCAATGGGGATCCGTTACAGGTGACTGGTCAACACAAATTCTTGGGAGTACTTTTTGATAAAAGGTTCACATGGAGACAACATATTCAGGAGACTAAGGCTATTTGTTTAAAGCGGATCAACATCCTGAAATCATTAGCACATCACCAATGGGGAGCAGAAGAAGAAATACTAATAAGGATTTACCGATCACTGGTCCGCTCCAAACTAGATTATGGAAGTATTCTTTATATGAGCGCCTGCAAAACGTACCTCAAATCTCTTGACACAATTCAAACCACAGCATTACGAATATGTCTAGGCGCTTTTAGATCCAGTCCGACGGAAAGCATCTACATTGAATCTTCTGAACCACCTCTTTTCATACGACGAGAATACCAACTATTATCCTATTTTTCCAGGATATCTGCCTACTCACAAAACCCAGTATTTAAAACAATTGACCTTATACAACCAGCTCCTGAAAACAGACCTAGAACTCCGCTCTCACCCCCTCAAATATTATATCCCATTTTAAGAAACATTAACCTCACAGTTACAACTCCCATAAAACTTTCTAAAACCCCTCCATGGACCAAAAAACCGCCGATATTAAACATAAGCCTAAGTAACTACAATAAGTGCGAAACGCCTAACATAGTCTACAGACAAAAATTCAGAGAACTGATAAATCACCAACAGTTCGACATAATCCTATACACTGACGCCTCCAAAGAAGTTAATGGTGCCGGATGCGCTGTTACTACATCAGATACAACAATAGTAACATACAAACTTCCTGTATACACACAGCTGAACTATATGGAATACTACAAGCCTTGAGGACTCCAGTACACGTTAACAGTAAGCTCGTCATATGTACAGACTCCCTTTCATCAATACACTCCATCAAAAACAACTACTCACAACATCCCTTAGTTCAAGATATCCTCGATACCTGCCACCACCATCACACTAGAGGCACCTATGTGAATATCATCTGGATCCCTTCTCATGTAGGTATCACCGGCAACGAACATGCAGACCAAGCAGCGAAACAAACTTGTTCCTCAGACTTGCCAGTAGAGCGAATTCAACTCCATCAAGACCTAAAATCAGCAGCTCGACAAACAATGATTCAAACATGGCAAACACATTGGGATACAAGTAACACAAAACTACGTACAATCCAAACCACAGTTACCGCTCGGGAGATGCGTCCAATGACAAGAAAGGACAAAAGTGTTATAAGAAGACTCAGAATAGGCCTACATCACCCAACCAACAAACTAAGGTGAAATCCAAAACATTCTTAACTACCTAACCAGTTCAGTGCTGTGATACAGTTCCTTAAAGACTGTCGACTATTTAATTTGATTTGAATCCTATTATGTAATCGAATGTAACACAGATCCCGTGTCAGTGGCCACTAGATGCCGAGACACGTTAATTATAATAAAAAAAAAAAAAAAACAACCAAATAAGTTAATAAAGTTAATATTTAATAAGACATCTACAATATTTTGAGAAAGCTGTAGAATTTTCTTCGAATTATATGCGTAGATGACTATTCATTGCTATTTCAAGATAACTTATATACCTGAGTGACCTACGGAAAATTTTAGCTCATCAAAAGGTATTTCTTAGAGAAGTGGGGAAGGGGCTAGGAGGGTCTGGGCCTTACTACCTGTTATTTCTGAGAACATTTACCATAGTAATGTATTTTTTTTACACCATCAGAAAGTAGATATTTCAACGAACAAAAAGCTCACCGACTTTTTTTACACCATCAGAAAGTAGATATTTCAACGAACAAAAAGCTCACCGACTTTTTTAAAAAAGCTGATATTTTGACGGGATTGAAAATTAGGGTGCTTTTTCGATATTGAGTCAAAATAAGGTGAAAACATAAATATTTCAAATCAAAAAAATTACAGTGTGTTTGGGACATGAAAAGGTAGGTTTTCACCAAATTTCGTTGAAAATTTTTTTTTTGTAAAAGATAAAAATACAAAACCAAAAACTTAGTTATTTTAATATTTTACATAAATTTTGAGGTTATGTGAAAAAAGTGTGGATACCAAAGTTGTAGATCTTTTTATTACCTACTTTGCCATTCAATTTTTTTCCATAAGACCTGTAGTTTTGCCGGAAATCGAGATAAACCGTTTTTTACCCTCAAAAACTCACCCCCTTCCACTTATCGACCTCAGATCGCCCGTAAATTATTTTTCCTTTCGTTTTTGTTATATTTTCTTCCTTTTCCAATGGGTTTTATCCCTACTATTATTTTTTTTCACTTTTTACCATTTTCAAAGGCTTCAGCCCTGGTCTATTATGTAGTTCGGATTATCGTTCTACTATTACCAGAGTATACGAGAATTGAACTTGTGCGCTTTTTTTTCACTTCCGAAGACAGTAATCAGTTTTCCTTTGTTACTTTGGAATTTCGTTGCTGAAAGCTCCCGCATAGCCGTTCGGCAATAATTCTCCATACCCACAATTGAATGAGCCATATCAATTACAGAACACAATGCAAGATCCAAAAAGCATCGCGATGAAACTGAAAAATGTTCAAAATGCTCGTAGTATGCCGACGCACGGTAATAGAACGTCCATTTTCTATCCGAAGGGGATATGGATACCGATATTTCATTTCATTTCGAATTTTATCCTTTGTAGTAGCTTCTCTGGACGGGACGCGAACTCTGTGATTTACGATGTATTTTCGGAAATGTAGTAGGACTGTATTCAATGCATCGCTTCGAAATTCATATCTTTTTCTGGATTAGCATATGAAATGACTTCAGCGTATCCCGGCGACCGTGACGGTAGCAGGGGCGTATGTATGGTAACAGTTTTCGGAGGATTATGTTATGTAATAAGTGTCCGATATTTCACAGGACGATTTCTCAGTTATTTATATAATCAACAATGAATATCAAAAGGCCATTATCGAATCTAAAAAAAATAATGCGATAATTTTATCAACCAATCTGATAATAAAATTAGAGATGGCATTCAGGAACAGTTATCCGATCTACCGTTGGCAACTCTGTGCCGGTAGCTGTGACAAACCTGGAAACGTCAAGTTCAATGAAGGAACTCAGAAAAATGACATTACCAAACAAACATCCCAAGATGAATTTCGAGGAAAATTCCAGCTGGTTAAATGATGAGGTAAGTCCCATAATCAATCTACCTGATCACGATAATATTGACAGTGATAAAGCAGAACATTCTGAACAGGATAACCTACAAATTGTTCACAACATAATTCTTTGTTTTAGGCCCCTCTCTGAGTACACCCAAGAAATAGTTGAAGTCGAAGGGCATATCACAGTTGGCCCGATGGAATAAAGTGACCCATAGTCTGGCTAGTATCCGAATGATTCATGTATCTGCAAATGTATGAGCTCATATCGAAGAGATATCAAAGGGAAGGCATCACTATCGACAATCTTCAAGTACTTGCTAGCACAATGAACGTAATGACATTGTGCACTGCTTTGAATAGAATCGAATTTCACCACCCTCTCTATTGTAGATTATCACTTGTTTTGCACTACCGGAGAAAGATCACCGGGACTAAGAAAGGAATATCTGGTTCTGACAATATCCTTTTTCAAGTTATAAGTGGAATGTGAATATGAATGAATAAAATATCACGTATATACCGTGTGTCTTTAGGGTATGAGAGCGATAGTAAATCTAGTGAGAAAATGAAACGTAACAAGCTGGCGGCTGATCAATTCTGAAAAAAGTAAACCAGCATCTCATGTGATATCCGACGCGATCTTTCCACACCAATTCAACTCATACTTTACCACCATTGCCGAAACCATAATAAGTCAAGTCCCAGTCAATGCTAATACCCTTTCTCTGAAATCACTGGACAATAAACTTAAACCTACCTCACCCAGGTCTTTTTTTCTTGAACCCATCACTCCATTCGAAGTTTTTAATGCTATACACGAGCTGAAAAACTCTTATTGCCTTGATGTATACAATCTCAACAGCAAAATCATAAAAGAAACCTGTATATATTTGGTTGATCCACTGACGTCTATCTTCAATACTTGTATCAGCGGAGGATCTTTTCCTGATGAATTTAAAATCAGCGAAGTCATCCCTGTTTTTAAAAAAGGTGACCAAAATCAAGCTGAAAACTATCGACCCATTTCTATCGTTCCCATTTTTGGTAAAATTTTCGAAATTATTCTCAAAAAACGGCTTGAACTTTATTTTGAGGAGAACAATCTTCTAAACTCGGACCAATACGGTTTCCGAAAATCGTGCTCCACTGTTCAAGCGGTAGCACGAGTTGTGAGGGATATAGTCGACGGATTTGAAAAGGGTCATCACAGCTCTGCAACACTGTGTGACTTGAGTAAAGCGTTCGACTGTGTCTCTCATATTAATATGTCACATAAACTGGAAGAATATGGAGTTAGAGGTCTGGCACTCTCACTCTTTTTATCCTATCTGACGAACAGAAAACAGCTTGTTGATCTAGGCAATAACAGAACATCTGATCTACAGCCAATTGAATTTGGTGTTCCCCAAGGATCCGTTCTGGGGCCTCTTCTGTTTATTGTCTATATCAATGATCTCTTTTATGAACTACAACCCTACAAATGTGTCATCTATACCGATGACACATCTATTTTATGCTCTGACAAGAACTGCCAGACTCTGCTTGCCTCCATGTCACATGCCGAAAAACAAGCTGAATCGTGGTTCAACTCCAATCTACTAAAACTCAATAAAGGAAAAACCCAACAAATCATATTTTCAACTAATCATAACATCTCAGTGGGAAAAACCGTCAACTTATTGGGAATTACACTTGACAGTTTGAATTGGGCACCTCACGTAGAAGCACTGAGCCAGAAACTCTCAAAATATATTTTCTTACTCAGGCAATTGAGAAACTTTGTAAGCTTGTAAACGCTTCTCTCGGCGTACTATGCATTTTTTCATTCCCATCCTATGGAACTCTGCTCTGGGGCAACTCCTCCAATGCTACAAAAGTTTTCATGCTCCAAAAACGCGCATTTAGAACAATTTCAAATGCAGGTTACCGAGATTCATGTAGGCCCCTTTTCATTAATTTGGGCATCATGCCATTACCATCTATTTTCATATACCATACTCTCTTGGAAATGCATAAACATAAAGATAGCTTTCCGACCAACTCCCATTTTCACGAGTATAACACCCGTGGGGCTAACCTATTGAGACCTTACCGGTTTAACTTACAGAACTCACTCGATGTCAACCTTTACAATGTCTTTCCGTTCACTACCAGGAATTTACCCTTGCCAATGTTCAAAAAACAAATCATGGAATATCTAATTAAAAAATGTTTTTATAGTACAAAGGAATATGTTGCCTTAACCTCAGTGCTTGAATTTCTATAACATTTCTAATATGTACCTATTATCAAGTCTGTATGTATGTACGTTTGTGTGTTTATATATCAGATCTATTTTACTCGAAGTTCTACATTACCTGTTTATATATATATATATATATATATATATATATATATATATTTTTCTTTTTTATTTCTAATGTTCTTAAGGATCTTTGCGCAGATCTGCTGTTTTTATTATCAATCTGTACTACTGACTTGCTACTAATGTATCCTTATATACCGTAGTTAATAAACATCTATCTATCTATAAGGTGAAAAGTTCATATAAGCACGGGTCCGCAAGGTGTTAAAAATTTATTTTTATTTTGGTTTTTCCTAAATATTTTCCAAAATAATATCGATATTTGGACGAAAACTGTTTTTTGGGGATCTTTTAATATGAGAAATTCAAATTTTATCTTAGTTTGGCCCGTAATTGTAAGGGACGCCGCCACAGGTCTTTGTCTCTTTTGAGGAGTCACAACTTTGTCGTACATGTATATATTACATTTTCTAGAAAAACAATCGATTCCTCTATAATTTTAACGTGAAAAAGGTATGGTTTCCAAAAGTCGCTACAAGCAGCTGTTTTCGAGATATTTTGATTTAAATAAATCGATGCATCCAATCTTCTTCTCATTGATTCGCGAACTCTTTGAAAATAAAAGTATCAAATAGGCTAGTAAGTTTATTCCAATGTTTTTTTTTGTGCTGTCATGTCAAAAATAATATTTTTGACGCATAGTTGAGTAGTTTTATTTATTATTATTGTAAACTTTACCAATGCAGGGAATGCTGACATACATTTTACATACGGACTTGCTAACGGAAATACATATGAGGCTAGACGTTTGTATTAGGAGCGTTAACCAAACCTCACAACTCCTACTTCAAAAACGTTTTCAAGAATCCACGCTCGGTTAAGGAAAACAGGAAGTTTTGACATCTGTTGAACTTTCTCATGTTCTGGTATGAACAATTTTAATTCATAATTTGTTATAGTCTAAGAGCCGGTGGGAGATCGACCTTCACCGATCCGATAACTCGATGAGACATATTTTTTATCAAATATAATTTATAAACAAATATGCCTATGATAACTTGCCTATCAAAAAGTGTTCATAGCTATTTTTAATTGAATTAATTTTAATCAATTTTCTTTCATCACCTTCACTCTTTTGATATCCGAATGAGTTTCATCTCAACTGATAGTTTTCAACAATCAGAATATGCCTAGGTAGGCTTGCCTACTTATTTCTGTGCATGGCTACCTGGCAAGCAGATGTGAACAGGTAAGTCAATATCGGTAACTACACCGATCTGTTAGCCAATCGAAATTGATATCATAGGTGAGATAATTTAATTACAAAACCAATCGTATATGCTTGCCTGCAGAAAATCGTACATAAAATATTATTGCCAAGCTATTTGATAGGTGCGAGAGAGAAAGTAGAGCGTCCAAGGTTCGTGTTATAGAACAGGACACAACATAGCAGCTGCACACTACCTGATCATTGAATGTATCCGAGTGCGCATGCTCGTGTACATGTGAGTGACAGTGACAGCATTTATTTACACTTGACAGTAATTTTGAACTCTTATTTATTATAACTCTAATTTCAATCACAATTTTTGTATTATTTCACACTATATATACTTACAGCTATGAAATAATAAAAAATAAATAATTCAATATATTAATAAATAAAAAAAATAAAAATTCAACAATTTACAATTTTTTTTCATTTTAAAGCTAAATTATAAAATGTAAAAATGATAAAAAATCTATATTTTTTATTTAAAATTGAATAAAGAATAATTTATTTATTATTTAAAAAAAAAAAGGGAAAAAAATTTTTAAAATTTAAAAATTAAAAAAATCAATATAGAAATATAAATTTAATACATTTATGTTGTTAAAAATTCATTAAAACATATAAAAGAGTTCAAAATTACTGTCGAGTGTAAATAAATGCTGTCACTGTCACTCACATGTACACGAGCATGCGCACTCGGATACATTCAACGGTCAGGTAGCGTGCAGCTGCTATGTTGTGACCTGTTCTATCACACGGACCTCGGACGCTCTACTTTCTCTCTCGCACCTATCAAATAGCTAAAATTCTAAAACTTTATAGCTTGGAAATAATATTTAATGTAGTATTTTTTGCAGGCAAGCCTATACGATTGGTTTTGTAATTGAATTATCTTACACATGATATAAATTTCGATTGGTTAACAGATCGGTGTAGTTATCTATATTGTTTTACCTGTTCACATCTGCTTGCCAGGTAGCCATGCATAGAAATAAGTAGGCAAGCCTGCCTAGACATATTCTATGTGTTAAAAACTATCAGTTGAGGTAAAACTCATTCGGTTATCAAACGAGTGAAGGTGATGAAGGAAAATTGATTTAAATTAATTCAATTAAAAACACTTTTCGATAGGCAAGTTATCATGGGCATATTTGTTTATAAATAATATTTGATAAAAAATATGTCTCATCGAGTTATCAGATCGGTGAAGGTCGACCTCCCACGGTCTCCTCTACTATTATATCCCCACCATATTCAGAGAGTTCAAGCACTACTCCTTCGTGACTTTCCGTTACGTATCAACTTCTATCGTTGGTTTCTCCAATGCCTTATTCAAAATCCTTTATTTGACAATCAAATCCTGTTTACCGACGAAGCAATTATTTGTGGTCAGAGATAAACCCCCATGCGATACAGGAATCACATTTACTAGAACAGTTCTCTCTTAACGTGTGGGCTGGAATCCTTGGAGATTATTTCTCAGGTCCGTTCTTCATTTCGGGAAGATTAAACGGAGAGACATATCGTCATTTTCATGAAGAAGACTTGCCTATTTCACTGGAAGATGAGCCGCTTAGACTACGAAATGAAATGTGGTTTATGCATGACGATGCCCCGGCACATTTTGGCATCCAAGCGCGAGAATTTTGAGATCAAACTTTCGGCAACCTTTGGATAGGTCGGGGAGGGTCTCAACCTCGGCTCCCTAGGTCACCAGACCTTGGCAGTTTGGATTTTTTCCTGTGGGGACATCTTAAATTCCTAATTTACCAAACACCTATCCGAATTGAAAAAGAATTAAATAATCGAATAATTAACTCTTGTAGAACGATTCAAAATACTCCAGGAATTTTCCAAAGAGTGCGCGAATCAATGAGAAGAAGATTGGATGCGTGCATACAGGCAGGAGATGGACGTTTCGAACATTTATTGTGATTTTGATTAAGATTTATATCTAGTGCAACGTTGATTATTGTTGTTCAAAAATTAGCGTTTGAAATGTTTCTGTTGAATTAAAAAAAAAGTTTTAAATAGTGTTTCACTTTTTGACAAACACATGCGTCGATTGATTTAAATCAAAATATTTCGAAAACGGCTGCATGTAGCGACTTTTGAAAGGCATACCTTTTTCACGTAAAAATTATAGAGGAATCGATTCTTCTTCTAGAAAATGTGATACATACATGCACGACAAAGTTGTGACTCCCCAAAAGAAACAAAGACCTGTAGGGCAAGTTCAGACCAACCTGTCTTTCCTACTGAAGACACTAAAAAAGGATATGGACCACTCCATCAGAACCGAAGTACTGGAAGAGTACATATCAATAAAAACCGAAACATCCACAAATCACAAAAAATTATTATTAAAAAAACCTTTTTGAAGACAAGCTTTTATTCAAAGGTACGAAGGCGTATAAGTACGAAGGCGTATAAGGGCCAACAACAAAATATTTTTTAAAATATTAGGAATTGTCACTTCAAAGTGACAATTGTCACTTTGAACCGACAATTGTCACTTAGAACTGACAATTGTAACTTCGAACTGACAATTGTCACTTTGAAGTGACAATTGTCACTTCGAACTGACAATTGTCACTTTGAAGTGACAATTGTCACTTGGAACTGACAATTGTCACTTCGAACTGACAATTGTCACTTTGAAGTGACAATTGTCACTTTGAACTGACATTTGTCACTTCGAACTGACAATTGTCACTTTGAAGTGACAATTGTCACTTCGAACTGACAATTGTCACTTTGAAGTGACAATTGTCACTTAACAAATTGTCACTTTGAATGACAATTGTCACTTTGAATGACAATTGTCACTTCGAACTGACAATACTTTCAAAGGACATTTGATACCAACTGCTAAAATAATATTGTTATAATAAAAAAATTATAATTTATTCTTGATTGAAAATGACTTCCTTTCCGATAAAAAAACTATTTCAGAAAAACCAATTGAATTCTCGTGGAAAATCTCCTATTTTGTTTAAAAAAAAGAGCACTGTGTCCGTCCGAGACATTTGAGAAAAAACTCCATTCATTTTTCGAAAGGAACTACCCTGTATACAGAATGAGATGTTCATAGGAGAGTAGGCCATCAAAGATGAAACAGGTTGAATATTTAGTCAATTTTCAACATAGATATAGGAAAAAGTATTGAAAAAAATTTCATAGATTGTGCATGTCGAATAACCTCAAAATCAATTGAAATTTTACATGATGGCCAGTAAGGCAACAAGTTAAAAAAAAATTTGAAGATGGCAGAATTTCGAAAACAGTTAGAATCCAATACTATGGCTATGTGCAGTTCCAAGCATTTATTCGAAAATATCTAAAATCATCTTTTTTTTCTATATTCGCTGATCAATTTATAAATATCCTATTTTTCTTTCAAATAACTCAAGTTAAATAGAGTGAGTAGTTTAATACCAATAGATGAACTATTTAATTTTTTTCGCAATTTTATTAATAGAACCATCTGGAATGGGTTTTTACCCCGCCGCTCGCTGTTGCAATAGTTTGTATCGAATAACTAAATCAAAATTCAACTGTCACTTCAAAGTGACAATTGTATTCAGTTCGAAGTGACAATTGTCAGTTCAAAGTGACAATTGTCACTTCAAAGTGACAATTGTCAGTTCGAAGTGACAATTGTCAGTTCAAAGTGACAATTGTCACTTCAAAGTGACAATTGTCAGTTCGAAGTGACAATTGTCACTTCAAAGTGACAATTGTCAGTTCGAAGTGACAATTGTCACTTCAAAGTGACAATTGTCAGTTCGAAGTGACAATTGTCAGTTCAAAGTGACAATTGTCACTTCAAAGTGACAATTGTCAGTTCGAAGTGACAATTGTCACTTTGAAGTGACAATTCCTAATATTTTAAAAAATATTTTGTTGTTGGCCCTTATACGCCTTCGTACAAGGGACCTGAAGAGTGAAGAATAATTACTTTGGATGTGTGATGTAGGTTATTCCGTGAGTTATCGATTCAAAAGCATGTCGCGCAAAGTTTTCTGTTCGAATACAAAAGCGACAAGCTTTTGAATCTATAACTCACGGAATAACTACGTCAGACATCCAAAGCAGTAATTATTTACTTTTTAGTGAATTTGAATGAAAGTTTGCCTTTAAAAAGGTTTTTTATTAATTAGTTTATTTTGTGATTTATATTAAGTACTTAAGTACGCCTTAATCCATGCATGTTTGTTAAAGCATCATTATTATAATGCTTTTTTATGAATTTCAACCAAGAAATCAATAATCTTCGACTAAATTCGTAATCTCCGACCCCAAAAACCCCGAAATACCAATTCTGAATCGAATCGGACCATAATTACGAAACTCGTCCGCCTTCTTGACCTTGTGAATTTTGATGAAAAATTCCTAATCTCCGACCCCGAAAACCCCCACATACCAATTTTGAATCGAATCGGACCATTATCACAAAACGCGTCCACCATATTGGAGCTGTCATTTTGTTTTTTCCTCCAACAAATTTCATAATGCATTGTCACCGGAATAATGAACACCTGCGAAATTTGAACTCAATCGGATGTCGGCAAATGCTCCAAAAATGGATTACAAATTTTGAACGTAAATAATGACATACGAACGGCGCAAGTTAAATAATAGTATATTGAAGTATAAGTGGATAAAAAGGGCTTTGAAACACGCGCGAATTTTCGAGCACGACGGCGCAGCCGGAGTACTCAAAATAGAGCAAGTGTTTTCAAGACCAGTTATCCACGAATACTTTACGCTATTTTTTTTATTGGTGCACTTTGAAATCATATATACTGGTATTATTACTACAAAAAATAGAAATAAGAACTAATAATGCAAAATGGTTGAATTCGTTGTCATGGAAATGAGAAACAGATATTCATTCGCAATTTGTTATCAAAGATCAATATTTGTTGTCACCAGAGCTCAAAAATGAATTATTCTATTATCGATTTTTTGAATAGTGAGGCAGAATCGCGGTTAATACCGTGAAAATCCAGTGTTATATATGAAAAAGAATATGAAAAGTTCATCAAATAGATGGAGGAGCAAGAAGTATCACACATAAATGAACGAGTTGTTAGTAATATTTTATTTTACGTTACAAGGTACTCCCGTCAGATCAATAATAAAAAATTTGTCATTTAGACTTCACGCTTCTCGATTTGTTGATGTTGCCATGGTAACTTTAAAAAACGCGCGTTTTTTAAAGTTCGATTTGAACACACTGAGGCGTGCTTTAAATGGGTAAAAAGGGGCACCAATAAAAAAAAATCTTTTTTCAACACCCGTACTATAATAATACACTTATATGCCCATAATCCGTTTCATAATGAGATCCATTATGATACAGATTTTTAATCAATAGAAACCCATAATTTTTCAATCAAGCATTTCACATTTGTCCTATATTTCTATCCAATTGTTTTATTTGTCAAAATCAGTAGGTATTTAATTTTCGTAGAATATAGCTAAACTTCGATAATTATATTATCAAAATGTCTGATATCAGCGATATAGAAGAATTACCATCGACTCCTCCACACATATCGGAGAAAGCAGAAAATGCAGTACAAAATATTTGACCCCAAAAATTTGAGAAAGTGTACGAAAAACTATATCAACGGTTTTGGGGACTGGAGAAATACAAATAATATTTCGACATTCTCCGAAAATGTTTTGATTGCTTATTTTCAAGAATTGATGGAAACTATGAAATCATCTAGTACATGGACACATTATTGAATAATGACATCGTTGGTAAATGTCAACCATAATATGGACATTTATAAATATAAGAAGCTACAAACTTTATTAAAGCGAAAGTCCGAAGAATATGGAAAAAAATCAAAAACATTTTCACCTGAACAAATAAAAACATATATCGACGAAGCACCCGATGAAAAGTTTTTATTTATAAAAGTAAGTATCTACCTAACATTTCATTTTTAAAAAATTTCTCATGATTACATTTTCCATTCGACTCATGCATGATATATTTCATTAATGTCGAGAAAACTTGATAAGTTAACTCGTGGCGAAGCGGGCTTAGGCGCTAGATTTGAACTATAGACTACAGTATGAGACGCGGGTTCGAAGCTAGCCTAGGTCATCCTGCTTTTCATTTCATTCTTTATTTTTTTTATTTTCTTTATTTCTTATTGTTGTATTTTTTTAATTTATCTTTTTATTTTAGTTAGCAATGATTTTTTGAATAATGGGAGCATGTCAAAGGCATGAACTACATGACCGAAAATGTCAAAGATATGAATGGAATCTTGATTGTTAATGTGGTAGAAACTAAAACAAAAGTACAACGAACATTCACAATTACCGGCAAATACTACGAAATTTGTAAAAAATATCATGAATCTACGGCCGAAAATTTGCCCCACTCCTTCTTTTTTCGTTGATTATTTTAATGGAAAATGCACAATTCGAAACATTGGTATTAATAGATTTGGTAATTTAGGGAAGCAAATAGCACATATTAGGTTTAAAGACTACGTACCTACCTATCTAGAGACCTACCTGCCTAAGAGGGAAGGGGCCCCGAAACATTGCCAAGGCTCTTTATGGCATAATCCGGCCCTGGATAGAGGTAGATTCAGAAGACAGTGAATGGAGCAATTGAAAGCTACGATTTCAGACTGATATGGCTGGTATTCTTTAATTATTGAACTACGAATTACTATTATATTTATTGTGATGTCTAAAGAATTCAATATAATCTCTAACTCGATCAACGTGAATGCAATGTTTGGGTATATTTCAATAACTTTTTCCAAAAGTTGAACAGCAATATCTAACTTCCCATTCATGAATACAAAATATCTATCTCGGTGAAGAATATTATTCATCATTATGCTAAAAAGATACCCTAGTTCGGAAAATGCCAATCTTCGCGTTACGTGAATTTCCTGCGGAACTTGCCTTAATTGCGTTCTTTCAAATTTCCCAACGAATGGAGTTTGCATAAAACACCGAGGAATATCCGGAATCCCATTAGCAGATTTTGCGAAACTTCATACAAACGGCTTCATCATAACTGACATTAACGAAGCCTTATCAAAACAAGTCTCATAGAAAATCAATCAAGGAGACAAAGAACTCGCAAGTTGCCTGGAGGCCAATCTCTCGCAGGTTCTCCAAATTGTGTATTGCAATATTATTTTAATAGGTGCCAAGTCTCTGGGCAACTTATTACCATTGCGTGATAGCCCGGAGAAATTGGGGAAGAAGTTTCAGAGGCGACGAATGTCGAATATTTCCCTCTCAAAAATGGGACACAAAAATGTTAGTATTTGGCAAAGAGTGTTCAAGGCCAGAAGTGATGTTTGCCATGTGTTGGTAATTTGCTTTGCGGAACTTTTTGAACATTAAAGGTCAATCTTTTTCCGCAATTTGTTTCAACTCCGGCTAATCGGTATCTTCTGTATCATCGGCAAAACTCAACTTTATCCTTCACTTTTATTGAAAAGAGTCCATTCACTTACATGATGGATAATAATAGCCCAAGGACTGTTCCTTGGGGGACTCTATACGTAACTGTCTTTCTATAACTGAGTGTCTTACCAATTCTAGTTACTTTCTGTTGGCTGGTGATCATTTTTGAAGGAACAGTATAGCAGATCTATAAATACGCAGATTATAATTGTAGAGATAGGCAGACAATTGGGATATTAATTAATCTAATATTGAGTAGATAAACACTTATATAGAATTAATAATAATATGAAAATAGATGAATTGGAATAAATATTAATATTTATACAAAAATATACTATTTACAATTCCACAACTTAATTTTTAAATTTTAGCCATCATATTCCGTGTAATCCGATGAACTATCGTCGTTGGGGTCCAGAGAAATGATGAGGGGCTCTATAGTATTTTCTAGCATGTTATCAGCTTCACACATTCTTTCTTCTATTCCAATCACATGTTCAACGCACTAACTCCATTTTTCGCAATCCACTGTCTTTATTCCCTCTTGCAAGAGGTTTTCGTCGTCTCCTATTTTAAAAGTAGTGTTATGCCTTGCTACAAACCCTTTTACTCGCGCCCACACCAATTCTATGGGGTTAAATTCACAGTGATATGGCGGAAGGCGAAGTACCGTTATATTCCGTTTTGGGGCAGCAAATTTCGTACAACTCGTTTCAACTTTACAATCTCTAGTAGCTCATTTTTCAGCATATCTTCGTGATATGGCTTCTTATTCAAAGTAAGCCAATGAATGATGTATTTTAAGCTTCTAAACTAATGTAAGTAACTAATTTTGAGTCGGCACCAAACAAAGAATCAACGAAGATCATTGAATTACTTCAGAAAAGTTATCAAAATGTCACCGCGCATCTCGATGCCATTATTTTACGCTTTACCTAACTCATTTGCTTGTTTGTTTGGCGCCGACTCAAAATTAGTTACATTAGTTTAGGCGCTTAGTTATTAAGACTAAGAAGGTTTATTTTATTGTTTGCTCTTCAGTTCTGTTTTTCGTCGGTTTAATTTTTTGTCAAAAAGTTATTATATGTTTTGAATTAAATGAGTCATTTGTAGGGTTGTGTACCGAAGATAAAAACTTAACCCTAATTATCTCTTCCCGGTGTCTGTCTGTCGGATTGCCTGTAGTAGTCATCTAAAATCTGAAACTTGCAACCTAGAGAGACGAAAGGGCTGGTTATAGAGTCTGCCGACCCAAGAACATTTTCGAAACTGTGACCCATTTAAAATGGAACCACCCCTGTAGAATACGCATTTTTCAGTCAATCTCAATTTTTTTTTTAATATTAGCTATTAGAAACTGTATCTTGACACAGATTTTCATAACTTTAGTTTCATTTCCAAGGCACTCTATGGTTTTTTTTCTTTGTCAAAAACGGCAAAAGTTTATTAGGCAATTTTTGTTTCCAAATTTGACCACACCACAGGATTCGTAGTCGTTATAAATGGAAACCATCAAAATTTCATAGGGAAATATTGGTTAACAACGAAGTTACAACAACTTTAATTTTGGAAACAAAGTATTTATTATAATTTTTATTTAGATTATAGACATATTTAAAATCTGGCAACACTGCCGATACAAAGTAGAACACTAGTGAATTTGTACAGCGAGAATCCGAAGTCAATAGCTCATTCCGTTCTACAGTTATAACTCCTGAAAATATGGTAATGTGAGCGATTTGTGGTGTACTAAATCACAGCCTACTATTGATTTAGTACAATACCTATGCCTAATGTATTAGTTCAGCTTTTCTTAAATTATTGATACCTTCTCTAGAAGCTTGTTTTAGTTGAGTTTTGCAGAATTTAAAAGGAACATTTTTTGTCCTGCTTTTTGTTTTATTATTGAATAAATAATTTTGATACTTTAAAACTTGATTCGGTTCATTTCGTTTTTATCGGCTATGGAAGACTGCATAACTTGAAAATGAATTTTTAATTTTCTGTTATTTTCGAATACCCTTATAACCTAAACTTGAATAAATGATTTTAAGGAAATATAATTCACAATTCCAGTAGCGTAGTCAGATTTTTATTACAAAATCGCTTCCACCACAAATCGCTCACATTACCATACTTTCAGGAGTTATATCAGTAGAACGGAATGAGCTATTGACTTCGGATTTTCGCTATACAAATTCACTGGTGTCCTACTTTGTATCGGCAGTATTGCCAGATTTTAAATGTGTCTATAATCTAAATAAAAATTATAATCAAATACTTCGTTTCCAAAATTTAAGTTGTTGTAATTTCGTTGTTAACCAATATTTTTTTATGAAATTTTGATGGTTTTTATCTATAATGACTACGAATGCAGTGGTGTAGTCAAATTTGAAAACAAAAATTGTCTAATAAACTTTTGCCGTTTTTGACAGAGAAAAAAAACCAAAGAGTGCCTTGGAAATGAAACTAAAATTATGAAAATTTGTGTCAAAATACAGTTTTCGATGCTTAATATTCAAAGAAATTTCATTGAGAATGATTGAAAAATGCGTATTCTACATGGGTGGTCCCATTTTAAATGGGCCACACTGTATAATGAACTTAAAGTCGGACCCCGAAATTCCGTCCGGACCCTCGAGATTTGAAAAAGGAATGATCGTGGCACTTCTACGCCTTCGTATTAGTACGTTAGTATAATAAAGTTGGAACTCTACAGTAATCGCATATTTTGCGCACTAGTGCAGAAAAGTAAAACATATGGATTTGGAGCATGGGGGAGAAGTTCAACGTGCAGCGCAGCACTGATAAAAAGGGTGGGTATGACAGTTTGAATTTTTCGGTCGCATACGTCAGAACGGAATTTATATTGTGATTCGGTGGGTAAAAGCTTCGTATCAAAGAGAGGCCCAGTGTCGAAAGTGCGCGTATAATAAATGAACGACAATGAACGAATCGGTCGCAAATAACCTCAAATCAAATGTTTGGACGTCCCTCGGTGAGCGTTTATGCATGAAAATACTGCGTAGATGTGCTTACAGTCGTCACATGCATTCGCTCTGCAAGTGCAGGAAGTTTTTGTAACTCCTCTGTTACAATCAATCTACGAAAGGAAAAAAGGTCAATTGACAAATTTTGCAAGTTCAGTTTCCAGATTGATATAAACAATGACATTTTTTCATACTAATAATTACAGTAATCTATAAACACATGCATGAAACACATTTATATTCATGTAATACACATTCAAATTTATTTTATTAGTAAAATTCTGACAGTAAATGATGTATGTAGAAAAAAACAATATTTTCTATGTATTTTTTTATATTACTTCCATATTTATTCATGTTTTTTTTACATTTTTCTATTCGCGTAGTTTACTCGACAGAGTACTGATTTGTTGTCGCTGCTGCTTGGCTAATCACTTTCGCATGTATGCTGAGATAATAATTTTTTTTGTACTTCCCGCACCTAACGCACATGACTCGATCGCTCCAATGCTGCTTCTTTTTTTCACCGACTGATTCTCGAAAAGGATGTGGCTTGAAATGGGTAAAAACCCAGTTGCAACCACTTGATCCATCACGAATATGAAACACTTTTCAACTTGACAATAAATTATATGTACTACGATGACAGGCGAATTACGTATTCGCAATGCACGTGTTCAGTCGTCTCAATCTGCATTTCATTCATTACTAGGGAAATTTCCGAAACAGGCGCACAATTTAATTCAAAGGTTATATATGGCAACCGCAGTTTTCACGTTTGTAACAAACAAATTTGAACTGTTGCATTTTAAAAGCACTCTATTTATCAAAGTGGCAAATACGAATGATTTGCGCTATTTGGAGTAATTCGTCCGATTCCACCACTGTGGCGCCACTCACAAAGGGGCTCCAAGTCCATAGGCAAGGCTGAATATATTGGGTGCTTCTGGCACGATTCATAGCACTTGAAAATTGAAATTTCCGAGCAGGTGTTACTATTTACAATCGAAAGATTCATTTCTCTGATCCACTTTGTTGAATAATACCAAATTTCAAGTACATAAACACGATCACACAAACATCCTCTCTGCAATCTCAGGCGAATCCCCTTGCATGTTGAGTATGCGTTCGGAAATATGAAGAAGTGGATGTAATATTATCACGTCCACGCCATCAATCTAGATGCTGTGGACGCGTTCCGACTTGTTAACGGACATAATCAGTGTGTCACGCTAGACGCTTACCAAGCACGACGGGATCGTGCCTCACTTTTCGCACATTCTGTGCAAAATTCGCACAGTCAGCTGCACTCGAGTTGTGTACGCCTCAATTGTCATTGTTTACGCGGACATACTGGATGCACATTACTAGGAGCATGGACGTAGGTGGAGGTCAAAGAGAGTCAACGTTATCTGAATAGGGGATACTAATAAGCTCTAACCAATCCATAGAGCAATCCATATCCAGAAAATACGTCAGGTGAAATTTCCATAACAATATGATTGGCATCTTTGGCAAAGCGTAGGTTTCTATGAGAAACTAAAAAGCTAATGATAATGGGTGGGACAGACTGACATGTGTGAGTTTTTTCTGTACGTATTTTTGGTTCAATGTTCATTTGGAATTTACTTTGTCTTATTTTTTTGTATCTTTCTGTACCATATTTTATCATTGAATTTAATATAAGTATAGGAGTTTCATTTCAGGAGACAGTGATTGGGAGATTAAGAAAAAGCTCATTTTATATTTTGGAAAAGACAGTTTGAAGGAAAAAGTTATAATAAGTTCAAGAAGTGACATTTTATGTGGGGGAAAAAGTTATTCGAGACAGGAAGGAAAAAAGTTATTCTAAGTTCAGGAAGGGACATTCTATTTGAGAAAAATTATTCAAAAAGACCACGCATTTGTGAAGCCGTGCCCGAATTACATGTTCTGGAGGACAATTGGTCTGAAACTGAACAGTGCCTTATATTTTATTATAAAAAAATGTGATGTGTGTAGAAATGCTCTTTTGGCAATACTGGTGAGAGTGTAAATATCATATGTACGTTACATTATTATTATTAACTAATGATAGATGGATTAACTATTTCACGAAGGTGGTTTGGGATGACACAAGTAACTATAGGAAATGTCATTATATAAACTAGTGGTTCGTACAAACTGGGGAATTTTGGATAGATTGATTAAGATTATTGAAGAAAAACTCGTGTGCGGTCGGGGGCAAACAAAAAAACAAATAACAAGCGAGAGAAAAGCGAAATCCTCGGAATGTAGTGGAATCTATGGCCTCGATAGCTCAGATGGTTAGAATATGGACTAGAAATCCAAAGGACGCAGGTTCAATTCCTGCTCGATAATGGATTTTTTTTCTTTATTTGAAAAATTCGTCGGTAATGCCACAATTTTCATTTACTGAAATAACAAATATATTTTCTACTTTGTTCCGAAATCTTATATGCGCAATAGAAATATTCAATTTCACAACGCTCATGTGCTACAAATATACGAATGATTTCAAAGACCAAACGGAGCCACCGTAAAACGAGGGACTACCAAGCCAGAGGTCTGGGGTTCAATCTTCAACACAATTTTTTTTTTCTCAATATTTTTCCGTTTGGAATTTGACGGTTTCTATTCCATCACATTTAATTGTCTTCATACCAAATACCATACCTGAATATCCTTTTTCCAAACTCCTCTGCCACAGTAAAAGGTATTTCAATCCTGATAATACTATTCGTTATTAACCGACGAAACCAAAAAGGAGGAGGTTCTCTATTCGACCCGTAAATTTTATGTTTTTCCATCATATTTTTTTATGTATGATCACGCATAACTTTTTACTGAGGCGTCCGATTCCGATGATTCTCCTCTCAATGGATAGGGTGTACTTCGAATTTGGTCCCATTTGAATTAAAAAGATGAAATCCACCCCTAAGGGTAGCGAAATGGAGGATATTGATCACTCACCCTCTGAATTCTGGTCCGTTAACCGATTCTATCAGGCATAACTTTGTACTGGGTTCTTCGATTTGGATGATTCTTTTTTTAATAGATGGGGTATACCTCATATTTGGATTTCGAAAGAAATTAGCCACATTTACGGGTGGAAAAATGGGGGATAATTGATTTTTCACTAGTGAACTTTGGCACACACATACGTAGTTGACAATGACAGATCGCTACTGACATTATTCTTGTTCCCTCAAAATCAGTATATTTTATGAGAGGATGGAATGATATACAAAGTAATGAAATAAACTAACCAGAACAACGAAAATAATTTATATTACAACAAATAGTAAAAGTAGATAATCATATTATTTAACTGGTAATAGTTGAAGTAAGGTGGGTAAGTAAGTATTTTGAATTTTTATAATTAGTAAAAAAAGTAAAAAATAAAAACTTTTTGACAAAAAATTAAACCGACGAAAAAATCAACTGGAAAGAAAAAAATAAAATAAACCTTCTTAGTCTAAATGATAATTGAGCTCCTAAACTAATGTAAGTAACTGATTTCGAGTCGGCGCCAAACAAACTAGCAATTGAATTAGGTGAAGCGTGAAATGATGGCAGCGAGATGCACGGCTGCGTTTTGATGACTTCTTTCAGAGATAATGATCTTCGATAATTGTTTGTTTGGCGCCGACTCAAAATCAGTTACTTACATTAGTTTAGGAGCTCAATTATCATTTAGACTAAGAAGGTTTATTTTATTCTTTGCTTTTCAGTTGATTTTTTCGTCGTTTTAATTTTTTGTTAAAAAGTTTTTATTTTGTAACAAATTGACGTGCCACAAATTCAATATAAACCATTAATTCAACTACGTCATACAAAATACATTAGAAATTGTGTCAAAAAAAAGATATGATCATATGAACACACGTTATATAGAAATATAAAAGAAACAAAAATATATTCCACGTATTACCACTCACCGATTCGACTTGTATTCACGTAAATATCCTACATTCAGCGTTTCAGTTTCTCTACGATTGTATCAATGATCTTTATATATAAAATACTCAATAACTTTAGCACCTTCATACTTCAGTGAATTTATCAATCTGAATTCAGATGTTCATGAATATGCCACAAGAAACAACGCCAATTTGTATGTATATAGAACGAATAAGAGAAGGGCCATAAATTCTTTGTTTTTTAAAGGCTTTGCTACTTACAATAAACTACCAAACATAGTTAAATCTAGTCTATCATTAAGCATTTTTGAAAACAGTTATTGGAATCCATACAAAATGTTTGATAAAATATAATTTCTGAAGAATATGTTGATTATTGAATTTTGCCTTAAATTTGAACTAAATTAGGTCTATTATATTCTGTTTTTTTTTCTTATTAGTTTAGATTAACTACCGACCCACTGTTCAATTGATATAAATATATATATATATATATATATATATATATATATATATATATATATGTGTGTGTATAGTATTACATTTTTTGTATGTTAGGGTAACCTATGTAAATAAATATTTCTTATTCTTCTTCTATTATCAATACCAATAGAGAACATGTACCAAATTTCTCACCAGATAGCACCATGAAGAGAGATGATTTAGAATGGTTCTGCAGTAACACAGGAGTTTGTGCCTATAAATGGTGAGACAGAAGAGCAGTTCATCTCTTCTCGAATTTTCACAGTCCTCATCATGTGACTGAAGTGAGACAAACAGGGAGTAATGCAAGCATCACAAATATGCCGTGCCCTGTCGTTCTTCGAGATTATAATAAATATATGAATGCAGTAGATACATTTGATCAGATGAATCATTAACTGAATTGACGATCCTAAAAAAATGTAACCTCAGGGGGCACATCAGCCAGTAAGAACGAATCTAAAGAGATTTGCCCTTTGCAGTTCAGGAGAGTTTGACGTTAGAATAAAGTGGTTGTGTTCAGTTTGTAACGTTCCACTTTGTTTTGAAAGAACAAGTAATGTTTCTAGACATATCACAGTAACTTCAAATGAGTGAAATTTCATGAAATACTTCATTCAATGGAAGGGTTGGTAAAATTTTGTTCGTCTTTGAATCCAATTCAGTTGGTTTGTAATAAATTTCTCAAAAGTCAGACAAAAAATAAAGCTCTACGTCTAGGAATTATTATATTTCGAAATGCCTGTACCTGAAAAAATCAATTGTTATTTCACATGTATTTCCTTACAAATAACTCCTATCCCAATTCAATTTTTTATACAGTTTGTTCCTTGTTTTGGATTATTTCCTCGAAAACCGCTTGGTTTTTGGCAGAGCTCCTTCCATGATCAATGCTCAACAGACTTGTTCGTCTTCTACATGCTATTCCGGAGAATTTTCACGGCCGATATTTCCCATTTACAGTTCATCGATTCGCAGCTGAAGATCGAGTCACAATAGATTTCAATTAGGAATGCTGAAATGATGAATAATCAATTGAAAAAGCTTGGCATAGCGATTGTTCAATTACCAGGAATGCTCTTAAGTTGTGCTTTGATAAAGGCCTTTGGGAACCGTCGACAAAGACTCGGTATTGTAAGGCGTTTTTTCCTCTTTCTGGAAAATGAATTCAGTGTGCTGTCTATAGCTTGAAGCGTACATTTGAGTATTCGGTTACTATACTGTGCGATGAAAATAAAAAAGTTCATAGTTCTTATTGAACATATTGAACATTTAATATTATCAAGTACTATATAGGAAAGAAGATGAAAAAATGTTCAGAATTAAAATGGATAGTGGCAACTGGAGTAGTATCTTAAATTGCAAGAAGCTTGATCGTGGAGTGAATTAGTTCATTGATATTGTAAAAACAAACTGGAAGAATGTACGAGCTATACCAAATTAAACCACAAACAAAGAAAACGGAAGAAATGGATAACTGGAAGCTTGAATAATTCTGTAAACAAAAAAAATGCATGCATAGAAAACTGAGGAAAAATCCAAATAAGACCGTTTTACATGAAGATTATCAGGCTTATAAGGAAATATTAGATAAGCTAATAAACGAGTACTATAGAAATGGTATTGAAAATGGGGGAAATGATTCAAAAAAATGTGGCAAACTGTTAATGAAATACTAACCGACCATGAACTCGATAACTCGATGAAAACAAAAAACAACGAACTTATCAATGGCCCAGTAGAAATAGCAAATAGATTCAATGATTATTTTATTTTGTAGGTGGAGATTTGGCACGAAATATGAATAGAAAGCCAGACTACTATGAGAAGAAAAGTGCATGTAACAACTCAAAAATAAAAAGGCCCCTGGCTATGATGATATCAAAGCAGAATATCTTTAACTAGTGTCTGATTATATATCGAAACCACTAACACATCTAGTGAATATGTCATTGGGGCAGGGATGTTTCCCCTCAGCTCTCAAAATGGCTGTTATAACGCCAATATATATAAGCGGACGAAAAATGATGTAGCAAACCGCAGACAATTTCACTTATCTTGCCAAAATTCTAGAGAAGGTCATTCAAAAGAGATTGAACACATTTCTTGAAAAACTCCAACACGGCTTCAGAGAGAATATGTCAACCCAAGACCCAATAAAAAAACTAACCCAGCAAATCTATACATGCTTGGATGAATCTGAACCATCTATTGCTGTATTCATAGACCTCGGGAAAGCCTTCGACACCGTTGACCATTCTATCTTACTGAATCTTCTGGAGGATGTGGGAATAAGAGGCATAGCAAATAATCTCTTCAAAAGTTATCTTTACAATAGAAAACAAAAGGTCAAAGTGGGAAATCATATTAGCGGAGAAGAAAGTATTACATATGGTGTGCCCCAGGGGACGGTGTTAGGACCAATCCTATAATATTTATTTAAATAACCTTCTTTACAAGACATTCACTCCAACGTTCTGAGTTTTGCTGATGATACCGTGTTATTTTACGGAGACAAAAACTGTTTTAATTTGAAACAGAAGTTAGAACATGACCTAAAACAAATCGAGTTGGGGTTCGACTACAGGATTTTATCTATCAACTTTGAGAGAACCTATTACCTACCATTTAGTAGTTATGACAACTCTTTACCAAAATATGACTCACAATCTTCGACACGGCAGTTATCAAACCCACAAAGGAAGTAAAATATCTTGGAATAACTCTTGATAGCCATCTCAGATGGGACCAGCACATAGACCACACAGTTAAAAAACTACGTTTACTAATTCAAACGGATAGCAAACATACTAAATCAAAAACAGAAAATTATGCTGTATAAGAGTCTAGTAGAGCCCCATCTGAGACTTGGTATAATGGGTTGGGGTGTGGTATCGAAAACTTATTTATATTCTTTCGAAGTTATGCAGAAAATATTCCTTAGATGTATCCTACGGAAAGGTTACGACTACCCTAGCGATCTACTTTAGTCGGAATCTGGAATATCTGATCTCAGGCAGTTATTTTTTATAAACATTACTGTTGTGCACCACAAAAACAAAAAAGAATTAACTACTTATAACCACAAATATGCTACACGTCGGAATCATAGAATCGTCACACCATTAATGCACAAATCAATTGGGTGGATATCCTACCAGTATTTAGGACCAAAACTTTACAGTTTTCTTCCTGAAAACCCAAGAAACGAATCAAATCACAAAAAATTTATGACACAGATTAAATTGTTTGTTGGGGATATACCTCGAACAGAAATAAGTAGACAAATATAATACCATGTACTCTCCCGACTGTGTATTACGTTGTTTTCGCTCTGGAATCATTACCACTTTACATTCACTTTCACACTACAACTCTATTCTTTTCAATTGTCTACTTCTGTCATCGATCTATCTATTGACCTATATCTATTGATTTGCTGCAATTTGATCATTATATTATATTGATATTGGTTGTTTTAATTTATCTATATTTTGATTTTTTAAACTTTAAATTTTATCTACATCAAGTACTTATTTTAATGCATGATGCTAAAAGTGCAATAATTACTTGCAGGGCATTAATTGACAATGGAAGTCAGAGTAACTTTGTAACAACACAAGTCTGCAAAAGGTTGAATTTAGAACCAGAAAAAATAAATCATGTGGTCAAAGGAGTAGGCAATTCATTGTCGAATATTAGTAATAAGGTGAATGTTACAATTGGTTCTTGTACGTCCGAATTTAGCCTAGATTTGGATTGTTTAGTGTTGCCACAAATCACTGATTTCCTCCAAACAAAATATTTTCAAAATACCACCAGAATGTTATTTAGCTGATCCAAAATTTAATAAAAGAGAGGAAATACATTGCTTATTAGGTGCATCCGTTTTTTGGGCCATTTTACGTGTAGAGTCTGTCCAAAAGTACCGCCTATCAAATTCGAGATTCAAACACCGACAGGTCTTATTTGCCAAATTAGCTAACAACACCGCTCCCATCAACTCGCAGCGAGGTAAACTTATTTTTTTGACTGGTGCAACACGACTCTTTGCACATAGCAAACTAACGTTTATTTTTCCGTTCGCGTGGATTGACCTAAGATAAAGGCACGCCCTATAAGCTTTCTCACTACTATCACAGTAACCGTGTAACTCAACAGTAATATACTCGGAAATTAAAGCATGTCTTGGTATTTTTATGCCATTTATGGTTTTGAATTCACTTAAGAGTTCTACCCATTTTTCTTTGATAGATTCCGGCACCGGATCATCCCACTCTATTTTAGATTAACAGAGATCTTGTATAATTAGTTTAGAAAGTATGAGAATCGGACCTAACAAACCTAAAGGATAAAAAATCTGACAAACTGTCGAGAGAATAGTTCGTTTCGTAAGTTTTTCGGAAATGGTAAACTCTCCGATTGAGTAACAAATTAAATCATTATTTGAATCCCAGAATACTCCCAAAGTTTTATTCTGTTCGTTTTGGCCGATCTGCAAAACTCTCGCCTCCAATTTATCATCAAACTTAAAGTTTTTCAGTAATTCCGGAGCATTACATAACCACTTTCTCAACTGGAATCCTGCCATAGACAATATTTGTGTTAATTTTCTTTGACATTCTAGAATCTCGAATAAAACGGTTTTCTTCACATAAAGGATTCAATATAAAATTGAACCAGAAAATGGTAGATCTCAGGTGAAAAACAACTACTTTCCTGGCAAATACCACGCAGAACGTTGAATGATATTCACCTGAAAATCCATGCATACTTCCATATAATATCAATGGACATTGAATGCAAATGTTTCTTTCTGATAAGCTCGATTATGTCTAATTTATGTCGTGTTCACCTAACAATCCGCATACCGGTTTCAGGCTTCTTGGCCCTCATCAGTACGGAGTAGTCAACCAGCCAAAGGTCCAAAGAACTCTGGCTGAAGTGAGACACAACGTAAACCAACCATCATCGAGTTTGTAACACCTATAGGTACGCCGGAAAAGATAAACTTCAACTGGCGGTACCTAGTGACAGAAAGAAACACTCCGAAAAATCTCCCACCTCGATAGGTTTCTAAATAAAAGATTCCTTCTCAGTAGGAGTGGCAAGCCCGTCTAGCATATAGTGAAAGATAAGTGCCATGTGAAGTGGAATGAATAGAAAAATCGAATAAAACGGTTTTCTTCACATAAAGGATTCAATATAAAATGAACCAGAAAATGGTAGATCTCAGGTGAAAAACATTATTCATTCCACTTCACATGGCACTTATCTTTCACTATATGCTAGACGGGCTTGCCACTCCTACTGAGAAGGAATCTTTTATTTAGAAACCTATCGAGGTGGGAGATTTTTCGGAGTGTTTCTTTCTGTCACTAGGTACCGCCAGTTGAAGTTTATCTTTCCGGCGTACCTATAGGTGTTACAAACTCGATGATGGTTGGTTTACGTTGTGTCTCACTTCAGCCAGAGTTCTTTGACCTTTGGTTTGACTACTCCGTACTGATGAGGCCAAAAGCCTGAAACCAGTATGCGATTGTTAGTGAACACGACATAAATTAGACATAATTGAGCTTATCGAAAAAACATTTGCATTCATGTCCATTGATATTATATGGAAGTATGCATGGATTTTCAGGTGAATATCATTCAACGTTCTGCGTGGTATTTGCCAGGAAAGTAGTTGTTTTTCACCTGAGATCTACTTTTCTGGTTCAATTTTATATTGAATCCTTTATGTGAAGAAAACCGTTTTCTTCGATTTTTCTATTCATTCCACTTCACATGGCACTTATCTTTCATTCCAGAATCTCTTGCGCAGAATCTGAACCCACTAGGAGATCGTCCATGTAAAAGTTATTTTGATGTATTCTCTGACAATACTCGTTTTCTTTCTTCTGTCATTTCTGTTTCTAGGGTAATTTAAATAAATACAGGAAGGTCCGCAACATACCGGCCACCTTGAAAGACTCAAGTCTTACAACAATGAAAACATCAAGGTTAACAATACAAATATTTAAGCCAGTATACCCCAATGAACTTGAAACTAATATAATAACAATATTCAAACTTTAAATATATTCCATTTTTCAGAAGACAAGAGCGTCCTTTGAATTTCGATAAATTTTTTGAAATAATGCACTAAAAATACTCATATGTCTGTCTACTTCGCTCATTCGCAAGTTTATTCGATAGGTAGCACACAGATTCTATTCGAAGGCCTTTTAAATAAACCTTCGCGCACTTTCACCTCAACAACCCTGGTAATGTTGTCTCTGCCGGGATAAATTGCTGTGATGCGACCCAACTGCCAATTCAATACAGCTGCATTTTCGTTTTTTACCAACACCAAGGCTCCAATTTTGGCTTTATCCACTTGTAGTCCTCATTTGGCGGTAAGATGCTTGATGCAGTTGGCGTATGATAACGAAAAAACTAACCCTGAAGTGAGTCGAATAATTCAAAATAATTTTTAACTTGACAGATTTGAAATGGATATCCTATGGATGTCCATTTCAAATCCAGGGATATCCCGACCAGAATTGGACATGAAATGGATATCCATAGGATATCCTGTGTTATCTGGGTACATGTCCCTTAATTGTTAAAAACGGACATGCAACTATGGTGTATATGGCTCGGTGACGTATGCTTCAGCAAGCAAGCGACTGCTAAAACTACTAGACTCTATCCACAACTCAGCACTCCGAACGGTATTGGGAGCCCTCCGTTCCACACCAATATCAAGTATCTACTGTGAAGCAGGAGAACCCTCCTTGTATACGAGACGCCAATACCTCAGCCTCTCCTTTGCCTCAACGATAGCCTCCAACACTCATCACCCATCATTCAAATATGTATTCGCCAACAGATTCAAAAAGCTATTCTCGAACCGAATTAGGATAGCCCACCCTTTCTTCGAACGCCTGAATCGTTACCCAATCACCTCCAAAATTGACTTTCGTAACATCTCACAAACATACTTCTCAAATACTCCTCCCTGGCATATACCCAAACTGCATAAAGACACATCCCTATGTCATTTCCACAAAACAGAAACCCCTCCCAAAATGATAGTCCAAGCTTTTCAAGCCCTCCTCTCCCGATACCCAGAACACTCCAATTTCTACACCGACGCATCCAAATCAGAAGACAAGGTAGGGGCAGCTTTCGTATTTCAGGAAGAAACAAAAAGATACCCCCTACCACCAAGCACCAGTGTGTATAGTGGTGAAATATTTGCCATCCTTCAAGCCGTCAAATACATCACAAGCCATGGAATACAAAAGGCAACTCTCATTACCGACTCACTCAGCTCTGTCGAAACCCTAGAACAAGTATATTGCAGCAATCCTAACGCCATGGCCATAAAAGAAAAAATATATCACCACACGAACAACCCCAACAATGAAATAAAATTAGTATGGGTACCCTCACACATCGAAATCCCCGGAAACGAAAAGGCAGATATGGCGGCCCGTGAAGCTGCAAGCGAAAGGACGGAACCTACAAACCAACAAATTCAGAGAAGGGACGCAAAGAGCTACATTAAATACCTGATTTGGGAACAATGGCAAAATGAGTGGCAACAAAAAGATACCAAACTCAATGAAATAAAAAAATCAGTGAAACCATGGACCACATCTCCACAGAAAAGAAGACACCAAGTCATCCTGTCACGACTACGAATGGGTCACACAAGATACACCCATGACCACATCTTCAAAAGGGAACCAGGGAAAACTTGCGACTTATGTCTAGTGCCGGTTAGTGTCAAACACATTCTAGTGGAGTGTCCTAGGTACGACGAAACAAGACGGAAATACAGCCTGGAACCAGAAATGAAATCCCTTCTAAGAGACCGCTGTGATATCTCTAATCTTCTGAACTTTCTAAACGACCTGCACTTAAATGACGCAATCTAATTTCAGACCAATAGTATGAACAAAATGTAAATATGAGTTATTATGGAAATGCTACTGTACCATTACGTTGCTAATGACCCACCGTGGTCGATGCAACTTCTCCTTTCTCAGAATAAAAAAAAAAAAACTATGGTGTAGCTCTAATTAACAATTATCAATTATCAAGAAACAATTATCAATTGAAAGTGATGAAAATAATGGCATTTATGCAAAGGTATGAATATTGAGCAGTCATAACCCATACTAATTCTGAAACTAACTCTCAAGTGGTGGCAAGCGACTTTCGTTACACGATAAAAAAAAGTATACAGAGTACGTGGCAAAACCGATGGCGAAAATCCACCTCCAAACTTCGTGAAGTGAAACCGTGGCAATATCTTCCTAAATATCGTAGCGACCTAATGCTTCTTACCCGTTTACGTCTCGGGTACACTCGGCTTACCCACGATCTTCTCCTGACTAACAAAAATGAACCCATGTGCGAAACGTTATCAATCAAACATATCCTGGTAGAATGTCCACTCTTCACTCCACAGAGGAATGCTAACAAGATACAGTGAACTTTGGAAACAATCCTGGGTCAAATTGATACTCCATAATGTTACAACTTTCCTTAACACCATAAACATTAGAAACAAGCTATAAAAATATATATATTAATGTTCGCTAATAACCCAAATGGTTGATGAGATTTCTCTCAATGAAAAAAAATATGAAGCAGGTACACATGTCAGAGATCCAAAACGAACTTTTAGTAATCCACAATAAAATAATTTAAAAGTTAGGTTAGCTTTCGTCATCGTGAGGATCAATCCACGGTCACTTGATGGTGATTTTTGAAGGTAATTGTAACTTTGTAATGACTGTTACTGAATGCGTACTGTGGCAATCACTTATGGAGATAGCAAGAACGTGGCAACCATACCACATATCACAATCAAGTGCCTGCCACATTGAAGGTTTGGAGGTTACTAAAACGTCACCGAAACCGTCATACTCTATTGAAAGTGATTGTACTTCTAAGTGATATTTAAGTGGTACGGGATGGTTGCCGCAACGGTTATTTTCCACTTTCAAGTTCTAAATTTAGGTGATTCTGCTTAGTGGCCATAATGTTTCAGACACCTCAATTGACACTAACAAGTTATATAACTGTGGTGGCACCATGATGAGAATACGTGACTACAACATGCAAATATAAATTTCAGTTATTCTTATGTATGTGGTAGACTAGTGGTGATACGTATAACCACCGATCGTTGCAGTTTATTTCCGTCACTATGATTCTTGCTCGGGCGGGTGGCTGTGATCCCATTCATGCTTATTTATTTGTTACTTGAAAATACAGGAGGTTGAAAATATTAAAATGTCATCAGATTCATTACGTCCGTTCGCTCTTATGCTATTTTGGTTCCCCCGATCTCAACTCGAAACCATTTGGGCTTCCTGATATCTTTTTTCATTTCAAAAGTATTTCCCTGAAAACTTTTAAATTTGACACGCTGTATATTTTGTTCACTGATCCTTCGAAAAGTGAGAAACAAAATTTGTGTACGTGGATTGTCTCTGAATCCCAGACGTTTTCACAACTTTTCTGGGAGACTGTCAATTCAAATTTAGTATTCCTAGGAGTATGGTACATTATCATACACGAGAATTCCTTCGCTCGGAGTATCAAGGGACTCGAAACGTGAAAGAATGACTAGATATAAGCGTGCGGTGTAAAAGGTTTCAGGAATAAAGGCAGTGGAAAATACATTTTCAACAGGGTAAAATGAGAAACTATTTCCATATATTCAATTCAGTGTGAAACAGTAACTTGGTGTATGCCACAGTCATACGATTGCACTTAGTATTGTATTAGGCTGAATAATCCAATATATAGAAACACAATTTCAGCAAAATCAAACAGAAAAGATAAAACAGCTGAAATTATGGATTTATGAAAATAAAAAAAGTCCCAAAACTTTTTGAATTTTCTCATTTTTAGCTGTAAGTAACTGTGAAAATAATGGAGATACAGAAAAATGTTCGGGAAAAAAGTTGTAGCTCGTGATTTTCTCTACAAAAATAGTTTCTATCGAAAGTTTGTTTTATATACAGTCCGTATTTTTTATGCCGTACCACTATTGGCATCTCAAAACGGTAAATGATACATTTTAATCAACAAATATGTGTTGACTATTTTAGTGAAATGAACGGTGTTACTCAAATCGAAAATATCGGACCGTTTTCAATAAATAGACAGAAATGACGTTTATTTGCTGGTCAAGTCCCTTTTTCTAGATATTGGAACGGGTAAACTTTAATAATAAATTTGGGTTAAATAAACGGTTAGGAACTCCTCAACTTTCGAATACGGTTGTATTTTAACGAATTTAAGTAGTCACAGGGGTCCACTATGATCTACTAGGTTTTACAATTGGGACCCTAAATTCCATGACAAGGTTTGAAAGTAATTCAAAATTTATTTTCTGAATTTTGTTTGCCTTCGCGATGTGAAAAATTGAAGAATAGCGGGAAAATTATGAATTCGCATTTAGAATAAAATTTAAAAAAATACAGTTGTTCAAAATGTGCTCCATATACTTCCTGGCAGTAATGCATCCTATTGCTAAACTCTTGTCGTACTCGTCCCAGTGTGTCAGCGGAAATTGCCCTACTTTTTTCAACAATTCGTTGTTTCAGAATGGCAATACTGTCAGGTGCTGTAGCGTAAACCTTAGATTTCAAGTACCCCCATAGAAAAAATCTAATGGTGTAAGGTCCGGTGACCGAGCTGGCCATTCGATCGAATCTCGTTCGTCGAATCCATCTACTCCGATATTCTTCATCTAGGTAACGTCTTACTTCTCCGTAGTAGTGTGCAGGAGCACCATCTTGTTGAAACCTTATTTCCAAGTTGTCGAATTCATCTGGATTATCTTCTAGAATTTCAAGAATTAACGACTCAATATCATTTTGTAACATCTCCAGATACAATTCACCGGTTAAGTTAGCATTGAGAAAAAGAGGCCCAACTATGTGGTTTCCCAAATACCTGCCCAAACATTTACTTTTTCTGGAAATTGAGTATGTTTTTCACGAAAGAGGTGAGGATTTGTGTCACTCAATACCTCACATTTTGAGTGTTAACATTTCCATTGAGAAAGAAAGTACTTTCGTCACTAAAACAAATTGTCTGTATGTAGCCTGGTTGTTGGTTCATTTTATTGGACATAGTTTCACAGAATTCTAGTCTTCGGTCAGGGGTCATCATCTGAAAGTTGGTGCACCATTTTTAATTGTATGGATGAAATTTGTTTTAGCCAACACCCTATGTTCTGTCCTTTGACTGACTTCACAGATAGACGCAACTTGGGCTGTGGAAGAAGTAGGGTTTACTACCATTTCTCAATTATGTCCAATTTTTTTGTCATCACTAATTGTTGGTCGACCAGATCGTTTGGCATCTTGAACACTACCTGATGCTTCAAACTTCCGAAGAAGCTCCCTCAAATAAACCCTCGATATAGGGCGATCGGGGTACCTCTCATTAAACAGTCGTTCCGCTGCATGGAAATTGTTTCTACATTCACCAATTATTAAGATAGCTGCTACTTTGTCGACTACAGTACGTGCCATTTTGCCTATGTAAACACTTAAACGTCTCGTTAAACAATAGCTTAGGTAAATTTTCAAGGTATAAACACTTTTGACAAGTAGAGAATTCAAAAACGTCAACCTTTTTGACAATTAACCAGAGGCGTACTTTAAAATCTTTATTAATTGAATGCGAAACTATAATTTTCGTATTTCTTCAATTTATCAATCAAAATCAGCCGAAACCCAAACAAAATTGGTATGACTGAATAGGTATTTTCAATACCTTTCAAACGAGCTGTCACTTGCCATAGGGTCCCATTTAAAATTATTGGTCACAGTGGCCTTGTGACGTCATTTATGACTATTGCGTCACCTGTTATGACCAGTTGAGAAGCCTACATCCGTTTATTTCCACCCTCCAAATTTCATTATTATAAGTATACCCGTTCAAAAGATACGAGGGGGGGAGGGGACTTTTGACTAGCACTGTATATAGATAGATATATGAATACAAGTTGATCGCGTTGCAACGTAACGTGCATGACCGTTGTCTAATACATACTAAGGATAGAAGTTGGTTAATCTAGACAAAAGTTGCTTATTTTAGTGAAAAATGAAACGGTGTTCTCAAATCGAAAATATCACGGACCGTTTTCAAAATATACGGGGAAGAACCGAAATGACCCGTTTTATTTTCTTTGCGCTGGCGCCTCTATTTTTAGATATATGGAAATGTGTTCAGGAAAGTTTCTTCTCTGTTTCAAATTTGCTTTGGTTTGGGTTGATTTCCAATACGACGTTTCGTTTTTCGGGGGCCACCCTCAACTCAATTTTTTCGAACACGGACTTGTATTTTTTTAAGAATTTAAGTAGTTCTTATCTTACCGAGTTCAGATATGTATCTTACCTGGTTTTTGTTTCTACATTTTTGCCCATAAATTCCATTATCAAGGTCTAAACAATGAAAATTCCAAAATTTATTTTTTACTGATTTTGCTCTTGCCTGCGCAGGCAAAACATATTGAACTTGAATAGCTAGGAAACATATCTGAATTCGGAGAGATAAGAACTACTTAAATTCATTAAAAAAAATACAGGTTCGTGTGCGAAAAAATTGAGTTGAGGGTGGCACCCGACGAACGAAACGTTGTATTGAAAATCAAGAGATACAGAGAAGAACGTTTTTTCAACATATTTTCATATTCCATAAAAGATACGCACTGTATTATATATACAGTGTGTCCGTAAAGTATGGAACAAATTCATTTTTAGCTAAACAGGTCATTTTAAGAAATAATCCTGAAACACGTCGATTTTTGATGTTAATTTACCGTATTTTAAAATAATAATCTAATATACAGGGTGAATTACGTTCGAGTAATGACGTCACCGTCATTTTTTTTAAATGGAACACCGCCATTTTGTCTCAATTTTCGGATTACTCTAGCTGAGCTGATTCCAAAAATGTATGACATGTTGATTCCAATTGGTACAGGGTGGACAAAAATACAATAGTTTTGTGTGTGCTCATAAAGTAACGTGTAACATTCTTTATTAGGTAAATTAACAATATTATCAAAAATACTTATTGTCTAGCGGACAGAATATGCTGGAATACATGACTTTATAAATGTTCGAACTGCAGCCCTTGCTGTATTTGACAGTAACCCAAACGGTGTACAAATTCTTGTTGAACCTTGTGTATGGTTTCTTGCGTAATATTGTTTATTTCTGTTCGAATTTTCTCTTGTACATCTGCAATATTTGCTTGTTTCGTTTTATAAATAACATTCTTCAGATGGCCCCACAGAAAATAATCCAAAGGATTTAATCTGGTGACCTCGCTGGCCATTCAGTGGGTCCACGTCTACCAATCCACCTATTCGGAAAAATTTCATCTAGGTACCTTCTAACATCTACAGCATAATGTGGAGGTGCACCATCCTGTTGAAACCATAAACTTTCATCAAAACCTCCAGGATTACGTCTGCTGGGAAACAAATTACGTAAAGTAGGTACAAGATACCCCTTTAAAAACTCAAGGTACGTTGCCCCGTTTAAACTACCTTCGAAAAAGTAGGGTCCGATGATTCGATTTCGTACAATTCCAGCCCATACATTTACCTTTTGAGGGTATTGTGTATGATGCTCACGCATCCAGTGGGGGTTTTCTTTTGCCCAGTATCTACAATTCTGACGGTTAACCTCATCATTTAACATGAAAGTGGACTCATCAGAAAAAATAATGTTTTGTATCAATAGAGGGTCTCGGTGACATTTATCCATAATTTCTTCGCAAAATTGGAGTCTTCTATCGGGATCATCTTCGTTTAATTCTTGCACAAGTTTGATTTTATAAGGATGCCATTTTTCAAGCTTCAATAGTTTGTGTACCGTTGTTTTGCTAACACCGATATAGCGAATAACTTTACGAACAGAAGTGTGCGCATCTTCTTCAAAACTCAGTAAAACATCTAATGCTGTATCAGCATTTGCAGGGGGACGACCTGATTGGCGTACATTTTCAACATAACCAATTTCTCGAAATTTCGTTTCAATCTTACTGACTGTCGAACGCGTCATAGGTCTTTCTAGATATTTATCATTAAACAAATTGCACACTTCCATCTGAGTTCGCGATCTGTCTCCATACCCAATCATCATAAGTATTTCAATTCTTTGTTTTACACTTAACTCCATTTCTACTTCCAATTAAATCTAAGCAATCATTCGAATATTCACGAATACCAAAAATATTGTAGTACTAAACTGTCACTGAACATCAATAAATTACTAAACAAATAATGACATTTCCCAAAAAAGTAGACGACTATGTTTTTATAAATAGATAAGAAAGATTTTTGTCATATTCTGTCTGCTAGACCACAAGTACCAAACATGTTTGGAAACAGCTCATTTTTATTACTCTAAACATGTAGCAAACTACGGGGTGTTACATTTAAACCAATTGCCGCTAGACAATAAGTATTTTTGATAATATTGTTAATTTACCTAATAAAGAATGTTACGCGTTACTTTATGAGCACACACAAAACTATTGTATTTTTGTTCACCCTGTACCAATTGGAATCAACATGTGATACATTTTTGGAATCAGCTCAGCAAGAGTAATCCGAAAATTGAGACAAAATGGGGGTGTTCCATTTAAAAAAAATGACGGTGACGTCATTACTCGAACGTAATTCACCCTGTATATTAGATTATTATTTTAAAATACGGTAAATTAACATCAAAAATCGACGTGTTTCAGGATTATTTCTTAAAATGACCTGTTTAGCTGAAAATGAATTTGTTCCATACTTTACGGACACACTGTATATATATATATATATATATATATATATATATATATATATATATATATATATATATATATATATATATATATATATAAACATATGGAAGGGAGAAATATCGAGGGCACATAATGGAAGAAATTCAATGGACATAGCCCTCAAAGAAAAGTGTTAATTGTAGACACGTGTTTCTTTGAGGGCTATGTCCATTAAATTTCTTCCCATTTTGTTTTTAACAGTCCCCTCGATATTCCTCCCTTTCATCTATATAATCACGTAGGTAGCTATAGCTGCCTCCGTGGTGACGTTGATTGTTGCCTTGGAATGCAGGGTCTGCTAACCGAAACCAAAAAATGTTTATCCTCACTGAACTTGTCCAGAACCCATAGACAAAACTCGATTCGTCGATGCAAGTCTATTTCATATAATTCCTGGTGCATCTAAATACGGCACGGGTGGAATTTGTATTTTTTTATTACCCTAGAAATGCTCCGTCTGCTTATCCCTGTATCTTTCTCGATCTCATGTTGACTCGTATGAGGGTTTTCTATGATTGATCCCATAATAAGAAATTCATTTTCCTCATTTCCAATGATAGGTTTTGGTCTATTTGCCTTTTCATAAGCTACACTTCCAGTCCTGCGAAATTGATGTAGCAATCGGATGAAAACCACCTTGTTTGGATGATTCCGGTCTGGATATTTTTTGGTATACACCCTCGACGCCAAAAGGCAATTCTCTGAACACTCACCAATCGCTAAAATCATATCTATTCTCTCTTGAATGGGATAAGTTTTCACTTTCGACGCTAATAATTCAGTGAATGTTTTGAATAACGTAAAACACAATAACTGTTAATGAGAATTCTTTCAACAAGTTGAATAAATGTCGTTTCAAAGCTGTCTTGATTCAAAGAATGCATTGAAATAAGAACTACTATTTGAAAAAGCCAATATCTGAAAAACTATTTGGGTTACGTATAGGGAACTCCGATATGAAATGAAAGATAATTGAATTTTATATTGTTCGGACCAAAAAAATACAGGGTGTTCTATTTGAAATAACAAAGTTATCTCTGTCCGAAATTATAAAAAAGTGACAATGATTTTTGAACATTCTGTATAATATTGAGAAACGGGTTTTATCGAAATCAATAGCCTAAAACCTCTTTTATGCTTGGTCAGAATTCGAAGGGATGATTTCCATACTTTTCGATGTTATTCAGTTTCCAATTGTACCTAGCATTTTCATAAAAAAAAACAATAACTCGAGAACGGTTATAGTTAGGTACATATGAAATCATATTATTTTTCCCGACCTATTCAAAAGTGTAACGAAATACAGGGTGTTTCATTGAAAAAAACACAACTTTTATATGTCACACTTTTTTGAGCCACCATGTAGACTCCAAAATAATTTATTTTTGCAGCCTTAACCGATATACATATAATAAAATGGAGAAATTCCCGAAAAAAATAATGGTTTGGTTTACAGGGACCGTGTCGTATGGGGTGCCCCACCCTGTATATATATATATATATATATATGTAATTTTGATAGTTTTGTAGAGACAATCACAAGATACATTTTTCTGTACCTCCATCACAGCTGAAAGCAAGTTTTATTTTAATTTATTCAACTACCTAAATCCAGAATTGCAGCTGTTTTATAGTTTTTGTTAGATTTTGGAAAAAAATTGGTTTCTATTCATTGGATTAACTTGAAATTCAAAAATAATGATAATAAACCTACAAGTAATAATTGTAGTAAGAGTTAGCTGACAATAACTTACAGTCCCACTTCCACCTCCTCCTCTAATCGATCACAAAACTTCCTGCAATGTAATGTGGACAATCTTCATGATATAAGTTTTATGAAAGGAGTGAACATAAGTTTGTGATTTGTCGGTTTTCAGAAACATCAACATCTTTTCTGTCAAAGCCCGCATTATTTTTCCCGCATCGACTATAAATTCAATGTTGCGAATTCCCAGCTATTCCATCCTTCTGAGAAAACAATGCCGGCGGTTACCTGGGCAAATATTCTCTTCGTATTTTCCTCATGGTTTCCTATAAATGGGAAAGATTGGAAGAAAATTCGCTTTCGAGTTTCGGGCGATGTTGAGTCAATTTATTTGTTTGGCTAGTGAAAGCAAAGGCTCTCCAGGGATTCTAACGGATTTCCGTGGTCAATTCGATCGGAAACGGAACAATTGAAAATTCCAGTACTGCTTGTTTGAGGGGGGGGGTCGATTGGGTTTGTTCCTCTGGTATTTGTAAACTATGAGTCGTAGAGAGCTAGATATTATTCGTTCCTGAGTGGCGAAAATTCATATACAGGGTGAGTCAGAATAAGACCGAAAACAGATTCCTCACCTCATTTCGAAGTGAAAAGTTGCTATCGAGGTATGTCCTAAAATGCATCCCAGCTAGAATACAGGGGTTCGAAAGTAAAAAAAAATCAACGTTTATCAACATGCTAATTGTTCCTTCATATTTTCTTGGGACAAGTGAATGGACAAATGAGCGTTTGACATCAGTTCGGCTCATCAATACTCAACCTGAATGTCATAACATTCCATATGCTTGAAAGTGAAGGTTTCTGAGATAAACTGAAGATATGTCCTTAGTAGAGACATGATTTCTTACAACATATCGGATATGTGTCAACCTCCTGAACATTTTTTTATGTTGGTAGAATCGGAAACATAGTACGGGTAAGTGAGAATGAGACCGATAACTGCATTTTTTCATTCATCATATTATTTGATCGAATCGATGTCGTGGATTCACTGATATGTTACCCTACTTTTTTGCATATGATTGTTTTGACAGATCAACTGACAAACAAACCCAACCTCAAGATTCATAATACTCCACTTAGATAAGAGTTAAGGTCTGAAATAATTTTTGCGAAAAACTGAAGATAAGTATCTTAATTTGTTGAAGTTTATGTTGGAGTATCATTATCAAAGCCATTTCTGATTGAATTATCTGGGAAAATATTATCCAATCAACATGTGTTTGATGGAGAAAAACAATTATTGTGTATTGATATCTACTTAATGATTTATTTCGATTCGTGATAACTAGTTGCAGAATCGAGCCTTTCGTGCTAGTTTGTGGTAGTCTGTTCAGTACACCACTGATCAACGCATAAAACATACACGAATTTGGAACTGAAAAGAAATGTAGCTTTTTTTATTGTTCCCGGTAGAAACACACTGATATATCGATACTTACATTAGACATAATTGACAGTAACCCAAAACAGTTTGTACTATTGTCAAGTCATCTGTCATCATTTCAGTCAGTGAACATCGTTTCAAAAAGAATTATTCAGTTGAAGAATATACAGATATGCATTTCGTTTAAGGTGAAACGGGGAGAAATACCAAAGCCGCTTCTGAATTATATCAACATAGATATCCAAACGGACATCATCCACATTTCACATCTTTTATAGCTGTGCATTGACGATTGGAGGAAACGGGGTCCTTTGAATTCAGTAAACACCATTGTGGTGCGAATAGAACAAGAAGAGATGATGTTACGGAAGAACAAATTCTTGAACGATTAGCAGCAGATCCTTCTACCAGCACTCGGGCTATTTCGTATAGGTTACAAGTGTCACAATCAACAGTAAGTCGTGTAGCACGTGAACAGCTCCATTTCGTCTACAGAAGGTGATGTCCCTAGATGCTGGTGTTTATGGCCCTCGAAGAATTGTTTGTGAATAGTTTTTGAGGATGTATGAAGGAGCAAACGACTTTCCTGGATATGTTCTATTCACGGATGAGGCATGTTTCACAAGAGATGGATATTTCAATAGTAGGAACAGCCATTTATGGAAACAAAATCCGCATGGAATGTTTCGAAAAGGCTACGAACAAAAGTTTTCAGTAAATATTCGGGTAGGAATTATCGGATATCGTATCGTTGGACCATATCTTCTTCCTCCTCGTTTGAATGGGCAGAACTATCGAGTGTTTCTTGAACATGTTCAACCTGGGCTGCTTGGAGACGTACTTCTATCGGTTCGTCAAATAATGTGGTATCAATATGACGGAGCACCGGCCCATTTCCAACGAATCGTTCGTCAATTTCTTGATCAAACATTCCATGATCGGTGGATAGGTAGACGTGGTCCCATACATTGGCCTGCACGTTCTCCGGATTCAACTAGACTTTTTCTTGTAGCGATACCTTAAATCCCTAGTGCATGAACACCTGTAGAATCTGTGAAAGATTCGACGGCAAGAATTTTAGCAGCATGTACGTTAATATAGGATACACCAGGAATATTCCAAAGCGTGCGACCGAGATGCCAATTGTGTATTGAACAAAATGATGGTCCATTTGAACATTTGCCTCAATGCCTTGTTTGTTCCTATGTAGTGTACCCACTGAACCTTTTCCATCATTCAAGTAGATATTAATACACAATAATTGTTTTTCTTCATCAAAAACATGTTGATTGGTTAATATTTTTTCTAGATACTCCAATCAAAATGGCTTTGATAATAATACTCCAACATAAACTTCAACAAATTGAGAGTACTTGTCTTCAGTATTTCGCAGAAATCATTTCAGACCTCAACTCTTATCTTAGTGGAGTATTATGAATTTGAGGTTGGGTTTGTTTGTCACATATTAGTGAATCCGCGACATCGATCCGATCAAATAATAAGATGAATGAAAAAATGGAGTATTCGGTCTCATTCTGACTCACCCGTACTATGTTTCCGATTCTCCCAACATTAAATTTTTTTCAGGAGGTTGACACATATTCCAATATGTTGTAAGAAATTAGCAATATGCGATTATTGCACATGGGAAATCATGTCTCTACTGAGGACATATCTTTAGTTTTTCTCAATAATCTCAGAAACCTCCACTTTTAGGCACATGGAATGTTTTGACTTTTAGGTTGAGTATCGATGAGCCGATCTGAAGTCAAACGCTCATTTTTCCATTCACTTGTCCCAAGAAGATATGAAGAAACATATGACCATATACCATCGTAACTACGCCACTGGTTTACGAGAATAATTCAGAAATTTTGGAGAAAACAAATTAAATCTTAATTTTTTTACAACTTTCGACATTCGACACTCTGTATTTCATAGGGGATGCATTTTAGGACAAACCTTCATAGCAATTTTTCACCTCGAAATGGGGTGAGGAATATATATATATATATATATATATATATATATATATATATATATATATATATATATATATATATGAATATATTAATATGGATAGATTTTTATTAGGTCAATATCTCTATTGATTGGATAAAATTGAATGTATCATGATTTCGTGGAGCCCTCATGTCTGTTCGGATTTGAACGAATACAAATTAGTTTCTGATGAAAACCATTTGTTTCAGACTCAATGCAATCCCTGTGCAAGAACCACTTCCTCCAGAACCTCTACCGCAAAATCGATGGTGCTCTCCTCTGGTCGCACAACGAGAGAAACCTGGACTGTATCATAACGTTTCAGACGCATTCCATTCTTCAAAGATTCATGCTTCGCTTCGACTTTCTTCAACTAGACTGCAACGACCATCTCTACATTTACGATGGGGCGCACGCCGTTGGAACCTATAAGGTAAAAATTGAAAGAAAACATGCCAATAATAAGGGGAATTCATGGTACGTCATAAAACTGTTTATTCATTACAGTGTTGTAGGTAAGTTTTCAATTTCCATTTGAAAATGAGCACAAATTTTGTGTCAGAATTTTTTTTTGTTTTTTTGTTGGATTCAAGTATTAGAATATTATTCAATATTTCATACTTTCCCATCACTTCCAGTCTCAGCGAAAATGACCTCTACTTGGCAATTTCAAATATAACACCCTGTATATTTTTTATTTTTTTATTTTAGGGACGACTCTGGGTAAGATTACATAGTTTTGAAAGGAAGAATTGGTACATTTGATTTTTCAGAAGAATTTTCATTTTTGCATCTAGAGTGCGTTCGGTCCAACGCACTGATGAACATGACAATCTGTTGGACATGAATGATGAGTAAAAAATATTATGTGATGATGTTTTCCGCGTACCTATGGCGTGGTGGATTGATATTTTCAAAACCACTGATTGTAAAAAAAATCAAATGACAACATATTTTTTATACACTAATAATTTGTCGGAAAATTATGAGGAAATTGAGATACGTATATCGCTCATCTAGTATGCTGTGGATACAAAATTGAAAAAAACTTAATTAATAAAAACATAAATTTTTACATAACAAAAGTTGATGAACCATTTAAAAAAAAACTTGCGGGATCCCCTATTTCCGTTCTAACACCTTCTCAGTTTTCTCCGAGAGATCGCTAAAACTTCATTCGAGGGGAGAAACCAACACCTTCCACCTGCTTTGATGGATTCTTTCTGTATACGTTCAGCAACTCTGAGCGGCTAGGGCTACCGAAGTTCATACAGACTAGGTGAGATTGGAGCGGGGGTACGTGAGGGCTCCTCAGTTTCTGAGCATACACCTTACTGTATCGAATAACCACATTCTATACATTTGAACACTGGACCATAAATAAACATTTATTATAAAGATATATGAAAATCAAAAATTCACCTTCAAAATATTAACACTTGTGAGTGACCCAGTATGATTATAAATATCAAGAGTCGGCGACAATATCAATCGTTCATAAGCAAATTATTCACTAGACATAATCATTTCAAAGTTATCATCAATAAAAATCACCAAAGGCACACACAATAATTCGACATCAAAACCTTGTATCAGTACAGCAAAAAAGAAAACTAGCCGAGTCCTACCTTTATTGTACGTGCAAGTAAATTTACATATAACTCACAGCTAGGAATCTACGAGCCAACATTGCAAAAATATCTCTCAAAGGCGTTATGAATGACCTACTAACACAGAGACTTATCTTTGGAACTGGAATGTAACTGGATTACCGACCGGAAGACTGAATGGGAACCGAATGAAGACTGAATCACTACATGATCGGAGAATTAATCATAATCTTCTTCTGATTCATAGTGTTTTGTTGGCGGCGCATTTGAGATGAATGACCGCCAATCGCGCAATCATTTTAATATTTTTTTTTGAATTGATGTGGCCGATATTTATATAATAAATAATATAATTGATTCTTGCATCGTCGCTTAATTACAGTGGGATCAAAAAGGTCAACTCACTCATCAGGGCGTTGGTCTGTTGGTGTGATATTCGTACGTGTAAGGTATTCATAGGTAGGTATTACATGACTATAGAGATGGGGCATGACAAACTACCCATAATACCAGAATTAGTTGAAGGGAATAGAAGGTTCCGCGAACTTCCTCACGTTCTCTGGCTCTATCACTAATGTTTCGCATCACATTGCGCAACGTAGTGGGATTTAAGGTAGCAAACACTTCACGAATGCGATTTTATGAAACACTAGTTCTTTCACCTAACCCACACAAAAAAGTCTAAAATTATGCAACCAGGTGATCGGGCAGGTCAACTCACAGGACCATTCATTGCTATTACTCGCTCATTGAACTGGAACAATAAATAGCGTATGAGGTGAAACCCCTCATCTTGTTGAGAATACATCACTACAGAAACAGCAAGTGGTAAGTCCATTAGCAGTTCTGTCAACTGTCCTTGATTCCCATTACACCAGCCCATACGTTTACCTCGAATCTTTCTTGAAAATTGCTTACCTTCATTAAATGCTGATTTTGTTTCGCCCAATATCTGCAATTTTGTCTCTTGAACATTCCATTGTTCGTGAATCTTGACACGTCGGAAAACAATATCGAAAAAACAAAGTCGATAATAGCAGTATTGTTCTGAAGTAGCCAATCACAATAAACTAATTTTCGATTTCCATCATTCAAAGCTGGTGCACTTGATATTTAAGCGACCTGTATTTATGCTTTTTCAAAATCTTCTTTGTTGACCCATGACTAATTTGTAGCTCATGGCTAATTTTCCCAGTAGAAGCTGCAAAAAATTGATTTCCGTAACCTCGTCACTGATAAAAGTTTCATGGTTGGGAGTTTCTTGTCTGAGTTGTTTCTCCACAACGGAAAAATATTGAAAACATGGATGATGTCTTGGGATACCTTGGCATACAAAAATGCTCTGCGTTCCTCGATTTTTTTGCATTTGCCATAAATTAATAGCTTGTCCACTTTTTCATCTCTTGTATGCATGTTTGTTGGAAAATGTATTGACCTATAACACACTATGTATACGAACTCACACCTATATTGATGTATACTAATTTCTTACTTGTAAAAGCTATTTTTGTTTCCATAGCACACTTTTGATTTTTAGAGTTTTTACCAAACAATGAGAAAATTGATTGAGCACTATTCGTTTCCGAAACTGAGTAGACCTACTGGGAGTTGTGTGCAGAATCGAGAAATATATAACTATACAGAGCATTTCATCAAGAATTCCATAGTTTGATTCAGTTCCTTCGAAATGTTTGACTTATTTAAAAATTGATTCAATCGCAAAATAATGTATCTTTCGTTTTGATTGTAAAATTGAGGTTATGAATCTGGTTTCGTTCAATTTTGCATCTACAGCATACTGATTTCCTCATAATTTTTCGACAAATATTCAGTATATTGTTATCCATCCAATTTTCGATTCGAAACCATCAATGGAATGTGTGTCTAAAAGATGTTTTCATTTGAACAAAATGACTTTTTTTACAAATGGTGGTTTTGGAAATATCAAACCGCCATATAGGTACTGAACTAGGTGAAAAAAACTGTCTGTAATATTTTTTTCTCATCATTCATGTCCATCAGGTTGGTTGAAGTGGATCGAACGCACTCTAGATGCAAAAACAAAAATGCTTCTGAAAAATCAAATGTACCAATTTTTCGTCTCAAAGCTATGTAATCGTTGAAAAGGAAAACATTCTCAATTGTCATCGTACTCAGAATCGTCTCTGGAATCCAAAAAAGTAAAAATATACAGGGTGTTCCATCTGAAATTCCAAAGGTGGGGTCGTTTCAGGTGAAACCGGAAGTGGGTCTGAAATATTGAGAATTTTCCCAATTCTTGAATCCAACACCTCTACTAAATTTGAATCTCATACCCTCGGAAGTCTGGAAACCATGGCTTTTCTAAAGAATTCGTTGACACTCGGTATTGTCTTTCTATTACTTTTACTTAGTATTTTTTAGCTATTATCATATAAATAACGAGTTATCATTCAATTGAACATTTCGAGAAACGCATAAATTGTCTGTAATAGCTTTCATTGATTTTTAAGTTACATTTAGTACTGTTGATAATCTAGCAGGATGCGAATGCTATTTCTGGAACTCTGTTTTGTCAGCACCTGGAATTCGTAAATAAATGAATAAAGACTGGAGATACGGAATTTTAACGGTTGCTAATTTTCGAAATAATCCTAGGAGAATTGACCTATTACAATGAGAAGGGTACTATAGTCCGTAAAATAAAGGCGTAGAGTAATAAACCCTTATTTAGTATGCAAAATCCAAAGATTTTGAGTTTTTCCTATAGCAGTTCGTACTTATATAGTTCATCCATTATCAATTGCGGAAGCATAAAAAACAAGTTAGCCAGTCTTGAGGCGCAATCCTTCGAGCAGCAGTGGTGGAGATAACGAATTTTATTCAGATATTTAAATATTTTGAAAATACGTTAAATTAAAAAAATATTCCATAAACGAGGAAAGCATGTATTAATAGGCAATCAGATCATCAAAATTTCATTTTCCCATGGTCGAAAAAAACCCATATTTTCCAACAAAACACATCACAACTATAGAATATTCTAAAACCCATTTCGATCCCAGATCAGAGACACTACTGGCTTTCATTTACTCAGACCTCCTGAAACTGGTGATTTATTAGTCTCAACGTATAGACACACCCACAAGCATTATCATTGGCTTGCGGTCCCTCAAACAGCTGTCACTCGAACCCACGTTGACTATCGGCTCTTTCGATCTACCGTTCGTCGACGGAGAATGTTTACAAGTAGTACACATTATTTTTCTTTCCGGTTCTTCGCATATACGCTCGTTTCAGCGAAGTGAGTTTTTGATTTGCTTCCTATAGAAACGGCTTCTGCAATTGAAAATGGTTAAACTATACCTCCCTGGATTCAATACGATGAGCGGTTTATTACTCCATGCCTTTATAGTCTGGTTAACAAGTGCTTTTTAGGTCAAAATTTTTTCGCATTCTCCGAAAATTATGATTGAGGTGTCATTCGATTCTCAATGGTATGTAGATATTTTTTGAATAAATGCTAAGGCCGCTCGCAAAAATTGCAATAGTTATAAACAATTAAGTGAAAAAAAAAGGTGGTTTGGTTTTTCGCCAATATCCCAGAAACTATTCGAGATAATTGGAGTTTCATAAAAGATGCGAAAAGAAGAGGAAATTTCTTAAGAAAAAGTCCAGAGTTCCGGAACTGTAGGACCAATATTTATAATTTTCCCAGAGGGTTGAAAATACGCCCGAAAACGAGTACTCCGGCTTGCGCAAGCCACGTCTCCTTCGGACCTTTAATGAATAAATATTATTTAAACTCATTAAATATGAATATTAAAAATTGAAAAAATTCAGGCGCCTGCAAGATAGATCAATGAACAATAATCCGTGGTCCAAAAATTTTTTTCGCGATTTTTCAATAAGTTATCTATTAGTTAATTAACAATTTTTTGTAGCACGAACATTAACATTGCAAGTGCGATAATTGTTAAACTATTAATCTGAGAATGTTTTCCCTTCGTGGAACTATTTTTCAAAGGTCTAAGAATAGATTCCCGTTGGAAAATTTGGAAAATTGTTAATTTTCATTTTGTTATTAACAATTTACTAAGGTGAAAAATTATAAAGCTTCATTAAACATTGATAAACACTTTTTTTATAATATTATTATTGATCCGTTTTCTTATGATCGAAGCTACTTCAAAATCATTTTCAATAATTTTTATCTTCTATTGTTTGAAAAATTGTTATAAACGAATGCGTTGTTTTGAGATAATAAAAAAAAATAATTTATAACATAATCTTTGATGATAATTATGATTTTTCAAAAAAAAAACGTTTCTTGAAAAAAAATTCATTGCTTAAAAACGCATTTGTTAAATAACAATTTTTTTCACCACTTCAAAGAACCAATTTTTTTTCAAATCATTATTTATCTTGGTCTTCGATATTAAAAAAAACGATTATTATTTGAATTTTCATTGTTTATTTAATAAACAATTTGTTATAAACGAATGAATTATCTCTTTGAATTTTTTTTCTTTTCGTACTTAAAAAACAAAAACAACCATGTATAATAAAAAAATATTTATATTTTTTATTGAACTTAAAATTTTCTGTTCTCTTTCATTTCACCACTCTGACCTGGTTTTTTATGTTTAATTTCATTATAACTTTTTACTGATGGAGATACAAGGAAAAATTCGAGACAAAAAAAATTAAATAATACATGGATGTTTTTGATTTTTTGAGTAGAAAAAGAAAAAAAATACAAAGAGAAAAAAGATAAAAAATTGTTTATTAAATAAACAATGAAAATTTAAATAATAATAGTTTTTTTTAATATCGAAGACCAAGATAAATAATGATTTAAGAAAAATGGTTCCTTAATTTTCATAACAAGTGGTAGAGAATGATTGTTATTTAACGAATGCGTTCTGAAGCAATACATTTTTTTTAAGAAAGTTTTTTTTTGAAAAATCATAATTATCATCAAAGATTATGTTATAGATTTTTTTTAAATTATCTCATAAACAACGCATCTGTTTATAACAATTTTTTAGACAATAGGAGATAAAAAATATTGAAAATGATTTTGGAGTAGCTTCTGATCATAAGAAAACGGATCAATAATAATATTATAAAAAAAAAGTTTTTTTCAATGTTCAATGAAGCTTTATAATTTTTCACCTTAGTAAATTGTTAATAACAAAACGAAAATCCACAATTTTTCAATTTTTCCAACGGCAATCTATTCTTAGACCTTTGAAAAATAGCTCACGGAAGGAAAACATTCTCAGATTAATAGTTTAACAATTATCGTACTTGCAATGTTAATGTACAAAAAATTGTTAATTAACTAATGGATAACTTATTGAAAAATCGCGATAAAAATTTTTAGACCACGGATTATTGTTCATTGATCTATTCTGCAGGCGACTCAATTTTTTCAATTTTTAATTTTCATATTTAATAAGTTTAAATAATATTTATTCATTAAAGGTCCGAAGGGGACGTGGCTTGCGCAAGCCGGAGTACCTGTTTTCGGGCGTATTTTCAACCCTCTGGGAAAATCATAAATATTGGTCCTACAGTTCCGAAATTCACAACTTTTTCTTAGGAAATTTCCTTCTCTTTCTGCATCTTTTTTCAAATTTGAATAATCTCAAATAGTTTCTGAGACATTGGCGAAAAAACAAACCACCTTTTTTTTTCACTTAATTGTTTATAACTATTGCAATTTTTGCGAGCGGCCTTAGCATTTTCTCAAAAAATATCTACATACCATTCCTTATCGAATGACACCTCAATCATAATTTTCGGAGAATGCGAAAAATTTTTGACCCAAAAAGCACTTGTTAACCAGACTATTATTTTACGGACTATAGATAATGTAAAGGTGAAAAAAAAGAATGCCCAAAAATTATTTTTGCTGTCTGTTCCTCATAGTTTTCATTTGTTACCTTTCAGTTTGATCTGTCCTGCAAGAACACGAAACAGAATTTAGGAGCAATGTTCACTCGCACAAACTACGTCACACTTAAGTACGTCACTGATGCATGGGGAACCGACTCGAACGGCTTCAAACTCGTCATTACTGCCGTCAAAGATCCCAGTGAGTACCAAATATTTGTTTACGTTGTTTTATTTCGAATAACTCTGTGAATAAATTGTGAAACCGCTAGCATTATGCTGCTCTTTTTCAACGCCTAAATTTATTTAGGGCACTGACTACTGCACTATCGTAATTTATTTGAATGATTATCTACAGCAGTGATATTGTAGTTCCGAATGTGTCGTTTATAAATATAATGTGCCTCACAGAAACCAATTTTGGTACCGAGAAGGCCAAATTGGACACTTTTAAAGGGAAACTCCTGTTTCAAACTAGATAGATGAAAACTGATGGCTGTGTCTGGGGTTCAATTTTTATGACAAACTCAATGATGAAAACCGCTTATCGATATCTATCATCGTTTCTGAGTTACAGCATGTTTTTCGAAAATGTGCATTTTTGGAAAGTTGCTGTAACTTATTTCCTGTCAAAAATTCTGTGTTCCTATGGAAACATTTACGAAGCATTTTTTACTTGAATTCAATGGTACAAGTTATTATTTTTTCAAATCATATATCAATAGTTATTATGGAAAAATATTTTTTTAAGTGAGACAATCTGTATATTCCTGCATATTTCAATAGAACTTGAAATTGCCATTCCAAAAATGTAGCACACTCGATGTTTTGCTAGAATCACCTTTCCAAATGCAGAGCTTTTAGGTTTTTTCATGTAGACTTTAAAACGCACACTTTGGACGACGCGACGCGGCGATAAAACAGAATGCAAATGTTTACTGGTAGCTGTCAAATTTTGATTTGAGCAGTAAAGACGCTCCTAAATTCGTGGTTTTTGTTCATTTTCCAAACACATTTGCAATAAGTATGAGAATTATGAAAAATGGGATATGATAGTCTGTTTATACAAACCGGGGAAAATGCAGAGGCAGCAAGCAATTTGTACCACGAGAGGTATCCAGAGAGAAGACAACCTTTCAGAGACATTTTCGCAAGATTGTGACACAACCTAATTGATGGTGGTCAATTTGAAAAGAAAAGCCCAAAATTATATGCATCAAATAGAGATAGGGAGTTGGAAGAAATAGTCGTTTTAGGAGCTGTTGCAAATAATCCCAAAACGTCAACCAACGCGAAATTAAAAAATATCAACAGGCCTACCAAGAACTAACGTTAGTCGGATTTCAAAAAAGCACAAATTCAAGCCATACAGGACCAGAAGAGTTCATAAACTCAAACCAGGAGATTTTGAACGCCGCATGGATTTTTGCCAGTGGTTCCTGGGAAATTGTAGCCAAGTGCTTGGTTTTTTGTTGAGTTGTATTTGGACAGACGAAGCTTATGTAAGTGCCGGCATTTCCAACCGCTAAAATTCTTATACTTGGGCACAACAAAATCCTCGTTCTATTGTGGAGCAGAGGAGTCAAGGAAAATTTGGATTTGGTGTATGGGCAGGTGTTTTTAGGGGTAGAATTATCGGTCCGTTAATTTATAATGGCAGTCTCACATCTCAGAGGTATTTAGAAATTTTAGGGCAACAAATTGAACCCCTTGTTGATGAATTGCCGCTAATGGAGCTCAGAAAAATATATTTTCAGTAAGACGGGGCTTCGCCTCACAACACTGCAATTGTCAACAATTTTTTGGCTGCAAATTTTGGCAATAATTGGATAGCCAACCCTGGGACCCAACCGTTGGCCGGCCAGGTCTCCGGACCTAACGCCTATGGACTTTTACCTCTGGGGAAGGTTTAAAGATCTCATTTTCAAATTGCCGATCAACTCTAGACACGAATGCAAAGTTTTGCGTCTCTCACCCCCATTGAACTAATTAATTCGGCAAGAAATGTTCAAAAAAGGTGGCGACTATGTGTAGGAGAAGCTGGTAGACATTTCGAACACCTCCTCTGAAGAAATATTTTGTTCTTGTTTGTTCTTTATTATTATTATTCTTGGAGTTTCATTTATTAGTAGTAAATATAGTATAAATTGTTATAACTTTTCTTGAAACTATGAGTTTTAATTACTGCTGTGAACAGCTTTCTCAACATTTGATAGCTACTAGTGAACACTTGCTTTCTGTTTTATCGCCAGTCGTCCAAAGCCTACGTTTGCGTTTCAAAGTCTACATGAAAAAACCTAAAACCTCTGCATTTTAAAGGTGACTCTAGCAAATCATCGAGTGTGCTACATTTTTGGAATGGTGATTTCAAGCTCTATTGAAATATGCAAGAATATACAGGTTGTCTCATCTAAAAAATGATTTTTCCATCAATAACTATTGATATATGATTTGAAAAAATAAATTATTAACACCATTGAATTCTACGTAAAAAAGTGCTCCAGAAATGTTTTCATAGAACCAAAGAATTTTTGACAGGAAAAAGTTACAGCAACTTTTCTAAAATGCACATGCTGTAACTCAGAAACGATGATAGATATCGATATGCGGTTTTCACCATTGAATTTGTCATAAAAATTGACCCTCAGACACAGCCATCAGTTTTCATCTATCTAGGACTTTTCCTTCAAAAGTGTCCAATTTGGCCCACTCGGTACTAAAAAATAATTATTCAAGGTCCTGAATTTGAAAAAATAAAAAGTGAAACGAAAGATGTGGAAGAGAGAGAGGAAGAGCAAGAAATAGGAATTTGGGTAATAGGAATTTAGGTATGTGTGTATGAATTTTAATAACAAAGTTTCATTGAATTGGATGATAGAAGATCTGCTTCAACTGGTTGAAGTTCTCAACAATCTATAGAGTCATTTCCGATTTGTTGAAGGACTTGATGAAGTTTATGTCCCTGAGTGACTTATCACAAAATTGTACAATTTCTTTCTAAAGTTATAGTTAAAGGATGGTACTGGTATGTTTTTATCCGACACTGCTCTAGTTATAACTCCATCATTCAATGCATTAGATGGTCTGCAATATTTTTTGGATATCAGAGTCCTGAAGATGAAACAAGAAAGTTGCGAAACGTCGACAATTTGAAATTTGGTTTTCTTCTGCATCATTCGGCCTGAATTTTCGCCAATTCACCACTTGAAAGGTTCGTGAGTGATTTATTTCCCAGTGGTCATCGCGCTGGTGAAACGCATTCCTTTGTCGACTCATCCAACTAAACACGAAAAAATTTCATTTATCGATTATATAAGTTGATTCTGTTTTGACTCAAATACAACGCAAACCCGTTTGAGCATCTGAACAAATACAATCATATTAGTAAAATTAAACTACATGTTGTTCTTTTGAATAAGCAATCTCCCGTTTAATATTTCAAGATGAATTTCACCCAGACAAAAGAGGAGCGGAAGCTAGAACGGGCTTTGTATATTTATTGGAGAGTGAAAATGTTATAATGGAAATGTTATTCTCCATTTTCCATTACTCCGCAGAAACCGGGTGGAGAGTATTTTACGAAGGATGTTGGAATTCTTGGAAATGATACGAGCAGTGCGCATTTTCCAGAATACGATTGTTTTTACAAAAGCACATTCTAGGAAAATGCAGTTTCTGTCGAAGGAATTTGAGTTTGGGCATTTCTTTATATCTTTTTCATTTCAAGATATCCCTACTGGCAACTTTCATAACTGACACACTGTATGTACTGGGTTATTCACTATAAATTGCCTACCCCTTAGCATCTTTATTATTGCCTATAGAAAAAAAAAGTTAAATGTAAAAGTTGTGTTGTTATGACTGAATTTTGATAAAATGCTATGAAAAATGCAGTGAAGATTTCAGGAGATAGAAAAAAAATAAAATGATACCCAGTATATTCTGATTGTCTATTTCAAATCAAATCGTGTCTTTAATGAGTTGAATATTATTATCATTATTGAGGAGATTTGTTAGGATCTGGATAAATTTTGTTGAAGGAAAACTACTAGTACTTGAAGTTAAACCTGTTGTCCCGTGAAAGTGATTTTCGTTGTATCTAGAATGTCTGTTTATCTATTATTTTCATTTACATCCAACTCGGAAAAACTAGTTTTTGCGCCCTGTAGATGAGTTTGATAAAATTCATACTTCCATTATTTCCTATCCATATTGGGAATACATTATTCAAATGTTCTTGAACTGGTAGAAAACAATATTTTCCACTTCTGGGATGAGTATTTTTTTATAGGTAATATATAATCATAAAATCTAGTGCCAACAAATTTATTTTTTAAAATTCCACACCGAACGCTAACAGTTCTTCTTCCTGTTTTCTTAATTTTTTTAACCAATCTTTTTCTGTTGTCCTTTTTTTCCACGACTTTTTCTATTGAAAACACCTGCCGTTAAAAAGGATGACTCATCAGTCCATAATATTTCAGTCAAATAATAGAGCAGTTGACACAAAGATGTTGCTGGATCGGTGTGTAAACATCAGTTTCCAGGTTACCTTGTCCGTATTTTCAACATTTCTTACTGGATATAAAGTTATCGGTTTTTTGGTTACTGGATCATGATAGGAATCATAATTTCGTTCAGCAGGCAGCTGATTTGGCTGGTTTGGCTGAAAGTCAATAAACTAATTATAGGTTAGGTTTTTTGTTCATTTCCTAAATCTACTATTGAACAAGATAATTCTTCTCTCTGACGAAATTGGAATTATGATGTTTTATACTTACGATTTCATCGAAGGGAACCCTTGGGATGACAAAGTCTGCTTCAACAAAGTGTTTGTTGCATACGCGAGAGTGATCGGTAGGAGTGAGTTTTTTTTTCTCCTAATAGCGATGATCCATGCTTTGCGTAGTGCCAAATCTTAGGAAGCGATGTCCAGAAGTTCTGCTGGAGCAGAGGGTGCAACACACACTGTGGCATGATTTTGAACGAAAACTAAACGTTCCCAAATTCCTATAAGCACCAATCTACATCATACCAGCATGACCTCCACTGGCAGCAGCGCCCCCTACGTTGAGCTTGCGAGAATACATGCCATTATCAGAAAATTTCAGAAACGCTTCCACGATAAAAAAAATTATTGAATTTCCCGAGAACAACTGACCTTTTACAAAAATAGAATCCTATCTTCATGCTCTTAATGATCGTAAAATTTGATGCACCCTAATTTAAAAAAAAAGTTTTACGTATCGCACTTTTATAAACACACCGTTTAAATAGTGTTGTTTTCAATTAGTTTTCTTTTTTGAAATAATAACTGAATTTATTCAAGATACTTTTTTTAGTGAAACAGTAAATTGTGATGTATATAATTTTTCATTTTGATATATTCAATGAAGCGTTATTTTTTTCAGAGCACGCCTGCACTGAATTTCGCTGCAAACTCAGGGAATTTTGTATAGCCACAGAACTCGTATGTGATGGGATCAATCATTGCGCTGATGGATCAGATGAAACGTCCACTACATTATGCCAAAGTGAGTTCATATATTATCATAACCCCATAAGTACAGAAAAACTTGCAAACATAAGAAAGAACAAGTTATTAATAAATATGAACTCTATGGCCAGAAAATATAATTCACTGGGGATGAAAATAAATTTTGAAATCAAATACTCGACTGATAAACAAGGGCACGTTGAAAATAGATGAACAAAACCCTTTTACAACGGAGCTATTAACAAATCATCACCCTCCGAGTTACACATATCTAAAAAAAATTTTAGTAAACAAAGAAACTATAAATTATAGGTTTTGACTGCTGCTAAGTGCAATACGAAAGGGATAAATCATTCCTTTTTTATACATTTTTTTTGGCTACAGTAACGAGCCATTAATTACTAAGACGGTGATTTATTATGATAGGTAGAAGATAACTAATGTTAGGAATGTGACTCCGCGAGCCAACAAAGAACGATACATGGAAGGAGAGATCATATAAAAGCACGAAACCGCGGGCAAAGATGATGATTCGGTCAACAGAAGTCGTTTAAGTAACATGTCATACCAGAAGTTTTAAACTTTCATTCGATTAACATGTAGTGCAGGAAGATGAGAACCGTTCAACTTTCACATAGTAATCATATAACAATATAACATATAGAAGTAACAGCTCTTGACTAGACAGCCATCAGTCATGAGTTCATTGACAAGTAATCATCTTGCAGTGAAATTGAGAAATTATTAATAAAGAGAGCTCCAATCAAGTCAAACCGGAACTGCACGACTAATGACTTCACAAAGTGAAAACCCAGTTAAACAGTATTTGCCATTAATAAAAATTATATTATCAGGGCTCAAGAACGAGATAAGACACCGAAAACCTCTAACCGATAGTTCATGCTCTCATAGAAAAACATTACCAATACAATTATAGTCTAATATACAGTGCGATATGAAAGTAAATAAACAACTTTCGCGGGAATGAATAAAATAGTAATACAACTGACCTAATATCGTGTAAAACAAATATCGAGTGAATAAGTGTTGAAACCTGATGGTCTGGAGGAAGTTCATATATTTTTCCAGATTTATGTTTGGCAAATTGAATCAATTATAATTGTTATATGTTTTTTAATGTATCTCCATATTTTATGTTCCCATATTTTCGAAACGATATTTATCAACAGTCTGTTTAACAGTTGGCATTTTTATTTATAATCAGTCCACTTGACATCGAGAATGCCAAAAACTGACCTAATGTAAAATCTCAACCGTTCTTTGACTATTTTATAATTTTATCGGTATACAGTGCTTCTCAAAAGTCCGCTCCCCCCCCTCTTATTTTTTAAACTATTATACATAAACAAGTGAAATTTGGAAACTGAATATTAAAGGTTGTGAACTCCCCTACTAGTGATGATATATGACGAAATCGTCAAAGATGACGTCACAAGGCCATTGTGACCAATAATTTTAAATAGAACCCTACGGTAAGCGACACCTCTTTTGAAAGGTATCGAAAAAACCTATCCAATGATACTAATTTTGTTTGTGTTTATGGCAGTTTTGGCAACTCGCTTTTAAAAAACGCAAAGCTGTGATGAATTGAATCAGTTATTACTAAAATTCCAAATTCAAGCTCCGCCTCTGGATAGTTGTCAAATAAGCTGACGTTTTTGTTAGTCTCCCTAATTCGACGTTTTTGTAATTGTCCAAGTTTTTGTACATTTAATAATTTGTGTATTGTTGATCGAACGTTTAACTGTTTTAGCAGCTTTTGGTACTTTCAATATTTTTGTAGATTTTAATAATTTGTTAAACTGTTGTGAGCCGGACGTTTGAGTGCTTCAAGAAGCGAAATGGTACGTGCTTTAGGTGATAAAGTAGCAGCGATCCTAATTCTTGGTGAAACTGGACAAAATATTCATGCATCAGAACGCATTTTTAATGGGAGGTTTCCCGATCGCCCCGTTTTGAGGACTTATTTAAGGAAGCTTCTTCGTAAGTTTGATACAACGGGTAGTATTAATGATGCGAAACGATCTGGCAGACCACAAATTTCTGATGAGAAAAAAATTGATATTGCCCCAGAAGTAATAGTTAATCCTACTTCTTCAACAACTCACGTTGCATCTACCTGTGAAGTCAACACAGGGTGTTGAAAAAAAATAATTTCATCCATACAAATTGCAAATGGTTCATCAACTCTCAGACGACGACTCAGACCGAAGACTGCAATTTTGTGTAAGTATGGGAACTAAAATTAACCAACAGCCAGACTATATCAAAACAATTTGTTTTAGTGACGAAAGTTCTTTCTATCTAAATGGAAATGTAAATACACAGAATGTGAGGTATTGGAGTGACGCAAATCCTCACCTGTTTCGTGAAATTTCCCCAGAGGGTGGATGTTTGGGCAGGTATCCTGGGAAACCACATCGTTGTTTTTTTGTTAAATACTAATTTGACTGGTGAGGTTTATCTGGAGCAGTTGCAAAACGCAATAGAACCGTTAATCCTTGCAATTTTGGAAGATAATCCAGATTAATTCGGCAATTTGGAAATAACATTCCAACAGGATGGTGCTCCTCCACACTATTACGATGCAGTTAGACGGTATTTGGATGAGGAGTATCGTGGTAGATGGATTGGACGACGAGGTTCAACGGAATGGCCAGCTCGATCACCGGACCTCACACCTTTGGATTTTTTTCTGTGGGGGTACCTTAAATCGGAGGTTCACGCCACTGAACCTGACAATATTGACGTTTTAAAACAACGTATTGTTGCAGAATGTGAGGTTGTTTCCACAGACACATTTGCAAAAGTACGAGAAGAGTTTAAAAATGGGAAATTTCACTGTCAGGAAGTGAATGGAGGTCACTTCGAGTAATTTCTTTGAGTAGATACTGATTCTTAAATCTGTAATTAATATCATACTGAATGGAATTTAAATTTTAATGTTTACTAATGAGCCATTAAAACTGCCACAAACACAAACAAAATAAGTATCATTGAATAGGTTTTTTCGATACCTTCTGAAAGAGGTGTCGCTTGCCGTAGGGTTCCATTTCAAATTATTGGTCACAATGGCCTTGTGACGTCATCTTTGACGATTTTGTCATCTATCATCACTAGTAGGGAAGTTGACAACCTTTAATATTCAGTTCCCAAATTTCACTTGTTCCAAAAATAAGAGGGGGGGAGAGGACTTCTGAGAAGCATGTATAGAACTGATGGAAATGCTATGTAACTATTATGAAATATATATATGTATATTCTAATGCTTTTCCAAGTGCATTATTTAACAATCTTTCTGAGATCGGTACGTGCTTCTATCTAAACGCCCCACATTCCCTGTATTAAGAGAAAGAGATATTTTCCCTGTAGGCCGCTCCAGCGAAATGATCTCAGTTCGACCATCATCAGACTGTCGATGCTCTTATCACTCAAGTTTTCAACCTAACAACAAAGGAGTGATCAATAAAGTGAATAATTCATAATATTTGAAAATTCCTTAGCGTTTATTGGTATTTCTTTAAAAAGGCCCGTGGCGTAACAATTCATATTCAACACCCTGTTTATGGCCAGACATAACATTTGCGAATGTCCAGAAATATGCGAATATTCGCGAATGCGATTGTTACAACACTAGAATATACTCTCAACTAATCCTCCTTCGAATCTCTTACGATTTCCTTTCTGAGTTATTTTACGATAATGAATGGCTAGAGAAGGCAACCAGTCGTTATTTGATTTTTTGTAAATCGATTGTCCGTTTTGTGTTGCAGACAACGAGACCGGAACCATCCTCGGATTAGAAGTGACGTGGTTCGTCGTCTTAGTGATTAGCACTCTGTTAGTGTTGTTAGTCCTAATTGTCGCCGTTTCGGTTTGCATCTGCCGACGGGGGTGGAACAACGCCAACTCAGGAAATGGCACGGTCATGCAGCAGCAGAACGCCACGGCAGCGTCCTATTCGCGTAAGTAAATGATTAATTATTTCTACAGGTTTTGTGTGGGTTTCTTGTGTATTGTTTGGGTATTCGAGTGAAATGCAGGCCCTTGTTACTTGATGAATTTTGTTCCGAACGTGATTTGGAAATATGTAGGATATATCTTGTACCACTGAATATAGCTGTTTTAACGATATACAGGGTGTTATGTAATAAGTGTCCGATATCTAACAGGACGAGTCCTCAGTTATTTATAAGGTGAAAAGTTCATATAAGCATGGGTCCGTAAGGCCTCCATTTTGTATATACAAGGTGTTGAAAATTTATTTTTATTTTGTTTTTTCGAAAAAATTTTTTTTTTAAATAATGTCGATATTCGGACAAAAATTGGTATTTGGGAATTTTTTAATATGCGAAATTCAAATTTGATCTTAGTTTGGCCCTAAATTGTAGGGGGCGCCGCTTACAGTTCTTTGTCTCTTTTGGGCAACTTTGTCGTGCGTGTATGTATCACATTTTCTAGAAAGAAAATCGAGTCCTCTATCATCTTTACGTGAAAAAGGTATGCATTTCAAAACAATAAATATAGCATAAGTTAACAGAAAACGTGCAAATATTGGCTATTATAGCAGTTGGGAAATTTAAATAGATAAGTACTGCAAAACCGAGAAGATGGGTATTTTATGTATCAGTAATTTTGACACATGAATATTCGCTTAAAGAATAAAAATTGTACCTTAGTAACATCTGCTTAATTGAAATTTTGAATTGGATGGTTTCTGCTTTTTGTAACCATCAGGTAGTTTATTGTACAGATCCACATTCAATGAATTATTGGATGACGTTTTCAGTCGGAATCTAGGGTTAATGAGTGAATTGTTATTCCGTGTACGATATGTTGTTATGTGTGATAAATAAGTGATTTCAACGATGAATCTCTACAAGAGAGTGAAACATATATAAAGCCGGTGATGTCATAATGTTCAATTCAGAGAATATAGGCTTACAGGTGTCCCTGGGTCCTGCACCAGCAATTATTCTGGCAGCCTTTTTTTGGAGGATAAAAATGCGTTCGGCCTGTGAGGAATTGCCCCACAAGGTTATTCCGTAGGCTAAGTGTGAGTGGAACAGAGAGAAATACGACATTTTGAGGGCCGTACTGCTGATTGATTTCTTCAGTCTTCTTAGTGAAAAAATTTGGGTAGAGAGTTTTTTTGCTTAGATAATCGATGTGGTCATGCCATTTGAGTTTGCTGTCAAGATTAATTCCTAAAAGTTTGACAGTTCCATGAGAGATATCATTGTTCATAGAAAAAGTGATTTTTTGGGTTTTTTCTGGATTATTTACAAGTCCGTTAGGTATAAGCCACTCATCTACCTTGGTTTGTGTAGTGTGGTAATTTTTTAATAACGTGGCAGTACTGTTGCTAGAGTGGAAGAAAGTTATATCATCCGCGAAGAGGATGCCATCAGATGGATGTATATGATAGAATAAGTCGTTGACATATATTATAAATAGAAGTGGTCCAAGCACGGAGCCTTGGGGCACTCCTATCGTTGCCAGTTTTGTTTCGGAAACTGTTCCATTGAGAGATACGTATTGTTGTCTACCCTTTGAATGAGTAATGGTTTTATTTATTATTATTGTGATTATTTGTTAAAAAATGGTAAAATTCACCAATGCAGAGTATAATAAGTTTATTTCACATGTACAGAAAGATTTACAAAAAAAACTAGTACTATGTATATCTAGTAAATAAACCTAGGGAGATCCACTAAAGGCAGAGCCTGTGTGTGGTAATATCTACAGTGGGGAAAATAGTAACATAGTGTAGAATATAATAATATTAAAAAGTTTCATTACAAAAAACATTAAAAGTGTCGTTAAGAAAAAAAAAACATAAAAAAATAGGTATCACAAAAATATATTAAAATAATTTGAAATAATTAGCACTAATTAATAAAAGAAAAGAAACATTTAGAAGTATCCAATTTTTGGAATTTTGGGAAAAGTAGCTATAAAAATAAAAATAAAAGAAGTCATCGATTTCGCCTCAAGCGCTTTGTGAACTATTTTAAAAGCTATTCTAAAAGTTGATGGATTGTCGCTCTTGGTAATGAAAATAAGAAATGTTTAAGCTTATTTTTGAAAATATTTGCACTGGAAATTGTCTGTATTTCTACAGGAAGATATTGAAACATTTTTGGTCCCAGAAAAGAAAAACTTCTTTGGCCTTTCGTTTTGCGCATAAAAGGAATGAGGTAGGTAGTTCGTTTGTTTCTGGTATTATACTGGTGGTCCGGGTTTTTTAGATCAGATTTGAACTGGTGTTGTCTGATGTTACCGCGTAGAAAAAATAATTGCCGTGGATCCAGTAAGCCAATTTCATTAAATAATTGATCTGAGGGATACTTGAAGTCTTTGTTAAAAATAATTTTCAGTAATCGTTTTTGAACAGTTTATCGATGTAGCTCTTGCCGACCCCTCCCCAAACTAGTATTCCGTAGACTAGGTGTGGTTCGACAAGGGCTTGGTATAAAGTTTTCATCGATGTTGAATCCATTAGATCTTTTAGGTATTTCAATTTATAGATCAGAAATTGGATTTTCTTTATAATGAAATCAATTTGCTTATCCCATTTTAAATTGCTATCAATCATTACACCGAGATATTTGATTTTATTGCATATTTTTATTGATATTTTATTGTTGATACACAAGCTGTTATATGTGGGGGTATTCCTTTTATCTATATGTATGGGCAAGAAGAAAGTTTCATCGAAGTTTATCGTCAGCAACTTATGACTGAAAAAACCTTCAATGTGGCCTATATCTCTTTCTGCCATATTTTTCAAAGATTGCCAGTTATCGTGGGTATATAAAATCGCCGTATCATCCGCGTAAGTATGCTGACATACATTTTACATACGGACTTGCTAACGGAAATGCATATGGGGCTAGACGTTTGTATCAGGAGCGTTATCCAAACCGCACAACTCCTACTTCCAAAACGTTTTCAAGAATTCACGCTCGGTTAAGGGAAACAGGAAGTTTTGGGAAAGCTAGTCATCTGTTGGGTGCACATCGGACGGTAAGAACCCCAGAAACCGTGGAAGCAGTTCTCAATCAGGTAGGAGAACACCCGGAAACATTTCTCATATTCTGGTATGGAATTTTTTTATTGATAATTTGTTATATCCCCACCATATTCAAAGATTTCAGCCAAAGTTCATACACACTCTTAAAGAAAGAGATTTCGATATTCGAGTAGGATTCTCATTTTGGTTCGAAGGTGAGAGAGAAAATGATATCACATTTCCCTACAGGATTTTATGGACAGCCGAGGCAACTTTGACGTCGAACGGAACAGTTAGTTCCCAAAATTGTCGCTGGCGGTCCAACAATAATCCAAATTTTGTAATAGAATGCCGTGACCAATATTCATTCAAAACAAATGTGTGGTGTGGTTTATTACATAAACAAATAATTGGACCATGTTTTTTCACAGAAAATTTGAACGCAGACATGTACAGAAATTTCATTATGAATCAGTTGTCTAAAGTTTTGGATAATCTGCACCAAACGGTAGAAGTGAAACAGTGTCTCAGTCAGATGTTTAGGGACAAAGTGATAGGACGAGATTGGGAAGATTATTGGCCACCAAGATCACCGGACTTTTCTCAAATGGACTTTTTTCCATGGGGTTATCTGAAACAAAAAGTGTGTAAGCACAGACCATTTGCAAACAAAGAACATTTAGAGAATACCATTCGGGAGTGTTGTGCTAATATAAATCCCCTATTTATTAAAAATGCCACAGTCTGTGAATGAAAGGACTATAATTTGTATAGAACGGGAAGGACGGCATACTGAATGATGAATTCGGGTTCTTTATAGGATTATTGAGATAAATCAATGAAAGTTACGATGTTTTGTTGTGAATTTGATTATAGTTATTTTGGTTTAATGTCTTTTACACATCATATGATGACAATAAAGAATAAGAGATTTATGAAAGTGATTCAAAAAATTATTATTTGCTCGGAAATTACATCTAACAGTTTACATCCCACAGTCACACTGTTGGGTGTAAACTACATCAAAATATTTCCGAACTCATCTGCAGCTAACGGGATACAAATCTGTTAAAAAAAGAAATTCGAGTGTAATAAAGTGAAGAGAAATTCGATAACTGATGTCCATACATTGAAAATCTGAATCAGTTTCACAATGAAATGAAAAAACTAGATGAACTTTGCAACAACAAAGACGAATTTCTGGAGGTGCATTTAGTTTTTTTTCTGGTAACAGGCCAATGTGGGTATTTTCTGGGCAAGATATGACATTGAAGTCTCGTATTCATCAAAATTATGAAATTTGAATCATGTTTCGTTCGAATCGATAGAGCAAAAAATTCGAAAAATAAAAAAATTGGAAAAAAGTCGAAGTGACAGTAGAGAGTCTAAATTTGAAGCAAAGGTATAAAATTGGAAACTGTGCAACTTCTTTTCTGGCATTTTCCGAAATTTCCAAGAAAACCTGATTTTTTTAGGATTTTCGAAAAAAATATCAAATTTGACAGGTTTAGAGTGGCACATGACGAAAAGAAAAAGGCTGTTTTCCACTCATTTTTCAAGCACGAACTAACTGCAAAGTCAAATTTTCATTATTAGGGTTTTTTTTGTTTTGTTTTTTTTAGAGTTTTTTTAGTCTAAGAATAATTTATATATTTTTAAAATATGCTTTGTTATTATTTGGATAATTACTTTCTGTACTCCCAGGACTAAGTGATGTCTACCTACCAGTGTAAAGTTTCAAGTTTAATTTTTCAGTTAGATTAGAATTTTGGGTTTGTTTAGTTTGTTGTCATCATTCAATTTGTTTTTCCAAATAAATATACTTGCCATATAAATATGCTGTTTTGCTCTTGATAAAATTAATCATTTGGCACATTAGGAACATGCCATGGGCATATGAACGACAGGGTTGGTAATATGGCCAGTAGGACTAATTTAAAAAAAAATGGTATGAAAAAAATATCAAAGATTAAATCATCCATTACTGTCCAAACATAACTTCTTTGGTTTTGAAGGTACGCTTTCTATAAAAAACCGAATTGAATATTTTGTATTTTAAATTTTTATCAAGAATTTCGCTTAACATGGGCATATTCACGCACCTACCTCATATATATATATATATATATATATATATATATATATATATATATATATATATTGTTATGTTATAATGATTTTTATAAAATGAATTTTGTTAATTATTTAATTTATTATTATTATTATTCTTATAAATACAATGGCACCAAATTGTTATATCGTGATATGATAATAGCAAATCGTTATGTAATGTTGATAGCTAATTATTTTCGCTCCTCGTTGGGAGCCAAATGTTATGAAATGATCTTTGTTATTAATTTTTATTGCTCTTTATTGGGCAACAATTATTATAATAGGTAGAATTTTGTTATTATGATTTGCTATGATAATTATGTTCGCCCTGTATAATATATTGTTATGAAATAATAATTGCTAGCTAACGTCACTGTTTTCTCGTCACGTTGCTGCCAATTGTTATTACCCCTTCTTAGCACGACTAAACTCAGTTGGTACGCCTTCGTCTCAGGAGCCGGTACTGGCAATAGAGCCACTGCCTTGTCTTGATGTCATTCGAATTATTCCCATTCAGTGTTTATAGGTGAAATATTAGCATGTCATTGTGGAAAATGAACCAAAAACTATCAAAAAACAATTATTTCCTTTATTCAGGAAAACTTATATTAACCTGGCCTGAGATAGATAACTTATACTATGATCAATTAACAAGTTTTCATGGAAAATTAATGAAAAACAGTGATGGATACAGTAGACATAACCTCACTTTTTCTTTTGGGTAGGAAGAATTCTTTTATAGTTCAATACCAAAATAAAATAGAGTTCTTCAGATACGATACAAGTTACGTTGTAAAGTGATTCAGTTTGTGATGTGCACTAAAAAAGTTTATACCTGGAGCTGGAACTCTCGCTGAGGCAATACATGCCAATAACCTGAAATCCTTCTTCATCCACTACTCTCAGGGACTCTCCATTACAAAAGGAACCATACAAATGCCCAGAAATCAGCTTGGAAACAGTTTTATGTGGAGTACAGAAAAGGTAATCTTGTTTTTTCCTATTTATTTGTGTCGAAATTCTCTTGAGGTTGAATTGGTTAGTTTATTGTAGACAAACTACCTTGTATTCGTAAAAATCTTGAATTTCCTTTCTCCGAAAATTTTGTACGTGGCCTTGTTTTCTAAAACTTTTTTTCATTTCCCTAGCTTTGTTTTTTTATTCCCTGGATACCATTTCTGTTTTGTCCATTTTATTTGAATTTTCAAACACGCGCACTTCCTTGTCACACTATCACTCATTTGGTGTTATTTGAGAAAACTTATGAACTAACATATTTTACATTTCTTATAAACTCAATACAATATTTGATGATAATTAATTTTGCCACTTCTCAGTTCTTACTTTTCCACAATTTCAAATCTTTCATCTCACCATCTCTGTTTCCTGATTGGCTATTGTCATCAAGAAGTTTCTTGTTCTCCCATTGGCTATTTTTAGTTAGATACAATTTCATATACTGTATGTTTCAAGCTCATAATTTTGTTTATCACATTTAATTCAGAATAATTTTGTAAATCTAGACTTTTTTGTTGTATTTTAAACAATTATAGGTTGTAATCATTTTGACACTGTATGAAAATGATTGCATTATAGTATTTGCATATTTTTACCTATCAATATTATACAGGCTTCATAAAGGAAATAGAATCTCAAAAAAAATTTAAAACAATTTCTCACGAACTACTATTACTATTAAATATTTATTATTTTTGAGTTTTTTTGAGAAATTATTTCTTTTTCACCTTTTAAATATCTTACTGGTCCTTCCTAACATAACAATATATTTGTAGAGACAATTGTTCCGAATATTTTTTTGTATCTCCATAATCACATCTAAAAATAAGAAGGATTGGTAAGAATTGCTTAATTGTAATTTTTGTTAGATTTTGGTGAAATTTCGTTTCTATTTATTGGTTTAATAATTTCCATGTGGTTCATCGACGTGACGAAAATGTTTCACGAATTACTAGCTCATTCAGTTTACCATTCTGTTCAGAATCATTGGCGCTTTCTGGATAATTACGTGAACGAGTTTGTTTTGTTTCGCTTCCTTTAGATTTTCCGTTTCAACCTACTCTCCCGAGAAAATGACGGCGGGAGGACCCGCTCAGGAAATGGAGCTCCTCGCTCTTGTTTCTCTGTGTAATTTGTTCCCGGTCGGCGACGCTGCGAGAGGGGTGATTTTCAATTTGAATTTGTTGGGATGTTGAGATTGAATCCCCGAGTACGTTTAGCAGTTTATTAACAAGATTGCTTGTGTATCTCTGTTTCGCTTTATTCGGTGTTCAGGTAGGCTATTATGTTCGCTAGAAAATTTACGGATTTCATGTTTTACGAGAACTGATGAAAGCTTTCCACGCGGTTGCTTATAACGCATTTCATTTTGTTTATATCCCCGGCTGCCATGATTTCATTTTATGGTTTTAAAATGTTGTGATTTTTTTCATGAAACTATTAAATGTCAAGAGTCTGTTACTCATTGCAACGTCTGTTACCCATTGCATTTGAAAGTAAATTTGCCCAAAAGGATTTCCGAATCAACTAAAAGATTAATATTGAATGCTATCATGCAGTTCCTGTCTGGGAATCACAGGGGCAATATTCACGTGCCCCATTGCAGCACTAGTGGTGATACTGAATCTTCCGCCACTGCACTTGTGTGTAATGAAATGTAAAAGATGTCAATTGACTATTAACAACTTTTTTATTTTAAGTTTTTTTTTGAAAAAAAAAATTGAAAAAAACTATTTTGCCGATGTCACCATTGTACAAGTAGTCCCTATTGTTAGACCATACTCTTTGTTCCTTATAAAAAAAAAACGGAAATAATATACAGGGTGTTAGTGAATGAGTGCGACAAACTTCAGAGGGTGATTCTGCATGAAAAAATAATGACAGTTTGCTTCATAACTTTTGTCAGCAAATGTTTCGTTTTCCGAGATACAGGGTGTTGAAGTTTTTCTCAAAAAGTGACTATTTATTTATTGCTCTGAAACCGGTCGAGTTATGCAAATGAAATTTGGTGAGTTTTAAGAAGTTGCGCATTTTTGACATACAATTGAAAATTTTATGTTCATCATTGGCGCGCATTCGGGTAATGATATCAATATTCCGAATAAATATTTCATTTTTAAATTCCCCGTTCAATTTGTAACAAAAAATATCCACTGCCTTTTTTTCGTATGTGGCGTCGTTTTTATGCAAAAAATAAAACATCTTAACGCGTATCTGTCACTAATTTAATACATTATCTGCTGCTAGTAGGCTACTGTCAACATTCGTTAAATACGAATATTTCAACGAAATTCAAATTAGCGTTTCTTCATTTTTAAGCTTTCAGTTTGGTATAACATTAAGAGGAAGTTGTACTATACTATAAAGCAGTGTATGCAAAGGTTTCGTAGTCCCTAACTTTTTAGGATCATTTTTCATTTTGAGTGAATGAAAAAATAAGTACATATCGACGAAGATACAGTCTGTGTTCCCCTCGTCTCACTTTTTCAAATTTTTTTTTTTTTTTCCAAAAAAAAATCACGAAATTCCACGTTTTTTGATCATTTTCCCATTTTTTTTAAAACAGATCTGAATCATTTTTCGAAAAAGTGAGACGAGGGAACATAGATTAGATCTTTACCAACACGTACAATTTTTTTCATTTGCTAATAACAAAAAATAAACTTTGAAAGTTAGGGACAACGGAACCCTTGCATGGCAACATTTTGCATCCGTAGAGTGGCGCCGATATCAGAATTTAGAGGAATTAATAATTTATGAATGGAGATGAAATACATTCACTGTTCAAAATGTTTACCAGGGTAGACGGATGGGCAATAAATTATAATATCGTACGTAGATCAGTAAAAAAATCAGGAAAGTCACTCATAATTTGATAAAACTACCTGAACAAAGTAGTTTGTGTACGGAAAGAGTCATTGTCATGACCTGGATTCTCGAGTTTATGACATCTACAACGGCACAGACCCAGTGGGGGTGCGGATTATTCTGTGCACAGTGAAAGTATTGCGATTTTGATTACTTTTCAACAATGCCGCACACATGGAATGAAAGTGGAGAAAATCTCTCGAAAAGACGACTTCTGGCGTGACAAAATGGAAATAAAAATAAAAGAATTTTATATTAAGTAAGTTCTACCTAATATTATAGATAGTGGGACGAATAGAGGCATATAAGTGCGAGACAGAATAAAAAATTCAAAATGAAAAATGATTTTAATTCAGAAATCTCCTTAGTTTTTTTCAATATGTACAGAAGTTGGGCCCTCCAAAATAGATTTGATCATTTCATATATATATATATATATATATATATATATATATATATAAGTTGAAGAGGGAAGCATTCTCAATTAAATATTGAATAAAAAGATTTTTCTCTGAATTGAAAAATCCACGATAAAAATGAAGTTATTTTTTGTGAATGTCTAACAGAAAACAACACTTCCCCAGCTAAAGCCACGCTGGACATTGAACTACATCTGATAGATATTCTGAAGAGACCCTAACTCAAAAGGATAAATCTGAAATTGAAATTTTTTTTTTGAGACCCATGAAATTGGTGATGTTAATAATGAAAATATTTAAGATTTTTTTTCGCGACACATTCATATGAATGAAAGTGTTGAGAAAAATATCTTTTTTTGTCGATAATGAAAATATTGAATTTTTTTTTTCTCGATACTTTCATATAAACGAAAGTGTTGAGAAACGGTACGTCCTAGAGATATTATTTTGATATCAAAAAAAATAAGGGGGGCAGGCGACCCCTCTCGGCGAAATCCACGAGCAGTATTTAACAAAAAAAATTCTGGAAAAAAATGGATATTTCCAATATTTTCGGCCGGTATCAGTAATATTTATTCGGTGACAAGGGGGGCAAGAGGAATTCGAAAAATATGATAAAGCAAGATTAATCGTTAGCATATTTTTTGATATTTTTATGATTCTATTTGAGCGAGTTATTTTCGAATGAATTTATTTCGACCCCCCCACCTATGTAAAAATATGCGTTACTTGTTTTCGATAAAATGTTTCCCGAACATTTCACGATAGGACATATTGTTGTCGTGTTATTATTTTAATTATATTATATATCCTAGAGCACGAAAGTGGGGTCGTAAAGGAATGGCGGTTGTGTCAAAAAACATTAAAAATTGAGAAAAAGACTATCGTCATAATTGCAAAAATCTTAATTGGATCCGATTCCAAAAAATTGTTCAGCTAATTTTGTTTATTGAATTAAAATTACTCTCGTTATTCAAAATAGTCCACGGGGTAGCGCACAGCCCAAGGGGCAGGGGTTCGTAGAGAAATGCGGATTGTGCCAGGGGTCTTTTTAAAGAAGGACGGGGTACCATTTGAGGGTCTGAACGCGAAAAAATAAATAATTCCTCCCCTATGTCCTTGTCGATTTTAACGATACCCCCCCCCCCCCAAAAGTTCGGAAACAGTACTACAAAAAAGTCCAATGAAGTTTTTTCGAAAAACAATAATTTTTTCCCATGACGTATAATTTTAGCAAGGGAAGGAGGGGGGGGGCGGGTCCGATTTTTTTTTTGCTGCGCTTTTCGAGGACGTCAATTTTTCGAGTCGCCGACTTTCCATAACGAAGAACTTTTCAAGAGTCGATTGGGGGGGCAAGTGCCCCCCCTTCAAAAAAATTTTGTCTCCGCGTTTCAAAACGAAAAGTCCTATAAAAATTTTCGATTCGGTCGAAAACAATATTTTTGTCGAAAAAAGGGGGGGGGGCTCACCTACCCTCAAAATCTGAGAATTTCTCATAGATGACGAATATATAATCGGTTTTGCCCTACGATGCTGTCTAAAGCTCTTGTTCCCCATTGGTCAGAATACAGAAAGAACAGCTTTCAACTAGTTTGAAAATAATTAGAAAATACTGAAATCCAAGCTTGTATATGCAATTTAAAAAAAAGAGTTAGCATCAATTTCAAAAACGGAATATGTTTTCTTGCAACTTGCAATCGGATAGGAATGCGCCTTGCTGGATTCTTCAAGCTTATAACGGCTAGCTAACAGTCCACTGTACCGAATTTAGACTCCCCCTCGTAAGTGTTCGAGATCCATGAGCTGCGGTCTAGGAAATAATTCAGAAACAAGTAATGATGTTTCCATAGTATTTAGGCTCCTCCCATCAGTAGCGACTTTTATACCTCTGCCTCACCCCCTGTCTCACGAGTCTTTCAGTTTATAAAGTATCACTTCCACTTAATGATAATAAGTAATTAATTTTTCTGTTATCGAAAAGAATGGAAAATTATACAAATGCGGAATTGTCAGACATGCATTTTGTCTATGGTCGAAGTAATGGAAATGGTCGACAAGCTCGACGATTATATGCTTAGTTGTATCCAGGACGTAGGGTACCCCATCACACAATATTTGCTCGTCTCCACCAACGTTTGCGTGAAAATGATACATTTAAGAAACAAACGGCTGACTGCGGGCGCCCTCGAGGAGTACGAACTGTGCAACTAGAAGAAGCAGTTATCGAGTTAATTGCGGAGTCACCTGAAACTAGTACTCGAAAAATTGCCAACATACTGAATGAAAGCAACTTCACTGTATTCAAAATTCTTAAAGAACAGCAATTGTATCCGTTTCATATTCAACGTGTGCAAGCTCTACTACCTAGAGACTCTTTTCCGCGCCTAGTTTTTTGTCATGGATTCTCCATCAAATCGCTCAAATTCCTAATTTTTTAAATGGCGTTTTGTTTACTGACGATGCTAATTTTGGACGACAGTGTATACGAAATTTCCATAACAATCACCTCTGAGCTGAGGAAAATCCACATGGAATCTTTGAAGCTGATTTTCAGCATCAGTTTTCAGTAAATGTATGGCTTGGGGTACTTGATGATCATTTAATCGGTCCATATTTCCCCCCACAACGACTAACAGGCGACTCTTACCTTAATTTCCTAAAGGAAGAGTTACCTGTTCTTCTTGAAGAAATTCCTCTACAGCTGAGACAACACTTCTGGTTCATGCATGATGGTGCACCAGTCCATTTCAGCATTATTGAACGTAATCACTTAGATACAGTATATCCAAATCGTTGGATCGGTAGGGGAGGTACGGAACATTGACCTGCTCGATTTCTTAAGTCATCAGTTTATTCCACGCCCGTCGAAAATGTTGAAGACCTGAGGAATCGAATCATAGCCGGCTATGAGACAATAAGAAATACACCAGGAATATTTGCGCGAATACGACAATCAATGAGGCGAAGAGTTGAAGCTTGTATCACGTCTGAGGGAGGTCATTTTGAACATTTGTATTGTAGCTTTGCGCCTATTTATTTATTTGTGTTATTTTCTGTTATTGTTCTGGTTTAACGTTATTGTATTAGATAGTTCTTGATTATGTATTAAAGAAATGGAAAATACGCGTTCATATGTTTTATTTTCTTGCATGAAAACGGCGCCCCATACGAAAAAAAGGCAAGAGAAATATTTCGAACGAGGAATTGAAAAGTTAGGACATTACCCGTATGAGCGCCAATGATGAACATAACATTCTTAATTGCAAATCAAAAAATGCGCAATAACTACCTCTTGAAACTCACCAAATTTCATTTGCATATTTCGTCCGGTTTCAGAGCAATAAATGAATAGTCAGGTTTTAAGAAAAACTACAACACTTCGTATCTCGGAACACGAAGCATTTGCGGACAAAAATTATATAGCAAACTGTCATTATTTTTTCATGCAGTATCACCCCCTGAAGTTTGTCGCACTTATTCACCAACACCCTGTATAATTAAATTCTTATATTACTCAGAACAATGTATACTATACTTTTTCAATCCCGCCACTGGTCACCAGTGTAAAAGTAGTCAATAATATACCGTACCTTCAAACAAAAATAAATTATCCATACTTACTAACACTGTCTTCCTCTGATGTGCCATATAGTCACACTATCTGGTTTCTTTGTTTCTAATAAGACCAAAGGAATACGTATAATATTTTGAATATTATACGGACAGCTGTCACCGGCGAAATGGCCAAAAATAAATTTTTCGACACATTCCACAAATTTTGAAAATAATTTAATTTACCAGATTTTGAAAAATTCTTGTAGGAACCGATTAATTTTAGTCACCTGTCCTTCAGGATGATAGATTCGGCCTCGGCTTAACATGCGAGGTTTTCTTTTGAACAATTTTTCTTTTCCAATGTATCAAATAGTATTTTTTTCCTCAAATATTTTTTTTTTTAATTCTTCTTTTGATTTTCTCTATTTTCAAATATTACACGAAATAACATTAATACTGTTGAATAAAAGCATAAAGAAATATAACTACCTAAAAAATCATCGACAAACAATAATAATATAATGAAATAAACAAATAAAATCATATCTAGCTTCAACCAATGATTGGAACCATAAATTCGGAAACATCGATCAACACCAAATTCATTTCAATAAAAGAGCTCATACTTTTATTTTTAAAACAAATGAAATCAATTTTTCCCGTAGAACCCTCATATTTTATGTTCACCGATAATTCCCTGATTTTAATAAAACTTCTTGTGCATTGGCGTCAATACAAGAAACGGTAATGCACCTGCATAAATACGAACGATGTTTTGTACATGTGGTTCATCCCAAAAATAAAATTAAAGCCAGCGTTAAACTACTTTTTTCCTAATAGCTTTGCACTTACCCTGTAGAACAAGTGTTGCCTCCAATAACCAATTTTTCCAAATAGTTGTACCAGTTTTGTTTGAGCCATATATATACCGATACAATAGAAAAGTCCTATACTTGAACTCCACCCATTTTGACTCCCAAAATATTAATCCCCACCGTCGTATAAAAAACCTGAATCTGTTACCAAACATTTTCCACCGAACAACTGCGCCCCCTATTACGCCTGTTCGGGTGAAGTCCACCGAAGAAATTAATGCCTTCAGACATCACCAGGCATCAAACTTGAAGGCTGGAAATCTGATTGGACATCTGAAGATTCTGGAAAATATTCCCCTAGAATCCAGGTACAAGCCATCAGATATTATTCCAGCTAGGCACGACTTTGAAGTGAACTATGAAGTGGTTATAAACAACCACCATATATTCACAACTAACTGGCCTCAATAAAAGGAGGTATTCTAATGGTTCCAAGATGGACGAACGCGCTGGAGTGGGATTAACGGGTCCTAGTTTTAGGCTCTCAAAATCCCTAGAAAAAGCCCCTACAATTTGCGCCCAAGAAAGCCTTGGAAGAGGCTTCAGGGGGGCAAATATCTATATCCTATCAGATAGCCAAGAGCCACTGAAAGCTCTAAAGTCACCGGAGTAGGAAACATAACAGGATATAACTACGGACCGTCTTTCGTATGATGGGACGGTCGGTTTTCTGGTAGTATTTTTGTCACGAAAAAATCCCTTTTGATTGATCTGTATTCTTTGGGGGTTATCTGTGGCTGTCCGAATATTGCTTGTCTTTTGCGGTCTAGTGCCTCGCATTCTGACAATATATGTTTGGTCGTTTCTGTCCCTTTGCCACATTGTCTGCAGGAAAGTTCTCCGTTGTACAGCCCAATGTTGTGCAGGTGTTCTGTCATTGGGCTGTGCCCAGTGTGAAGGCACGTTGTTGTTGCTGGGTTCCCACTCATCTTGAGTAGTTCTTCAATTCTTCGTTTTGACGGTTCTATAATGAATGTTTTCCCGTGGTGCATGAGAGTTGCTTTCTTCCAGCACTATCTTTGTTTCCGTATAACCCAGTCGTATGCAGCTTCGGATTGCCGATTTTGTCACGCCGAGTGCAGGTTTTTTCTGGGCCAATATATGGAGTTCATGAGCCCTTCCTAGTTAGTTCATCAGCTTTTTCGTTGCCCTCGATACCACAGTGTCCTGGAACCCACATCAAAGTTATTTTGTTGTGTTCTGTGAGGTCACTGAGTTCTTCTCGGCATTCCCATATCAGTCTCAATGTCACTTTTTGGTTCGTGAGGGCCTTTAGTGACGCCTGCCTGTCTGTGCATATTTTGATCCGTGCGTTGCGCACTTTCCTCACGTTGTTTTCTCTCACGCATTCCAAGATTGCGTACATTTCTGCTTGGAATACGGAAGTGTTCATTCTCAGTGAGGTGCTTAGTTGGAAGTTTTTCCCCTCACTGCATGTACCAGCACCAGTTCCTTCCTTGGTCTTGGATCCGTCATTTTTTATGAAATGATACTTATACATCACATGAACACCTGCGATGGTGGTTTTACAATTTTTCTGTGCACTTTGTATCTCTGAAACCTCTGGCCATCTCATGTTCAACGCAGATCATCAGAGAGTTTAGCCGTGGAGCTTCTCTATAGGTTTCCAATCACCAATTTAGATTGCACAACCTATGAAAAGAATAGACATCAAAATCTACGAACGAAATCTCAGAATTCGAACAGATAAAAATTATATTAAGCAAGAACATCCTGTATGCTATCTCAGAAACTCAAGGGAACATGACAGGGACATGTCAAATAATTTCTCAAGAAAAAATTATAGAATATCAAATTTGAGAACAGAAGATGGTTGAATAATAATTTATAACCACTTTGTATAAATAATATTAAGTATAGAAATATAAGCTGTATATAAAATAAGTTTCATAGTGTAGAATAAAAAAAGTTGCTTTTAGAAGTGTGTGGAAATTTCATGCCCAAAAACAAAAATTGATGGTTGCTACGGGAGGAAGAAGAGAGGAGTCGAGAAAAAATAATTTTGGAGAAAGCGTTAGAAAAGTTTTTATGAGATAAATCAATCCAAATAAGCAGAAAACACAACTGTGAGAGCATGGAATTGCTCAATAATCCAAACCAAGAAGCAGCCTACAACTATTTGAGCAAGAAACCAACCTACCTGCTATCCAGATCACATTCCACACAGGACATAACCAACAATAAAAGGAGGCCAACGTCGGTCAGGTTCCCTTTCCAAAGCACTGGACACAGCCAGGAGTCTTCGTGAGTGCACAAACGCAACGAACTACAGGTACTTTTTGAAAGCACAAATAAACGAAGCGATATCATTGGTATTAGACACTTTTTTTGGGGTCTTTGATCATATTTATCCACAGTGGTGAACTTCATTTCATACTCATGTAACCTGTAAATATTAATTTGCTCATTCATTCTATTGCGCATGAGCAAGTCATGTGATGATTTTTCAAGTTCATAGATTCAATTATATTTAATACAAGCTAGATATTGCAGGAGTAGGATTTTGAAACTTTGGAAATTCATTTCAATAAAAGGAAAAACAAATTCAACTATTTTCTGTTCCGTTATTCATCATTTGATCATATCACGAACTATAATTTCATGAAACAATAACTTGAATTCAAACAAAGCAACTAGATGGCGCAACTGAACTCTGCTGAGCTGTAGGATGATAATGTCTCCATAGGCGTACCGACTGAGCTGGAAAAAGGTAACAAATGAAAGGTAAAATGGTGTTTGAAGAAGAGTAAGAACAACAGGAATTTCTATTGTTATGATAAGTAATTTTTTTAAAGAATCAAATAAAATTAATAATTAATCAAACCAATCAAGTTTACTATCATAACAAATTGCAAAATTATTGTGATGACTAGTGGTTAATAAAATAATAATAATAATCTATCAATAAAAAACAAAACAAAATAAAATAAATAACCCATCATAATATATATATATATATATATATATATATATATATATATATATATATATATATATATATATATATATATATATATATATATATATATATATATATATATATATATATATATATATATATATATATATATATATATATATATATATATATATATATATATATATATATATATATATATATATATATATATATATATAGTGTGACCCATTCAAAATGGGACCACCACTGTAGAATACGCATTTTTCAATCAATCTCGAAAAGGCATCGAAAACTGTATCTTGACACAAATTTTCATAACTTGAGTTTTATTTCCAAGGCACACGTCTAAAGCGGCAAAAGTTCAATAGGCAATTTTTTTTTTACATCACTGAATTCGTAGTCGTTATAAATAAAAACCATCAAAATTCCTTAAAAAAATATTGGTTATCAACGAAGTTCAATTTTGGAAACAAATTATTTGATTATAATTTTTATTTAGAATATAGATATATTTAAAATCTGGCAACACGGTCGATACAAAGTATAATACCAGTGAGCTTGTACAGTGAAAATCCAAAGTCAATAGCTCATTCCGTTCTACAGTTATAAGAATGGTAATGTGCGATTTGTGGTGGAAGCGATTTTGTAATAAAAATCTGACTAGGCCACTGGATTTGTAAATTATATTCCCTTAAAATCATTTATTTAAGTGTAGGTTATAAGTGTATTCGAAAAGAACAGAAAATTGGAAATTCATTTTCAAGTTATACAGTAGTACATTCTTCCATAGCCGATAAAAACGAAATGAACAGAAACAAGTTTTAAAGTATTAAGGCAATAAAACGTCATTAAGCAAAAACTAAAACTAAAATAAACATTACTTTAAAATTGAATATTTGAATTTTTGTGGCTTCTACCAAACCTCCATTTAGTTCGACACATTTATCGTATCTCTTCCGAATATTTTTTACACTATTTCTTATTTGTTGAGGAGTAATTTTGGCACAAATCCAGTGGCGTAGTCAGATTTTTATTACAATATCGCTTCAACCTCAAATCGCTCACATTACCATAATTTCAGGACTTATAACTGTGGAACGGAATGGGCTATTGACTTCGGATTCTCACTGTACAAGTTCACTGGTGATCTACTTTGTATGGGCAGTGTTGTCAGATTTTCAATATGTCTATAATCTAAATAAAAATTATAATCAAATACTTTGTTTCCAAAATTAAAGTTCTTGTAACTTCGTTGTTAACCAATATTTTTTTATGAAATTCTGATGGTTTTTATTTGTAGCGACTACAAATCCAGTGGTGTAGTCAAATTTAAATACAAAAATTGCCTAATAAATTTTTGCCGTTTTTGACAAAGAAAAAAAACCATAGAGTGGCTTGGAAATGAAACTAAAGTTATGGAAATTTGTGTCAAAATACAGTTTCTGATGCTTGAAATTATAAAAAAAATTCAGATTGATTGAGAAATGCGTATTCAACAGGGTTGGTTCCATTTTAAATGGGTCACACTGTATATATGTTCACATTATCAGTGTGTTATATGAATTGTTTTGTGACAGAGAAATGTCTGATATTTCTGAACTTTCGTTTTTCTTCCGCATGAGACTACGTGCTGTATTCCTGTATAGATACAACCTCAGCGTAATGCTACAATTTGAACTGAACCTTCATCAAAATCTGACCAGTTGCCAAATTCCATAAGGAAAGTGATATGTCCATTTCAAACTCCTATAATACAAGGGTGTGCAGTCTAAAAAAAACACCCTGTGTATTGATTTTAAGAATTCTCAATATCCTTATGATTCTGACACGAATTAAAACTGATTCTGCCATTTATTTGCACAAATATTCAGAGAAATAATTTTGTCCCGCCAGATTGACTATCGGAACCACTATGCGGCGTCGCGACGGGGCTTAGCCCTGGTCACAGTAATAGGCCGACGTTAAATAAAGCACCAAAATAAAAAATAAAAAAAGAGGACAATTGTTTTTGAACGCAGATATGAATCTGCCATTGAATTGGCCTACTACCAGATCTATCGTTTTTGGACTCTGTGTGCTCGGAATTACACCCACTCCAGTGTTCTGAAAGAAAGATCAATCAATCAATCGATCACTTTATTTATCACAAAATATACATATAAATTCAATCACAAGGACCAAAGACAGATGCATGTTTATGACAAGTCACAAATAAACATCAAAACAATATAAAATAAAATACATACCATTAGATTAAAATATATGATAAAAATTGAGAAATTCACCTTTGCAGGAACATACTTTTCGGACAATTTATCATAAAAAGGTAGAAAACGTGAATGCACAAGAGACAACAAGAGAGACAGTCGTATATATATGTATGCTATATTGAATACAAATCAAATCAATTGCATATATCGCGAACATAACACAAATTATACTAAGTACTCATCTATAGTGTAGCAGGCCTTCTGAACTAGCTGCTGTTTCAGTCTTGTTTTGAAAATATTTAAATTGAGGGAGCTTTTAATATGCTCATCAAGAGAGTTGTATAATTTACAGCCAGTAAAAAAAAACTTTTTTGGTACAGCGTAGTCCGGTGATTCTCAGGTTGTAGTTGTGTATTATGGTCATGCTTCTCAACAGTATTCAAAAACCTGTTTTTATTTTTATAGACGTATGTACAAACTTCCAGTATATATAAGCTTATAACAGTTAGGATTTTGATTTTTTTTAAATAATCTCTGCAGCTCGTTCTAGTATCGATACTAGCAAGAATTCTAATCGCATATTTCTGAAGTACCAATACTCTATTCACATGTGCACAATTTCCCCAAATCAAAACTCCATACTTTATATGGGAATTTGCATAGTACAATGACAGTAGTGTGTACTCACTACAGTGGTTCTTCATAAATTTCAGACTATAACAGCTACTCTGTAATTTTTTACACAAACAATCAATATGACAATTCCAGTGAAGTTGCCTATCATAGGTAACCCCCAATAGTTTCACTGATTTACTACTTACTATTTCATCATTGGAACCTTCAAAAAGTTTGATTTCATCAGTCCTGCCATTACCAAAGAGAACAGTTATTGTTTTACGATGATTCAGTTGTAGGTTATTATTGTTGGACCATTTTACAATATTGGCAAATACCGTTTCAGCAGTAGTTTTCAGCTTATTGAGATCCTTGTCAACAACCAAACGAATATTTTGGTTGTTGACAAGGATCTGCATAGCAGATAACATGAACATTCTGAACCCTTCGAATATAGAGAATGAGATTGTTAGCAAAAATGTTGAAAAGTAGAGGACCTAAGACAGAACCTTGCGGCACACCTTGCTCTACATCCATTTCTTCAGAGAAAATGTTATTGACTCTTATTATTTGTTTTCTTTTACTGAGGTATGACTCGATTAAAGTTAAAGGCAAACCTCTTATTCCATATCGCTCCAATTTGGCAGTGATTAATCGATGATCCACTAGGTCGAAAGCTTTCGAGAAATCAATGAAAATACCCAAAGCAAACATTTTTTTGTCAATACTTGAAATGATCCGACCGCTGAACTCAGATAGTGCTGTCTCTGTACTTTTGTTACTGCAGAAACCATGTTGGTCGGACGATAAGAGTTTGTACTTAAGTAAGTAATTGGTTAACCGATCCTTAATTGCCATCTCAAATAATTTAGAGATACTGCATAACAGGCTTATTGCTCTGTAGTTAACAAAATCATTCGGATCTCCTTTCTTGTAAAGTGGCTGGTTTGAAGTTATCTGGAAAATTTCCTTCCTCAAAACAAAGATTGATTAGGTAATTCAGAGGTTCACTAATCCACGAGCTGCATTTCTTCAATAAATTATTAGAAATATTATCATGGCCAGAGGAGTTGGAAGATCATCGACAGAGAGGAGAACAGGGGTTTATTACCTTCCTTCTCGGTGTTTAGGCTCATTGGTCCTATTCGTTCCCACGATCAAGGGAAGAGGGCTAGGTCCTGCCCGTTGGCGACTCCTGTACAAGGATAAGACTGATTGCTCCGAGATTTCGCCCTGTTTCTCGGAGGCTCCGTTACGACGTCGTTTCTTTTGATACCCCGGTGCCATCTTTTCCTTGCCACGGTGCTCACAGCTTGGATTTAGGTCTGTTTGCCAGATACCAACTATTTCATTCGCTGTGCGGCCGCGGCCTGTTCACCCCAAACCACGTGTGGCTCTGAGGGGCGTATACAAGGTGGTTGAAGAAGAATATTTGAGTTATAGTGTAATATGTTTAAAAACATAATTTTTTTAAATTATGTTAATCGGAATAGCACTAGTAACTATAATTCACTCACAAAACACCCATTTTCATTTCGGCAGTTAATAATAATAACAACTTTATTCATCCCAAGAAATAATACAATTATTTATATAAGGGATACAATACAAAATAAATAACATATGTTTTCAAACAAGTGTATGAATTATTTTATCATATGGGATAAATCAATAAAATAGGTTGTATTTCTCTTATTATAATTTTGTATATTATTTTTTGCACAATAAAATGAATAAATTATTGAGAGATCCAATATTTTTTCAAAAGAGTCTTGAAAAGGCTATTAAAACGCATATTTTTCAAGTGATCAGGAATTGAATTGTATGTCATTATACCTTGATAAAATATTGACTTCCGACCAAAGTTTGATTTTATCGGAATAGTACATAAATTTTTACACTGACGAGTATTATAGTCATGGATTTAATCAATTTGTGTGAATGTGAGGTTAGAATGTTTAGCATAATTTTTTATAGAGTGGATCAAACAGCAGATTTTGAAATTATATAAATTTCCGATAATGAGTAATTCATTGGGTTTATATAAGTTTACTGATGGTTCGAGGTACTGGTATCTGAATATACATTTTATTATTCTGTTTTGTATTACTTGCAATGGTTTTATGATTTTTTTATTTGCAGTTCCCCAGACTGATATAAGGTATTGTAATTTTGAATAAAAAAGACAAAAATAAATGTTTTTTAAATATTTCAAAGGAAGATAGTCTCGAATCCTGAATAGAATTCCAACCATAGGTGATAGGTGACGTCCTAAATTTTCTATATGTGTACTGAAAGAAAGAGTTTCATCTAAATATAGTCCAAGGAATTTAATTGTAGTGGAATATTTGAGATTATTAGCGCCGAATTTAATTGTATGATTTTGAACATTTGCAAGTTTGGTTTTAGTTATAAACATAAACGGAGATTTTTCAATATTTAATGTAAGCTCATGCACATCTAGCCAATGTGAAATTATTTTCAAATCGTTTTTCATATGAATTTTGATGGAATCTATGTCATAACTATTGTAAATTAATGTAGTATCATCTGCAAATAATTTTAATGATCCGCTTAATTTCAATTTTGAAGCCGAATTTATATAAATTAGAAAGAGTAATGGTCCTAATATAGATCCTTGAGGTACGCCACAAGATATATCTCTAAAAGAACCATTATAATCTCCAAGATTAACATATTGTTTCCTACCATATAAATAATTTTCAAACCAGTTATGAACCACTCCACGAATTTCTATTTCATATAATTTTTTCAATAAAATTCCATGATTAACAGTGTCAAAAGCTTCACGTAGATCCAGTGAAAGAAGTCCACATTTTTTATTTGTATCTAATTGTAATTGGATATCTGTTATGACATCTAATACTGCAGACTCTGTATCACTGTGTTTACGAAAGCCATACTGTCCCTCATATAGAAAATTTTTTGATCCCAAATATTCCTTTAATCTGCTGTAAATGGCCTTTTCAAAAAATTTTGAAAAAACGTTGAGAATTGATATTGGTCTATAATTATTGGGATCATATTTTTTACCATTTTTGAAAATAGGTATAACTTTGGCCATTTTTATATTTTCCGGTAGTTTTCCACTCTCAAAAGATTTATTTATTAGAATACTGAGAATGGGTGATAATTCTGATTGGACCTTTTTCACAATATATACATTCAGATTATCAAAACCAGGTGATTTTCTAGAATCTAAGTTACTGATGATTTCTTCATTTCTTGGCTAGTTGTTGGTTCCAGAAACATAGAAGATAAAGAACTATATTTATATAAAAAATCATCTTCAATATTAGTAATGTTACCAGATATTTTTTCTGCGATTGTTACAAAATGTTTATTAACATGATCACATATTTCTGTTTTTTCTTCAATTTTCTTGTTGTTGTTTAATATATAGTGGATATCTGTTTGTTGATTTTTATTGAAAAATTTTTTTTTCCTTTTGGGGTTTTTTAATTTTTTAATATTCCATTTTTGTTTTTCTTAAAGTTTTTTTCACAAGTTTATTATAATAATCATAGGATTCTGAAAAATATACATTAGAGGGATTTTTCTTCTTCTTGTAATGAAATTTATCCCTGATTCCAATTAATGTTGAAATTTCTGCATTAAACCATGGTTTATCATTATTAGAAAACCAAATTTTTCTTCCAAAAGAATGTCTTTCAAAAATTTGGAAAAGTTTTCCATAGTTTATATCAATATTATTATTTAAAAAAATATTAGTGTCTAAAGTTAAAAGATCATTTTTAATACTTTTCACATTGTAATTGGTGAAAACTTGTTTATATCTCGAACTTTTTTTCTCACACTGAATATCTATTGATGCTATTTGAAACTTATGGTCACTTAGTGCTGTATTTGAAATTGATAATTGTTTGAGTCGGGAAGAATTTGTTAGAACATGATCAATTAGTGAACTAGAGTTATTCATATCTCTGGTGGAGATATTGATGTTACACAATTTAAAATTATTAGCAACATATAAATCATGAAGTCTATTCACATCACTATTTTTGTTGTTGAGTATATCAACATTCATGTCCCCAAAAATAAAACATTCAGTTTTCAATTCATTTATCTTTTCTAATTTTATATCTAAAAATCTTAAAAAATCATTAAAATTATAGTTTGGTGGACGGTATATACCACAAATTATAAAATTGAATGATTCAACTTTTATAAGGGAATATGAGATGAGACTTTCTTCTTTCTGAAGAATCTCAAATTTGATTTTTTGTTCAATAAATATCCCTATACCACCTCCCCTTTTTTTTCTAGATGAGTAAATTGATTTGTAATTTTTAATATTATAATAACATTGCTCTTCCTTGGCTACCCATGTTTCTGAGATTACTACAAGATTTGCCTTTCATTTATTTGTGATTATTTCAAGTTCATCAATTTTATTCTTCATCGACCTGGCATTAATATACATAATCTTCAATAAATTATCATCTTTTGAAGAAAAATCAGAAAATGACTGAAATTCTTTAACTTCTATATTCCAATCCATTTCAACTACTAAAATTAATATTTGAAAAATTCAGCCTTTGAAGAAATTTGTATGTTTCACATAGTTCCTTTTCAGTTGCCATATGATTGCTTAGATGTTTTTTTTATATTTTTCATTTGACAAACAACAGTTATGACATTTTTTATCACTAGAAATTTTAGTGCAGTTTTTTCTATCATGATTATCCCCACAAAAAGAGCATATCCTTTCATTTCTACATTTGTGTGTACTATGATTGAATCCAAAACAATTCATACACTGGGTTATATCATTATTTTCGTAAACCAAACAAGACTGCCAACCAAAATATAACCTAAATCCAGAAATACAAATTTTCTCGAATAATTTTCCTTTAACTTGGGCAAATATAGTGTGACTATTTCTTTGTTCTATGTTTTTTATGAAATCAATTTTGAATATATTATCTTCAGTTATATTATTTTGTTTTTCAAATTGCTCTTCAACCTCACTATTTGATAGTTCTTCTGTAAATTTTACTCCTACAATTTTTATCCTTGGATTCTTCAAAGTTTTCTCTTCAATAGAATAATCCTTTTTCATTTTTGTTGTGATTTCTTTCTTCAGCACTTCCAGATTAGATTGGTCGTAACATTTTATCCGAATGGTTCCATCTTTCTGACTATCTATTTTATCTATTTTAATTTTTAGTTCCGTGGGATCCAAGTTTTTATTCAAATCTAACATGGTTACTTTCAATTCTTGCTGTTCAATTGGTTTCAAATATAATGTTGAATTTTGAATTTGTTTTGGAAAATTAGTACCTTGGGAATGTCCTTATTTAACAGCTTCAGAGTAAGATTTGGCCAAAATGGTAGTTGTCTGATTTGTTCGCATTTTTTCAACACGTGATATTTTTTCATTCATCCTGCTCAGAATCTCCATAATTGTATCTTTCTCTACTATGTTTGATGTGATCAAGTCATAATTTCTTTCAAGCCTTTCATTTTCTTTTGAAAGTTGTTTAATGTAATTGTCTTTTTCAGTCAGCAACATTTCTTTTGATTCAAGTAAATTCAGTAGGTACGAGTTTTCATTTTTCAGTTTTTCATATTTATTTTTTAGGTCTGAATTTTCACAGCAATATTTTTCACTAATAGATTTATTGTAGTCAACTTGAATCACTTCACTTCCATCCCCCTCATTCAACTCCATTAGAGAGCTTGTGTTTTCAACCTTCTTCTTGGCTTTTTTCATTGATATTGTTAGATTACCACAAATTAGAGTTATTTGACATTGTCATCGTGACAAAATGTCACTGCACAATATTCTGCTTTTATTCACTTTAATTCACTAAAATGAAAATTCTAGAACCCAATGTCTCTTCTAGTTTTGAAAACAGGTAATCAATCTTCATAAATAACACAATTGTGATATTTTTCACAAGTTTTATCCCAAAGTAGTTTGAAAATTAAAAGAGCACTTTATACTACGTGTTGCAACTTTTGACATATGAACGCGGAGAGAAAATCGCTGTAGCAATAAAATAAACGCGCGTCATTCAATAACAGATATCCAATAAAGCACTCAGTTTCGATCTGCCCGTACGGATGCTGCTAATTTGATGTCTAAAACAATTACATCGAGTTACAGCTGCTAACTATAACTCTGCATTCGCTCTCCTTGCTTTCAGGTATGACTGACGCGGAACTCAATTGAACTTGATAATTGGAAAATTGATAGATGATTTCTCTATTCACTAATTAGATCACTATATGGAATGTGATGGAACAGCTTTCTATTTGATACTCAACATGTATACAATAGGATTCAAATAATTTTTTTATTTGAATCTCTCGAGGTCATCATCAGTATTCACCTATTGGCTATGTGCAAAGTGCTTGGTTGGGACAGTCAAATCGATCGCAGCGCGTGCTGTGGCAGAAATGTGAAACAATATCGGGACTGTCAAATTTGTTTTGATAATTCCACGTTAATTTACGTTAAATTCATTGTGTTGTGAACTGTACATATAAGGAAAAAATAGTTTGTATACATTTTATACTTTCCCAAAATCTGCCTGGAAATTGGAGCAAAGAAAGAAATTTATAGCTGCAGTAAAAACGATAAAGTAAGTGTAACAACCTCATCTAACGATTCCACTGAATCAATTTTATTTGCGCGATATTATGAGTTCACACGTTTGTACAAACGTTTTATGGCAAGGAGGAACATAGTAGTCTCACCAAATCGACCAATGACTGGAAAAGTAACTGAAATGCTCAACTCAACAACAACAACGCAGGGTACTTACATTCAAATATGTTTTGTAGGATGTTAATTTCACTGAGGTTTTCCTAATAATATAGGATTGTATTAAATAACTTTGGCCGTCAATTCTCAGCTCTTCAACATTTCTCAAATGTGCCGAAGCTAATTCATTACCTTTCATCATGACAGTTTGAGGTTGGAAAGATATGTTTTATGCTTTCAAATCCCGTTCTCAATATAAAATCCATTTGTTTAACTTACGAATATTGTTCTCAGATATCGATATTTCATATTTCATTAAGTTTTTCACTTGGTTTTGATATAAATTATCAAAACATGGCTTGTCATCCAACTGTCAAATAATTCGCGAGTCCCGAAATATTGCGTTCGCCACTGTCGGGCACATAGTCCTCCCCCCCCTTCTCTATTTCACATATTACAAAAAAAATTGAATCCATTTTTTAAGTATACGCGATTGACTGTTCCAGTATTTAATGAATTATTAGGTCTCGTAAAAAACATCGCACAGAATTATTTCTTTTCATTGGCCGGACGCAAGAAACCTACTGTAAAAGATGAAAGTTGGCCAACTCTTCCATTCCAGTCCGTTTCATTTACGTTACGTCATGCGTTTACGTTCATTTATAAACAAGAGTACATTAATTATATAGTTGATCTTTTTGCAGTGCATCTACATTTACCGTCCGTCTAACTATAAATCCACCTTCAATCTCAACATATAGACACACCTACAAGCATTATCATTGGCTTGCTGTGACTTGAACAGATGTCACTCAAACCCACGTTGACTATCGGCTCTTTTGATCTTCTCTCGATCCACCGTTCGCCGACGGAGAATGTTTACGAGTAGTACACATTATTTTTCGTTCCGTTTCTAAGCATATACGCTCGTGTTAGCGAAGTGAGTTTTCGATTTGCTCCCTATAGAAACAGCTTCTGCAATTTAAAATGGTTAAATACCGCGTTGAACTTCGTTTCTTTTTGTGACGACTATTACAAATTCACTCATCCCTTTAGGGATGGAATTTCTAAAAATACTGAAGGTGTAGGTACGACCGGTACCCATAGAACACACGACATCCATTGGACGTCCATTTTAGGTCCATCTCAAGTCCAAACGTCTATGGACATTGAATGGATGTTCATTGTACGTGTGAACATGGCCATCCATTCGATGTTAAAAACGTTCGTCCATTGTACATCCATTCAATGTCCAAAAATATTCATTCGTATTTCAGTTTGATCCCTAAGAATCTTATTTTTAATTCAAATGAAACTGAAATTCGTAAATATCTTTAATCAAAAACTTCAACCGTGATGGAATATTTTATTGGGACCAGTTTATGTACATTTCTGGATATTCATTGTACATTCAACAATTAACATCCATTATTCGTCCCATTCAAATACAATCATTAATTTCTCTTATAATAAACGATATATGAACGTCACGCATCTTCTAAATTCAACAATACTTTAACCACTGTATTCTTTTCTGGATCGAAAAACATTATTCCTCCGGTTGCTATTTTTCTTTGCCGCCTATGAAATATTTTTGAAATTCGCGGGCAATTTTTTGGGTCGTTGCGAGCGCCGCGAACGTTTAGTGGAACGTGCCTTTAGTGTTGTTGAGAAATGTGAGGTTAATGCTTCCGCGTCTTTGCTCTCCATTTCTGACTCTGTTTCGTTCGTTTATCGATTGTAATAAATAAGTATACTTTTCATTACTGATTAATATAGGTTCTAGAAAACTTTCGAATAAATGATAGTACGACTGATGCAAAGTGGTGAATCAAATTCAGATGAAAATGAGTGTGCTGCAGGTTTCAACAGAAATGCAACCTATTGACATCAGATATCTTGGAAGCAAGAAATAAAACAAAAGTGGCAGAATACAGCAGGGATCTGAATTATGATGATCCTTAGTCTAGAAAATATAGAAAGGAGAAGGGTGTATTTTCTTCAGAAGAAAGTGAGGCCGATGAAGCAAATGAAAATTACCTCTACCTCCCCCATTTAAGCCTACAATGAAAAAAGGATTGAGTCCCTCTCATGTGCCTCCTGTCAATACTGAAGCAAATGACCTCCATTCAAGCCTACAATGAAAACTGGATTGATTCCCTCTCAAGTGTCTCCTGTCAATAGTGAAATAATTTAATTAATCCAAGTAGTCTTGGAGTAATGATCATATATAACGAACTCAAACTTGGCAAATATTTCCTGTACGTACTTTCTGAAGCAATGTTTTATTCCTTTAAGTTGATTATTCATTTTTCAGTCAAATTAGTTGTCAAAAACCGGAGTAGGGAACTATGAGTTTATGAAAAGGTATCCATCCCGACTTATTCAATATACAATCATTCAAGGATTTGAAAATGGCCGACTTCCTGATCAGTGGGTAGAACAAAAGATATATTGTTGATTATATTGAATATATACATACAGGTTCTGCAGAACAGGAAGAAACGAACAAAAAATTAATAGAGGAGGCGAATATGAAATGGTTAAGGAGAGCAAATGAATCGTTCTCAGAATATTTTTATTTATTTATACTTTTGACCAGTATTGTTATTCTTTGGTTTTAGTATATTTTTTTTTAGAGTATCTACTTACATTTATGTTGTTATTCAATGAATTCCTTTGGTGGATGATGTGTAAACAGTTCGTTTTTGAAAGTGCCGTCAATTTTGATATGTGCAAGATATAAAAGAATGAAACTAGAGAGATCTAGTAGCTCAATTTTGGTTGTATCAATTTTTATTTGGATTTCAACCTTTGAAATATGTGAGAAGACAATTTTTTTTTGAAATCTATTTATGGAATTGTATAGAGAAAACTGTTCATAAGTTTGATAGGTTCAAGATAAACAGCTTCTGTTGCCATTTTTTTGTGAACGTTAGTTTTTGTGATATAAATTATAATTTTGAATTAAAAAATGAATATTTCTAAAATTATTGATTTTACGAAAAATTACTTATTAAAGAATATTTATCCTGATATGCCATGCTCGTAAACATTTTAATTAAGATCGAGAACACTGAGGAATTTTGGGCTCTAACAATCAAATGTCAACTTTCTGATATGAAATATAATTTATACAGGGTGTTGAAATATTGGGCTATACTTTTGCTAACATATTGTATAGGTAAAAAAATAACACTTGGTACTTATTCCCTTTAGAATATTGTATCACCGAGATTTTTGTGATAACTTCATCGAGAAGTCTTTGTGATTCTCTATTCAAGTAGAAAAAAATGTCTAAAAGGGGCACACTACAAGAACAATGTATTTATGAGAACTTGTGTTAGTTTTACTTTTACAATATGTTTCCAAAGTATTGCCCATTATTTACAAGACACCTTGTATAATATGTATCCTCTGGATTCATTTTGGATATAAAATGGATGTACATTGGACGACCAAAGTTATTTGGATATGTTCTGGACATCCATTTCACCAAATATGGACATACAATGGATGCCCAAAATACGCACAATGTACATCCATTGGAGGTTATCTGGGCTTTAATTGTACGTCCAAAGTGGTGTCCTGGCCGTCCATTAAACGTCCATTGAATGTACATTGGACTAATTCTGGACATCCAGTGGATGTCTTGAACTTCCATATTCAATGTCCATTGTTCATCCATTGTACGTACATGTGCTGTGTGGGATAGGAAACCTAGCAGCTTGTCGCGTCGCGTTATCGATAGCCTGGTGGTGTGGGGTAATATTCGAATATTAATCTCTACATTATCATTCTTCTATTTAATGGAATCAGAACAATTGTGTGAATAATGTTTTCTCTTTGTTTCAGTCCAACAGATGTACGGTTCGAACGGCGCCATGAAGCCAAGCTCGGGCAGCATGACGACGTTGACGGCGGCGGGCGTCGGGGGGATTACGACGGCGACCAGCGTCGCGACGCAGCAGCAGCCGGGAAACTGGTGCCACCCTGCGGGCCCACTCGGGTTCCGCCTCAGCACGCCGGCCCGGGCCCGCCTCTACTGCCTGGCAAAGTGAGACACGCGCCAGCCAATGGCGGCGCCGACTCGGATCACGTGTCTCAGAGCCAAAAGGACGAGTGGTTCGTCTAGCAGTAGGTGAGTTAGAGTTGGTATCACTTATTATGAAAATAGTTGGTTGAGTGCTTTCATTATCAGAAAGCTGTGATGGTGGGTAGGGAGGGGGTATACCAAATCGACGGGAATGGCTACCATTTGTGAGCCACAAAACACCCACACATAGAAGGGTAACTGCAATGTCAACTACAGAACCACTTTTCTCAGCGCCTCCAGTGTTTGGCAGCCGAAGCTAAGAGATATAGCGCGAAATTCGAAACAGTGTTTTTTGGCATTTTACTCTGTTATTGCTGTTTCACTACATTGGCTTCGTTTTGATTCCACATAAATCATGTGGAAAACAGACTTGGTCAATCAGAAACATCAACAAGTGAAGCAACAATAAATTTGTGAACTGAATTACCTCAAATTATGTTCAATCATATTTTAATAAATGAAAATATTTAGTATAACTTTGGTGATTAAACTATAAATGAAACTATATGAACTCAGTTCAAAATTTATCGAAAAATATATACATAAACCTTGACTTCATAATAATCTATAGATGATTATTCGGTAAAACATATATAATATACATATATAAAAACTTATACATACAAAAAAGATTCAATTCAAAATTATATTTCCACCATAAACAAATATCTCTTGGGAATAATAAACATTATTTTTATTAATGATGGGCATAATCTAATTATTCCCATAATCGAATGATAAGTATTCGAGTTATTCAAATAATCGAATTATCATTTGAATGATGTATCACTCGGATACTACATATATCTTACAATCATTTTCTGAACTCGAGTAATCAAGATTTCGTCTCTATCTAGGATAGGATAAGGAACCTCACTCATGAAAAAACCAAATATTACTTTAATGGAAATAAATTACTTATCAATAACGAAAAAACCAATTGTATGCTACTAAGAATCAACAACACCATAGACAGGCCGAAGTCCATCCTCATTGATAATCAAAACATTACATGTAACACCACTATGAAATTTTTAGGGGTATATATAAACGACAAAATGACATGGACACCTCAAGTAGAAAATCTGTGTAACAAACTGTCATTAATAACATACGCCATAAGAGTACTAAAACACAACGTTGCCCGGAATACTATACTGACAGTCTATTACGCCAATTTCTATTAAAGAATGAAAGTTGGCATAGCAACATGGGGAGGGGGCACCGAACTAAATGAAGTTTTTATATGTCGGAAAAAAGTGACTAGGATAATTTTTGATTTGATGACATGTGATCATGATATCTCGGTACTTGTCGGTCGAGCATTTCACGCGGTAGTGTATTTGAGTGATGTGAAAGTGAAAATTTGCATTTTCATTCAGATAAATATTTGATTTTCTATTCCAGTCTTAATTAACACGTTCACTTGATTTCAGTGGTAGAAGTTAGTGAAGGCACTGTCAGTATACGCTGCGACTTCTTCATTCTGTAGGATGACACCCTCGTGATTTTATGTCTTGTGCTGTATGCTCCCTAGACGACACCGTCATAATTTCCAGTCTAATTTGCCTGTAAAATAGGATATGGTCCTACTGGAAGCATCTATCTCGCAGTTCAGACAAATACAATTCTTGGTTTACTGGTGGGGTGTATTTTCGTAAATTTGTTTTGCAAAGAAATAGTGAGTGACATGCTGGACTCATACATAAGTTTTTAGATGTCCCAGTGGGAGATCGGACAATGACGTGATATACCATCGTGTCCGCAAAAGTGTTAAGAACTCATATTGTATTCCTTGTCGGTGTCCCAAAGTGAATTTCTTGTTCAGATGTAGAAGTAGACGGCTGGCATATATAACTATCATCACACCTTTCATGACCTGAAAAATAAAATGAAAATATAATTTCTCTAGTTTTATCCAACCAAAACTGAACACGATGATAAAATCTATATTTTCCTGCAAATTTATACTGATAGATTGGCTTTCATAGAGTAATATGATGCACCTAATGAGTGTTTATAAAACAAATTGTTTTACTACCTGCCAGGACTGAGGCTAATCTAATTGTTGTTTAACATGTTAATCGCCCAATCACATTTTTTTTTACTTCTATCAATACCAAGAAATTGTTAATCTCGCTGATTGATATCTTGTAAAACTGGAATTGCAAGATATCCAATGAAGTTATTACGATTATTCTTACCAGGAAGAAATAAAACAGGTGCAGCATATCGTTTCAAACCTCTTCTGCCAGTAACCTTATCTTCATTACTAAAATGTGTGTCACAAACTCGTGAATTACTATAAATAGTCTCACGGGGTACATTGTTCAGTTCTTTACTGTTTATATTCTTCAGCCAAACATCAAAAACAGTGGGATCATTTTTGGGAAACCGATGTTGGGTACTCTCCCTATCTTCACAAGAGGGGACACAGCACTTTTTTCGAAATCTTTTATTCTTGGAGGTACTCTCCATTTCGGTAAAGAAAAATATAAATCACACACTACACGAAAAAACAATTAGTAAGTAAGCAAAAAAGAGTTGACGCAAGACGCAATCCACTCAAAAATGAAAACAACAATAAGAAATGGTGCGCGCGCAGAAAGACACCAGGACTCATTCGAGAACACAACAACAGTATCGCCATCTTTAGTTTGGCAGCCGCGTAACATATAACCGAGTATTGCCATTTGACTTACACTTCTATGTGTGGGTGTTTTGTGTTGTGAGCTTTTCATCTTCTCGGCGTCGTGTTATAAAGTTATTGTTAGGGGCCGTTCATAAAATACGTTCGCTTTGTCTTTGACATACTGTCACGTGGTAGGGTTGCTACCACAACTCAGTTCCAGTTTTGCTGAGAGAGTTCAATGAAAAACGGAATGAAAAACAAAGATAACAAAATATATTGAATATGAGAGCAACAATTCTGAGGGGGGCAAATACAAAAGAAATATGGTTCACTTAAAGTGAGTTTATACAGCACGTAAAATGAAATAAGAAATAAAATAAAGTAAAATAGGAAATAATGATTTTCAGAAGGTTTATAGAGCTGTAAATGTAAAAAGTAAGAAGCTGTCAATCGAAATTTGGGATTTTATGTTGAGGTTACCTCAAGTTCAATGATGTATACTTGTAAAATTGGTCCCCGTTATTGTTCATTGAATAAAAAATAAGCTACTGTTGACAACACTAACAATATTATAAAATTTACGTAATCTAACGACATTATTGTCCAAAAACGAAATTTAAAAAAATGGCACTGAACATACCATTTTCCAGTTATGAAAACAAAAACATATACTAGGACTGAATAGCTATTATTATATCATGTCCATATATCATCAACTTTCGTCAATTTGTCTAAATTATTCAGTATGTGCCTAACAACTAGTCAAAGTAAAATAACATAAAAGATAAAAGTTAACCATCTTTTATTTTACTTCTTATTTTATTTTATTTCTGTATAAATTTGTTATGGATGTTGTGTCCCAGGTAACCAAAAGACGTCTTTATGACGTCATAATTACGACATAAATCACGTCATTTTGTGACGTCTCTATGACGTCCTCACGACGTGAAAAAGTCACATGATTTTGACGTCATTTGGTGATGTCCTCACGACGTCAATTAGGACATTTATTTGACGTTCTGGGACGTCATACTATGTCATACATAAGTATATTATATACGGGGTATTAGTTTGAAATAACAAATTAAATACTGCAGACTTTCACCTTTGATTTCTTTCATAACTATTATGGCATTAACTTTGGGGAGACGTAGTCAATTCTTGGAGGTCGTTTATGCTCCGACTGTTCTTCATCGTCACTGGAATATACAAGTCTTGGTAAATTTATATTCCGTTTTTTTGGCAGAATGTCATCTTCATCAGTTTCCAAGTTTGATATCTCTTCGACTTTTTTTGCCTTTTTATAGGCCACTTCCAAATTATCTAAAATAATTGAAAAAAAAAAAATATTGTTCAATGAGAGAAGAAAAGATTATTGAGACCCCTTCCTTATTTTAGAGACGTTTTCAGGCATTTTACTATTTGTGCAAGAAATTTCGGTTATTAAATGTACTAGAACCTACATAATAATAGTATTAATAACTCAAATATTTAGAATTTGATCTACCTGTTTCACTGAAAACTTGGGCAACATGGAAGAGCTTCAGAATCCCCTGTGGATTCCTGGTTGTGGTGAGCTCGGTCAAAAGATAATTGGTCTTTATAAGGGGGCCAGAAAACTTTTGGTTTTCGGGGAGTTAACCAGTTAGATAATTCCTACAAATTACATAGGTTGGAATTTTTGTTTTACAAGACACTGTAAGTATACAATGTCAATCCAAAATACTACCAAAAAACAACAAAAACGTAAGAAAACTAAATTTTGAGAAACCCTTAAAATTGAATAAAGAAGCCGGTAGGTAGCCATCTTATTATATATGAGCCATGCTTCTAAGGGTTAAGTATAACTTTCTATTTTTGTTTGGATATTTTCAAAATTGGTTTATTTTATTAGGGATAATAATACTATGATGTTGATATTCAACATAAAATGTACTTACTTTTCTTCGAAATTCGTTCGATTACAAAACACAAAGAAGAAGAAAAACAAAAATCACTTTCGCTTCACTTGCTTCCACTTGTTACCAGTCAATAACAATAATGGAAGATCTCTGAAAAGCGACACCGTGGGACACCGGCAAGACCGGCATTCACAAGGAATGAATACGATGACGCGGGAGATTTAAAAAAATCGGTCACTCCGAAAAACAAAGTATACGTACAGTGGGTTAATCATACATACCCATATAGATACTATGAATAACCTAATAAAATAAATTATGTACGATATAAATCAGCAGTAGGTATGTAGTGGGTTTAAATCAAATTGTAAAGGGGTTTCTTCCCCTATTATCAAACTTTGGCGCTTTTCACTGGCGGTTTTCCTCGGGCGCCACCTTTTGGTTTATAGTGGAAAAGGCCACTTTTGCTCCGGGCAGTCTCAGTGAAGAAAGACACTCCAGGGGTCAATATAGTCGTGACACTGTAACAGGGCCAGCAAGGCAGGCTTCAATTGCCTTTAACTGGGTTTCGAACCTGGGTGGCGACTGCGCACTAGATGTTAAAATTCTACTCGAAATAGTCAATGAAAGAATACTAAGAACAGGATAAACAGGTATATTGATAATATCAAAATACAGTAAGGGCGGCTGACGGCGGCCTCAAGTTATCACAACAAATAAACACAGGGCAAGCACTATCTACAGAGAAAGCGGGAAGGGTGTTTTCAAGCAAGCGGGGTAAACTTAACAACCAAAAGCTCTTGCGGTGGGGGTGGGGTTTCGTACGGACTCGTATGCAGAAATTACCAGCGCAGCATTGAAATGCATATGTGCCTCTTACGGCTATGGTTCGATCATGCGCACATCGCATCGGTGGTACTTACAATTTTCTGATGTCTTTTACCTGATACAACATATTTACCCGAACTCCGATCTCACTGCTTCGGCAAGGTCCGGGACGGTCGTGGACTGCTTCGGTCTTTGGCTCACACTCTGGATACTAGTCGGACGCGTGACTGCTTCTGCTGGGCTCGGCAAGCTACTACTTCTTAGAAATATGTCGAAACGGAACTACAGCCGGCTTCCTCCTCTTTTCCGAATTATATGCGCGCGCCGTTTTGTGGACTCTGTCGATTTCGATACAAAGTATACTTTCACAGAATAATTACCCAGCTCGTAAAATCCTTCGTGCTGTGACGTCAGCTCGGTGCGTGCGTCTCTGTTTCGACTCAACTGTACTGGGTGGCTTCTATCGTGACGTCAGCTCGGTAGCGTGTGCTCTTGGCTCGACTGGACTGCTGTCTTGGGCTTCTATCGGAGGACTCAATTCTCTCGTCGGCGTTTGCATATAGCCAGCTTGCTCGCTAAAAATGTGTTCTCGAGAGTCGATAGCCGGCGCAGATTATATTCGTGCGTGCTATTTAGCTACGTCTGGCGTTATTCGCGTGGTTTCCGGAAGGCATTTAGTCTGTTTTATTAGGATATGTGTAATCCACGGATTTATCACGAACACGAATGGTATTTCTAGACCTATTATTACTGTCAAGCGGGGTTTAATTCCTTACAGGAAGCTTTTGGCTGATAAATGTAGCGGGAAAATAGTAACTTCGTGCTAGGAGAAAAATTGTGTCAAACGCTGAAATTTGCGTCCGTAAGAGGACGTGTATTTCTATCGCTGTGGAGGGGAGTCGACCCACTACAAATACACTGTTTATACGGCCGAATCAAATCGCCTTTGACACTTGACACAAATTATCTCCTGGGGGTTTATATTAAAATTTCTAACGTTTGAATTATTTGCAAATAAAAAGTTTCCATTGGAGTCACAAAATCGACGTTGTACCGACGTCGTTCATACGACGTCTAAATCGACGTTGTAATAACGTATATTCACTGACCAATGACGTCTGTAACCAAATATCACCAAATAAGGACGTCGCCACGACGTGATGTTTAGTCAGCTGGTTACCTGGGGTAGTTTTAACTTTTTAAATTACTTTATTTTATTTCAAATTTTATTTTACTTGCTGTATAAACTCACTGTAACATTATCAAATTCTCAATGATTAAACATTCTGGGATGTCCAAAGTGGACACACTGTTGCCTCACGGCAACCGTTCCGAGAAACGTCCTCTAGCCGGACCCAAATCAATCTCCCCGTTGGTATGTGGATTTTTGTTTACAATGGTGATTGTTTGAATAAACTCAATGTTATGAAACGTATAATGGGGAACATTGCACAATTAACAAATATCTAAATTGGAACAAAAGTTGATAATAATAATGGTAAAATATTGACTCTGATTTAAGCTATGCCTTTCGTGAAATACTTCAAATTGGCATGACCCAATCTTTCATGCCAAAGTTTCAGAGTATTTGTTGTTATTGCATTACATAACTTTGAATAGCATTTTGAACATGTTGCCTCGTCTCACACCCACGCACCATCAGAATTGCGAAATTGTCATCGGTCACTGTCACGAAACCTTTATCTGTAATTTTACCCACAGATAAGAGATTCCTGCTTAATTCAGGTGTATGAAGTACATCTCATAGAGAAACTAACAATAAAGAGAGTTGTCAAACCTGCAGTAAAAGTTGGCACCACGTTTAGACAGTGGCGACATATCTCGCAACTGGCCGAACTAAGTTAGTATAGTTACCGATTGAGATAAGGCGGGTTTTTTAAATGTGTGACTCTCATTTGATTGATATGGTATATATTTTATAAGTGATCGATTTGCCATTCCTGTATTTAATATGAATGGTTGTATCATATGAAATACAGGAATGGCAAATCGATCACTAATAAAATATATACAGTTAGTTCGTTCGTGGTAAAAATAAAGTTCCCAAATCAATCTTTGTTTCATGATATCAAGAACAAAATTGAAATTCTTATAAAACAAGAATAATAAGTTGAACACTATAAAAAACACATTTTATTGAATCTAGGACAAGGTACGACTACAAACAAAATAATAATAAAAACTTTTTAACAAAAAATTAAACCGACGAAATACGGAACTGATAAGTAAAAAATAGAATAAACCTTCTTAGTCTCAGTAAGCTCCTAAATAATAAAGTAATAATGTAAGTAACTCATTTTGAGTCGGCGCCAAACAAACAAGCAAATTGTTAAAAAGTTTTTATTTTTCAATTTTTTGTGGCTGAAATCTACTAATTACTACCTACTTGTTTTTTTATTACTTCCAAAATACTTACTTCAACTATTACCAGTTAAATAATATGATTATCTACTTTTACTATTTGTTGTAATATAAATTATTTTTGTTGTTCTGGTTAGTTTATTCCATTACTTTGTATATCATTCCATCCTCCCATAGAAAACAATGATTTTGACAAATGTGGAACAAAAATAATGTCAGTAGCGATCTGTCATTGTCAACTACGTATGTGTGATAATGTTCACAAGTGAAAAATCAATTATCCCCTATTTTTCTACCCGTAAGGGAATTTTTAAGCCAAAATAAGGTATACCCTATCTATTAAAGGAAGAATAATCCAAATCGAAGATCCCAGTACAAAGTTATCCTATGAATCGGTTAACCAATTGGGGATGATCAATATCCTTCATTTTGCTACCTTTAGGGGTGGATTTCATCTTTTAAATTCGAATGGCACCACCTTCGAAGTACACCCTATCCACTGAAAAAAGAATTATTGAAATCGGACGCCTCAGTAAAAAGTTATGCGTGATCATACATAAAAAAATGATGATAAAAAAAAATATACGCGTCGACTAGAGAACCTCCTCCTTTTTGGTTTCGTCGGTTGATAAAACAATGAAAAATAACAAAAAATATTCTTCAGTCTCATCATCAAATCATAGTAGGTACAAGAAATACTCCAGTTTGATGATAATCTTCGTACTTCCTCAAGTGGTGATAGGAAATGGAAACTCATGGATGGAACTGAGTATCAGTTTGTGAAAACATTTCTGCAACTGATGGATGGAAATAAGTATCAGTTTGTGAAGAGCAGCTTATATTTTACTTTGTAAAAGAATATTTCCAGGAATTTCAAAGTCAACTCGAATAACAAAACAATATTTTCGACGTTGGGTTCCTAATTCAAGTCCATAATTCTGTCATTAATTTTTCGATGACATTAATTTTTCGATGACAAGAATTTTTCTGAAATTATTGCGTGGTTTATCATAATAAAAAATACATTTGCAAACAATTACCTTAAATTTTCTGACAAATGTCGAAATTGGAAAATTTTCATGTCATCAGTCCTCTGTCGATTGCGGGCAGCGCCTCCACGCGCGACTGGCCGTACCAAAAACTTGGTGGTCAAGATCGCCAATGTTTCAAACAGTCTCTTTTTAATTTGTCTATGGTACATCTGTAATAACTTTGTCTTTCCGAACACCTTCGATATTAGCTTTCACCTTGATTTCTCCGATTGCTGCTGCTTTCATAACTTTGTCATCTTCAATCCTAACAGTGACTCCATCGTTTATCGGTTTCAAGTTGTGGAACCATTCTTTTCTGGATGGCATATGAACACTTGAACCACTATCAGCCAGCAAATATCATCTTCATTGTCCATCCAATTTTCGACACTACTAGGTAAGCCACAAGTAAGAGATTCTCTGCCATTTCTACGAGTAGAATCACTTCTAGAATTCACATTTTCAGATTTTTTTGCTTCTTTCCAACAATGGCCTATTTGTTTGCAACATCCGCATTTAGTTTAACTGTTTGAGATTTTGGATATTCTGTTTTTTCGAGGAATATTTTTGATTTGTGTGGTTTTTCATGGATTTAATTTGAATAGCCGAATTGTCCTCATTGACATCTGAAGCCGACATTTCCTGTTTTTCTTTTAAAAGTCTTGCGATAAGATCTGGCAGAGTTTGTTTGCTGGGGTCGACAGAATCCCATGCTGTTACCAGCATTGCATATTTTGGTGGTAGGCTATTGATTATTTTGGAAATCACAGCAACATCAGATATGTCTTCACCCATATCTTTCAAATGTTTGACTATAGATTCAACATCAGAAATGAAATTTGCAATATTTTTACGTCTGGACATATGCAGTTCATAAAATTTTTAATAAATTATGTGTTTCGAAACTTCTGTGTTTCTTCCACATTTTCCCAGCAGTTTGGCAATCAACTAAGTTCGATAATTGATTCTCATTGATGGATGATAGAAATATGACTATGGCTTGATTGTCTTACTTCTCCCACCTTTTAATATATTCGGCATTGGTATCAGATATAATAGGCTTCTCTCCAGTGACTACTTCCATCAAATCACTGGCCCTCAATAGGATAGAAACACTGAATTTCCATAACTGGAAGTTGGTTCATCAAATTCAACAATTCTTGTATTCTCAACTTGAGCCATTTTCAAAAACGTCACTGTCAATTCTTCTATATATATATATATATATATATATATTAGTGCGATTTCTCTTTTGAAAAGTCGGCAATTACTTATACCCATAGAGAAACTAAAAATAAAGAGAGTTGTCAAACCTGCAGAAAAAGTTGGCACCATGTTTAGACAGTGGCGACATATCTCGCAACTGGCCAAACTAAGTTAGTACAGTTGGTAAAACAGATTTCTCTTCAGTTACCGATTAAGATAAGGCGGGTTTTTTAAATGTGTTACTTTTATATGGTTGATAGGGTATATATTTCATAAGTGATCGATTTGCCATTCCTGTATTTCATATGAATGGTTGTATCATATGAAGGGAATGGCAAATCGATCACTAATAAAATATATACACTAATCGATTCGTAGGATCTGTTAGTTCGTTCGTGGTCAAAATAAAGTTTCAAAATGAATCTTTGTTTCATGATATCAAGATATATAGAGTGGTGCTAAAATGGATGTGATCACGAATCCGTAAGAATTTTGAGCTTATATTGCCCCCTTATATTATTTTTCGCAAAAATCAATATATCCATCGTCCCTGGCGCTCAGTGTATGTCACTCAGATTAACCCCAGAACAGATTTAGACTCATCCTCGGTATATCTAACGATCAGGAAAATTACAGAATTCTACTACAATAATTACGGAAGATAAGGTTGCGTTTCCATGGGAAATGAGACAAATTCGGATTTTTCAGAACTGAAAACTTTTCAGCGAAAATATGGATTGGTACTGAAGTTGATGTCCTGATCACGAATCTGTAAGAAATTTGAGCCTATCTTGCCCCCTAATATTATTTTTCGCAAAAATCGGTATATCCATCGCTCCTGGCGCGCAGTGTATGTCACTCAGGTCAACCGCATGAGAGAATTCAGACTCACTCCCAATATATCTACCGATCGTGGAAATTACATAATTCTACTCCGCATATTACGGAAGATACGAGGGTTTGAGACACACTGTATAAACAGTGATTTTTACATTTTAACGCATATGGTTGTTTTTGTAATTTTTTTTTCTAGTTAAAAAATAAATACATTCTGTGATTGTTTATAACAAATTGTTCATTTAACAAACAGTTAAATTTTGAACAAAAAAATATCTTGTAGAGAATCGCAAATGATTAAGACAACAATTTTTATTAATGTTTTGTTTAAATAATGAAAATAGGTAAAAACATTATTATAAACTTCGTGAAAGCAATTTCGTGTACAGAATTTTTTTAAAGTTGAAAAATCTGGAAAAAAAATTGGATATTTCTTGTTGTTTTGCGGCATTGTAAGAATAATACTGAATAAGAAGACTTATTATGAAATGATCAGTTCAAAAAACAATGAGCTATTGAATATTATAAAAAAATCACTGGTTAACATCTGAATTCAACTCCTGGTAAAATAATAATATGTTCTAGTAACTGAAACACTTATAAGATATCAGAGTGAACATCAGCAAGCAACATCCTGTAAATTTTCGCTTTCACAAAGGGAAGTTTTGGTACACGAAATTATGTAAATACATTTTTCTCGCCATCTAGAAATCCTATCGAAAAGTAAGGAGTATATATTTTTTGAATAAAATTGAAAGAGCTTTCAAAATGTTTCCGAATTTCAAGTTTTTTTTTTTCGACGCCACTGACTTATCACCGATTTATCAAGATATGTAATCATAATATTCAACAAAGATATCAACTGACGGTATTGAGTAGTTTCTGAGAAATAAAAAAAATACATTTTCAATTCGACATTTAACCTGTGTCTCAGAAACCAAGCAGTTCCGTTGAAAAACTGGAGGAGAAAGTAATGGATTCATTTGCGAACGAGAAATATTCGCGGACGCTAAATTTTTGCGGACAAAAAAGTAATATTGGAAAATGAGCCTACAAAATGTGTTCTAGAAAATCTGAATTTATATAATTTTTTAAACAAATAATAACTAGAACATTAGATCGGGAGGTCGTGGGAGAAATTGTTATATGATATATCAGTCTAGCAGAATCATTTCTTGAAGAAAAATTACGATCATTTCTGCCATGACGAAATTTATTATTTCTTACAAGCTTTCATTTATCTTTTTTGTTTGCCTGTATTGGTGTGATCTTACAAAACAAGTTTTCCTCAAAACTCACTAATTCAAGATGGCAAACAATTTTTTATATGATTTTATATGATTTGATTCACCAACCAATGTATTTGGGATTTTTCTTTAAACTGAAAAATTCAAGATAGTGAACAATTATTGCAATGAGATTCTATTCAATATAAGGCTTATTGGGTAAGTAATAACAAATCTGGAATGAGTTTTGAGATTAATGGTCCTTATTAATATATTTGAAATTTTTTGCTGATGATTTTGGTTGTGTGCATTATAGTCTACTCGACAAGTTGAAAATGGTCTAAAATAGAGATACTGCTCTTAAAATAATGTGTGATAGCTCATTGGATCCGGAATAACGCCTAGAAAAATGTGCCAAAAGCGTGTATTAGCACATAAAAAATTGCAAAAGTTATAAACAACTGAAGATGAAAAAAAAATGGCATTTCGTTTTTTGCCAATATTTCATAAACTATTAATATTTAAGAAATTTCAAAGAAAGATTCTGAAAGAGGAGAAAATTTCCAATGAAAAACTCCCGGCTCCCGGAATTCTATTGTTCGTAAACGTCCAAAAAATTAAATAATATCTAAAAAATACATTCAGTAATTGTTTATAATAAATTATTTATTCAACAAACAATTGAATTATGGGCAAAACAAATTTTCTTAATCTTTTCTTCAAATAATGAAAAAAGTTAAATAATGAATATAATTTCGCGAAAGCAACGAAAAAAAATAAAAAAAATTTTGCTTTGCTTATTAATATATTTGAAATTTTTTGCTGATGATTTTGGTTGTGTGCATTAGGAAGTGTTCGTAAATGCCAAAAAAAAATATCTAAAAAATACATTCAGTAATTGTTTATAATAAATTGTTTATTTAACAAACAATTGAATTATGAGCAAAAAAATGTTTCTTAATCTTTTCTTCAAATAATGAAAAAAGTTAAATAATGATTATAATTTCGTGAAAGCAACGAAAAAAAATTTAAAAAATTCTTGCTTCGCTGCCTCCTGTGAGGATTGAACTCACGACCCCTGGTTTACAAGACCAGTGCTCTGCCACTGAGCTAAAGAGGCTTATGTAAAATATGTCACTGGCAGCTGTACTGTGATAGTGAATGCATCATACGAAAAATTATTTTCAAATCTTCAATCCAATTCAACAAAACAATGAACAAACAACGTTGACGAAGAAATGTTGTGTACACTCTTTTTTGTAGGAATTAACTACCAACTGGTAAAATTAATGTGACCAGAAATATGCTGTGTGCCGAACCGGTTATGTTTTTTTTTTCATAATTTGTACGAGACAACGTAGAAGGTATTCATTGCGTTGTTATTGGTATTGCGAAAAATAATTAATTTTCCCAAAATCAAAATGTGATTTTTGGAATATGTCGAGCCATCTCTTAAGCGCAGGAGCAAGCTCATCCCAGTTAAATCCAGGTTTCTGCCATGATACATGCTCAACATTGTACTACTGCAAGTATTCACACATAGATGTCGGGGCATGTATCCAAACTAGAAGTCGTGTACCTTTTTTGGGATCTGTTCTTCAAAATGAAAGAAATGAAACTATTTACTTGTCCGCCAATGTATCTGTCAATGTCATTTTCTCGGATACTGTTCAATGAAGAAAGCTGAAAATAAGTTTAATGGCAAATGCGTGCTTGCAAGCTCCATAACTTCTTTATATCCAAGCTATCGACTTGTTTTTTTTAAACGATAGGTCCGACATTGGGGCACGTTCTAAAAATATTTCTTTTTATAAACAGAATGTCCCAAAACAAGATACACAACTGAGTTCTGTTTTTTAAAAGGCAAATCCCCCCATTTTTTTACATTTTGGGAATCGCTCCTAAATTGTCTATACAGTGCGCGCGTATGGAAACATGAAGGAAGATACAATAACAAAATTTTGGTTATGTATATTAGATGGACCAGAGATTTTAAATTTTATATTTTCGACGTTGCCAAATGTTCAGTTACTGAGATATACGAACAATATGTTTATTTTCAAACGGGACAACCCGCATATTTTACAATTTTCTGTTACAGTTTGTTATTGCCGATGCAGCATACAAATTGTAAATGGCCAATATTGACCATTAATTTTAATAAATTAGGAAAAACATTTTTATTTTGTAATTAATGTTGCAGTATAAACAGAAAACAATACCTAAAGAAAAAAATAAAAGGATATGTTCAATATGACCTTGTCTGTGGAAACAGAAATCCATTCTGAATGAAAATTCATCCAAGACTTTTCTAATCGTTTCCGGAGAAATTAGTGCTATCTCCTCTGTAATTCTGTCTTTCAGTCTTCGGATAGTCTGTGGCCTATTCACATAAACTACGCTTTTTACATAACCCCACAAAAAAGAATCAAGAGGTGTCAAATCCGGAGATCTTGCTGGCCAATCCAATCCAATGATTTGCTGGAAATGTAATGTCGAGAAACTCACGAACGCCTCGGAGATAATGAGGAGGCGGTCCATCTTGCTGAATCCAAATTGATCTATTCACGATATAAGGATTTATATAATCAGGAAAGAGTCTGGCTAATTCTGGAATTGACTCTAATTCTAAAAATGCCCAATATTCTTTCCCTGTCATGGTTCTATTCCAAAAATAAGGTCCAAAATGGTATTATTAATAATTCCTGCCCACACATTGATCTTTTGTGGATACTGCGTATGTTACTCCACCATCCGATGAGGATTTCCATAAGACCAGTACCTGCAGTTTTGTTTATTGACCGTGCCATTCATAAAAAAAAAGGATTTGATTAAGTAAATCAGGATTAGCTCTGTTAAATGTACCATTGTATTTTACCCTTATTTTTATCGCGGGTAAGCCTATTTTCAAAAAACTACGTACATACTGACAGTAAATCACGACATACCTACTGACAGTAAAACCTACTTGATTTAACGAAATGAAACCGATATTCAAATCATGTTTATCAGTACAAAAACACCAAAGACTATTTTAAACTTTAACAAATACCAAGTGGCCCACTTTATTTTCTCTTTATGTTAATATCAACGGTTGCAATAAAAATATGTTTCCTGATTTCTTAAAATTAATGGTCAATATTGACCATTGAAAGTTTGTATGCTGCATCGGCAATAAAAAACTGTTACAGAAAATTGTGAAATATACGGGTTGTCCCGTTCAAAAAGAAACATATTGTTCATATATCTCAAAAACTGTTCATTTGGCAACGTCGAAAATATAAAGTTAAAAATCGCTGGTCCATCTAATATACACAACCAAAATTTTGTTATTGTATCTTACGAGGTGTCAAAGATATCTTCATGTTTCCATACTCTACGCGCGGACTGTATAACTCATCTAGCTTTTTCAGCCTTATCTGCAATAGTTTCTGGCTGAAAAGGGAAATATTCTCAATTGAATATTGAATAGAAAGATTTTCCTGTAAATTGAAAAATCCACGAAAAATTAAGTTATTTTTTGTGAATGTCTAACAGAAAACAACTACTTCCCCGGCGAAAGCCACGCTGGACATTGAACTACATCTGATAGATATTCTGAAAAGACCCTAACTCAAAAGAAAAAATCTATAATTGAAAATTTGCATTTTCATTCATATAGTTATTTGATTTTCTATTCCAGTCCTAATTAAGAACTCATACAGAAGAATGAGGCAAAGAAGAATGTTTTTCAAAAGAGAGTACTGACCAGAAATAATTCGTTACATTGACGCAAGAGAACCATCGCATTCACTAGGTCTTCAATACATTATTGTCGACGAAAATCTATTTCACGCTTCCACGATCATCAGGAAGACCGGAAGAAATGGGAAACACATTTTCAAGAAGCATTCTCACTTTGCAAAGATGGAAAAAGTTAGAATCATTTCTTTTGGAGAGACACTTCGAAATTAGTGTTTTTGCATAGAAGGAATCATAACTTCAGAACGCTTCGATAACCCAATCAACTTTTTTCCAATCAATTCCTCAGGCTTCAGCGAATGTTTTGAGTGAACTAGATGTCGATGTTCCATCGCTAACTACCATTTTTAGAAAATGACAAATCAGAAATAGCATTAACTCGACTCTTTCAAAAGCAACACCCTGTATTTTATTGCATCAGTGCACGTCATTTTTCAAGAGTTTTTGGCGATATAGGGTTTGTGGAGTTGTAAAGTTTGCGAGATTTGTTGCAAAATAAGAAAAAAAAGGAATCGCGTAGTAGACCGAGACCCAGCATAAAAAACACGTAGGGGAGGGGGGGGGGGGTGGGTTCATAACGGGGACGTTAAGGGAAATAAACAATAAAAAACTAAACATAAAATATTTTTTAATGAACACCAATGACAACTCTTTGGTTACTTATTAATTTATCATTTGGCACCGAATTTGGTGAAGTAAGAAATCAAATAATATTTTTAATTTCACAAAACATTCGTGAAAACTCCATCGGGGCAGTATGGGGTGAATTCGTAAAAAATATGTACTCACAAAGGAACATATGTAGCAAAATGAACAAACATGCAGAACATACACAACAAAAAAAAATCAAAAAATGATGTCACAATATGTTTGTACAGAGGTGCTCCTTCAGCCTAATTTTAAAAATATCAAGACTTCCAGAATTTTTCACATCAATTGGAATTCTGTTGTACATGGTTACACCTTTGACAAAAATAGAATCCTGGCTATATGTTCTGCTAACCAGGGGAACACGAAGGTTGTCTCTATATCTAGTGTGGTGCTCATGAACTTCCTGATTGAGGATTAAAAGATTCTGCAAATACTCAGGCGTCATACCGGTTATCTTTTGAATGAATATGAGAGAGTGATATAATAGATAATTCTTAACCGGTAACCAATTGAGGGTATCTAATAGGTACAATATAAATGTGAGCTGTAAGCGGACTCAAAAGTTGGGTAACACTAGGTTCACATGACAGGTCTCCCTTATCACGTACTGATTTTTGATTAGATGCTGGACGAGAACTTTCATTCTGTCATTTTATAACCAATCAGAAAACAGTACGATGTCCGCCTTAACCCAGATACTGAAAGCCAGCATGTGAAATAACGTGAATCCGTGTAGGTCGAAATGTCGACAAACTAATCCGAAATTGTAATGTACATACTCTGTTTCCTCGAAACAGTAAAAGTGAGACAGCAATAAATTCCTAGGAATTTCTCGACGGCAGCCGTCTCCCCGTAATCTTCATTCGTCATGGATCATTCCAAATCACGTGACCCAATATGGCGTCTGACTGAGGGCAAATAGTTTTCTGAAGTGTCATAAGAAAGCATTTGGTACGTGATGTCTTAGTGGTGACTAAATCAGTTGAAACGGATTATCACCAAAATATTGTGAGTTTTTTTATGTTCATAGAGTTTTTAAGATGCAGAGTGTTCATTTAAAGAATTATTGTTGCAAAATCCTGATAATGGTGAAAGGTAAGCTGGAAAATCTGATTTGTCTTTTGTTTACACAACAGCAGTTTTTGTTTCCTAGTTGTGAAGTAAAATATTCATTTACATATATCAAATGGAGGTAAAGTTAGTAAATGATTTACATTGAACATTCAGGAACTAGATAGTTCAATTCATGGAATTCCACCTGTTACAAACATGGATATTGTTTCATATTAAGTGCTAAGCTTGCAATCATTTGAGTATTTTGAATCGGGCTTTGTTTTAAATGTGGGGATGAAGGTGGTGAATGGTTTCTACATTTTACTGGGAAATGTAAGTTATTTTAGAACTGCATGAGCAGATATAATTGCATAGTCAAGTGTTTGTTCTCTTCAATAATATTTGAGCGTTTCATGTAGGATTTCATATATTGAGTACATCAATATTTTTTACATATGTCTGTATGTCTTGTCTATCTTTTTGTACATTAATGCTTGAAATTGCACCTTTCCGTTCTATTTATCCACAAAGCGCTTAACGTGTTCAGAGCATTGTATTCATTTCTATTGAATTTCGTTTATCCAGCCATTTTTTCGGGTCAAACATTCTCAGAGAGGAAATGAAAAGCCATTGGAAGTTTGGTGCATTTTGGCTAAAGATGGAAATGCATTGCACATTCGAGTGATGCACCACCAAAAATAAACCTATGAAGTCTACTGGGAAAAGAATACCATTTAAGTTTCACCACCGTAGAAAAACCTATAACTTGTTAATAAAATCATTATGTACTGGGATCTCCATTTAATTTTAGAAAGAATATGCCTATTGTTTGTGTGCGAAAAAGTAGTTATATTAATTACTGATAGCAGAGTCCATGTATGGTGTTGAACATATTTCATATATTAACAAAACAGAAATAAATCAATTAGATTTATTGCAGAACCAACAACTGTTGAAATTGAAATAACCTAGCCTAATTTGTTTGTTTTCCTTGATTTTATCCTGAAATGTTTTATTCTTGGAAATATATGGGAACTCTTCTAGGCCAGGATTATTGTCAGGAAAATAACCCAAAAAGTCCCCAAAATGAATATTTTCAGGTCCATGTATGGCAACCCAAAATAGATGTTTGGGGCTCTGATCAAACAATATTTGTCTGTATGATGTTTAGTGGCCTCACTGGTTATTGTTACATGGAGTACTCATAGGAGGTCAAAATAACTGAAATCACTAGATCTGTTGCCATCCTCAGGACAATATACAGTAGGTTCCTCATAATAAGATGTATGTTAGGAGGGACATATACTTCGAAATCACCTTACGTGTTTGATAATATAAATAAAAAATGCCTATGTATCGATAACGGGAGAAGAGTTTGTTCTTACATACATTTTATTACGACAAGGAACCTACTGTACATTTCCCTGGAGATGACTTCATAAAAGTCGGCAACAGATCTATAGTGTTTTCAGTCATTTTTACCTTTTCTTTTCCTAACCAACTCCAAGTTACAACAATACTTTCAGTTCTGGGCACATTCAGATTCCGCTCATTCATACATCCCCAGTAAGCCCATATTGGGTCCCCAATTACCTAAACTGGACGTTTTGGTTACGTACTCAAAACGTCCTGTTTAGGTATTCGAGGACTCAGAACGGACATACTGGGGATATACGTATGCGTGGAATTTGGACGTCCCCAGTATGTACATGGACGGCGATCGTACCTAATCTGGACATTCTCAGTTCATTCCGGTCATTCTTCAGTCTTGGCCGGACGTTCTCCATATGTTTTGGGAACATACCTGTGCTATATGGGTAGTGGCTAAAGTTTATCTGTCAGTCGCAGATTCCACATCTGATTTCATGAACAATCAATAGATAGATAAATAGATAGATAGTTTATTTCACCACGTTACATAATAAAATGTTTGTAGCAAGTCAAAAAATAGCATAAAAGTAATAAAATGGCATAAAAGTAATAAAATAGTATAAAAGTAATGATCAGATTGAACAATTAAAATAGTATAAAATGATCAGATTAACAATGAAAATAGTATAAAAACAAGCAAGAAACACAAGTACAGAAATATAAAAACATAGATGACATTATAAACATTTAAAATGATTCACGTATTCTTTGACAGAATAGAAGCAAAAACTCAAAAGATAATTTTTTATTGTTTTTTTGAATTTGGACATACTAAGAATTTTAAAATTATCGGGAAGATAGTTGTAGAGGTTGAAATCCAGAGTATTCTTTTGTGATTTACTCAAACGATAGCGGTTTGTTCGAATTTTATTACAATGTCTGGTATCATAGTCATGAAGGTCTGATTGCTTAATTAATGGAGTTGATTTTTTATGAATTCCTATGAGAACGTTGTACAAAAATAATGTGGGTAACGGCATTATTCTCAATTTCAAAAAAGGAGGTTGACAATGATCTCTATAACCAGAATTTGTTATTATTCTGATAGCTTTTTTCCGCAATTTAAAAATTTTTAAAGCCCCAGTTGAGTTGCCCCAGAGTATAACACCATAGCTAATGTAAGAATGGAAGAGGGAGAAATATGTTATTTTCAATGTATCGAAACTAGTTACATTTTTCAGCTGACGATATAATCTACCAGCAGCCTGAAATTTGTTAATTAATAAATTTGTGCGCTCTTTCTGAATTAACTTTTTTTTCAATCCATTCCAACCGTTTCTCCAGTTCTTGGTTATTCCAAACTGAAATCGATCCACATATACATCGACATGCGAAAAAACGAAGAATTAACCAACGCTTTCTTTTGTTTCAGGAGCGGCCGGGTCGTAGCCTGCAGGGTGAGTTGGGCGCAGAACCCAGCGCCTGACCAACAGCACAGTTTTCTACGATACCGACAATCCGCACGATTCTTCTCGTGTGATTGACCACTAAGTGTAAGGACAATGTTAGATAATATCTCATACAGTGCAATTTTCAATATCTTCCTTTCATCAAATATCAGAGAAAACGTCAACTGGGAGACACTCAACTTTAGATTGTGTCCTTCAGTGAGAATCACAAAATATTTTTAATTTTAGTTTTTCACTTGAATTTCCCCCCACCATATTATATTACAGAAAACTCGTTCCGTTCAGGTTATATTATTTTCAATTTAATTTTCATCCTACTATAAAACTCCATACAGGGCCGATGGGAACGTTAACATGTGACTTTCGAAAACATGAACTGAAGTTAGTATTTAAATGAAGAGAGAAATATTGTGAGAGACAATATGTACCTTTTACCACTACTATCTAGTGTATCTGAAAATTATCCAAAGTCTTATAAATGTGAAAATGTAGCCTAATGTAGCTAATTACTAGTAAAATTTATTTGGCTGGTCCTAAAGTTGAATTTTTGTACATGTTTTGAAGAGTTTTCGAGATTTTTGGATCGCATTTGTAAAGTTGTCACACAGCTCTGTACTGCCGAAAACGAAAAACATCATAGATGATGCCATATTGAGGCATTTGAAGAATTCAACACCATATCTACAACCATATCAGGTGGTTTTAGCACCCGCTTTTGTGGTTCATTAAATTTTCAAGTGTTTTTGAAGTAATGTTCATAGAGAAAAGTTGCAGGAACGCAAATCTGTACCAACGCTTTTGACTGTTGACCTCAATATGACTGAAAACTATGATGGAAAATGCTATCGAAGGTTGCTTGAGAATGTAAAATATTATATACGCACAGCCCACATAGACAAATACGATGACACTATTGTAATGTTCATAAGTATAATCTAGAAAAATCACTTCTTTTTGTATAGTACCGTTGTATCGAGTATGACGGGCTAAATTTCATACTTCCCACTATTCTATGAAGCCTGTTCCTAGTTAATCGACGAAATTCTCAATGCTGTAAATGTCATGTGTCTTCAATGGATCAGACTGAAGCGATTTCATGGCTGGTTGATTCAGTAGAATGACATTTGGATCGAATAATACCCCTGCAGTGTTACAAAGAGCGATGGACTTTTCACAAAAATCCTGGATTGTTTATTGGCAACATTGGTCAAATTTCATTCTGATATCACCAGAAAAAACGCAGTCAACTATAAGGGAAAAATGCTCTAATGTAACTGGAATCTTTGACAGACAGTGACAGAATAGTGAGAAGTAAATCCGGATTAAAACGAAAAACTAGTAGTTATGGAAGCAACCTTGTAAAAAAATGAGATTGTTTTCATCCAATGAATCTACTCTTTCAAGTTGGAGTAACTGTAAATGTGTAGAAAAATAATGAATAAATAATGTTATACAATTCTCAGCGAAGTTTAAAACCGCAGATTATTTCACTCTTCAACAGTTCTGAATTATTTTCTCTCGAGCAGTTTCATCAATATAGAATTGGAGATGGGATTGGATTGAAACTTCATAAGTAGTCGAGAAATAAATTTCAGTGGGTGAGGAATGGCAATTTTGTTTTATTTTTTCGCGAATCCACCAAACTAAGAACTACTATCAAAAGTTTTAACATATAAAGTGTTTGGAAGAAGTTTTATCGGCACTTCTCCAGTGTTTTTTTTTCGGTGTATTCCCGCTCGTTTAACTTGGCTGAGAAGTTGTTTAATTGACTAACTCCAGAAGAACTTTAATCTAACAATTTCGTACCATTTTTTACTATAGCAACCCCGGGTGAGTTTCTATTTATATCTCTCTAAGATGTTTAGTCAGATTAGAATGCTTTTCAAATCGAAAAAATAGAGAAGGCTTATTTTGCCAGATAAATTGAATCTTTGTATCAGAGCTTATGGGCAAATCGCTTATATCTAGATTAATAGCAATAATTTTGTTCCACTAGAATCTTAGACATATCCTAGACTCATGTATTTTGTACATATCATCCAGAGAATTGTATCTTCGTTATATACAGGGTGGCCCATCGAAAACGTACCGCAAGGCATTACAGGGTGGGAAAGAATATTTTGGCAAAATCCAAAAACACGTCGAGATTGTTTGTCAGGGGGACACATTTTACGCAAAAAGCATAGTAAAACCTTCAACCCCCTAAGTAGGGGTGTCATCCCAAAAATGTGTTCAAATGGGAAGGGGGGTCAAGTGATACCTCATTAGAAGGGGCTTGTCATTTCCTATACAGTGCTGCTTAGTTTTTGAAAATCGATCCATTCTTTTAGAAAATATGGAGCGTTGAAACTCCAACAATAATGTGTGAGGAAAAATGCAAAAATCGATTCAATTCTACCTTAAAACTTATCGTAGGTATTATTGAAATAAATTCGTCCACATAAAGTCGCTGTGTTTGCCGATTTGCAGATTTTTTTGGATTATTTTAGTGAGTAAAAAATTATCGGGTTTCTTTCTGCACGTTTGAATTAGGTCAAGTTGTTGACTTTAAAATTCATCATTATGGTGTATTCAATTGCAGAAAGAGTGGAAATTATTGAGCTTTTTTTCAAAAACGGGGAATGTGGAAATCGGGTCGCGGGGTTGTTTAACAACGGCATCCTAACAAACATACATCTGGAAAAATTGTTCGCGAATTGGTGACAAAAATTCGCGAAACAGGTTCGGTTCATAACAAAAAGAGGCAGCTTGAAAATCGAGTACTTAATGAACCTACGGAGATAGCAGTATTGAGGCAAGTTGCAGTAGATAGTACGCTAAGTACAAATGGCCATTGCGACGGGTGTGTCTCGTACTAGTGTCCAACGGGTATTAAAAAAATACAAATTCCATCCTTTTAAAATTTGCTTAGTGCACGAACTAAATGAAGATGACTTTGATCGTCGCTTGCAATTTTGCGAAGTTATGAGTGAGCGAGCGTTTAACAATGGTAATTTCCTATTTAATGTGTGTTTTTCGGACGAAAATTCCTTCTTCCTAAATGGCTGACACCAATCCAAGAATTTTCCACGAGTCACACACGCAACACCCCCAGAAGTTAAATGTGTGGGCTGGTATTTTTGGAAATTCCATTGTAGGACCTTTTTTCCTTATTGGAAATTTAACAGGCAATATGTACTTGGATTTACTACAGAATGCCATCGACCCAGCTCTAACAAATGTCATTGAGAACGATCCCGCATACAATGAACAGGAACTGATGTTTCAACAAGGCGGAGCTCCTCCGCATTACTCCCAAAATGTGCGCAATTATTCAAATGATACGTTTCTAGGACGATGGATAGAACGACGGGGCACAATTGAATGGCCACCTCGGTCACCCGACTCAAATCCTTCAGATTTTTTTTGTGGGGACACCTAAAAAGCCTTGTTTACAAAACACCACCAGACACATTAGAAGAGTTGCAAAGAAGAATTATTAACGTATGTCGCAAAGTGAAACCGCAAATGCTCCAGAATGTATGACAACAGTTTGAAAATAACTTGTACCACTGTATGCAGGTTGGCAGACAGCAATTCGAGCATTTACTTGACTAATAAATAAGTTTTAAAGTACAATTGCATCGATTTTTGCATTTTTCGTCACACATTATTGTTAGAGTTTGAACGCTCCATATTTTCTAAAAGAGTGGATCGATTTTCAAAAACTGAGCAGCACTGTATAGGGAATGACAAGCCCCTTCTAATGAGGTATCACTTGACCCCCCTTCCCATTTGAAAAAAGGACCTCGCAAAATCCTTATGGAAAATGGCTCTCGGCTAAATTCGCTGAAACTCTGCAAAAATATAGTATTTGGTATGCTGATCAAAAGTCTTAATGGGCACAACCCTCCATTTCCAACCCCAGAACCCCTACAGTCCCCAAAGTACACTTTCCGGTGTGTTAATGCATAACAGTTTGAATTCATCTTCAAAGCGTTTCCTTTAACTGCCCACCCCTTTCATCAAACCAAATCCTACATTCTATCCTCACCACACCTCGCCCTCACACCCCCCAACCCTTCATTAGCGCCCCATTACACAATTTCAAGGTTGAAGATTCTTTAATTGTTTCATTTCAATCTTTTGAAGCTTTTATTTTATATATGTATATATTAAAGACCTTGGAACAATCATTGATTGGTCTGACAGCCGCCTGCTGACAGTAAACTTTGATAAAACTGTATTTGTACCATTCACATCCTATGAAAAATATCTTCCAAAATTCAATGAACTGAACATAAATAGTGAAAAAGGTATGGTAAAAATCCAGTCTACTGACAGTGTCAAATACCTTGGTATATTTATCGATAATCAACTCAAATGGAATGAACATATTCATTACCTGACAAAAAAGCTTCGTTTTCTGTTATATAAATTCAAGTATTTACGTGAAATACTCGAAATCCGATATCTTGGGGTTCTATACTATTCTCTGATCGAAAGTCTCCTCACTTATGGTATCATTGCTTGGGGAACTGCCAACAAAAATCATCTTGAACCGTTGGAAACAATCCAGAGAATGATTATTAAATGTATGTATAAAAAACCCTTTACATACAATACAAATGACTTATTCTCAGAAACGGACTTATTTGACATCAGACAAATATGTTATTACCAGATTGTATTGGGCAACACCTTCATCGTAGTGAACTCAATGAAATGAATCACAAATACAACACAAGATACAAATCTGATTCTATACGTACTCCAAAACCCCAAAAAAATGTGTTACAGAGGTCGTTACACTTTCTAGGTCCGAAAACATATAATTCGATTCCAATTTAACTCACAGAAATAAATTCAATTCCACTATTCAAGAAAAAACTGAAATCGTGGATAAAAAAACAACCAAAAACGCAAATATATCAATGTATAGATACAAAAAATCAATATTCTTGAAATTCATTATTATTTGTTTTTAATTATTATCAATCATGTAGTGTTAAAATACAATAATGTTTTATTAAAATAAATATGTATGTAATCATCATTCACTCACTCATCATCATCATTATTCTATTCAATTAACTTTAACCCATTTACGAGGTATAAACCTTTTATGGGAACATCACCATATTTATTCACACATTTGATTGGTTAACTCATGTAAACTTCCTGTGAACATACCAAACTGAATAAATATTATTATTATTATTTTATATATATATATATATATATATATATATATATAAAAAGCTTCAAAGGATTGAAATACAATAATTGAGGAATCTTTAACTACGAAAGTGTGTAATGGGGCGTTAATGAAGGGTTGTGCGGGGGTGAGGGCGAGGTGTGGTGAGGGTAGAATGTAGGATTCGGTTGGAGAAAGGGGAGGGCAGTGAAAGGAAACGGTTTGAAGATGAATTGAAACTGTTATGCATTAACACACCGGAAAGTGTACTTTGGGGGGCTGTAGGGGGCCTGGGTTTGAAAATGGAGGGTTGTGCCCATTAAAACTTTTGATCAGCATACCGAATACTATCTTTCTGCAGAGTTTCAGCTAATTTAGCCGAGAGCCATTTTCCATAAGGATTTTGCGGGGTCCTTTTTGGGATGACACCCCTACTTAGGGGGTTGAAGGTATTACTATGCTTTTTGCGTCAAAATGTGTCTCCTTGACGTGTTTTTGGATTTTGCCGAAACATTCTTTCCCACCCTGTAATGCCTTGCCGTACCTTTTCGATGGACCACCCTGTATGTTGAACTCGAAAATCTTAGAAGTTCGGCCCAAGTGAGCAATTTTCTCCGTTTTTGAGGACACATATTTCACCATGAGGTAGATTTGCCCGTAAGCAGTTTGTTTTTAGGTTTATAGTATTTTTTTTAAATCTAGATTTGAGTTAGTTTCATACTCAAGACATATCATATTATAGATGAACTGGATTCATTTCAAATGCAATAAAACAAAATACAGTGTACACAACATCATTAATGCAACAACATGTTTTTTGGATTGTCTACAGCATATTGAATTGAGTTGATCCAAGAAGTTCGATCGATCAAGAATAAGATAAGCTCAATAATCATTCATAATAGGAACCAATATTTAGTGTCCATTTGATTTTTTAGACTGAAATGAATTCAAATGCATAGCTTTCATGTTGGAAAATTTGTCCAAAGGCAACTATTTCATCTTTAGAACAGGTAATTGTGCAATGGGATGCCTCCAGAACCAAATATACAGTGTGTTCAAGAATATTGATAACTACCAAAATTATCACCTACTCAGAACATTTATAGTCTACTCGACAAGTTGAAAATGGTCTAAAATAGAGATACTGCTCTTAAAATTATGTGTGATAGCTCATTGGATCCACTAAAAAATCCAAGTAATGTTGTTGAAAAAAATTTTTTTCTCAATCATCATATTATCGTTTTTTAATTTATACAAGATATAAATTGATTTGCAAAAGAAATTTTTCCCGCCATTTGTTGATAAATTTCTTATAAACAAATTGATTATTTCAATATTTTTGAAGAATTTTTTCTCACAACTTCATTATATTACAAATATTATAATTTTTGAAAAACAAATTTTTTCTTAAAAGCAATTTTTAATAATTTTTTTTTTGTTTAAATAATTGTTAAGAAATTATTTTTTGTCTAAAAAACCTATTTGACAGTCCTCTATGAAGTAACAAAAAAACAATTTTTTTTATCAACAAGTCCATCGTTTATAAACTTACCAATTTGTTATAAATGAATTTTTAATTTTGTTAGATTTTTTTTCTTACACTTCCAAAATTTACAAAAACAACCATATATAACAAAGTATAGAAAAAAAAAATTCCAATTTTTTATTGTACTTTGGGAATTGGAAATGGGAAAATTGGGAATTTTTTTTTCTATACTTTGTTGTATATGGTTATTTTTGTAAATTTTAGAAGTTTCAGAAAAAAAAATCTAACAAAGTTAAAAAAAATTTCATAACAAATTGGTAAGTTAATAAACAATGGAATTGTTGATAAAAAAAAAATTGTTATTTGTCACTCCATAGGGGACTGTCAATTATGATTTTCAGAAAAAAAAATCTTAACTAATTATTTAAACAATAGAAATATAAAAAAACCGATTATAAACAATTAAAAATTGTTTTTAAGGAATTTTTTTTTTCAAAAATCATAATATTTGTAATATAATGAAGTTGTGGCAAAAGTTTTTTCAAAAATATCGAAATAATCAATTTGTTTATAAAAAATTTATCAACAAATGGCGGGAAATTTTTTTTTTGCAAATCAATTTATATCTTGTATTAATTAAAAAACGATAATATGATGATTCAGAAAATTTTTTTTTTTAACAACACTTGGATTTTTTAGTTTTTGTTCAAGTACAAAAATTATTATAAACAAATGAATATTTTTTTAACTTTTATAGCGTGATCTTGTTGAGTATGTATATAAAAAAGGCTCTACCAAGCGAAACATTTTTACGACAATTATTTAAACATTTTTTTTCATTTACACCCTAACGGGTGACATGAGGGGTTAAATGGGGATTGGCAGTTTGTATGGGGGATCCGTTATTTTTCAAGTAAGAGTCATAATAATTGATTCTTGAGGTCTTTGTTACAAATGAGTGTTTTCAGAAATTCATTCCCCAAAGGGGTGAAATAAGGGGTGAAAGTTTGTATGGGAATTACAAATAAATGAATCGTGTTTAGCTTATACGAAAATTATGTTCCTAAAGGGGTGAAAAGAACTTGTAATATTCGTCACAAAGAGTTATTTTCGCTGTCAAATCAATTATGCCATCAAAACAAAAACTTAAAAAAAAATGAAAGTGTCGAAAGAAGAAACTGAAAATAAAAAAATAAAATGAACTTTCTCAGTCTTAATCATAATTGTGCTCCTAAACTGATGTGAATAACTAATTTTGAGGCGTTTTGATAATTTTTCGAAAGAATTTAATGATCTCTGTTGATTGTTTGTTTGGCGCCGACTCAAAATTAGTTACTCACATCAGTTTAGGAGCTCAGTTATTCTTAAGAATAGAAACGTTAATTTGATTTTCTGCTTTTCAGTTTCTTTTTTCGTCGGTTTAATTTTTTGTTGAATTGTTTCAACTCTTCAAGTTTTTGTGGCTAAAATTCACTGAAAGCTACCTACTCAATTGATGTACTGTCATCAGAACTACTCACATATGTGTGCCGAGTTTCAACAGAATCGGTTCACAGATGAAAATTCAAACATCCCCTATTTTTTACTTAGGGGTGGATTATTTCGTTCCAAAATCAAATATGACCAACGCTGAAGTATACCCTTTCCAATAAAGAATGAACCAACTAAATAGGATACTTCAGTACAGAGTGGTAGAATCGGTTCGAGAAAATTTTGTTAGTTAACAATAGTTTAACTTGTTGAAAAATAAACTCTTAGTGAAATTTCCAATGGAAATGAATTATTTATAGTGTTCCAAACACACCATAATTTTTTCAAATAAAAAAAAATATTTAATACCTTAAATAAATTAATTAATGTGTCGTACTCGCTTTTGACGCCGCGCGCGCAACCTAAAAATGTCGCTCGGAGACCCATTTTTAGCGTTGAATTAAAATTATAAATAATGGTGATAGAGTTCCGGGAAATTTCCTCCTCTTTCAGAATCTCTCATTGAAATTTCTTAAATATCAATAGTTTATGAAATATTGGCAAAAAACAAAATGCCATTTTTTTTTCATCTTCAATTGTTTATAACTTTTGCAATTTTTTATGTGCTAATACACGCTTTTGGCACATTTTTCCAGGCGTTATTCTGGATCCAATGAGCTATCACACATAATTTTGAGAGCAGTATCTCTATTTTAGACCATTTTCAACTTGTCGAGTAGACTATTAATGATGATGAGGTGGACACATTTTGGCTTGGAAAGGGTGAATTTTGAGATGTGATATTGAGTTCGCACCTCATTAAAAATAAAAGATGATAAGGTGTCGGTGAAAAATTGTTGTGCAAATATTCTTGAGGCGCATTGTATCCAGATATCATTTCCCATTCAATAATCCAGACAGATACTATTAGTTATGTATTCGATATATTTATACATTTTTGTACACCAGCCGTATTCAGATGGAAATGATACAGATGATGAATTTAAAGCTGTTGACCAAATGTTAGATGAAATTTACAATTCCCTTTTAGCGAAATCATTTATTGAAATGTCCGTGTGTGTTTTTAAATGGAGTACAGAAAATGTTTATTTAATAGAAAAATATATTTATCGGTGTTTTTCATTCTTTCCCATGAACTCATCAAAAATTCAATTACAGAACGATCGGTGGGAAATTCTGGACAATTACACAGAACACTATGGAAAAAACGAATTTGGGGGAGTTTTTGCGAAAATAATATTATTTCTCGACTTTTTTCGGAAGTCCAAAAAAGAATCACTATAGAATGGTTATAGATAGAGCAATTCTGAATGGTTGAGTTAGTCTATAGACACATTTTCAGATCGATCGGGGGATTGGTGTACGAGATATATTTTTCTCTACAACTGCTATGAAAAGTAGCGTATTTCTCATAGCTTACTTAATTTCAAAACCATGTATTGCTCACACTGTGAGAAATATTTTTCCTCACGGCACTTTGCCCACACCACATACATTCATAAGGAGAATCAACAAAAATCGACAAAATCTTAGTTGGCTGCTGTTAAGCTCCAAATAGTTATCACAACTGTCAGATTATACAAGTTTTTTGAATTCTTAAGGTGTTTTCATTCGTGCTTTGATAAAAATCCCAATTTCTATTGAATATTATTTCAATAATAAATAATATGGATACTGACAGTAGTGACGATTTTGATAATACTCCGCCAGAGATATTATAAAAAGCTGCAAAAGTAACGTTAGATTTGTTGCCGGAAATTTCAAGAAAAAAGTATGAATTGGCATACAAAAAATTTATGGAATGAAGAAGAAATACAAAAATAAAATCTTTTTCGGAAAGTGTACTTTTGGTATACTTTGAAGAGATGTCGAAAACTTTAAAGGCGTTACACTTTGGTCACAATATTCAATGTTGCGAAGTACTATCAGAATAAAAAATAACATTGATATATCCACGTTCATTTTTTAAAAGAAAGTCCGACAATTACGTCCCCAAAAAATCAAACATATTGACAGCAGACCAATTGCAGAGATTTTTAAACGAAGCTCCAGACAAGGAATATCTACTGATGGTAAGTTTATTTAGAAAGAACTATTTTTAGAATTTCTTTCGCGTTTTTCCTCGAATTAACATAGCTTTTTGTAATCAGTGAGTTTTTTAGTGGATAAAAAAATTAGATAATTCTTAAAATGTCTGTTTCAAATTTTGCTGGATAGATATATGTACGTTTGAACAAGACTTCTAAAATAAGGTTCAGTGGTGCAGTGGATAGTGTATCCGCTTGGCACACAGATGAGCCGGTTTCAAAAACCGGGCTGGACTGTTTTTTTTTAAATAAAATTTTACATCCTGATATTTTTATTTGTAGGTTGCAGTGGCTATTGGCGTAGCAGGGGTATGTCATAGAGAAGAGTTGTGGAAATTAAAAACCGATAATTTAGATGATTCAAATTCGGCTTTACTGGTGAAAACAAAAAAGCCAAGAACGTTTACTGTAACAGGAGAATTTTATAATATATATTATATATATATATATATATATATATATATATATATATATATATATATATATATATATATATATATAGTGTGACCAATTTTTAATGGAAACACCCCCCTAAAATTTGAAGTTGTAAACAGATTTTAATAATTTTTTTTGAAATGTCAAGTACTAAAAGGTCTACCTTGGGACAAAATTTGAAATGTTTATTCCAATTTTCAGGGCATACTACGATATTTTTTCTTAGTCGAAAATCGAGATTTTTTATTAGCGATTTTTTTATTGAAAAAATCACTATGCCACTGGATTCAGAGTGCCTCTAAACAGATGTGACCAAAATTTCATGAAAAAATATTCATTAATAACGAAGTTATGACATCTCAAAAATTCGAAAGCTCACACAGCTAACAGTCACAAAAAACAACCTATATCAACAGATATAGCCATGAGAATATTTTTTTTATGATTTCAACAATAAAGTGCCACCAGATGAAAAAAAAACAAATAGCGTAAATTTTTTTAATGAAAATAACGGAATTACATTCAAGTTTTCACGCAAATTAACTAAAACTAAGACCTAATTGATTTTTCAATTCAAATCTTAGTTGCCATGGAAATGATATTACAGTTTGACACTTGTGGAAGATTTAAATGTATTGTCAACAATATTCACCTTACAATTCTTCAAATTATTTTGTGTTATGGCTGCAAGATTGAGCGTAAGAGAGAAAATTTAAATTGTACGCCTTTCGGGAGATGACGTTAGAAGTGCTAGAGAGGTTTGTAGAGTATTTAATGGGAGACATCCAGATCGTCCTCGTATTAGTTGCGGTACGGTAAATAAAATAAATAAAATATTCATTGAAACTGGTGCAGTATCAAAAATGATGTTAAAAAGTAATCCTGTACAAAGACGAAACAGGAATGACAGGAATGATCAAATCATTTTAGATTATTTCGGAAATAATCCTAATGCCAGTATAAGGAATGCCACCTTAGATTTGAATATTCCACGAGAAACTATTCGGAGATGTCTCAAGGTGAAGAATATTAAACCTTTCAAGCCAAAATTTTTACATACACTGCAAGAAGGCGACGAAGCAAGACGTCTGGAATATTGTTTATGGGCCCAAGGGGTATATTTAAACAATATAAATTTCCTACAAAATATTTTATATACCGACGAAGCCACTTTCACTACAAATGGAGTAGTGTCATCACAGAATTGTCGCTATTGGGCAGCGAATAATCCTAACTGGGTAATAAACTGTAAAAGCCAGTATTCCCAAAAAATCAACGTCTAGTGTAGGATATCGAACGAACGAATTATTGGTCCTTCCTTTTTTGAGGAAAACATTAATGCGCAGAGGTTTCTAGAATTTTTAAACACAGAGTTTTGGGATGCTATTCACGAGCTGCCAATCAATGAACGATCAAATTTAATTGTCCAGTTAGATGGGTGTTCAGTTCATTATGCCAGAGCTGTGGGGCAATGGCTTAACCAACATTTTCCAAACCGATGGATAGGCCGTGGTAGTCCGTTTATAGAGTGGCCACCCAGATCTCCAGACCTCACAGTTTTGGACTTTTTTCTCTGGGGACTTCTCACACAAAAGGTTTACAAAAACCCTCAAGAGATAGAAATGAACTTTGTGCAAGAATTCGACAGGTATGTGCAGATATCACCCCACAAGAACTAAGGAACGTAATCAGAAACATTCGTAAGCGCTACGACAAATGTATCGAAATACGTGGTGGATTAGTAGAGGCTACTAGAATATGAGTTTGAATTAATTGTTGCACTGAATCGAAACATTTCAATAATTAGTTTTCATAGTTACGTTAATTAAAATTTTTTCTTTCATTATTAGTTGAATTTTGTGAATGTAATTCCGTTATTTTCATTAAAAAAATTCACGCTATTTGTTTTTTTTTTTTCATCTGGCGGCACTTTATTGTTGAAATCATAAAAAAATATTCTCATGGCTATATCTGTTGATATAGGGTGTTTTTTGTGACTGTTAGCTGTGTGAGTTTTCAAATTTTTGAGTTGTCATAACTTTGTTATTAATGAATATTTTTCCATGAAATTTTGGTCACACCTGTTTAGAGGCACTCTGAATCCAGTGGCGTTTCAATAAAAAATCTCTAATAAAAAATCTCGATTTTCGACTAAGAAAAAATATCGTAGGATGCCCTGAAAATTGGAATGAACATTTCAAATTTTGTCCCAAGGTAGACCTTTTAGTACTTGACATTTCAAAAAAAAAAATATTGAAATCTGTTTACAACTTCAAATTTTAGGGGGGTGTTTCCATTAAAAATGGGTCACACTGTATATATATATATATATATATATATATATATATATATATATATATATATATATATATATATATATATGCTGCTCTTCGACTGATTGATTTGCCAGAAAAACGTTTCTTTTTGAATTACCAGCAAGGAAAATGTACTAGATAAGTAGTCGGCATTAACAAATTCGGTAGTATGGCTAAGACAATTGCAATGTTTTTAAAATTGGAAAATCCCCATTTATATACAACTCACTGCTTCAGACGTTCTTCGGCAACAATTTCAGTAAATGCAGGAGGGGACATATTAACCTTAAACCGCCATGGAGGATGGCAATCCAATACCGTGGCAGAAAGATACATAGGGGAGTCTATTAAAAATAAAATTAACGTTGCTAATAAAATCGTCAACTCTGTTGAACAACCACTCGAACTCTCCACTGCAATGGAGACTGAAAATGCACCGTATATGAACGATCAACCCTCAACTTATACAATTAATATAACAGAAAATTTACTAAAAAGGAATGACATTCCGGGTTTGACCATACAAAATTGTACAAATTTTACTATTAACTATAGTTTTAAATTAATTATTTAACTATTAAGAGGAAGGATACTTTTATCTCATTTCAGTTTTGCTAACCATAAAAATAAATATCAAGGTACATTATTTGTATTCTTTGAATTTGTGCAGTTGTAGGAAAAGTATAGTGTGCAACATGTGGGGAAAGTACTTTTTCTCACTCGTGTGTTTGCGGCACTCGCCCTTCAGGCTCGAGCCACAAACTTCCACACTCGTGAGAAAGGTTTAACTTTCCCCACTTGTTTCACAATATACTATTTCCCGCTCCGAAGTGGAAAAAGTTATAATGGGAGGGCGTCTGTGCAGGCTTCGAAAGATCGTCAAAAATTCAAAATGGTTGGGTTAGTCTAGAAAATTCTACAATTTCCCATGCGAGATGTTTTCGATAACTGCATAGAGAAAAACCACTCGTAATTCCTTAATTGTCAACATAAAATTATTTCAGAACCATTTTCTCAGCCAGGGCAGCAAAGTCAATGAGCAAAACATCCTCCGACACCCCGTGAATGCCTATATGAACCGTGACTGCACATAATCCATAAAAAATAACTGCGGGTAAGTGGTAGAATGTATAAAACTTCGATAACATCTGAACTCTCATCGCGCTGCGAATGGCAAATAAAAATAAAGCTCGCACCACAACTTTTAATAAACTGTTGCACACATTTTGGCGCTGCTTTTATTTCACAGAGGTTATCAGAGACATCGCTCTTGCACAGTCACTGGCGCACCGGGAAAAAAAAAATCATGAAAAACTTTCTTAAAGACAAGCTTTTACGAAAATGCGTTAAAAAGTAAATAAAAACTTGAGAGGTGTCAAGGGACACCCGGATGGAACGAAATTCCTTTCGATTAATTAGTGGAGGAATTGTAATAATTTTTTTTTTAAGTTATAATAATATTTAATATATATATATATATATATATATATATATATATATATATATATATATATATATATATATATATATATATATATATATATATATATATATATATATATATATACCGGGTGTCCCAGTATACCTGTTCCAATGGATTATCTCAGCCATTTCGAAAGATAAAAATTTGAAAATTTCATGATCTTCAATTCGTTCAAGGAACCTTCAACTGAAAAAAACAAAAATTGAAAGTCACTTCCGGTTTGACCGGAAGTGACTCTGACTTTTTTATTTCAAATAGCACCCTGTATATTTTTTGCAATTTTTTATTTCTCCTCTGAATTATCTTTCCAATGATGTATCACATTTTGTCTTTTACATTTGATTTGATGGGGAAAACGTCAATTGAAATTTCAAATTGAAAGAATTGCAGTAGGCTATGATATTTTGTGTAATCTTCGTCCGTAGCATTTTTTCTTTTGAAGACAGTACGCTTTCTATGAAATGATGCACTTGTTGCCAAATTCGAAGCCAAGCGTGTGAAATACATAGCGCTTGGCATTCGTCTATCAGGGTATTTCTCTCTGTATGCACGTAGGGCAGCCCGACGATTATTTTCGCATTTTCATTAATCATATCCAATTTCTCTTGATTAGTGAAGTTATCATGATTTGCACGGTTATTCATTCTTGAATGTTGGTTTCTCTGATACGCACCCAACTATTGAGAATTATTAACTGTCAAAGTTATAAACAAATGTATTCAAATGTTTCCATGGCACACTAAGGTTTTCATTTAAGAATTATTAATTCTTCCAGTTCTACTACAATTCTAATAATTTGAAATTTGACTTCTCTTCATCATCTCGAATGCAAAATTGTTCATGAATTATCAAGTATTATTGAAGTCAAAATCAAGATTACACAAAATATCATAGCCTACTGCAATTCTTTCAATTTGAAATTTCAATTGACCTTTTCTCCATCAAATCAAATGTAAAATACAAAGTGTGATACATCGTTGAAAAGATAATTTTGAGTAGAAATAATAATTGCAAAAAATATACAGGGTGCTATTTGAAATAAAAAAGTCAGAGTCACTTCCGGTCAAACCGGAAGTGACTTTCAATTTTTGTTTTCTCAGTTGAAGGTTTCTTGAACGAATTGGAGATCATGAAATTTTCAAATTTTTATCTTTCGAAATGGCTGAGATAATCCATTGGAACAGGTATACTGGGACACCCAGTATATGCACTCTGTCTGTCTATTCTTTCGTACACGTCATAGATGCGCGGACAACAGAGTGTGTATATTATATATATATATATATATATATATATATATATATATATATACATATATATATATATATATATATATCTCTCGACTTCGTAAACTCAACAGCGTATAGGTTAGAACACGCACGGCTTGCTAAATACATACGCATTGATATTGTAATATTAAAATATAATTTGCTTTTAAATTTATTAAAGTTATGACGCGTACACTTGCTAAACACACAATAATGGTGAGATTATAACGCGTATGACTTGGGTTAGCACAATAGTAAAGAGAGGTTATAATTCGTACTTGCTAATTACATAAGCATTTATTATTGTCTGTATAAAATCTCTACTTACCTAACTCCATCAGCAATATCCGGAACTTGTGCAGAAATACTGTCAGGATTCATTATTGTTATTATTTTTTATTATTTATTATGTATAAAAAACCTGTATACACTCAACAAAAATAATCGTCGCGACACCACACTGTTCAATGTGAAATAGAAAGACGAAACGAAAATAACTGGCTTGCTTTCTATGAGAGAGAGAGAGAGAGAGAGACAGACAGACAGAGAAACACGCGCACGCCGCACGGCTTATAACCATAGCGAAAGTCTCATACACGCGCACGCCGCACGGCTTATAACCATAGCGAAAGTCTCATTACAACTTTTGGTCTTAATTTATTCCGTCTAGCCCTGTTTCGCAACGCGCGATAAGGAACTACGTTCCAATACTTGGTTTGGATGTTGATGTAGTTGGCAGTTCGAATACAAAAGCGACAAGCTTTTGAATCTATAACTCACGGAATAACCTGCGTCACACATCCACAGCAATTATTTTTTACTTTTTAGCGCATTGTATAGAAGCTTGTCTTTAAGAAAGTTTTTCATTAATTATTTTATTTTGTGCTTTTTAGTAAGTACGCCCTAATCTATGCATTTTTGTCAAAGCATCGTTATTATGAAACCTTTTTTCTGTCACTACCGAAAATTATGATTTAGGGCGAAATGGAATCTAAAAAAAATGTTTAGCTGGAAAATTGGGGCCGGCAAAAATTGCAAAAGTTATAAACAATTGAGTAAAAGACAAATATATGGTTCGGTTTTTTGAAAATATCTCAAAAACTATTTGAGATATCCGAAATTTGAAAAAAGATCCTTGAAGAACAAAGAATTTCCTAAAAGAAAGTTTCCGGGAACTGTAACGGCAATATTTATAATTTTAATTTAGCGGCGAAAAAATGCCGCGGGGCTTATCGCACCGACCGAATCTTACACCTGAACAAGAAAAATTATTTTAACCGAGTAAATATCAATATTAAGAAATGAAAAAATTCAGGTACTATCTAAACATATCAATAAACAATAATCCGCCGACAAAAAAATTCTACCTCTATTATTCAATTAATTATGCCTTTGTTAATTGAAAAAATTTACTCGTTGAAAGTTATTATAAAAACCCTGATAATTGTTGAACTAAAACCTAGATTTTTTTTTACTTTTTGGAACTGTTCCTCAAAGGCTTTGAAAAAGATCCCCGTTGGAAAAATCGAAATATTTTGATCTTTTACTTTTTTATTAACAATCAAAAGTATAAAAAAATTAAAAACGTATATAAAACAATTAAGGGAAGTTTTTTTCTATTATCTCCATTGATTTCTTTTCTTATTGCTAAAAGCAATTTGAAGAAAAATGAATTTTTTTACTTTTATTATTTAAAAAATTGTTATAAACAAATGCATTTATTATTAGATTTGAACGCATTTTTTTTGGGAATCTAGTCATTGATAAAAGTAATGATTTAAAAAAAATCATTTTTTAAATAAAAATTTTTATTGCTAAAAAACGCACTTGCTTATTAAAATTTTTTTTGTTGTTGAATATGAATATTAAGAAACCATTTTTTTGTAAACCATTATTTATCACTTTCTCTCATATTATGAAAAAAAAATACTGAAAATGACCATGTGTCGTTTTTTATGAAAAATTGTTTTTTCTATTTTTATAAAAATTCGAATGAATTTGAGCACTTTGACTTCCCTTCCGTTTTTTTTCATTACTAATGAAATAACTCATAAACTATTGAAGATACGACAAGAACACTTCAAGTCTTTTTTATTCTACATTGATCAATGAACAACTCAATTGTTTATTAACTTTTTTAATATTATTAAAATAATTCCCTTGAAATCATTTTTTTTTGACTGATCAGTTCAAATATCTTATAAACCATCAAAAATACGAAAAGAACACTTCAAGTCCTTTTTATTCTTCGATATTTAATAAACAAATTGAGCTTTTAGCGAAACTCTAACTCGATTATTTAAAACTCTTCAGCTATATTATTTATGAATATACACCCAAAACAATTTGTTTCGGCTTGATATGTATATTGTTTATAATAATATTATTCTTCTATTTCAACTTTCTTCTTATTTTTCCTGTTATAAACAATGCAATGAATTTCATGTATTTTTCAATAGCGAAACAAATAATTTTTTTGGATGTATATTCATAAATAATATAGCCGAAAAGTTTAAAATAATTGAGTGAGAGCTTCGTTTAGAAGCTCAATTCGTTTATTACCTTTCGAAGAATAAAAAAGACTAGAAGTATTATTTTCGCATTTTTAATAATTTATGAGATATTTGAACTGATAAGTCGAAATAAATATTATTTCAAGGGAATTATATAAATAATATTAAAAAAGTGAATAAACAATTGAGTTAGAGCTCTGGTAAAAAGCTCAATTTGTTCATTGATCAATGTAGAATAAAAAAGACTTGGAGTGTTCTTGTCGTATCTTCAATAGTTATTTTATTAGCAATGAAGAAAAACAGAAAGGAAGCGATAACTCAAAGTACACAAACTGTTTCGAAATTAGATAAAAAATAGAAAAAAATGTTTTATTTAAAAAACAATATTGTGCAAAGATTCATTTGTTTATAAAAAATTATTTGTTTAATAAAATATATTAAAAGAATGATTTTTTCTCAAAAATCATTATTTTTATCAATGACTAGATTCCCAAAAAAAAAATTGTTTAAATGTAATAATCAATGCATTTGTTTATAACAATTTTTAAAATAATATGAGTTGAAAATTTCAAAAATTTATTTTTATATTGCTTTTATCAATAAAAATATAAATCAATAGAGATAATAGAAAAAAAATCCTTAATTGTTTTATATACGTTTTTAATTTTTTTATACTTTTGATTTTTCCAACGGGGATCTCTTTTGAAGCCATTGAGGAACATCTCCAGGAAGATTGGGTTTTTATAATAACTTTCAACAAGTAAAATTTTTTAATTAACAAAGGCATAATTAATTGAAAAATAGAGGTAAACATATTTTGCTGACGGATTATTATTTATTGATATGTCTAGATAGTACCTGACTTTTTTCATTCCTTAATCTTAATATTTACTCGGTTGAAATATTTTTTTTTGTTCAGGCGTCAGATTCGGTCGGTGCGAACGGGAGCTAAGCCGCGCATTTTCAGCCTTTTTTTCGCCGCTAAATTAAAATTATAAATATTGCCGGCACAGTTCCGGGAGGTCAAATTTTCTGTTCTTTAAGGATATTTTTTCAAATTTTGGATATCTCAAATAGTTTTTGAGATATTTTCAAAAAACCGAACCATATATTTGTGTTTTACTTAATTGTTTATAACTTTTGCAATTTTTGCCAGCCCCAAATTCCCAGCTGAGTATTTTTTTTAGATGCCATTTCGAATCGACTGCGCCCCAAATCATAATTTTCGGTAGTGACCTCCAGGTTTGGAACAAAATGGCACTTGTGAACCAGTCTATAAGTTCTGAGCTATCTAGATCATCAATGAGGAGACCATCTAAATATTAACTCGTCCACCATCCTGGAGCTGCCATCTTCAATTCATGATTTTTGACAAAAAATCAATAATCTTCGACTAAATTCATAATCTCCGACTCCGAAAACACCGACATACCACTTATAGTCCATTTTTGGAGAGATCTCATCCAATTCGATGAGATAAACAGCAACGAAACTCACAAATCGACTCTACATAAAAAAAACTGTTTCGAATTTTTCACTTTTCGCCATTTACGTTTAATCTGGGTCTACTCTCATCCGGTGATATTTAAAAATGAATGAAAATGTCATTGTAGCATTTACCCATACGAAAATAATTTAATCCGTATTTAACTGCGATTATCATAGGCCCTCTATTTTTGAAGAAACGTTCGCATTCAAAATATTCTCGCAGCTGCATTGTTGCCATTTTTTGAGGTGACAACGCATCCGCTGATTAACGGAAGTGACAACGTCAAAAATCAAACAAATGAAAGCGACGCTAGCGCCAGTGAGAAACATTCCATAATCACAAAAGTCGTCCACCATCTTGAATTCATAATCTCCGACCCCAAAAACCTCCATCTACCAATTCTGAATAGAATCGGAACATAAACACAGAGATCGTTCGGCATTTTGATTTTATGAATTTTGACAGAAAACTCATAAGCTTTTTCCGGACCATAATTACAAAACTCGTCGGACCATATCATTGAGATCGTGGGCCGTTTCGAACCGCCATTTTGGTATTATGAATTTTGACAAAAAATTCATAATCTTCGAGCCCGAAAACCTCCACACACCAATTTTGAATGGAATCGGACCATAAATACAAATCTCGTCCTCTATTGTGGAGCCGCCATTTTGTTTTTTTCTCTAAAAAAAATTTTATAATGCATTATCACCGGAATTATGAACACCTGCCAAATTTAACGTTAATCGGACAACTAGAAGTGGGTCAAAATTCGCTTGTGTTTTGTGTGAACTAAACATAGAAATGTTAAGTCAATATAACCTTCTAATAAAAACTTTTCAACAAAAAATTAAACCGACGAAATACGGAACTGAAAAGTAAAAAATAAAATAAACCTAATTTTGAGTCGGCGCCAAACAAACAAGCAAATGAATTAGATAAGGCGTAAAATGATGGCATCGAGTTGCGAGGTGACATTCTCATAATTTTTTTGAAGTAATTAAATGATCTTCGTTGATTATTCGTTTGGCGCCGACTCAAAATTAGTTACTTACATTATTTCAGGAGCTTAGTAATTGAGACTGAGAAGGTTTATTTTATTTTTTAATTTTCAGTTCCGTATTTCGTCGGTTTAATTTTATAGTAAAAAGTTTTTATTTTTTTATTTTTTGTGGCTGAAATCTACTAATTACTACCTACTTGTTTTTTTATTACTTTCGAAATACTTACCTACCCACCTTACTTCAACTATTACCAGTTAAATAATATTTCATTTATTTCATTTATTCACATACCATAATTTACAGAATTTACATGTTATAATTTCTGAATATTATTATATTCCACTTCAAATACAGACAACCCACCATAAGCAATTTAATTGCTTGTGTTGTGGCCTTGAAATGTATTTGGAGTGGTTTAAGTGTTTCATCAAGATTAGCGGTAACAGAATTAGGTACCCTAGTATTGTGAATTTCACGGGGGAAGAGAAAGAGATGAAAACCAAAAGTAAAATAAAAAAGTAGAGAAAAGAAAATAAAAATAGAAAGAAATGCGACGGCAAGAGAAAAAGAGGTGTGTGACGAGAGTTTGTATCAGTCAAGAAAGAAGGTTTTTTTTTTGTTTTTTTTTTCTTCAGAAAATTTTTAGCAGGTTTTTATTTTCATACATAAATTTTTTCATGGTTTCTTTATACTTTGGCAAGGAGTTTATAGTTTTTATGTCATGTGGTAAAAAATTGTACAGTTTTGGGCCGTAAAAAAATATATACCGTTGTGTATGTGCTTTCCGAAAAATTGATAATATTCAAGACTTATTTTCATCGAATCTAGTTTGCTTGGTTTAAGGAGTCATGTATTTTTGTTTATTATGGAACATCCAGATAAGTGACTGATATATATATATATATATATATATATATATATATATATATATATATATATATGACCCTCTTGTATCCAGTGTTTCAACATCCTTGTAGAGCTGGTCGGTGGAATGAAGTTTTTTTTTTTATGATTATTTTTAATAAGGAATTTTGAGTTGATTGTAGTTTACTCAATGCATTATCGTACAGACCTCCCCACACTGTTATGATATCTAATAACTGATTCAACCAGGGAGTTGTATAGTACTAAAAGATTTTTTTTTTTAAGATATCTTTGATATAGAATTTATGGATCAGTTGTCTGATCCTTTTTACTACAATATGATTATCTACTTTTACTATTTGTTATAATATAAATTATTTTTGTTGTTCTGGTTAGTTTATTTCATCACTTTGTATATCATTCTATCCTCTCATAGAACATAATGATTGTGACGGATGTAGGAGAACAAAAATAATGACATTAGCGATCTGTCATTGTCTACATTGTCTACATTTGTGTGCCAATGTTCACAAGTGAAAAATCAATTTTTCCCTGTTTTTCTACCCGTAAGGGTGGATAATTACATCCAAATATGATCAACTATGAGGTGTACCCTATCTAATAAAGAAAGAATCATCCAAATCGAAGAACCCAGTACAAAGTTATGCCTGATAGAATCGGTTAACGGACCAGAATTCACAGGTTGAGTGATCAATATCCTTCATTTTGCTACCCTTAGGGGTGGATTTCATCATCTTTCGAAATCAAATGGGACCAACTTCGAAGTACATCCTATCCACTGAAAGAAGAATTATCGGAATCGGACGCCTCAGTAAAAAGTTATGCGTGATCGTACATAAAAAAAAATATATACGGGTCGTCTAGAGAACCTCCTCCTTTTTGGTTTCGTCGGTTAAAAATGGACGTGTTTCACGATTTTAGTCATAAATTGTAATCACGTAGAAAATGAATTTATGCGTTAATTATGGACCTCATTGTATAACTAACTAGCTTATGCCAGCATGGATTCCGAGAACCCCCTTTAGGGTTGAATTTTCAAAAACCCTGGTATACGTGTTTTTTTATTTATAAACAATAGCTGGTGCCCGCGATTTCGTCCACGTAGAATTCGTATTTTCCTGGTTTTCTTCATGTGATTCCATCATTAATTTGACAGTTTGTCAGATTTAATGATTCGAAAATGACGGATTTTCATACAAACTTTCATCCCCCTTTCCACCACTTTCAGAATTGAATTTCCAAAAATTTTCACGGTTCTAGCCTCAGGAGTTTGGGCTGTGCGTTGATACACGAGTCAGTGAGTTATTCTTTTATACAGTGCAGTCCATAGGTATGGGATAAATTCATTTTAAGCGTTATTATTTATTTGTTTGAAAAAACCTGAAATAGGTCGATTTTTTTGTAAGTACCCCTAACACCCACATACCAATTTTGAATCGAATCGGACCATAATTACAAAATCTGTTCGCCATCTTGGAGCCGCCGTCTTGAATTTGTGAATTTTGACAAAAAATTCATAATCTCCGACTCCGAAAATCCCCACATACCAATTTTGAATAGAATCGGACTATGATCACATAAATCGTCGGACATCTTGAAGCCGTCAGTTTGATTTTATGAATTTTGTCAGAAAATTCATAATGTTCCACCCTGGAAACCCCCACATGCCAATTTTGAATCGAATCGGACCATGAACACAAATCTCGTCCGCCATCTTGGAGCCGCCATTTTGTTTTTGTTTTTCTCTAACAAATGCCTAATGCATTGTCACGGGAACTATGAACAACTGCCAAATTTCACGTTAATCGAGCAACTAGAACTGGATCAAATTTAACTTGCAAGATTTGATGACAAACATCGGGACAGGTGAAACTAAATAAAAGCTTGTAAAAAGCTTGTAAAATGACCACCATTCACTTCTTGACAATAAGCAAGTCGATCTTGGAATTCTCGTACAACATTTTGTAGGACTTCAGGGGTTATGTTGTTAATTTCTTCGTTATCCTAATTTTTAAATCTGCAATATTGTCCGGTCGATTTAAAATAGACGTTCGATTTGCTAATTTTTAACAGTGTACCTGATTTGAACGTTTTTGCCTGGTTCGGTTTTTCTAAGGCATGCACAAAAACAATGGTAAGGAGCTGGGTTCTCGGTTCGCAGATAGCGAGAGAGAAGTGTTTGAATGCTTGCCACCGAAAGTGAAATGTGGACAGTCATAATATGATATAATCGTTCTACGGATTTTTCCGCATATTCGCTATTGAAGATAATCATTTTATGGATTATGGTTTCATGGTGATTTTGATTATCTTTTTGGGCATTTAATGGATATAATGTTGGTGATATAATTCGATTTATTGAACGTCTGTGAAAGCATCGGGATTTCTGCTTTAGAGGTGAGTTTCATAGACAAATCAAGTATCAATATATGGGTTCATTATTACGGTTGCCGTATAATATTTTCATAACCACTCTCAGAAGTTTTCTTGGGATAACGATTACTGTAAAACGGCCGCAATCGAATGCTAGAAAGTTCCAGTACTGTGGAAATTATAAGGAGGGTATCTCGTACTAAAGAGCATCCATTTGTGGGTAATATAAGTTTGAAAGAAGAATACACACAACCATACCAGAAGAAGGGTAAGTACCACATAGTGATTTTTTCATTAACGTGTTTAGTGATTACAAGATATCGGCCGTCCGTCACTGGGTGATATCAGTGATATATTCTGGTAATTTATTTTAAAGTGTAGGCCAACTATTTTCCCTATCAAGCGATTTTGATGTTGTTTTAATATTTACCAATTACCTGTAAATTTAATTAAGGTGTTCTTATTGTTAACACCGTGCTCTCGAGAGTTCCGTAGGTAAAATAATATCTCCCCTTATAACACCCATATCCATATTTGTTCACGTACATTTCTTTATGAAGAAATCTCTCACAACTATAGGTTTTGATTTTATTATCTAAGCAAAGTTACTTTGTGGTTACGAGTCATTTGGAAAAGGTAAAGAATATGAGATCACCCAGTATTTTCACGATATTTTTACAGGTGCTTCAAAACATGGTAAAAACAGTATAGCAATCGAAAATTTTGCGCGGAAAAAATAATATTAGGAGATATGGGCCCCCGAAGGTCCATGAAGAGAGGTTATAGGATATCACTTTTGGAAATTATAAATTGATATAAACAATTTCTATTTACACTAGTATAGTAACTGCACATACGTTTTACCTTTCAGTGATATTAAAATCACATAATTTTCGATAAAGACATGAAAAAACTCCGATTACTTTTCATATAATTTTACAGAAGAAATGTCAAAAATCAAATGTTATGATTATTCGAATCTTGGAGTTTATTGATATGTCTCCAAAAGGGGAAAAGAAAATTGAAATTCAATGCGTCATACATATTGAGCATATAAATGATAAGTATTACAGCATGAAATAACGATCTGATATCTGTGTTTAAAATGCAAAGTATATTTCACCACGCTTCTTGATAGTGATTATAATTTCGAAAATTAAGCATGAAGTTGATGTGCCCCATTTAGAAAGTTACCAAACATATTAAATAATGTGACTTCAGATTATTTTGTTTTAAGTAATTTTAAACTGGACCAAGAAACGCATTTGGATTGATGTTTTCTTGTATGCCTGGCCAGGCATACAAGAAAACATCCAATTAATTTCTAACGTAAAAAGAAGGAACACAACCTAACCTAACTTGGCTAACCTTGCTATCAAAGTTGAATGCAATCCAATCAACCTTATAAAGCGACGCTTCGCTCCGCTCGCGAAAATGTCGATCCAATTAATTGCGAAAATCCGGATTGGCCAAATTCACTTGAATGGTTGGCAACGTGGCATGTCCATAAAACGCCAAGATCAATGCAACCACCAATATTAGATTTTTGACAGTTCATGTGAAAAATGTAATGAAACAGAATCGGGGTTTTTTCATGTCTTTATTGATCATTTAGTGATTTTAATATTACTTAAACGTTAAATGAGTGTACAGTTAATAGTTTAGTGCAAAAAGCTATTCTTTATATCAGTTTGCAGTTTCCAAAAGTGATATTCCATAACCTCTATTTATGGACCTTCTGGGGCCCATATCTCCTAAAATTATCTTTTCCGCGCTAAATTTTCAATTGCTATACTGTTTTCATCGTCTTCTTAAGCTCCTGTCAAAATTTCGTGGAGATACTGGGTGATCTCATATTCTCAACCTTTACCGATAATTTTAACATTTTTTTCATACCCACTCCCGACTCCACTGCTGCATGTCGGCGCATCCCAATTTCTTGTGTTACCTCACAGAAAGTACGTAACAATCAGCAAACAGTCTTTTTAATATAGGCTGTAAAAAGTTCATCAAAAACTGTGCCTCCAAAAAAATAAGGGCCAATAATTTTGTTGTTAATGATACCAGCCCAAACGTTCACTTTTTTAGCGAGCCTCACACATCCAATGAGGATCTTCTCTGCTCCAATGTCTACAGTTTTTTCTATTAACCGTTCTATTTAAATGGAAAGTAGCTTCATCAGAAAAAACAATTTTGTTTATGAACTGCAAATCTGCTTCCATTCTGTCCATCATCAGTTCACAGAATTGTTGCCTTCTATCAGGATCATTCTCATTTAACTCCTGAACCAACTGAACTTCATAAGGATGGTATTTTTCTTTATGTAAAGCCCCAATATCGATGATTTACTTACATCATTGTCGGCGGCAAGTTTCTACTTGTCATATGCGGATTTTCCTCAATCGCTAACGGTACATCTAACTTTTTTCCTCATCCAATTTAACATTTCGACCTGGGTTTTGAATAGTTTTTACATGTCCAGTTTCACGAAATTTTGTGTCTGTTTTGCTAACTGTAGACTGTGAGACGTGTTGATCAGGGTATTTATTATTAAACATTTCACAAACTTCCTCTTGAGTTCTTGTTTAATTACTGCATCCAATCATAATCAAAATGAATATTCTTTGAGTTTCGGATGAATGACCAATAGTTGAATCAAATACACACACGAATATTTTTCAATACACTGACGTGTGTCAGCAACTTATAAATATCAAAATAATAGTAGTCTACTAGTAGTAGAGGAGACCGTGGGAGGTCGACCTTCACCGATCTGATAACTCGATGAGACATATTTTTTATCAAATATAATTTATAAACAAATATGCCCATGATAACTTGCCTATCGAAAAGTGTTCATAGCTATTTTTAATTGAATTCATTTTAATCAATTTTCTTTCATCACCTTCACTCTTTTGATAACCGAATGAGTTTCACCTCAACTGATAGTTTTTAACACACAGAATATGCCTAGGTAGGCTTGCCTACTTATTTCTGTGCATGGCTACCTGGCAAGCAGATGTGAACAGGTCAATATAGGTAACTACACCGATCTGTTAACCAATCGAAATTGATATCATATGTAAGAAAATTTAATTACAAAACCAATCGTATAGGCTTGCCTGCAAAAAATCGTACATGAAATATAATTGCCAAGCTATAAAGTCTTAGAATTTTACCTATTTGATAGGTGCGAGACAGAAAGTAGAGCGTCCGAGGTCCGTGTGATAGAACAGGACACAACATAGCAGCTGCACGCTACCTGACCGTTGAATGTATCCGATTGCGCATGCTCGTGTACATGAGTGACAGTGACAGCATTTATTTACACTCGACAGTAATTTTGAAACCTTTTATATGCTTTGTAATAAACGCTTTTAACAACATAAATGTATTAAATTTTATTTTTCTATATTGATGATTTTTTAAATTTATTATACTGAAATTTTAAAAGTAACACTTATTCTTTCCCGCTTTACGACATTTATTTGATTTTAAATAATAAATAAATAATTCTCTATTTAATTTTAAATAAAAAATATAGATTTTTTTTATCATTTTTAGATTTTATAATTTTGCTTTGAAATGAGAAAAAAAACTGTTGATTTTTTTTTTTATTTATTAATATATCAAATCATTTATTTTTGATTATTTCATAGCTGTAAGTATACATAGTGTGAAATAATACAAATATTGTGATCGAAATTAGAGTTATAATAAATTAGAGTTCAAAATTACTGTCGAGTGTAAATAAATGCTGTCACTGTCACTCACATGTACACGAGCATGCGCACTCGGACATTCAACGGTCAGGTAGTGTGCAGCTGCTATGTTGTGTCCTGTTCTATCACACGGACCTCGAACGCTCTACTTTCTCTCTCGCACCTATCAAATAGCTAAAATTCTAAGACTTTATAGCTTGCCAATCATATTTTATGTAAGATTTTTTGCAGGCAAGCCTATACGATTGGTTTTGTAATTAAATTATCTTACCTATGATATCAATTTCGATTGGTTAACAGATCGGTGTAGTTACCTATGTTGACTTACCTGTTCACATCTGCTTGCCAGGTAGCCATGCACAGAAATAAGTAGGCAAGCCTACCTAGGCATATTCTGTGTGTTGAAAACTATCAGTTGAGGTGAAACTCGTTCGGTTATCAAAAGAGTGAAGGTGAGGAAAGAAAATTGATTAAAATTAATTCAATTAAAAATAGCTATGAACACTTTTTGATAGGCAAGTTATCATAGGCATATTTGTATATAAATTATATTTGATAAAAAATATGTCTCATCGAGTTATCAGATCGGTGAAGGTCGATCTCCCACCGGCTCTTAGACTATAGATTGACATTATATTATATATGTGGGTTTTGTGAATAATTTTTTGGTGTCTTAAACGACTTTTTCCTGACGTTTAGATGAGAAAATACCCGAGTATTTCTTATGGGGTTATTCAAAATAAAAAGTATATTTAAATAGACCAGACCATATTGCAGATTTAAAAGTTAGGATAACGGAAGAAATTAACAACATAACCCCTGAGGTCCTACAAAATGTTGTACAAGAATTCCAAGATCCACTTGCTTATTGTCAAGAAGCGAATGGTGGTCATTTTGAACATTTAATCTAATTGTAAAATAAATTGAAAAATACTTCCTGACCATTATGTGAGATTATTTCCTTCATTCTACGTAAAGTATCAAAATTTTACATTTTCAAAATACATATTCTCAGTTATGATCGCACCAAATCCCTTTCGAACAAGGTGCCACACAACCCCCCTTCTCAATATTTTTTTTTGAGGGGGTGCTCATAATTCAGAGGGGGTGCAAGGAGGTGGTAATATTTTCATACTGTAAATTGTAAAATTGACAATAGAAATCGACCTGTTTCAGGTTTTTTTCAAACAAATACATGATAACGTCAAAAATGAATTTATTCCATACCTATGGACCGCACTGTATATTTAGATAGCCCCAATACCAATTTTCATGACTCTAACTCCAAAACTACGGATACAAACTTCCATCCCCCCTTTCACCCCTTCAAGGGCTTAATTCCCAAAAACACTGGAACACCTATTTCCTTGTTTGTGACAAAGACCTCAAATAAAATCTACCCCTATTTTAAAATAGATTATATCTCAAAGAGTATCGAAAACAACAAACAATCCAGGATCCAGGGTAGGTAAGTACTGAAGATTTTTTTCAAAATTCTAATCCTTAGGGGTTTAAACTACCCCTTAAATATTTGGATAATTTTTATCGTTGAATTCGATGATTTTCTAATAATGTTGCCTTGCAAAGTTTTAACTTGAAAACAGAAAGAGTTGTGTCAATAATTCCAACGAGCGTTATACTAGGTAAAATTTATGTTATAGTGAATTTTATGTCATATTTACTCCAGATTGGCCAAAGTATTTCTAATATTTCTAGCATCGAATTAAAAAAATGGTATATAAAAGTAGGATGGGATGAAAATTATAATGGTGGACAGAAAAAAAATGAGTCCGGGTACACCAGTCTCGAAAGAAAAAGCATAATATACAAAACAAACTTTTAGATTAAACATGAGGATTATCGGAATCGATTTCATTAGATCTTATCAGTGAAAATTATCCTTACTTCCCCAAATAGTATTTGTGGGTTACTAAATTCTCGACTGCCGAGTATATTTTTCCAATCTGATCCAGTAACCTTCGATGTTGATCAAACAACACATAAAACAATGTATTATTCCTTGACATCGGGCGGTGCGTCGCATCTTATAAATAAAAGAGTCACAGCTTCTCATACGGCTATTTTGGTCCACGAGATTCACCTTTCGGTGTTGCCAAACCGCCGGATAAGTTGCAGTAGTTCGGACTTTGCTTTGACATTGCTTGTAACCTGGAACGTGATTCATTCAGAGTGATTGGGGACGAGAGCAATCTGATTAGTGGCAATATTTCCTAGAGCAAAAACTATTGTGAAAATAGGGCTTCTTTTTGGACATTGGAAATTGTACAGTTATATGTTATTTTTTAACTCGTACTTTTCACGTGAGTTTTTTGCGAAATAACTTCAAGGGGAAGAAAGCACCCCACTATAATCATTATCACAAAATTTTCCTAGGAAAGAGCTATTAATCAGGTTTTAGAGAGGGATGAGATTTTGCGAAACATAGAGTGTGGAACATTCCTTGAAAAATACAATATTTCAAACATGGTTACTCTCTCCAAAAAATGATAAGGAATACCAATCCCATTCAACTTTAATGTTATTCATTCATTCTTGAGGGGTTCTTAGAAACTATCCCTGCGAAATAACGAAATTACAATAATCTTCCAAAGTATAACATACGTGAAAACCGCTACATGATAAAATGTTTGGAATTATCAACAGAACAGAATTTTGTATCGAATTACTATTTTACCTTTTGACAATTTGCGTAAAGGTCTCTCATATAATCAGGTGATGATGTTGGACACAGTAGAAATTCGTCTTTGGTAGGAAGCTTGTTTCTAGGGTTAGACGATACCAGTCTACTAGTACTTAACTTGCTGATGTTTTTAAGTCAAAAAGTTGTTTATAGACCAGGGTCGATAATTTTTGAAACCAAAAAAAATAATAGTAGGATGAAACCCATTGGAAAAGGAAGAGAATATAACAAAAATGAAAGGAAGAATAATTCACGGGTGATCTGAGGTCGGGAAGTGGAAGGGGGTGAGTTTTAAGGGTAAAAAACGTGTATGTCGATTTCCGGCAAAACTTCAAGTCCTATGGAAAAAAATCACACTTTTTTCACATAACCTCAAAATTTATGTAAAAAATTCAAATAACCAAGTTTTTGATTTTTTATTTTTATCTTTTACAAAAAAACTTTTTTATTCACTAAATTTGCTGAAAACTCACCTTTTCATGTCCCAAACAGACTGTAATTTTTTTGATCTGAAATATTTATTTTTTCACCTTATTTTGACTTAATATCGAAAAAGCACCCTGATTTTCAATCGAAAATCCTGCCGTCAAAATATCAGCTTTTTAAAAAAAGTAGGTGGGCTTTTTGTTTGTTGGAATCTTTACTTTCTAATGCAAAATGCAAAGAAATAATTCAATTCAATTTTTTTTTTTTTCAATTCAATTTTTTTTATTTAATCCATAGAGCTGTGAGGCTATCGGACAAGTCAGATATAAACAAGGTTTACATGAAGTGTATAAGATAAGATATAAAAATATAAAAATAAAGTGTATAAGATAAGATATAAAATATAGACAGACAAAACATTTTATCTAAAACTATCTAAAAATTCATTAATGTTATAGGGGCAGAGGGCGAGGAGAAGTCTTTTTATCTCTTTTTTGAATGTGTGCACTCTTTCTATCAATTTTAGTTCTTCAGGAAGAACGTTATATAATCTTAGTCCCAGTATATCTGCAGATTTCTGAGATACTGTTAAACGAACATTGGGTAGATGGAAATTATTTTTTGATCTTGTATGATGATCATGTAGTGAGTTATTCTTAACCAAAGTTTTGCGTTGCTTGTGTATATATGTTAAAAGTTCCAATATATGTAGGCCATAGAGAGGAAGAATTTTAAATTGTTTGAATAGATCCCTGCATGAGGTACCATTGGGAACATTAGCAAGGCATCGCATAATCCTCTTTCGCACCAGAAAAACCTCATTAACTGCAGAAGAACTACCCCAGATGGTTATTCCGTATGTTAATCTGGATTGGATTTCCCCGAAATAGAAGAGCAGGAGTCCCTGTATGTCAATTATAGATTTGAGAGATCTTAGTTGAAAACATTTAATACTCAGTGTATTGGCTAAAATTTTACAGTGAGTATTGAAGGATACATTCTGATCAAGTCTAATACCTAGAAAAGTAGAGCATTCCACCTTGTCTATAATTTGATCATCTATAGTTATTTCTACTGCTGGGTTATTTTTATTCTGTCTGGTGTGAAAATTTATATGATTTGTTTTAGTACTATTCAGAAAAGAGAATTATCGTATAACCACTTACGAAGTGACTGAAAAGTAGTGTTAATGTTGTTTTGAATTTGTACCTCAGATTTGCCTGTGAATAATAACGTGGAATCATCTGCATACAAACAGGTAAATGCATTCGGGAGGATTAGAGGTAATTCATTGATGTAAAGTGTAAACAAAATAGGGCCCAATACTGAGCCCTGAGGAACTCCTATTCCTATCGGAAGTTCACTAGAAGTAAATACCAATTTTTCATTGTTCGCCACGTGATTTATCTTGATTTTCTGAAGACGTCCCTTGAGATATGACGAAAACCATTCATGAAGTTTGCCCCGGATTCCGTATCTGAATAATTTATCCAATAAAATGTCATGTTGAACACAATCAAAGGCACGGCTGAGATCACAGAATACACCAACCGCGCCTTCGCCTTCTTCCAGGGAGAGTAAAATTTTTTCGTAAAAACTGTGAATAGCTGTAATTGTAGAATGTTCAGTACGGAAACCGTGCTGGTTTTCAGCAATTGCCTTATTTTTTCCAATGAAATTCAGTAGTTGTTCTAATATCGCATATTCGAAAATTTTCGAAATGATGGGTGTAATAGTGATTGGACGGTAATTTTCCAAATTTTGTGGATTTCCTTTTTTCAAAATGGGCGAAACAGGTAGTAAGGCCCAGACCCTCCTACCCCACTTCTCTATGAAATACCTTTTGATGGGCTAAAATTTTCCGTAGGTCACTCAGGTATATAAATTATCCTGAAATAGCAATAAATAGGCATCTACGCATATAATTTGAAGATTCTACAACTTTCTCAAAATATTGTAGATGTCTTATTAAATATAAACTTTACGTTTCTTTGCATTTTCTGAGAACATTTACCATAGTAAGGTATTTGTTTTTTCATACCATCAGAAAGTAGAGATTTCAACGAACAAAAAGCCCACCGAGCTTTTTAAAAAAGCTGATATTTTGACGGGAGAATTTTTGATTGAAAATTAGGCTGCTTTTTCGATATCGAGTCAAAATAAGGTGAAAAAATAAATATTTCAAATCAAATAAATGTGTTTGGGACTTGAAAAGGTGAGTTTTCACCAGATTTCGTGGAAAAAAAGTTTTTTTGTAAAAGATAAAAATAAAAAACAAAAAATTTGGTTATTTGAATTTTTTATATAAATTTTGAGGTTATGTGAAATATGTGTGGATACAAAAGTTGTGGATCTTTTCATAACCTACAACTTTGCCATAGGACTCGTAGTTTTTTCCATAGGATAAACCGTTTTTTACCCTTAAAAACTCACCCCCTTCCACTTCCCGACCTCAGATCGCCCGTAAATTATTTTTCCTTTCATTTTTGTTATAATCTCTTTCTTTTCCAATGGGTTTCATCCAACTATTTTTTTTTTCTTTTTACCATTTTCAAAGGCTTCAGCCCTGGTCTATTATTCCTGAAACCATTCCTGAAATATGAAGTTATTGGTGTAGACGTTTTTTTGGTCGATTGCTTTTATATTATATAGGAACTAGAAAATATAGATCATTGATGGACGTTTTTCCAATAACATGAGTTTTTTATCAGGAAGTGTAATAATCAGATTCAGATTCTGTGGTATGCACCATTTTCATTTCTGCATACTCCCGCAATTCCAAATATTGATGCAACTTTGAACAACAACTATTTATGAATTTATTTATTTTACAAATCAAAATACAATTTCCGAGTCAGAATCTGTCTCGAAGGATTTCACTCAACGATTGTTTCATATTACATTTTGATTTTATGATGACACTTCTCGGGTAAAAAACTACGAATAATAATAAACAATAATTAACATTTTGTTTTAGTGTCTGTTCAACAAGAGCTGCTCCCAAATCGCTCAAATTGATAATTTCAAATTGGTTTGACAAGTCAAAAGTTCAAATCAAGATATGTTTAAAACATATTTTCAAAAATTATCCTTTGCGAAGCTCCGCCAGAAGAGTCTATTTTGGCATTAAATTTCAGTAAGACCTTCACTGAAATGATCATTACAGTACAGCCTTCGATGTAGAAATAAAAAAGTGTATACAATCGGTCTACTTCCTTGATCGATAAGGTGCATAAAATGAGCATATTTCTATGAGGTCGTCGAAAATGGTTATTTACCTAACAAGTGCGGAAAGTGGTACTTTTTCGCACGTGGGGAGAGTTCAATTTTTCTCACGAGGGTGGAAGTTTGTGAGAAAAAGTACTTTCCCCACATGTTGCACAGTAGACTTTTCCTACAACTGCACATGTCGCTTTAAGGTTAATATGTCCCTTCCTGCAGTTACTAAAATTGATGCCGAAGAACGTCTGAAGCAGTGACCTGTATATAGATGGGGATTTTCCAATTTTAAAAAAATTGAAATTGTCTTATCCATACTACCAAATTTGTTAATGCCGACTACCTGTCTAGTACATTTTCTTTGCCGGTAATTTAAAAAGGAACGTTTTTCTGGCAAATTAATCGGTCGAAGAGCAGCATATTTCTTATATATATTATAAAATTCTCCTGTTACAGTAAACGTTCTTGGCTTTTTTGTTTTGGTGTTATCTAATTTTACCAGTAAGGCCGAATTTAAATCCTCATAATTCTCGGTTTTTAATTTCCACAACTCTTCTTTACGACATGCTCTTGCTACGCCAATAGCCACTGCGACCTACAAATAAAAATATAAGGATGTAAAATTGTATTTAAAAGAAACAGTCCAGCCCGGGTTTTGAACCCGGGTCATCTGTGTGCCAAGCTGATACACTATCCACAGTACCACTGAGCCTTATTTTAAAAGTCTTGTTCAAAAGTACATATATCTATCTAGCAGAATTTGAAACAGAAATTTAAATAATTATCTAATTCTTTTTTGTCAACTAAAAAATCCACTAATTACAAAAATCTATGTTAATTCGAGGAAAAAAGCGGAAGAAATTCGAAAAATAGTTCTTTCTAAATAAACTTACCCTTATTAGTAGATATTCCTAGTCTGGAGCTTCGTTTAAAAATCTCTGCAATTGGTCTGCTGTCAATTTTTTGGAGTTGTAATTGTCGGATTTTCTTTCAAATAAATAATAGCTTAAAAAAACTAAAAAACACGCTTTTATAGAAAACCAAACTAAAAAAAATTTAAAATAAGAAGAAAATGTATTTTATTTAAAAAAAAGCGTGGAGTGCATGGTATCAATTACCTGTAATCTGAGACATTCCTTACTTTACTGCCCTAGGTGTGTAATGCACTATATAATTATTGATACCATGCACGCCACGCTTTTTTTAAAATAAAATACATTTTCTCCTTATTTTCACTTATTTTAGTTTGGTTTTCTATAAAAGCGTATTTTTTGTTTTTTTAAGCTATTATTTATTTTTAAGCATGTTTTTTAGTTTGGTTTTCTATAAAAGTGTTTTTTAGTTTTTTCAAACTATTATTTATTTTTAACTTTTTTATTCCTTATTGCTATATAAGCGTGTTTTTTAAATTTTTTTAAACTATAATTTTATTTTTAACATTTTAGTAACGTGTAAAAATCTCCGACCCCAAAAACCCCCACTTACTAATTTTACATAGAATCGGACCATAATAACAAAACTCGTCCGCCATTTTGGAGCCGCCATTTCGAATCTTCCAATTTTGACGGAAAAATCAGAATCTCCGACCACCAAAACCCTCAGATACCAATTTTGAAGCAAATCGGACCATAATCACGAAACTCGTCCGCAATTTTGGAGCCGCCATCTGGAATTTTCCAATTTTGACAGGAGAATCATATTCTCCGACAACGAAAACCCTCAGATACCAATTTTGAAGCAAATCGAACCATAATCAGTAAACTCGTCCGCCATTTTGGAGCCGCCATCTTAAATTTTTCATTTTGACAAAAGAATCATAATCTCCGACTACTAAAACCCTCAGATACCAATTTTGAAGCAAATCGGACCATAATCACGAAACTCGTCCGCATTTTGGAGCCGCCATCTTCAATTTTTCATTTTGACAAAAGAATCATAATCTCCGACTACGAAAACCCTCAGATACCAATTTTGAAGCAAATCGGACCATAATCACGAAACTCGTCCGCAATTTTGGAGCCGCCATCTGGAATTTTCCAATTTTGACAGGAAGAATCATAATCTTCGACCACGAAAACTCTCATATACCAATTTTGAAGCAAATCGGACCATAATCACAAAACTCGTCCGCCATTTTGGAGCCGCCATTTCGAATTTTTCCATTTTGACAAGAGAATCATAATCTCCAACCACGAAAACCCTCAGATATCAATTTTGAAGCAAATCAGACCATAATCACAAAACTCGTCTGCTATTTTGGAGCCGCCATCCTGAATTTTTCAATTTTGACAAAAAGATCATAATCTCCGACAACGAAAACCCTCAGATACCAATTTTGAAGCAAATCGAACCATAATCAGTAAACTCGTCCGCCATTTTGGAGCCGCCATCTTAAATTTTTTCATTTTGACGAAAGAATCGTAATCTCCGTCCACTAAAACTCTCAGATACCAATTTTGAAGCGAATCGGACCATAATCACAAAACTCGTCCGCCATTCTGGAGCCGCCATCTGAATTTCTCCATTTTGACAGAAGAATCATAATCTCCAACCACGAAAACCCTCAGATATCAATTTTGAAGCAAATCAGACCATAATCACCATCTTGAATTTTTCAATTTTGACAAAAAGATCATAATCTCCGACAACGAAAACCCTCAGATACCAATTTTGAAGCGAATCGGATCATAATCGTAAACTCGTCCGCCATTTTGGAGCCCCATCTTGAATTTTTTCATTTTGACGAAAGAATCATAATCTCCGTCCACTAAAACTCTCAGATACCAATTTTGAAGCGAATCGGATCATAATCACAAAACTCGTATGCCATATTGGAGCCGCCATTTTGTTTTTTTTTTTCACACAAACATTTCTTAATGCCTTGTCACCAAAATTAGGTATACCTGCCAAATTTCAGATCATTCGGACGTCTGGAAGTGGGTCAAAATCGCGCCCAAAGGAGTCGGTTACAATCAAACAAACATACAAGTGAAGCTAATATAAAGCGTGTAAAAATGAACGTAATTTTTAATACGTTGATACGATCAATGTTATTTTTTACTGATAGTACTTCGCAACATTGAATATTGTGACCAAAGTGTAGCGCCTTAAAGTTTTCGACATCTCTTCGAAGTATACCAAAAAACACTTTCCGAAAAATATTTTATTTTTGTATTTCTTCTCCATTCCATAAAAAAATTTTTATTGCCAATTCATACTTTTTTCTTGAAATTTCCGGCAACAAATCTAACGTTACTTTTGCAGCTTTTTCCAATATCTACGGCGGAGTATTATCAAAATCGTCACTACTATCAGTATCCATATTATTTATTATAATGATATAAATTATTAAAATAATATTCAATAGAAATTGCGATTTTTATCAAAGCACGAATGAAAACTACCTCAAGAATTTAAAAAACTTCTGTAATCCGACAGTTGTGTTAACTATCTAAAGCTGAACAGCAGCTAACTAAGATTTTGTCGATTTTTGTTGATTCTCAATATAATGTATGTGGTGTGGGCAAAGTGCCGTGAAAAAAAATATTTCTCACAGTATGAGCAATACATGGTTTAGAAATTAAGTAAGCTATGAGAAATAAGCTACTTTTCATAGCAGTCGTAGAAAAAAGTATTTTTCCTACGACCACATAGGAAAGTAACACATATCGCACTCTCTACTCCCATGAAAAGTGACCTTTATTATCACGCGTGCGGAAAGTAACTTTCCGCACGGCTGTCAATAAGCCGTCAAACCCGTGAATCCTGTAAGATTTACAGATGTAATTATTAATTGCTCTTCCTTATTGATATTATTCACATAAAAACTGGACTAAAACCTAATTATTTGTAGAAAATAAAGAAAAGAAGAAAAAAAAATGTTAACGCCGAGAATCGAGCCCACAACCATCTACCGTATACTCTTCCATCTGAGCTAATTCAGATTTGAATTAACGTTATCAGAGATATGTATATCTCGTAAATCGATTTACATTAATAGAATTATGATTCTCTTGTATTTTCATTTTATTAAAACAAAATTTAGCTATTTTTGAACTTCATATGATTAAAGGATAGCAACGAAAGCTCAAACTGTTAATTCATAATTATTTCAGTAGTTTGTTTCAATACGAACTACCTGTATCATAAACCCTTATTACACTATGCCTTTTTCGTGCCTATTTGTCTGCCTGACTGCCCGTGGCTGAAATCGCCTGAATCGAGGGGATTTCAAGGACGTTTGTGGAAATGTCAGGTTTGCCAAAACAGGACTTGACATAACCAACAAATAGATTAAATTAATCACATAGTTTTCGTTTTGTTCAGTGTGACAGAAAAGAAGAAAAAATCGTGTGCCAGGTAAGGAAAAAGTTAAACAAATAGTCCAGGTATACTAAATTACTTAATCATTTAAGGTAAATGTCAATTTTCCTTAGGTTTGCAGCTCTGAAATTAGCGCCTGAAACAATCATCAAAAAGGCACGGTGTAATAGTGCCAGTTATTTGGGGAAATTCAGCCAACAAATAGCCATGAAAATAAGCACAAAAATAGGCACGAAAAAGGCATAGTGTAATAAGGGTTTAAGAAAGGCAACCAGAGAACCAGACGCGGGCAATTATTTGAAAATTTAAAAAAGCTAAGTAGGCTTTGATACAATTCCACGACACAATACCACAAAAAATAGACATTTGGTGATAGTAGGTACATGATCGAAAGTAAAACCTTGTTAAATCTCAGAGTTGTAATAAAATAGGTGGTCGTAGGAAAAATATCGTACATTACTCGCGCGAAAGTGATTTTTCACACTCGTGTGATTGCCGCACTTGGCTTACGCCTCGTGCCACAATATTTCCCACTCGTGTGAAAAATGTCACTTTCCGCACCAGTAATGTAATATACTATTCCGCATTAGCGAGGAAAACTGCACCGCTCTAGAGCGGAAAAGTGCTTCTTTCCACACGACAAAAAGTGCACTTTTCCACATACTCGTAGGAAAATGATTTCCGGATCGATTTCAGAAAATCTGACAACACTGCCGGCCCAAAGCTCCAGAAGCTCGCTTAGCCATTAGGTAAAGTCATCTTACCTCAGTTTCCAACTCTTCAGCGTAGCGTCTGTACCATCGGGTGTACCGAAGCTCCGACCACGTGTTTCGTTTGTTTTCCAGACAAAAATATTACGAAGCCGCCGGAAATCGATAATCGGCCAAAGAAAACAATTGACGGTGGCTATCGAGGATAGTTCGAGGAGCGAAATTTTTTTTTGGCAAGTTGTCATGTGCTATTCTAGGAGGTTTTCGAAAGTGATCTGTACGCGGTGAGGTGTTTGAAAGAGTGCAACATGTGGCTCAAACGGAACTTTTATGTGCTTCTTCTGTTTATTGCGGTTTCTTCTGTTGATTGCGGTAAAGCTGAGCGACGACGATCAAATGGCAAGCAAGGTAATTGAAACAATCATGAATGTACCGTTTTATTTGAATGTCTCTGCGCACTTCTTTTGTTGCAATCTCGTGAATTAGATCGTGAGAGGCGGATTGCCGGGGTTAGTGCCCTGAAGGGGGTGACGTTTATTTGTCGAGACGTTTCTCTTGTTGGAATTCTCAAACGCATTGTTAGTCTCTTCAAAGGCAATTTGAAAGCCTCAATATTTCGTGAAACAGTTATGAAATAATCATATAACCTGCAGTGATACTGCAAAAGATCAGGTTCAAACAGAGCGATAATATGAATCACAAGGTAGAAAATATACAAACGTATATCATATCAACTCCAAGGCTCAATCAAATGGACGCACCCCAAGGTTGTCTCCTTGGACCAGTGTATTTATGAATTATATAGGTAAATCAGTTGTATATTGTTCTGACACTTTCGTTCAGGGAAAAATGAGAATATTAAACAGAATACTTTTCACTCCATCTTCTATTTCTCCATAAAAGAATAAACGAGCGTGACATCAAAATTGACGATGAGGTATTAGAAAAACAAATTATGTCAAATGTTTAGGGATCATTTAAAACAGTACGCATTGTGTAAATCTAATGGAGAATTTGAATAGCAAATGTTAGCAGATTGGCGTCTTGAAGAATGAATAAACAGGCATTATTTTATCATGGCCAAATTAAATCCAGATTTATGTATGATTTCTGATTTAGGGTGACTCATCTTCTATGAACGATATTTTTATAATAGAGAAAAAAATGGAAGAAGCATTGCCGTAATTTCTGTCAAAGATTGTTAAGATATACAAAAGCATGATCGATTAAAAAAATCAATCGATTCAACATTACTATACCAGAACAATAAGAGATCTTCATATTTCTAGGAATCGTTTGTCATTTGAGCCTACAATAAATAAAAAATATTTAAAAAAAATTTTTAAGACAAGCTTTCATACAAATGCACCAGAAATGAAAACATAAATTCTTTAATTATTTTACCTGGGTTATTCTGTGAGTAGTAGATTAAAAATCGCGCAAAAATACTTATTTTATATTCGCGACAAGCTTTTGAATCTGCTACTCACAGAATAACCTAGGTCAAACAATTAAAGAAATTATTTCATGTCATCATCTTGAATTCATGGATTTGCGAAAACATCATGATGTCTGACCCCAAAAACCCCCACACACAATTTTGAATGGAATCGAGCTATAATCACAAAACTCGTCGCCATATTGAAGCCGCCATCTTGAATTTATGAATATCCATAAAAAAAATGTGATCGGTGACCCCGAGAACCACCACACACCAATTTTGAATAGAATCGAACCATAATCACAAAACTCTCCGCCATATTGAAGCCGCCATTTTGTTTTTTCACTAGCAAAAATTCCATAATGCATTGTCGCCAGAATTATGAACAGTTGCCAAATTTCACGTTAATCGGACAACTAGAAGTGGCTTGAAATTCACTTGAAAGATTTATACTAAACATACATACAAATACATGCATACATACAAATGTGAAGTTAAATAAAAGCATGTAAGAAACGAATACATGCAATCTACAAAAATAATAGTAATGAAGAAAAGAAAACAACAACATTCATATCTTTACCATACGTAGACAAACCATCAAATAAAATGAATAAAACAATGGAAAAACACATCACTATATCACATCGATTACAAAGTACAATAACACCATTTATTCAAAATTAAAACCAAACCCAAAAACAAACAAACCCATACAGTATATAGAAACCTTCTAAAGACTGACAGAGTACCTAAATAGGTCAAACAAAACAATATTTGCGCAAGCAAATACAAGCCCATAAATATTCAAGAAAGACATTACATACAGCTTTATCCAAACACGAAAATAAAAATCAACAGTTGGTCACTAACAACGTTAAAATTTTGACCAAAGTGAGAAATTCAAAAGTAGTTAATTCCTTAGAAAAAATAACAGTATTATTAACAGAAATGATATCAAAATACTCGAGCCAGATTTATTACAATCTTTGTTTATAATAGTAATAATGAAAACTGATCTATACATGCTGCCATAAAAATACAGTAAAGCTCATATACTGCAACTCAATCTTCTAAACAGACCACCGTATTTATGGAGAAGAAAAAACATGAAAGATAAACCATTCCCGATAACAACGAAATCACACACTTTCAGTAACATTCGTACAATGCAGAAGCAATAATATAAATACTTAGAATATTTCATACTAATACTTATAGATATTTTAAAATTGTATTAGGTAACATTTTTTTCTCAAACTCAATGTTTTTTTTGGATTGTTTTTAACCTGAAGATGACAAAAACTACATCGATACGTCCTTAAGAAGAATTATACAAATTGCCCTAATCAGACCTTTACTACTTCCACGAAAATATCAAATAAGTTAGGTACAACATAGCAAATGGACTTGTTTCTGAGCGTAATATGAAAAATCTGGAAATTTCCGCCGCTAAATGGAATTTCTAGGGACGGTCCCTGAAGGGGGGTGTTTTGACGGGTCATTGAAATGACCTCATTCCCCTCCGGGGTTGTTTTTCTCCCATTTTTCAAAATGATGGAAATACTAAGATACCAATTTTCATACGGATGAATATTGAATAACGAAATTCGTACGCCATATTGAAACAGCTATCTTGCTTCATCTTATGAAATCTTCATTTTCTATTGTCACTCAAACCATGTGCACCCCCCTAAATTTCGTATGAATAAGACATGTGGAAGGAGATAAATAACACAATGTGCCTTCTTACATTCAGCTCATATGAAGTGTAAATTATACCAAATGGAGACTCATTGAAACTGGGGAGAGTTACGAATTGAAAGTAAGAGTGAACTCAATATTTTACTGATACTATTATGCGTTGTCAAATACAGGTGTGCATGGATAATTTTTCCTATGTTCAATATATCTAATAGACTAACGAATGATTTATTTATATGTAGTACTGTTTGATTCATGATGGGAGCTTCTAACAACTGTCGTTCTTTTGAATTGATGTGTACTAATTTCCATTTATCGCTCATTTTAAATAATTTATAACCCATTATGTCTTGCTGTACAATGAATGATATAAATCTTTGAGAGTTTTTATAATTCTTTCTATTAGTATTGAGAATGTGCATTGATTTCATCATTGCTTGAAAGTATTATTCGACAACAAACATTCAAACTCTTTCTTATGAGAAACGTATATTCAGTATAGGTATAGTATTGAACCTTTAGGAAGTGGGAGAGAGAGAGAGAGAGATAGAGAGAGAGAGAGAGAGAGAGAGAAGAGAGAGATCATTTATTTAGCTAAGAGCTAGCATACAAATAAGAAATAGTACAAAAAAATATATCCTAAAGCTAATTTTAAAAGTTTGAAAAAAACAAATGTTCAACTTTCACAAAAAAAAACGATCACTACAAAACATGATAAATATTTCACATAAGAGAAGTGAAGTAGAGTAGGTTAGTTTATAGTCACAATTCGTAATGCTCTTTCAATCTATTGATAAATACTCGAGCGTTTCCTGATGCTGTAATTAATTCAGGTAAGGTATTATATTCAGGCATTCCTTCATCGTATATATTTCGTTTGGTTTTCATTAATGAGGGAGGAAATATTTGTACGTGTTTTTTTTGTCTGGTATTATAATTGTGAATATCTTTCCTGAACCGAATGTTCTCACTCAAATAAGTCAGAAGCCAATCATTCAAAATCTTATATATAAAAAATAATGTGCGAAATTGAATGTTTCCCTTGATTAGGAGCCAATTTAATGTCCTTTGCATCAATGTAATGTTAGTGTATTTAGAACTTCTCATACAGCGAATTGTAATATTTGAAGTTTTTTACGTCTGTACTATTACACATGTACAAAATTGTGGCACAATAATCGAAATGCGTTTTTATAATTGAGTTATATATAACTTGCCTGGCATCCAAGGTTGAATCCCTACTCACACGATTCGCAAAACCAATCTTTTTTGAAATATGTTTACAAACATAATCAAAATGTGGTGAAACAATTTTTGATCAAGAATGATTCCCAAGTATTTAGTATACTCCAGTTTTTTCAATATTACACCTTCAAATTTCACTGTAGAATTATGTTGCTCTACCAGATATCTGGTTTTTCCTATTATCAAATAAGTTGATTTATTTGGATTCTCAAGCAGTTTGTTTGTTTTCATCCAACGTTCAATTTTCAATAAAACTCTGTTTAATTTTTCAATGGCAAAATCCACACATGTACCAGAAACCTATAAAATTGTGTCGTCAGCAAAGAGGTACATTTTGCAGTCACCTAGCTCCATTAAAAAAATATCATTTACGAACATTATGAAGAGCGGAGGCCCCAATACACTACCTTGAGGTACTCCACTGCTCACCTCTATTTTTGTTGAATACTCTCCACCAATTTTTGTCATTTGATTATTTTTTCAAATATGATTCAGACCACGCGTGAATTGATTCGTCAAAGCCAAAATAATGTTTCAATTTCAAGAGCAAAATTTTTCTATCCACAACTCAAGTCTAGAAACAATTCACTTATAATTTTTTGAGGAACTGTTTCAGATGAGTGTCCTTCTCTGAAAGCAGACTGATTTATTGAAACAGTTCATTTTCAATATCAATGAATTGTGTTAATTGTTGATGAACCACTAACTCCAATATTTTTTCGAAACAAGGTAGTGTATTAATGGGTCTATGCTCCTCAAGTAACTTCGTCCTTCCCACTTTTGGTATAGGTACTATAAAAATGTTTTCGAAATATCTGGAAATTGAGATTTGGTCAATGATGTGTTGATAATATTTCCACTTTGAAATTGATTTCATCCTCAGAATATTTTTATGAGTAAATATTATTTCCCTCAAGGTTGTCAATTCTCTATTCCTCAACTTGAAAATTTATTTTCCATTTAGATTCAAGGAACTTAAATAAAGGACTTTTGCATCCAATATGAAGGTACTAGTATCAAACATTTTTGTGAGATCTTCAATTCGTTGAAAATGTTCGGCAAATTTTCATCAATCATAACAGCGTTTATTTTTACTGATTTAATGGTATTCTCACATTGTGGATTTCCCACTTTTTTCAACGTATTCCACATAATTCGAGAATCATGTCATTTCTTTTGGTTTTATATTTGTGCCAATCTTTATCAGACAGAGTTATTTTGACTCGATTGAAAGCAGAATTTCGCTCAAAGATGGCATTTTTAACATATGTATTGAACCATTCCTTGGGTGTATAACTTTCGATTGCAGAGGACACTCTTTATTTAATATATCAGTTAAGATGTTTATACACAACTATAAAACCACTCACAATCAATACATGCTTTTTAAAAAATTTCATAATTTAAATTGCGATAATAAATAATTTTATTTTTAACAGAGATATTACTGACATCATTGAGAACAATACCAATGGTTTCATGGTCTGGTATTTCATATGTTCCTGGTCTCACCTGTATTGCAAAGTCATCACTGACATTTTACAACCAATTTGAATTCTAGTGGGAAAATCGACGAACTGCTTGAAGCCATAAATTTTGCAAATATTTGATAGTCTTATCGTGTAGGTATCATTTGATAGATCCCAGCTTATGTTAAAATCACCTACAAATACATAACACTGAGATACATCAATATTGTCTAAGTAGTTCTCTAAAAATGAACAAAATTATGTACAGCTTGACTTACTATTTGGCGAGCAGTAGATACAACTAAAGTTCCATATTCTGACATTTATTTATGTTAATAAAAAAAGTATTTATTCTGTACAATTCCAATGCCTAATACCAAAAAGTTAATTAACAATCACTTTCAATCCTTAGCAAATCGATCTACATTAAAATAAATACTTACGTACTTTTGTAGTTATCAGAGTGGGGGAAGTCTATTGGGTTTGTAAGATGTAGGACTGGTTTGGACGATAACTGTTGTATACAGAGTGGTCCAACGAAAAGTATGCACCTAGCTTTTCTCCTTTGTTTAGAATTGAAAGCAAAAATGCTCGGACATGTGGAGTTTTCTTTTGAGGGGGACACATTTTAGACATATTTTCCAACCTGTGCCTTTAACGCCCTAGCGAGGGGGCGTCACAACCCTAAAATTTTAAATGGAAAGTGGTGTCGAGTGATATATCATTTGAACGGGCACAAAATTATCTTTCTAATGATACCCTATTTATTGAAATTTATTCGAACAGTTAATGCGAAAACGGCTTTAAGAACATTTACCCGATAATTTAGATATTAATGAAACATACAAATAAGTTTTGGTTATTAGGAATCAGAATAACTACAATCATTTCTAAATAACTTCATTTTACCGAAAGCAACATTTCAATGTAATTTTTTTTTCATCACAAAAAATCCCCATTTATCGTTTGCGTTTTTTTGTCGAAAAAAACTGCAAATAAGTGTAGGAAAAGAATTTAGGCAAACTTTTATTTTCGTCCCTTCATTGATTCAGTCTGGTCGCTTTTGAAGTTATTTTAATTTCACTGTACAAAATGGTTTATTCCATTCCAGAACGAGTTGAAATTGTTAAACTTTATTTTCAAAATAATAGTTGTGCTAGACTAACTGCTCGCTTGTTTAAGGACAGTCATCCCGATAAAAATGTTAATGATTCGTATGTTGCCAAGTTAGTTAGAAAGTTTGTCGATACCGGATCTGTTTGTAATGTGAAACACCAGCCGCAGAACCCCATCAGAAATGAAGCTGTGGAAGTCGCTGTTTTGGGGCATGTTCAATTGGATCATACTCAAAGTACCCGTCAACTAGCTGAAGCCTCAGGAGTCTCCCGTTCATCCATAATACGGATTTTAAAAGCGTACAAATTTCATCCGTACAAAATTAAATTAGTACAGGAACTAAATGAGGATGATCCTGATCGAAGGCTGCAATTTTGTGAACAAATGAGCCAGCGTTTAATTGAAGATCCGCACTTATTGTTTAACATTTGTTTTACCGATGAGTGTACATTTTATTTTAATGGAGCTGTGAATAGGCATAATTGCCGTTACTGGGATGACAGTAACCCACATTTATTCCGTGAGGTTCATACCCAATACCCTCAAAAAATAAACGTCTGGTGTGGCATATTAGGAAGTCATATCATAGGACCACTTTTCATTCCTGGAAATTTAACTGGTGAAGTCTACCTAAACATGCTTGACGATGCAATTGATCCTTTCATAACACAGATAATAGAAGACGACCAAAATCATGATGCCGATCGGCTTCATTTCCAGCGAAATGGAGCACCTCCGCACTATGCTGCTCCTGTAAGAGGATTTTTAGATAACCGGTTCCCCGGACAGTGGATTGGAAGGAGAGGCTCAATTGAATGGCCTGCCAGGTCACCTGATTTATCGCCTTTGGACTTCTTTCTATGGGGACACTTGAAAAATAAATGTTTTGCTACGAAGCCCGAGTCCATAGAAGATCTTCGCCAACGGATTACAGCACAATGCAGAAGCATAACACCTGATATGCTACAAAATGTTAGAAATAGATTTGAACAAAATCTGTATTATTGTATGGAAGCAAGTGGGTCACATGTTCAACACTTGTTGAAGTAACGTTTTAATAAATCAATTTAACAGCTTGTTTACTTTTTTTACAAAGCACTGTTACAAGTAACAAACATTGAAACGTAAGTACTACTAATTGTGAATGTTTTGATCCTTAATAACCAAAACTTATTTGTATTTTTCATTAATACCAAAATTATCGGGTAACTGTTCTTAAAGCCGTTTTCGCATTAACTGTTCGATAAATTTCAATAAATAGGGTATCATTAGAAAGATAATTTTGTGCCCGTTCAAATGATATATCACTCGACCCCACTTTCCATTTAAAATTTTAGGGTTGTGACACCCCCTCGCTAGGGCGTTAAAGGCACAGGTTGAAAAATATGTCTAAAATGTGTCCCCCTCAAAAGCAAACTCCACGTGTCCGAGCATTTTTGCTTTAAATTCTAAACAAAGGAGAAAAGCTAGGTGCATACTTTTCGTTGGACCACTCTGTATATGAGCCCTTCGTACAGAACCTCATTGGTGGCATTGTCACGGAAACTATGAACACCTGCCAAATTTCACATTAATCGGACAACAAGAAGTGGGTCAAATTTAAATGTAATTGTAAAAATCGAAATTATTAATGGCAGAGATTTTGTTCTCCGGGATATGACCTCATTTTGAGGATTCCTTCTGATATCTTTTTTAAGGAAAAATCCCTGCTTGGGAGCGTATCCGAACTGTTTTGTGTTTCAAGTTTTACAATGGAAGCTCGTCTCCAAAAAAGTCGAGATTTGCCTGAAGTGGCCTGTTTACAAAGCAGTGCAAGTTGAATATGCCCAGAATCAGAAGTCTAGACAATTCGCATTTTTCCATCAGTTTTCAAACCAAGAAATATGATTCAACAAGACCACACAACAGTTTTTTATTATATAGACCACCAAGAAGTCCAACAAATATATTTTCCGGTTGTTTCACGCTACAATAACAAGTGAGTGTTATAACGAAGATAATGTGAGATTTCCAATTTTATGGTTTTTAAACAGACAGTCATTAAATCAAGATCCATCCAGCTATTCTGCAGGAGAATAAAAAATAAATAGTGAGGCGCGAGAAGCAGACGGAGATGGCGTTGTTGAATATAAACTAAGCGATTATTCAATCTGATTGCTTTTCGACCGCGAGTGACCTTCGTGGTGGTAATTGTAACAGGGATTAGATTTGCTTCAGAGGCGCCGTGAGAGAAACGATCTGAGGATTGATACCGGAGCCCAATCCACGATATTCGTTGGCAGCTATTACCAATATTACAAAGTTTTCGTTCAACACAATTGAAAAGCATACAAAATTCGGCATGTTTTTTTTCGGGGAAAATAAATATATTCTATGAATTTAAAAGATAATAATTTGTTTTTCTTGTTCATCGATTTAAATCAACTACAGTTACTCAACTTGTTAATGATGAAATTCATAGATGCATTGAAATCATGTATTTTTTCCTCAGCTGGCACGTTATAAAGTCATCATGCTTCTGTTATATCAAACGTCTTGTGAGTTAAATAAAACACCAATGCATCTTATGAGAAATAAAACACTGTAACGCCTATTTCCCTCCTTTAGTCATTGAATTCACTGAATAGCTTCTCGTAAGCTAACTTAGACTTTGACGGCAATAAAAGCAAACTTACTTCTTGAGCAACTTTCAATATTTCTTGTGGTATACTACTTTTTATAATGCAGGTGAAAAAAATGCTCTTGGACTTACAAATGGAACTCACATAATAAACATATCATTTGTCATAGATACCATATCACAACCATCTCGAACAGCATAGTTTATACATTTTCAGCAACTGTCATCTCATCAAATGAGACCTCAATTCGTGAAAAGTCATTGTGTTTATAACATATTAGCTGTGGATGAAATGTATATATATATTTTTTCTCACAAATTTCAGGTTTTTACTCACTTTCTATGACATCTTTCCTCATTCTAAATGCTATGGATTTTATATACTATTGACATTTCTATACCTTACATAATATATACAGAGTTAAAATTCATATCTGACCATTTTCTGTACTCGAAATTTTTTATTATATCACTTTCCATCGAAATGTTTTGACATGTCGCTGTCATGTTTCCTTCTGATTTGATTTTAGTATACAGGATGTTCCAACTTGAATATTATTTCTGTCTACTTGAGATCTAAAGTTTTATTCATGAATTTTTATTTCTATATATTTTATAGGTTGTGTAAATCAAATGTATTGCTGGCAACATACTTATGACAATAGAAAAGCTCCACTGCTGAACTCTTTAGACATCTGCGTCGACTAGAAAATGGTACAAGGTATCAGAAAAGCAAAATGTACAGAAAAATTGCAAAACAAACATAGCAGGTATTTGACGTTTCATGTCACTTGAAACGTCAAAGCTATAACACCATTCCGACAAATGTTTACATATATTTTATGTTTTTTTTAAATACGTATTTTTGAATCAATCCCAAAAAATATTTTTTTTTTAGTAAGCATCGAAAACTGTATTCCGAAACAAATTTTCATAACTTCAGTTTTATTTCCAAGGCACACTATGGTTTTTTTTCTTTGTCAAAAACGGCAAAAGTTTATTAGGCAATCTTTGTTTTCAAGTTTGACTACACCACTGGATTCGAAGTCGTTATGAATATGAACCATCAAAATTTCATGAAAAAATATTAGTTAACAACGAAGTTACAACAACTTCAATTTTGGAAACAAAGTATTTGGTTATAATTTTTATTTAGATTATAGACATATTTAAAATCTGGCAACACCGTCGATACAAAGTAGTGAACTTGTACAGTGGAAATTTGAAGTCAATAGCTCATTCCGTTCTACAGTTATGAGTATGGTAATGTGAGCGATTTGTGGTGGAAGCGATTTTGTAATAAAAATCTGACTAGGCCACTGGATTTGTAAATTATATTCCCTTAAAATCATTTATTTAAGTGTAGGTTATAAGTGTATTCGAAAAGAACAGGTAAAAGTTTGAATTCATTTTCAATTTATACAGTAGTACATTCTTCCATAGCCGATAAAAACGAAATGAACAGAAACAAGTTTTAAAGTATTTATTCAACAATAAAACGTCATTGAGCAAAAACTTGAACTAAAATAAACATTACTGTAAAATTAAATATTTTAATTTTTGTGGCTTCTACCAAACCTCCGTTTACTTCGACACATTTACCGTATCTCTTCCAAATATTTTTTACACTATTTCGTATTTGTTGAGGTGTAATTTCGGCACAAATCCAGTGGCGTAGTCAGATTTTTATCACAATATCGCTTCAACCTCAAATCGCTCACATTACCATACTTTCAGGAGTTATAATTGTAGAACGGAATGAGCTATTGACTTCGAATTTTAACTGTACATGTTCACTGGTGATCTACTTTGTATCGGCAGTGTTGCCAGATTTTTAATATGTCTATTATCTAAATAAAAATTATAATCAAATACTTTGTTTCCAAAATTGAAGTTGTTGTAACTTCGTTGTTAACCAATATTTTTCCATGAAATTTTGATGGTTCTTATTTATAGCGACTACAAATCCAGTGGTGTAGTCAAATTTGAAAACAAAAATTGTCTAATAAACTTTTGCCGTTTTTGACAAAGAAAAAAAACCATAGAGTGCCTTGGAAATGGAAAGTTATACAAATTTGTGTAAAAAATTTTGTTTTCAATTTAATTGAAAAATGCGTATCCTACAGGGGTGGTTCCATTTTAATTAGGTCACACTGTATCTACGTCAGCATTATTTTCGAGGTGGAACTTTACACTAACCAGGGTTCGAGATTTCAATCCCAGGTTCGCGATTGGTGGAATTTGACAGATGTCACTTCTGAATCAATAGCTGTGCTCGAATTAAGACCTTCGGTACAGTTCGCTCTCCAAACAAAAGGAATCACCAAGTCCAATTGGTCAGGTACTTCGTATTTTTTATTGTTTTTTCTCCGCTCCTTTTTAATTTTTCGTGTCTACTATCTGTTTTCTACCTCAGAAAGACCTAAGACACAAAGCAAAAATCGAATACTCGACTGATGAGAATTGCGTCTATGAAAATATGAATTGAAGAAGATTGTGGCATCTCTTACAAATTTTCAAGTTATAGATAAAACCTTTTTCGAGCAGAAATCGAACCTGCGTCCTCTAGATTTCTAGTCCTACGCTCTACCAATTGAGCTAACGAAGACACAAGGTTCCATCTGCGTTTCGAGATACCGCTTTTTCCTATTATTCAATGTTATATGTTAGGATGGGTTAAGAATGCAGAAGGGATCTCGAGCACTTATCAGTGGCCATCAAGATCAGCTAGCCTTTCACCTAAACGTCACCATCGACGGTAAGCTGATCTTGATGGCTACTGATAAATGCACGAGATCCCTTCTATGTTTCTAACCCATCATTAAATTATAGGAAAAAGCGGTATCCCGAAACGCAGGTTCAATTCCTGCTCGTAGATGGTCATTTTCTATAAGTTATCTAAAAATTTCGAAGAAATAAATTTGTATTTCGCGCAGAATAATTTATTTAAGAATTCATAGTACAGCGCTTTCGACTGTTAAGTCATCATCAGTACTACCTGAAAGTAGGTAACCATTGAAAATGTAAAATAGAAAATTATTTGATTTAAATTGAAATTATTAGTCAAGTTTACAGGAAAACCATAGAAAGTATCTCTGCTGCATAAAACATCAATAAGTTCAGAGCGAAAACATATTAAAATTCATCCTGGTCCAGGATATATCAATTATTCTTTACGAAAATACAAATTTATTTCTTCGAATATATCGACCTTTTATTTCTTCGAATATAACGACCAGTTTACTTCAATTTGAAAATTTGTCTGCAATGCCACAATCTTCCTACATTGATAAAAATGAATTATTTGACAAATAATTCTATTTTATTTCATGTGAGGTATTTCGTTTTTATACAAATGTAATTGTACCTAAAATTTTAATTTTTACATTTTAAAATAATTTTATTTATTGTATATTAAGAAGATTTTTTTTACAAATGTAGTGTACCTGAGAAATTTTTAATTTTTCATGTATTTTTTTTGGTTTGCTTTTATCAACAATTATGTTACTTCAGTAACTGTTTTTTATTTATTCATATTCCAGGACTTTTTGTTTAACTGATGACATAATATCAAAACAGCCGTTATTCAAAAACTATCGATAATTTTTTACAAACTATCGATTACTATCGATAGTTGAAAGTATCGATGTCTAGCCAACACAAAATTGTCGCGTAGTATGTGTTTTGCCCGTAACGTCATTGTACCAGTGTAGGCGCATGCGCGTGATTGTAACGAGTTAGTTTTGTGTGAAGTTATAAATTATAAATTTGTGCAGCGTGGAAACGCGTTTAGCTAGGACATTGATTTGGGTGTCATTGTGAAGAGCTCGCGGAGCACTACTAGGACCAGAAGTGAGACATTGAAGATATTCGCTGGAATAAAAGTGAAAATCGTTAAGTCGAATTTTTTTAACTCTCTAACAAAAAATGTATCCTATATCTGTGGAGGGAAACGAATATCCCAGGAAAAGTGAATAATCTGCCAATTTGCAATAAAGCTAAATAAAGCAACTGGTTCACTTCCTTTTACAATAAAATATTTCTCATTCTCTTAACTTGAAAGCTCAAGAAAAAAAAATCAGTTGCTAAAAACAACTTCCTTTCAACCATGATCTCCAGAAAACCAACTCCCTAAGATCATCCTTTATTCTTTATTCATTATTTTCCAACTTGTCAACTTTCAAAATCTATCCCTCTCTACAGTACTTCTCCATTCTCTTACTCAACAGATTTTCTCATTCTCAGGCCTCATTTCAAACAAACGAATACTATGTATGAACAACGGCACGCTCGACTTTTGCTGAATCATTGACTGTCATATTTTTTTCGATACACTCGCATTCCACTTCATGTTTCAGACTCAACGAGAATAAAATAATTATTTGGTTTCTCACAACTATTCACAGAGTAGACCGAAATTACTATCTACATGACTACTGTTACACCAGCGTCGAAAAGGAAAAATCGGCGGAAAGCGATTACGTAGCTGGCCCATCGGCATACAGCGGCCACCGACAGTCCAAACGTCACGGATCATGTGCAGGCATCGTTCGAAGGCAGTACCGAAAAGAGTGATAATATAAAGTACTATGGCAACGCCAGACGAGTATATGGTTCACGACCATCAAATATCGTCGTGTTTTCAACCGACGCCAACATGTAGGCAACAATGCGCATACATCGCAGGGGGGTAGACTATGATGTTACAACACTTCGCAACACCAACATCGATATGACTCACTAGACACTTGAATTCGTGTGAGGTATACGTCTGTTACTCCAGCTACCACAGAGCCTTGCTACATACGATAAATTTCTGATTTATCTATCCTGTAACCATTATACTACTCTGGGTAAACATTGTACTGAAGATATTGTTAATTTAATTACATATTAATTCGAAACTCTTGTTTTGATTTGATCGTAGTCGACTTAAGAAAACCGATTTCTGATATCATAGATGGGTACGTGGCCTACTTGATGCTGAAAATTGTTCACCTATATGAAGTTAGCGAGACAACTCCGAAAAAGTTGATAACATATTATTCCATAATTTGCCGCCATTTTATCGCTAATTAGTTGCGAAAAAAAAAATTTGTTGCTCTGTTTTTTTAAAAAATATGTGATGTTTCGCTAACTTCATATGAAGTTAGCGAAACAACTTCCGTAATTTCAATGTTTTCACAGTTCGGAAGTATCCATAACTTGCCGCCTTTCTGTCGCTAATTAGTTGCGGAGAAAAAAAACTGTCGCTCTATTTATATAAAAAATATGCGATGTTTCGCTAACTTCATATGAAGTAAGCGAAACAACTTCCGTAATTTCTGTTTTTTCATAGTTCCGAAGTATTGATGAATTCTGCCGGTTTTTTGTCGCTATTTAGTTGCGGAGAAAAAAAAATTGTCGCTCTTTTTTTAAATAAAAATATGCGATGTTCGGCTAACTTCATATGAGGTTGGCAAAACAACTTCCGTAATTTCTATCTGTTCTCAGTTCTGGAGTATCCATAATTTGCCCCCTTTGTGATTTTTTTTACTTTTCTTCCTTCCAACCAAAAGTGTTTCAATCACTTATTTTTTCTGTTTGTTACCATATTTCCAATCGTTAAAGCTCATAAATGTCTTGAAAAATGAGAATATCAAAATTGCCCAACGCATCGTCACTACTACTAATAGTCTCTCCCTCTGAAACTTACCAATCGAAACCTTGGAAAAGGATGGAAAAATCAAATGTCGTTTACAAAATTCCCTGTCAGACTTGTGACAAAGCATATATTGGACAAACATCAAGAACTTTGTCTGGACGCCTAACGTCCCATAAGAGGGATTGCAATACAAAGAAATTAACTTGGGCACTGGCTGAGAATCTCCAGTGAGCACATTTTGGATTACAACCATTTTGAAGTACTTTGCACAGAGAATTACTTACATGAAAGGTTATTTAAAGAAATGTTTTCCATCAAGAATGACCCTTGACTTGCTATAAATATGCATCTGTATATAACATAGTTGAATAAAGTATTCTATTCTACCAACAGTATACAAAAATACAGACCTGGATAATTTGAGCAATATTTACAATAACATTTTGAAACTGAATTTTTTTCCCCAAAATTCCCACAATATGAACAAAACTCAACGTAATCAAAGTTTCAAATTTCCCACTAATTATCAGGTTGGTCATAAATATCCATACAATAGGGTATTCGTGAAAATGACGAATACTTTTCGAACTCAAGGGGAATTTTTACGTGGTTGCGATATTCAGTTTCTGAATCTTTGTAACTTCCATTTCAATAAACAGATAAGAAAAACTCATCATAACATGGTGAAATAATTCAAATGAAATAAATGAAAACGCATATCAGATGCCCCAATTTTCGACACCGGAAAAATATGAATAACCAATCGCCGACATATATGAGGACCAATTGTCGACACTGTGAGAAATCAAAAACGGGCATCAATGCTATGTTTATATCTATCGTGACTGAAAAGTATGAAAAAGTTATGCTCATATCTATAATGGGTAAAACTCGACAAATCATAAATTATTGAATAAATAAAAAAAAATTGTTACATAATCAATTTCCAGGAACCACTTTTCCCTTCTCGAATACTTCATATACCCCACACAATCATTCTTATCCCTGTTTCAGTATTGTTTCGAGACATTTTTTTTTTCATTTGATACCCATATTGAGGGGATGGAAAAACAAATAAATCAAAATAACGGGACTTGTTGAAACATCGTATAATTTTTGAGAAAATAGTTTTTTCTCTCCGCAACTAATTAGCGACGAAAAACCGGCAGATTCTGGATACTTCAGAACTGAGAAAAGATAGATATTACAGAAGTTGTTTTGCTAACTTCATAATTAAAAAAAAAAAGAGCGACAAATTTTTTTTCTTTCAACTAATTAGCGACAAAAAGGCGGCAAATCGTGGAATAATCTGTTATCAACTTTTTCGGAGTTGTCTCGCTAACTTCATATGGGTAAATTGTTCCGCCTACCCATGGAAAATTATATTAATCAAATTCGTTAGTTCGTTTGTCGGATTTCCGAAGAGCACTCACTTATCGACGTTCGAAAAAAAAAAATTAACCCGCCGCCGTCTCTGCTTTCCTTTTGTGATACCGTGATTGAGCAGTTTGTGCAACAAATTGCGTTATAATGCATCAATTACCATTCGCTTCTCGATAAATTATACTCTTTAATAATTTTTTCGGAGCGCTCTTAGCCCATCTCAAGACGAGATGTATTCCCATGTCCAAATTAAACATACTGGGTGGTCATAGTGAACGGTTCTTGGAGCTCGTTCTGGAGGAACTGTTTTTAATGAGCCTTGTCGAGTGCGGTCCCGAAATGCACCCAATTGATACCCTGAATTGACGTTATATATTTTATAAAAAAATTGCGAGAAAAGGTCAAGTATATGGGGCCAGTCCGAATTCTCATGAAATTTCAACAGGTGCTTTAAATCACAAAGGGTGGTTTTGGAACGTCACTTTGGGAAACTGTGAATTTTGTAATGACATTTCTTATGATAAATTAAATGAAAAGTAATTGGTGTCACAATGTAGAATAAACAAGGTCAGTAAATTTCTAACTCAGTTGCTCCAGTAGTGTAAGCAATGATCTGGGTATCAGCTTCTAACATATACAGGGTGTAACTGAATAAGTGTGAAACATTTAAGGAGGTGATTCCTCATCGAAAAAAAGATAGGATCTTTCATATAAAGAAACTTCATTGGAGCATCCCTTGTTAAGATACAGCCCCTTAAAGGGGGTACATAAAATTTGTATAACAATTTTTTTCACAAGCACTGAAAAAGTTACAATATTGAAATTAACCTGACGTTTTGTACTACCAAAAGACACTTAGCCAGTAATTTATTTGGTTTACCCCATGGTTGTAAGGGTGAAAACGCAACCCCTAAAATTTATTTCCAATGTAACTTTTGTCTTATTATTTGTTTACCATTTAAAATTTATTTCCGATAGCCTGTTTCATTCTAAACAAAAAATGTCTCTTGGGTTTTTTGCCACAAATAAACCAGTAAGCAGCAAAACATTATTTTACGAACAACTACAGAGATACATCGTCATAAATGCGAACTGGATTTATTGTTATTTTGTAGTTAGTACCTGCATTAAACGATTAAAGGGTAATAAACAAAACTAAGTTATTAATAACAAAACACACAACATGTAGAAATCATAGTGAATGTTCAATATGTCTACCTTCAAACATTACGCATGCGTCTAGACGTCGGCGCATTGAGCCACGTATTCGCTCAAATATTCCTGGAGTCTCTCTGATTACCTGCACGCATCGATGATGCGGTTTCTTAAGTCCTCTACATCGCGAACAGGAGTACGATATACCAAATGCTGTGAATGGCCCCAAATAGAGAAATCGAGAGGATTGAGATCCGGGGATCGAGCGGGCCATTTATGTGGTCCTCCCTCGACCTATCCACTGATTTGCATATGTTTCAGTTAAATGCTGACGTGCTACTTGACTAAAATGGGCGGAGCCCCATCATGCATAAAAACATATCCCTTCTGACGCCCAAAGGAACTTCCTCCAGCAGTACTGGATGCACTTCTCTTAAAATTGAACGTATGCCTCACCATTTAATCGAGGAGGTAGAAAATGAGGCCCAATTAAATCATCCCCAATAACCTGAGCCACACTTTAAAGAGAAAACTGTTCTTGATGGCTAGTTTCGACAATAGCGTGAGGGTTTTCATCAGCCCATATGTGGTAATTATGAAAATTAATAATCTTGTCCCGAGAAAACTACATTCGTCTGTGAATTCTATCGTCTTCAGAAAGTCACAATTTCTTCTAATCATTTCCAGCATCCAATTGCAAAATTCAAGACGGTTCGGAAAGTCTCGCGGTAACAGTGCCTGTACTCGTTGCAGATGGTAAGGGTATAAGAGTTGTTCCTTTAAAATTCGAAATACCGTCATATGATCAACATTTAGCTGGAAAGCAATCTTTCTAGTACTGGTAGTAGGTTGTTCTTCAATCAAATTAAGTACTGCTTCCTCAAGCTGTGGTGTTCGTATTTCTCGATGGCGACCACAATCCTGCGTTCTTTTGTCGAATGAACCATATTCTCGTAATCGTTGATGAAGTCGAGCAAATATTCTATGTGAAGGATGCTGCCGTTGAGGATACATTTCAGCATATCTTCTAGAAGCTTCTAACCCATTCCCCTGCGACAGACCGTAAACGTAATGCATATCAGCCATTTCCTCATTTGTGTATGCCATTTTATTAACAAGTGAATTAGTAAAGTAACAAATTAAGAACAGAACAACAACACACAATTAGTATTAATTCAATTTCGAAAATTCCCAAACTGACAGCGTCATACCAATTTAATTGTCACTATCGCTAATAGCGACCTACTAGATAGATTAGTTTCGTATTTTCGCATTTATGACGATGTATCTCTGTAGTTGTTCGTAAAATAATGTTTTGCTGCTTACTGGTTTATTTTGGGCAAAAAACCCAAGAGACATTTTTTGTTTAGAATGAAACAGGCTATCGGATATAAATTTTAAATGGTAAACAAATAATAAGACAAAAGTTACATTGGAAATAAATTTTAGGGGTTGCGTTTTTCACCCTTACAACCATGGGGTAAACCAAATAAATTACTGGCTAAGTGTCTTTTGGTAGTACAAAACGTCAGGTTAATTTCAATATTGTAACTTTTCAGTGCTTGTGAAAAAAATTGTTATACAAATTTTATGTACCCCCTTTAAGGGGCTGTATCTTAACAAGGGATGCTCCAATGAAGTTTCTTTATATGAAAGATCCTATCTTTTTTTCGATGAGGAATCACCTCCTTAAATGTTTTACACTTATTCAGTTACACCCTGTATAGATATATATATATATATATATATATATATATATAAATATATATATATATATATATATATATATATATATATATATATATATATATATATATATATATGTATATATATATGGAAAGCATCAGATTATAGATAGTGACACCTATAATCTGTGCGGCGAAGCTTAAACCTAATATCGTGGAATTTTAATGGCACGAAATTTCGTGCACATTAACAGGTCGCCAACAAATGTGTCAGCTAGGCCAACAAATGTGTCAGCTAGGCCAACCCACGAACCAATGTCGTACAAATCAAATGTCGAGAATAAGAGAAATCTGTTTCGAATCCAAAAGAGCCCACCATCCGTCTACAGCCTGTTTCATGGTTTCCCAATCATCAGGACGGCCTGTGGTCTCTTTCAAATTCGTATCAGATATCTCGAAGGTTAGTAGCCATCGGCAAGTACAAAAATGTGGAAAGCATCAGATTATAGATAGTGACACCTATAATCTGTTCGGCGAAGCTTAAACCTACTATCGTGGAATTTTAATGGCACGAAATTTCCTGCACATTAACAGGTCGCCAACAAATGTGTCAGTATATATATATATATATATATATATATATATATATATATATATATATATATATATATATATATATACATTATACAATTTTTCTGGGTGCTTTGCATCTCTGAAACCTTTGGCCATCTTATAGTCAACGCAGATGATCCAAGAGTTTAGCAGTGGAGCTTTTATATTACCATCATTATGTTTCCAACAATCTATTTGATTTGCACAACCTATAAAAGTACAGAAATCAAAATCCACAAATAAAATTTCAGAATTCAAATTGACAAAAATAATCTACAAGCAAAAACATCCTGTATGCTAATTTTGAATCACAAGGAAACATGACAAGAAAATGTCAAACTATTTTCATTGGAAATCATAAAAATATCAAATTTGAGAACAGAAAATTGATAGAAGTGAATTTTCAACAATAAATAATATCATGTGTGCCTAACAAATCGTAAGCAAGCAGTGCAAATCAACAACAGTTTCAGTCAAACCGTTAGTGTCAGTCAAGGGGTGCCTCAGGGGTCTATTTTAGGACCTCTTTTATATATAATTTTTGTCAACGACCTCATAACTTTTCTCGAATGTATTTCAAATGTAAATATGGTTTGTTATGCCGATGACACTAATTTCTTAATTATGGAAACTTGCATCGATCGGACAATGGCTACTGCTGAAGAGGTATACACTCGGTGTTTATTATGGTCAGAAAAAAAATTCATCAAAATTGAATGAGGAAAAAACGGTTTCTATTATTTTCTATCGAGGGCACAATCAAATGCTATATAACAATAACGCATATAATTTCAGTTTTCAAAACGATGTCAAGATCTTGGGAGTTATCTTTGATCAAAAGTTAAACTGGGAATCTCACATACATACTCTCTGTGGTAAATTGAGATCTGCTTGCTATGCCTCGAGGTCATTAAGGGAGCACTGCAGTCAAAAAATACTCCTCACTGTGTATTATGCCAAATTTCACTCTCAAATCCGATATGGCATAATTGATATAGTTCAAGAATATTAATTTTACAAAAATCCGCATTGAGAATCCTCTGTAATCTTCCCTGGGGACACTCATGCAGGGAGTCTTATGAAAATAATAAAATTTTAACCGTAGTTGATACTTACATAAACGAAATATCGTGCTGTTCATAAGAATCTTTCATTGTTTAGCTGCAATAGATCGAAGCATAATTACTCTACCAGATTTAAGAACAATTTACTTTCGGCAAACACTCAACCAAGTTTTACCAAAAAAACTTGTACTACAATGGCTGCAGAATCTATAATAATTTACCTGAAGAAGTGCAAAGTGCGCCAAATATTCTCATTTTCAAAAATAGGCTCGAAGACTTCTTGACCCAAAAGAACTTCTACACACTTGACGAATTCTTCTCTTAAGAGGTTGTTGTATGTCTAGTTGTATACATTTATATATCTGTGGTTCGTCGATATTCGTGTTTTATTCATAATTTATGTTATATTTCTTGTCTTGTATGTTTACTGTGTATACTTTCATTTACTGACGCTCTCGGCAATTTGTTATGGATATCATTGTAATAATTTCGATAACTTATTGTTGATTAAAGTATATTATTATTATTATAAATTGTAAATAAAATATGTATCATAGGTTAGAATTAGGAAATGTGTTTTTAAAAAGAGTGTAAAGAGTGATAATTTGTACTGGAGAACAAAAAGTGATGGTGGCCAGGGAAAGAGGAAAATGAGAGTCGAAAAAGAAATTTTGGAGAGAAACCGTGATGAAAAATTTATGAAAAAAATCAACGCAAATAAGCTTAAGCTGACAACAGAAGTACAACAGCGGCAACACTTAAAGGACCAAATCAAGAAACAACCAGGCACATATTCGACCAAGCAACCACTTACCTCCTATTCAGATTAGATTTCCTGTACATGACGTAACCAGCAGCAAGGGGGCTCAACGTTACCAAACTTCACTTCCAATAGCCACAGAATAATCCAGGACTCGCGTGAGTGCACAAGAAGAACTCACAATAGGTACTTCATCAACAAAAACTAAATGAAGTAATAATATTCGGGTCAGACACTTCTTGGTTTATTTTTAATAAAACCTATTCACAGTGGTGAACTTCCTTCCTTATTCATTATTATGATATCAATACAACCTTTAAATATTTATTTCACATTGTTCCTTGATTGCGCATGAGCAAGTTAATTTGATGTTGTTCAATTCGATTGGTTGAATAATATTTACTAATAAGGTAGATATCACAGGGATAGGTATTTTGAGAATTGATTTGAATGAAAGAACAATCATTCAACGATATTCTGGACTCATTATTTATCATTTGACCATATTACAAGCTATATTTTCATAAGAACAGTACATTGACTTCAAGCAAAACAACTAGATAGCGCAACTGGCGATATCAGTACAACCTTTGAATATTAATTTTACATTGTTGCTTGATTGCGCATGAACAAGTTTATTTGATGTTGATCAATTTTATTGGTTGAAAAATATCTACTAATAAGATAGATATCGCAGGGATAGGTATTTTAAGAATCGATTTGAATAAAAAAACAATCATTTAACTATATTCTAGACTTATTATTTATTTATTTATCATTTGACCATATTACAAGCTATATTTCCATAAAAATAGTACATTGACTTCAAGCAAAACAACTAGATGGCGCAACTGCAATCCTCCTGAGATAGAGACGATCATCTCTACATAGGCGTACCGACTGAGATGGAGAAAGGTAACAAAAGAGAGGTAGATCGTGTATTGAAAAAGGTTAAGTGCATCATAGCCGGAGTTTATTGTTGTGATGGGTATTTGTTAAGCAAATAAAAATAATGATATTAATAATTATATGAACAAATACAACACATCATAACAATATATATATATATATATATATATATATATATATATATATATATATATTGTTATGTTGGGAAATGTTGTAAAATAATTAAACTAATAATTATCATTATTATTATTAGGTATTTTAGTTAGTCGATAATGCTATGTTGTTTTGCAATTTTCTTTACCTCTTTTTACTATTATAGAATCTTATACTATGCTCCAGTCGATGCATATGTATCGAGAGGGCAGTCCTGAAGTAGTCCTATCATCAAGAGTATGTGACCAACGAAATATCTAATGAAAATCCACAATTGAATCATATCAAATTGAAATTTATAGAAGACATTGAATTTAAAGTAAGATCAACTGATATATAAGTTTTGAACATCCTGTATGACAATTCACATCAACAGGAAACCCACCAATGGGAATCGAGAGAGTTTGTGTGGGAAAAGTGATGATATATAAAAGATGTGATGGCAGAAATTGTAAAAATATGATTTCATACGAATTTGTAAATAGTATGTAAGATTTAGAATTAGATTTCATTCATAAAATCATTAGTAGTAATTGAAATAACAAATAATTTGGTAGGAAGTGACACTAAATTCAAAAATCCGTGAGAAAATAAAAAATGTGTTCGGTACCATGGGAGGAGATAACAAGTTGAGAAGAGATTGAAAAAAGTTACAAAAAAGAAGCCACGTACAAAAATTTTGAAAGAGATATCAATAGACAATCCAAGAAAAAAAACGGTTAAACAATTCCGAACGAGAGATATTCCTGAAAGGCACAACTGGAAGAAATAAGTTATCAAAAATTTCCACTTATCTGGTATAGAAGAGAAATCCATGAAAGAACGCACGTAAGCTGTCATTGCAAATCTCAAAAGTACGTCCACGGGCTGGAAACATAACAGGAAAAGGAGCAACAAGGTATTCTAATCACCAAAGTGCAACTTTTCGTATATTCATCCAATAACTTTGAGTGTCCGATCCACTGTTTACTTTGTTTTGGCTGAACATTCATCAAAATTCCATGCTAAAGGACTGACCATAATTTCAAATATTCGTCCTATTAAGAATCATCACTTATATTCGAATTGCATTATTTCATATTATTGTTTCTTTTTAGTATAAGGTATTCATCGCAGAGTAGGGCAGTTTTAAGGGTTTTATCTGAATGAAAACAACCAGTTGTTTATTGTCTGCAATCTGTGTTTTATCTAACCACACTTTTTCCCCACTGAACAGCATTTCATATCGAATCGTTAGTGCCAAGTCAGCAATACAGATCACAGAACCGACTGCTAAGAAGGAACTGACTCATGTTCATAGGCGTACCTGACTGAGCTGGGATAAGGTGAAAGAAAGAGGTTTAAAAAGAGAAGGGTAAGATAACATAGCAGGAGTTTTAATTTGTTATGATAGGGATTCAGAAATTAAAATCTGTGAAATGAATTCACAAAAATGTATATAAATATAAATTCAAAAAACAATCCCATCGTAACAATATATACAGTGTGACACATTTAAAATGGAACCACCCCTTTAGAATACGCATTTTTCAGTCAATCTCAATTTTTTTTTAATATTAAGCATCAAAAACTGTATCTTGTCACAAATTTTCATAACTTTAGTTTCATTTCCAAGACACTTTATGGTTTTTTTTCTTTGTCAAAAACGGCAAAAGTTTATTGGGCAAATTTTGTTTTCAAATTTGACTATACCACTGGATTTGTAGTCGTTATAAATGAAAACCATCAGAATTTCATAAAAAAATATTGGTTAACAACGAAGTTACAGCATCTTTAATTTTGGAAACAAAGTATTTTATTATAATTTTTATTTAGATTATAGACATATATATAAATCTGGCAACACTGCCGATACAAAGTAGAACACTAGTGAATTTGTACAGCGAAAATCCGAAGTCAATAGCTCATTCCGTTCTACAGTTATAACTCCTGAAAGTATGGTAATGTGAGCGATTTGTGGTGTACTAAATCACAGCCTACTATTGATTTAGTACAATACCTATGCCTAATGTATTAGTTCGGCTCTCCTCAAATTATTGATACATTCTCTGAAAGCTTGTTTTATTTGAGTTTTGCAGAATTCAAAAGGAACATTTTTTGTCCTGCTTTCTGTTTTATTATTGAATAAATAATTTTGATACTTTAAAACTTGATTCGGTTCAGTTCGTTTTTATCGGCTGTGGAAGACTGCATAACTTTCTGTTATTTTCGAATACCCTTATAACCTAAACTTGAATTAATGAGTTTAATGGAATATAATTCACAAATCCAGTGGCGTAGTCAGATTTTTATTACAAAATCGCTTCCACCACAAATCGCTCACATTACCATACTTTCAGGAGTTATAACTGTAGAACGGAATGAGCTATTGACTTCGGATTTTCGCTGTACAAATTCACTGGTGTCCTACTTTGTATCAGCAGTGTTGCCAGATTTTAAATATGTCTATAATCTAAATAAAAATTATAATCAAATACTTTGTTTCCAAAATTAAAGTTGTTGTAACTTCGTTGTTAACCAATATTTTTTCATGAAATTTTGATGGTTTTCATTTATAACGACTACAAATCCAGTGTTGTAGTCAAATTTGGAAACAAAAATTGCCTAATGAACTTTTGCCGTTTTTGACAAAGAAAAAACCAAAGAGTGCTTTGGAAATGAAACTAAAATTATGAAAAATGCGTATTCTATAGGGGTGGTTCCATTTTAAATGGGTCACACTGTATATATATATATACATAAATATATATATAAATATATATATATATATATATATATATATATATATATATATAATGAATATATATATATATATCTTTCAGATTTGCCATTGCTTATTTTTACATTATGTTTAATATGATTATATTGAAGGTGATACGATTCCAAAATGCATTTGATTAGCCGATTTAGAGCTCCAGTCGTGAATTTGCAATGGTTTTAAAATAAATAACACTTCCAGTAATAGTCGTGTGATGTTACCCCAAAAACTCGCCCCTTCCTACGAGCATTTCAAGTGAGACACGCCGAGTATTCCCCATCGAATTTCAATCAACGAGACGTTTTGTGTATCAACAATCTTGATGGTATTTATCGAATGCACTCCCAGTCACTTTAGCCGGCTATTCCCAGCAATATTATGAGGTCGTACAACTTCCATCAACCAATCTCGTATCGTATACCTGAAAAATACGTTTATTTATTTAGCCAAGTCATGTAAATAAGTATCTGGAAACACAGGTGCGATTAGAGGGGGACGTCAGGCGAACGAAGACACTCCGTAAAACTGTAACAAACGAATATAGAATACTTTTTATTTTGCTCAGCAGGAAGTTTTTTGAATCGCGACATTAAAAAAAAGTTAAAGTACATTGTCACAGATGAGGATGATATTACCGAAATAAATATAATCATTTTCGAAGAATCCTCATGATGATTAAGATAATGCAGTTATATCAGATCTTCATGATAATGCAACCATATTGGCGGAATTAAATAACAAAGAAATTCAGAAAACTCAGAGTATTGTTAACATCTCCAATAGTATAATGGTTACATTTACATTTCTCACTTCTTGGCAGCATGCTCGGATAACACCAATTCCTAAGATTGAAAATCCTCAAGAAATATCAGATTTGTGACTGATCAGTATTTTGATTGGTTCACCAAATATAATGAAAAAACTTTTGGCAGAACATCTGTCCCAATTTCTTGATGAAAATCGCATCTTGCCACAAATACAATCAGGCTTTCAGACAAGACATAGCTCTACTACAGCACTCTCTTATGTTACTGATGATAATATTAATATATTTCAGGCAGTTGATAATTCAGAATGCACATCTTTAATAATGCTCGACTTCAGTAATCAGAATCAGAAATGCTTTGTTGTCATAAAATAAAATTTTTTAAAAAAAAAATTGATATATTTTCAAAACCAGCACACTGTATTTATTAAGAATTCTAAAAAAGTAAAAAATTCAAGCATTTTACAAAAATAGACAATGAAGAACAATATAAAATGATACATAAATATTGAATTCTCTAAGTATAGTAGAGGGTACACAATTAATCTAAATTCTCAGGAATTTACATTATAAGTTGTGAAGGTGTCAAACAGGAATTCATCTGAATTGTAAAAGACTCTTCGAAGGAGTTCTTTTGGCCTCTTTAAGAAATTTTTCATTGCTTCTTAATTTCCTGATGGGAAGAGGAAGATGGTTGAATAATTTTGTTTCCATTGTAAAGTATGGAGGATTCGATTTGTGAAGTTGTGGGAATAGGAAGACTGATATTATATATGAGGTGGGTTTCATAATTCGACTGATTGACCATAATGTTGTCTTTGTAGTTTTTGTGTATCGAACAAACTGTTTCTAGAATAAAGAGGCAAGCTAGGGGTAAAATTCTTTGTGATGAAAAAAGAGGTCTACAAGAATCTCGTATTGCTGCTCGACATATGTACCTAACAGCCCTCTTCTGTAGTAAAAAAAACTGCATTTGTTAAAGTTTGAGAACTTGTACCCCAGAAGCATATTCCATAGCGCAAGTGAGATTCACAGACTGCAAAGTATGCATTTCTAGCTGATATAGAATCCATGGTGGAGGAGATAGTCCCCATGGCATAGCAACTTGAGGAGAGTTTCCTACACAGTTTGCTGATATGGTCTTCGAATCACAAGTTATTATCAATATGTAGCCCTAAGAATTTAGTTGCTACTTTGGAATTGATGATTTGTTCATGGAGCGAAACAGAATCAATAGTGCATTTGAATGTTAAAATATTGTTTTTTGAAATATTGAACATTAAAAGGTTAGCGTTGCACCACTACTTGACTTTCTTCAGAGCGTTTTCAATATTGTTATGTAAAGCCACCACAATGCTATTGTGCCAAAGTGAAGATATATCATCTGCAAAAATAGTAAATACACCATCAATGGGTAAATCAGCTGAATCATTTATATACAGTAAAAATAGCAAGGGACCGAGCACAGACCCTTGTGGTACCCCGTATTCAATTTCCTGTTCCCATTAAAAGTCACCTTTTGCACACAGTCTGATGAGTACGATTCGAGCCATAGAATGTTTCCTCTAAAACCATAACTTTCAAGTTGATGCAACAATATGTTGTGATTGACTCAGTCGAACGCTTTTGTCATATCGCAAAATACTGCAGCAGCAACCTCACCACTATTCAGTTGAAAATAAAGTTCCTCCAGTAAAGAAATATTGCATCGTTTGTACTTCTTGAAGCACGAAAACCAAAGAATAAAGAAATGGGTCTGAAATTCGCAGGTGAACTTGGATCGCTTCCTTTGAATAGTGGAATGACCTCAGCAATTTTTAGACACGATGAGGATGTGCCATTCAATACTGAAGAATTGATTAAGCTTTCGATTATGCCAAGACACCACTATCAATACTAAAAGCGACTGGTGTTTGCCCACATCTCTCTCATCTTACAGGTCTAAAACAGCATTGAACTGGGAGATGACATATCTGCTTCTAGAAATGTTCTATCCGGAGTACCGCAGGGTTCAGTTTTGGGAACACTTCTCTTTGGGAGATTTATTAGACATTGAAAATGCATATGCTTGCTGATGATATTCAATTGAACTACCATTTTTCTATAAGTAATCCAAATAAAGCAGTAGTAACGTTGAATAATGATATCACCAATCAGCATTTTATCATGTTAAATGCATAAAATCTGTATCCTTGGTTTTCGGGAACAAGTTTGATGAAACTTTCACCAAAAGTAACTTTCAAAATTATTATCAATAATAACGTCATCAACATTTCTGACAACGCGAAAAGTCTTGTATGACTTCTTGAGATTTCGTCACCATATGTCATGAGTAATATTCAGAGAGCATATGGAGCTATAAGATTACTGTACCCAGTGGAGTACAACGTGTACAGAATTCATATATAGAAATTCACATATGGAATTAGAAAATATGAACATGTTTCCCATAAACGAAGAACAATCCAAAATCATATTCTTTAATAACACCGTCGGCAAAATTTTTTTTTCACGTCCAAAAACAAAAAATCTCACTGATCTTCAATGAAACGTCCATAAAATAAATTCTAACAGTTGCACTCAATGATATATTGGTCAAACAGGGCGATATTTGAAAAAACGAATATCTGTACATGACAGCGGTACAAGAAAACTTGATGTTAATACTGCTCTAGTGAAACACACTGGAAGTCTGATATTTTAAATTCTCTGTGAATGTTTCAATACTTGCGGCATCTATTTATTTTTCCTGCTTCATCAAGCACTTTGAACTTATTGTTAGAGAATTTATTAAAATTTGAAACCTCAACAAGAGAACCGGTATAAGTTTTTCTCTAACAAATAACCGCCATATCAAATTAAAATGTTTTCAGAATGTGATATAACAGAAAAATGTATAAACAATTGTACTACTCATTTTTTCATAATGCCTCCGAAAGTTTCATGCATTTTTTCTGCAATGAAATATGCAAAGAATCAATTTGAGATACACGTGTATACTACTGCCAGACATCGAAGCGGGAACTAAAATTGTTCCACGTAATTTGATAGTTTTGACTGATTTGATTGATTTTCAACCTTTTTATATTAGGTTTGGATTATGTTATAAACTAATTTTCTCAAAATAATCAGGACAGGCCGTCAATGAAATAATAATGAATCTGTTGATTTGTTGAAAATATAAACAGGATGGGAAACATTCTCAAATAAATATCTTTCAGTCGCAGATGATTCCACATCTGATTTTATGAACATCCTGTTTATTGATTTGTTGAAAATATAAACAGGATGTTCATAAAATCAGATGTGGAATCATCTGCGACTGAAAGATAAACTTTAGTCACTATCTTCCATCGTCAATATAACCTCTTGTGGAAAAATCGAATTGAACGGTTTTCTTCACATAAAGGATTCAATATAAAATTGAACCAGAAAATGGTAGATCTCATGTGAAAAACAACTACTTTCCTGGCAAATACCACGCAGAACGTTGAATGATATTCACCTGAAAATACATGCATACTTCCATATAATATCAATGGACATTGAATGCAAATGTTTCTTTCTGATAAGCTCGATTATGTTTAATTTATGTAACAATCCGCATACCGGTTTCAGGCTTCTTGGCCCTCATCAGTACGGAGTAGTCAACCAGCCAAAGGTCCAAAGAACTCTGGCTGAAGTGAGACACAACGTAAACAAACCATCATCGAGCTTGTAACACCTATAGGTACGCTGGAAAAGATAAACTTTAACTGGCGGTACCTAGTGACAGAAAGAAACACTCCGAAAATCTCCCACCTCGATAGGTTTCTAAATAAAAGATTCCTTCTCAGTAGGAGTGGCAAGCCCGTCTAGCATATAGTGAAAGATAAGTGCCATGTGAAGTGGAATGAATAGAAAAATCGAATTAAACGGTTTTCTTCACATAAAGGATTCAATATAAGATTGAACCAGAAAATGGTAGATCTCAGGTGAAAAACAACTACTTTCCTAGCAAATACCACGAACAACGTTGAATGATATTCTCTCTCTTGTGGGGTATTCATGTTGAAAAGGGAAACATTCTCAATTGAATATTGATAGAAAGATTCTTCTGTGAATTGAAAAATCCACGATTAAAATGAAGTTATTTTCAGTGAATGTCTAACAGAAAACAACTACTTCCCCGGCTAAAGCCACGCTGGACATTGAACTACATCTGATAGATATTCTGAAAAATATTTCTATCAATATTGAATTGAGAATGTTTCCCTTTTCAGTAATGAATCTCTTCCTCAATATTGTAGTTACCTACGAAAAATATAGTGTGGCAGTCTATTGTTAAACAAAGTGCACCAAAGTGCCATGTTGGCTACGGGTACGAAATCAGGCGAAATTTCCCCATCTAAACGTTTCCCTGGATCAGAAACACAGGTGCGAACGAGAATTCGTAATTTCTGCGTGGGGGTTAGCGACGATCGTTGCTCTTCAAAGCTCTCGGATTCACAGACAAAACAAAGATTTGGCACTTCTCCAATGTCGGTCGGTTCTCTCGGGCGTATCACTTCTTCGCGATGATAACCTCCACAGAGATATTATTTACGACCGGTGGCTCTGTTGAGAGACTTCCTGTTACATTTCGGCAACGAAATGTGTAATTTGTTGGAATATATATTTTTGTCTGTAAAAATATTTTCAGTATTAACATTCATTGTACGATTTGAACAACTGGAAATGCTTATTCCTTTCGCAGACTTTGATTACTGTTTTCTTGTCATTCAGTATGCTTGTAGAATGGGTAAGAAGAACAGTATTGGTCATCATATAAAGGAAGATTTCCGTCCCCGTGTCTTTTGATAGTTCTCAGATTCCCACTTGAGTTTGCCAGTAGAATGGTCTGAGACCAGCGAAAACAGTGGCCAATGGGCTTCGGACCTAGTAGTTTGAGGAACTCTGGTATATCAGCAGACATTTTACTGAATGTTTTGGTACCAAACGTTGCTCCAATCTCTCCATTCTCAATCTGCCTACTCCTCAGGCAGGGAAAATCGCATTCATACCTTATAGTTAGGGAGGTGGCGAGCAAAATTTCGATATAATCGGCACACGTGGCAGATGTTATTAATAGCGAGAATTATACCTTTAGAAACATCAAGTACCGCGTCTGCCAACATGGTGGCGCTGCGTTGTCAATTGACAGCGTTTCAAAAATGTTTAAAATAAAAGGTGTGCTATATTATGCGCACATGTCTGCCTCTGGGGCTGATGGTCACAATCATCCTGTAAACACAGAAAATCGAAGAGGCAGACATCCAGGGCTCTGGCTGTTGTAGTATTTGATTTTTTAAGTTATTTTTATGATTTAAAAAACTGTATAATAAAGTGCAAATTTGGCAGACCTGAATTGTTTGATTGGAAACAATGAGAAGGACCATGAAAAAATAGTCTGCCAGCATGTTGCCTCTGCGTTTTCCATTGAGAGCGCTTCAAAAATGTAAAAAAAATGGATGTGCTATGTTATGCGCACATGTTTGCCTCTTGAACTGATGTTTAGATTTCTTATAGAACCAAGAAAATCGATGAAGCAGACATCCAGGCCTGTGATATTCCAAAGGCAGACCATTTGAATTTTTTTCCAACCCGACGCTCATGCCAAGTTACGAGTACAAAATTCTACGTCTACTGAATATTATTGAAAATAATTAATATAAACTTTGGAATGTTTTCAAAATCAAATCGAAATCAAAACGTGTAGTTATACACTGCGCTGATACTGACGTCTTGATTATCATGCTCGGAAATATGGAATTTCTGCAGAGCTCTCTCGAAATTTGGATCGATTTCGGTACTGGCAACACACCTCGGTATATTGATGTTTCGCAAATTCATTCAAAGGTGGGACCTTTGATTTGCAGTTCCTCACCTGGCTTTCACGCGATCACCGGCTGTGATTATAATCCCGCATTTTTTCGAAAAGGTAGAAAAAGGTCTTTCGAACGATTATTACAGTGTGAGGAATTGCAAAGAGCTCTCATCACCATTGGGAATGTTGATATTGACGCTTGTGAGATCGTTTTCGACATATTGGAGAGTTAACGAGGGCCGATACGAAATTTTCTCAAAAACATACGACGTCTCAAACGCCGCTGCATCTTTCAAACTTTCACCCCACAATTTGGACGCTTCAAATTTGCCCCTATGTCGCACTGACTTAACGGAACACTTCCTGAGGACTTTGTATATAACAAAAATTTGGAAGAATGCCCACGAAAAGGATCCTGTTGGTGATTTGGACCCGATTGATTGTGGCTGGGTACAAAAAGATAACGCGCTCAATTTTAAATGGTTCAAAGGAGAACAATTGCCCCGGTTCTATAGCGACGTCATATCCGAAGTTGAAGATCCCGAACATCAATCAGGTACACATTTTTTCGTTCAGATGTATAATGTTAATTTCGTGACATAAAAATTTTAACACGTTGTGTATTTTTCAGACGAGGAAGGAGACATGGACGAAAACGCCGACATGAATGATCGGCAAGGTTCTCGGATGCTAGCGATGACGACGCTTTTGAATATTCTAGTTTTTTTCCTTTTTAAAAAAAATTTGCTCTCTAATAAAAGTTCCAAACGCATTCCGTTTCTGGTTGGCATTTTAAAAAAATATTTTTCCATAGATTTCAGCTCCAGAAGTTGAATCGTTACCGTGAGTTCAACGAATAATATTAAACAAAATAATGATAGTAAAACTATAAAGAATCACAATAATCCATCGCCATACCCGCTTTCCCTTGATTCCGTGAAATTCTAACAATTGTACAGCTATAAATCAGTGAGCAAAGTGTCTGCCAAATGTTTTTTCGTATCCAGGGAGTCATAATGAAACGAATGGGCACAATGAGAACCGTGTGCAAATGACTTAATAGAGCTTTTTTTTACATTTTCACAACTCCGTCCCGTGATAATGCAGAGAACTGAATGTCTGCCTCTTCGATTTCCGTCGTTTCCAGGATGATTGTGACCATGAACTCCAGAGGCGGACATGTGCAAATGATTTGATACCCCCCCTTTTTTAAGCAACTTCAAAGCGCTGTAACGCGGAAACGCAGTGACATAGGACCTTAATTGACTGGACCAAATCAATTCGTAGTGATCTAAACTGCAATCCACCTCGATGTGAAACTTGTGCTAATCATATACCGAAATGCTCGCCACCTCCCTAACTATAAATGACTACAACGTTAGATTAAATGATTTATTAAGCGATTTTAAGTATTTCTTACCCGTAACTTCATATTTATATTTATAATTCTGTTTTTAACCTTATATATATATATATATATATATATATATATATATATATATATATATATATATATATATATATATATATATTTTTCCTAGTAACAATATTGGCACTCATATTTCAATCTATCACATACAGGCCAGGTACAAGCATCTGATGCTTCCATGGTCGTTACTAAGATTAACATAATTGATCACAAACACAATCACAAACAAGCATTTTATGCTTCTGTGATGATTCGTTCATTCACTGTTTGAATGTACTTATACCTATTTTTTATTGTGAATTTCTTTAAGTGAATAAAATTATTATTATATTATTAAAAAAAATTATTTATATTTGAAATTTTTGGAAAGGAAATACCTATCACAACAACAATAATACATCCCTTTTTCACATACTCTTTTATCTGTATTCTTTTACCTCATCCCAGCTCAGTCGGTACGCCTATGGAAATATGATGTTTCTCCTTCTCAAGGTAGGATTCAGTAGTGTCACCTTGTTGCTCTTCTTGAAATCACTGTTCAATGTAATGTTTTGTGGAAAGATTTGTGGTTATGTGATCAAACAGATGAATAATGGATCCAGAAAATAGTTAAATGATGTTTCTTTTATTCAAAACAATCTTTAAAAATACCTAGCCTGCGAAATCTGTCTTGATTTTTATAATTTTATCAGCCAGTGAACTAGAAATGTCAAAAACTTCTGCTCATGCGCAATAAAGTAACTAGTAAATATTGTGGGTTATAATCAGCATGAAAAGAAGATAATCTAGACCTGCATTGAGAGTATCCGATTGAAGGTGGTTCATTGACAAACGCTTTTTCTATATCTGCATAGTGCAATTTTTTTCCACCAGTTGGTGTAAAGCTTTCCCGCACGATTTCTTCATTAGATAGGCATGATTTCAATGTAGAGGCTGCTGAATCGTTGCCATCTACCATATGTCTCTATCAATCCATTGTTTCATCCTTTGTCTGGACCTGGACTGAGAGTATCCACTTGCAGGTGGCTTCAACGGTTTTCACAGGCTCCTTCGAAATCTGAGAAGTTATATAGTGCATTTCTTTCATCCTGGTAATGTATATATATATATATATATATATATACACATGGATATGTTAAGATATTGAATCTTTTGAAATATTTTCTACAGGAATCTCTAATCTTCAGATTGAAAATGAGTCTGATGACTCTTTTCTGTAGTATAAATATTCTGTTGGAGTTGCTGGAGCTGCCCCAGATGTTGATATTACAGGAGATGTGGGAGTAGATTATGGCATAATAAATACTGATCAGTTGAGTTGTATTAAAAATATTTTTCAGTTGTAGACTGGCATTATAACCACTATTCAACTTTTTACAAACAGCATTTATATTTGCTTCCCATCTCATATCACTATCTACGAAAGTTCCGAGGAATTTAGTATTTTCAGAGAGATTAATTACATCATCCATCACTCTTACTTGAAAATTTGGTAAAATTTTTGATCTGCGATAGAACTTCATACACACCGTTTTGTCTGAGTAATTAAAGAATTGACTTTGGAGTTCCTCGAGACTGTCAGCATCAGCAGCCAAAGTTGAATCATCAGCATAGAGAACTATATATTGTGTGCTTATATGAAATGGTAGATCGTTTATAAATAATAAAAAAATCAGTGAACCTGAGATGGAACCCTGAGGAACTCCCAGGTCCATAGAATAGAAATCAGACCTATGCTCTTCAATTTTGACGCTCTAAGACGAGACGCATGTATGAGACTGACCACGACAGAAACTTACCACGAAATCCTAAAGAGTAGAATTTGCTTTCGATAATGCTTGGGTCCATGGTATCGAATGCTTCTGATAGATCGAAAAAGAGTGCTCCAACATATTTTTCTTCATCTACAGAATCGTAAATATATATGCAAAAAAGTTTTAGGAAGTACTTTCAATCGACTTTTTTGGAAAAAAACCATGTTGGTACTTTGATAGAATTTCAAATCTGGTTAAGAATGAATGCGTCTGTCTCAGTTTTAGCGTTACCTTCGCTGGGCTTTTAGGGCCTTTCAAAAGGGTGCGATGGAATCTTGCTCTTTCTGAGGTTTGCTCAATATCCTCACAGAACTGCCTCAATGTTTTCCTTTGTCCCCCACCTGATGTTTTGAAACTCCTTTCACTTGTGATTTTTCAGTTCCACCATTAAAAAATATTCATCTCACTTTCTCGTTCTTGCTGATGATTCGCATATTTATTCAGTAATTCATATTGTTCCACATATTACCGACAATGTTGCAGTTTCTCCATCAGTTTGTTTTCTTCGGCGCATAATCTGCCTCCCACACCGCAATCTAGTCATTTTCGTCAAGAACACCGCCGATAATAGGCGAAATAATCCGAAATTGCTCCGATACCGTAAACGAAATGCTTACCTACCTGGCGATTATGTGTTCGTCGCTATAATACGACGACCTGAGCGTGGGTACCCTTACCGATTGTCGGATGTTGTAGGCTTCAAATCCGCGGCCTCCTACGCTCTACCCCGCCACCGATGACTGTTCCGATGTAATGGCATGCAAATCGCATTGAAGTGGAGGGTACCATTCTAAATGACTCTGGCGCGTCACGTCTACCGTACAAGATGGATTCATAAATTATACATGGACGGGATGAGGCTTTCCATTGCATTTAATCATACACTTGATCCTTATCGCGATCACTGGAGTTTTCTTGTACAGATGCACAACTGATCTCTCTTTTTTATTTCTGACGAAATTTCTGCAAAAGGAATTTTAAAAACATTTATACAGTGCTTATCAAAAGTCCCCTCCGCCCCTTTTATTTTGGAACGATTATACATAAAGAAGTGAAATTTGGAAACTGAATATTGAAGGTTGTAAAGTTCCCTACTAGTGATGATAGATGACGAAATCGTCAAAGATGACGTCACAAGGCCATTGTGACCAATAATTTTAAATGGAGCCCTACGGCAAGCGAAACCTTTTTTAAAAGGTATCGAAAAAAAACATTCAATGATACTAATTTTGTTTATGGCAGTTTTAATGGCTCATTAGTAAACATTATAATTTAAATTCCATTCAGTATGATATTAATTACAGATTCAAGAATCAGTATCTACTTAAAGAAATTGCTCGAAGTGACCTCATTCACTCCCTGACAGGGAAATATCCTATTTTCAAACTCTTCCCGTACTTTTGCAAATGTGTCTGCGGAAACAGCCTCACATTCTGCAACAATACGTTGTTTTAAAACGTCAATATTGTCAGGTTCAGTGGCGTGAACCTTCGATTTGAGGTACCCCCCATAGAAAAAAATCCAAAGGTGTGAGGTCCGGTGATCGAGCTGGCCATTCCGTTGAACCTCGTCGTCCAATCCATCTACCACGATACTTCTCATCCAAATACCGTCTTATTGCACCGTAATAGTGTGGAGGAGCACCATCTTGTTGGAATGTTATTTCCAAATTGCCGAATTCATCTGGATTATCTTTCAAAATTTCAAGGCTTAACGGTTCTATTGCGTTTTGCAACAGCTCCAGATAAACCTCACCAGTTGAATTAGTATTTAAAAAAAGAGGCCCAACGATGTGGTTTCCCAGGATCCCTGCCCAAACATTTCACCTTCTGGGCAAATTGGGTATGTGTTTCACGGAACAGGTGAGGATTTGCGTCACTCCAATACCTCACATTCTGTGTATTTACATTTCCATTTAGATAGAAAGTACTTTCGTCACTGGAACAAATTGTTTTGACATAGTCTGGCTGTTGGTTAATTTTAGTTTCCATATTTTCACAAAATTCTAGTTTTCGGTCTGGGTCGTCGTCTGAGAGTTGATGAACCATTTTCAATTTGTATGGATGAAATTTGTTTTGTTTCAACACCCTGTGTACTTCGACTGACTTCACAGGTAGATGCAACGTGAGTTGTTGAAGAAGTAGGATTAACTATTACTTCTGCCAGTGTATCAATTTTTTACTCATCAGAAATTTGTGGCCTGCCAGATCGTTTCGCATCATCAATACTACCCGTTGTTTCAAACTTACGAAGAAGCTCCCTCAAATAAGTCCTCGGAACGGGGCAATCGGGAAACCTCTCATTAAAAATGCGTTCTGCTGCATGAATATTTTGTCCAGTTTCACCAAGAATTAGGATCGCTGCTACTTTATCACCTAAAGCACGTACCATTTTGCTTCTTGAAGCACTTAAACGTTCGGCTCACAACAATTTAACAAATTATTAAAATGTACAAAAATATTAAAAGTACCAAAAGCGGCTAAAACAGTTAAACGTTCGATCAACAATACACAAATTATTAAATGTACAAAAACTTGGACAATTACAAAAACGTCGAATTAGGGAGACTAACTGAAACGTCAGCTTATTTGACAACTATCCAGAGGCGGATCATGAATTTGGAATTTTAGTATTTACTGATTTAATTTATCACAGTTTTGCGTTTTTTAAAAGCAAGTTGCCAAAACTGCCATAAACACGAACAAAATTACTATCATTGAATAGGTTTTTTCGATACCTTTTAAAAGAGGTGTCGCTTGCCGTAGGGTTCCATTTGAAATTATTGGTCACAATGGCCGTGTGACGTCATCTTTGAAGATTTCGTCATCTATCATCACTAGTAGGGAAGTTTACAACCTTCAATATTCAGTTTCCAAATTTCACTTGTTTATGTATAATCGTTATAAAAATAAGAGGGGGGAGCGGACTTTTGAGAAGCACTGTATGCATCTGGCACGTCATAAACTCATAATGCTTCTGTTCAACACATTAACCGCCACGAGGCCCTAACCGTGGGTTTCACTTTTTCGTAGCCGATATTTAGCATTTGCAATTATACCCATTGCATTTTTCTGGAGTCAAGAAATATTCATGGCATACCCTGAGTTGCCCCTGAGGATGATTCCATAGCTCATTGTGGAGTGGAAAATGGAAAAGTATACTGTTTCAACTGCAGAAAAATTTGTGATAATTCTCAATTGCCATAGTAAAAATATACTGCTAGACTTTTCCAGATTGGTTTGTCATCTGTTGTTATTCCTAACAACTCTGCAGTATAGTCCGATTCACTGCTAGTAACAGGAATAATTTTCGTTGAAAAAATTATTTCTGCGATTTATTTCTATTTGGTTTCAAGTTGTTGCTGAGAAAATCCTTCTGTTGAGTGCGTCAAGTTTTTTACTGTATATTCTGAGGTTATGAATGATGTATCATCAGCAAACGAGATGCATTTGCTCTGTATCAAGTACTTACAGATATCGTTTACTTACATAGTACATAGATGTCGAATAATAGGAGCCCAAGCACTGGGCCTTGAGGAAATCCATATTTGACCATTTAGAATCTGATTTGACACGACTGAAACTGACACACGTAGACGGTAACTCAGATAGGACTTTATGCTAGATAGTGCAGTTCCCCAAATTCGATGGAAAACCTAACTTTTCTAGGAGGATGTCAGAATCGAAGAGATTGGTGAGTGAGGTGAGTGCAGTTATTTTCCCAGATTATGACCACAGTGGAATCTTGTAGAGCATGTATATCGATCGGCTGCGAAACCCAAACGCTGGGTCTCACGTTACATTTGCACTTTATTCACTGGAAGTCAACAAGTGGGTTTCAGAAAGCGTTACAGCAAATGGAGCGACATTACTGGGGGCCTGGTAAACCTAAATAGTTGATGAGCCTCCGCATTTTTGATTTACTTACACTTATCAAAAAGTCAATATATTTAAATCTTTGGTAAATTAGCATCATACAAGTATGATAACAGATGGCATTTAAATAGTTTAATTGAAATAAAATGATTCATATACAATTTGGAAGCTCTGGGACCTTCAAAAAACATGGTAAATAAAAAAACGTTTACACTGTTGACGTCCTCAGTTGGGCATTTTTCTTCCTTTTTCTTGGCTGATAGCCACTGGCTGTTAGCCACTGGCTGTTGTTTTATCAAGTTTCAACAGTAATATCCTCGACTGCGCGTGACGCGACCTTGTTCTACTTGAAACCCATGTATGAGTTTCTTGGCCTGGAACTACCTCAGACTCCGAAACCCAAACATTGGGTTTCATTTTCAAATCTGTTTTTTTAGATTATTTCTATTTTTAACCGACGAAACCAAAAAGGAGGAGGTTCTCTATTCGACCCGTATATTTTATGTTTTTCCATCATATTTTTTTATGTATGATCACGCATAACTTTTTACTGAGGCGTCCGATTCCGATAATTCTTTTTTCAGTAGATAGGGTGTACTTCGAATTTGGTCCCATTTGAATTTGAAAGATGAAATCCACCCCTAAGGGTAGCGAAATGAAGGATATTGATCACTCACCCTCTGAATTCTGGTCCGTTAACCGATTCTATCAGGCATAACTTTGTACTGGGTTCTTCGATTTGGATGATTCTTTTTTTAATAGATAGGGTATACCTTATATTTAGATTTCAAAAGGAATAAGCCACCCTTACGGGTGGAAAAATAGGGGATAATTGAATTTTCACTAGTGAACATTGGCACACACATACGTAGTTGACAATGACAGATCGCTACTGACATTATTCTTGTTCCACATCCGTCAAAATCAGTATATTTTATGGGAGGATGGAATGATATACAAAGTTATGGAATAAACTAGCCAGAACAACGAAAATAATTTATATTACAACAAATAGTAAAAGTAGATAATCATATTATTTAACTGGTAATAGTTGAAGTAAGGTGGGTAAGTAAGTATTTTGGAAGTAATAAAAAAACAAGTGGGTAGTGATTGGTAGATTTTAGCCACAAAAAATAGAAAAATAAAAACTTTTTGACAAAAAATCAAACCGACGAAATACGGAACTGAAAAGTAAAAAATAAAAACTTTTCACAAAAAATTAAACCGACGAAAAAATCAACTGAAAAGCAAAAAATAAAATAATCCTTCTTAGTCTAAATGATAATTGAGCTCCTAAACTAATGTAAGTAACTGATTTTGAGTCGGCGCCAAACAAACTAGCAATTGAATTAGGTGAAACGTAAAATGATGGCAGCGAGATGCACGGCTGCGTTTTGATGACTTCTTTCATAGATAATTGTTTGTTTGGCGCCGACTCAAAATCAATTACTTACATTAGTTTAGGAGCTCAATTATCATTTAGACTAAGAAGGTTTATTTTATTTTTTGCTTTTCAGTTGATTTTTTCGTCGGTTCAATTTTTTGTTAAAAAGTTTTTATTATAATAAGTGTCATATATAAATTACAATAATACAACCTAATAATATCGCAGCCAGTTATTGCATGTAAAAATAAGATAATAATTTGTCATTTTGGATGAGCAGATACATTTATCGATGAAAATATCTTTGTTTGTTGTTGAGCCTACCCAGGTTTCAAAAAGTGAACAATCTTATGAAGTACTGGTTGCTATGCTGTAAAATGGCCCATTACTGTACGAGGTTGTTAATGTAGTGCATTACTCTACAAAATGCGAACAAATGAAATTCCAGGTCGAGCCGAAGGCGAGTCCTGGAATCCTGCGAGTCCCGTAAAATCACATTTGTATCGTGTTACGAACAATATTTTTTCTGTAGCCGTTTTGTATGTTGAAAAGGATATCGTTGGATAATGACGTATGAACTTTATATAGACAATTACATATAACAATCACTCTTATAATTACATTATTTTTGAATATTAATTACACAATTATGACAATTACTTATATTAATATCATTAGGAATATTAACGGAAGTGGCAGTGTTGAAATTAGAATTAGAAGCATCAGTAATTGTACTAGTTTTCGAGATATTAATTTCGTTACGGCCCTTTTCAATCTGTGAAGAGCTATGTGAATTTTGTTTCTTAAATAATTTTCTATATATCTCTCTGCTACATTGGTTGATTTCCATCCTCCGTGTCTCTTCAAGTTGGTTATACTACCACCACTTCCAGCGAGTGGCTGAGCTCCTGCGTAAACAATGCCCGGTGTATTCTTTGGGATTCGGTAATTTAAGAAATTCAGCAATTGTGCAGGCGATTTTTCCAAAAGTGTGAATACCAATAGGTTGTATAGTACATTTTCCGTTTATAATAAACAAATAATCTACGATGTGGTGTGTTTGCTTGACGTAATGACAAATATTTTCTGTATAAAGAAATATTATTTTCTCCAATGACGACTAAGGTTCTATCCGTATTCGTTTTAGAATTAGGAATTTCAATCACCAACATGGTTGTCTTATCTTCTATATCATCCAAATTCATTTTACAAAGCTCTTCATGACGACAAGAGCCTGCCAAACCAATAATTAATGCAACCTGAAATAAAATAAAATAAATCATAAGGAAGAAGAGGAATTAGATTTAATTATATTACGTTTGTCATTAGGTAGATATTATCTCCAGCTTCTGATAAGAAATTATCTATTTCTTCTTTTTTCATAACTTTGGGATAGCGGCTTATATCCATATTACTTTTAATATTAATTGTGGACTTAAACAACGGGTAATTGCTCCAAAGGCTTGATGGCTTCAAGATTTTAGATGTTCCCATTAAATATGCAAGGATCACTTGTTCATTTATAGTATGCACATTTTTATCATTGCTCCATTTTTTAAATAAATTGTAGACCAATGCATACTTCTCTCTTGACTTCACCGGCAATGATCCAAAACTTCATACTCAGTATCTGGCAATCCACTCGGACTCATGCAACATCCAAACTCCGAGAAACCAATGAAATAGTCAACAAAAAGTTATCATTACCCATGAGAAGGAGAGACCAAGTCGTTATCAACCGTCTCCGGTTAGGACATACGCTCCTAACCCACCAACATATAATTAATAAGGATCTATGCCCCATCTGTCACAAATGTCCACACAAATCACAGTTAAACACATCCTGGTAGAATGCCCATTATACAACGAAGAAAGAAGTTCAAACAACCTAGGAGTCAACATCAAATCTATCCTCAACAACGATCTACAAAAGTGCTGAAGTTTCTAAAAGACATCAATATATATATTGTAAAATCTGATTTCTAATCAACCTGTTTGTTTACCCCTGCTAATAACTCTTAGCAGTTGATGCGGGGTCATTTTTGTTGAAATAAAAAAAAATTCATGAGTAGCCGCTTTAGCAGATTCACTAATCTCATGTGGAATCATTTCAGCCTCACTTTCACTACTGATTTCCATTTTTTGGATTTGAAAAGCGAAAAAACACACACACCAATGTTACATGACAAGCGCTGTCATAATAAAATACAAAGTTCATGTTATTGTTAAAGCCGCCTACATAGATACCCATATCGTCCCCGAAAGTAACAAGAATCGTCCCGAAAGTAAAGAAATCGTTCCGAAAGTGGAAAAAATCGTCCAGAAAATAGCTACTTTCGGTACCATTTGTGTAATTTTATTTTCGAGACGGCTGCAGAAAAAAATTCTTTTTGATACCTACAACTTTTCTCTAAAACGTAATCCGACTTTGATCGTTGACTATAAAAAAATAGGATAAAACTGGCTGTACGTTATTACCTATCTCATAAAACCTTCAGATACCTGTAATATTTTTTGCGTCAAATCGATCAATTTTTGAATATCCAAACTACATTCAACAGTGTGGGATTCACCGGTGTTACACTATCTGTATTCGTTATAAAACGTTCTTGTTCTATTTGCGTTATTCCTAAACAGATACTTTCCGTGTTCCACTCTGTACAAGTGAACCAGCAAATCTCTCCTTCCTTCTATTCATTCCATTCAGTACAGAAATGCATCGGAATTTAATAATATGGATGTCAAGAGCACGACCGAGCAGCAGGTGAGTTTGAAGATTGTATTAAGTCCACAATCTAGGTGGATAAAACTCGCCGGAAGTTTGAGAACTAAATATACCAGAACAAATAAAAGTTCCACTATATGCGCTGATAGGGGCACTGCAAGCTGCTCTGGAGAGGTCTGATTCTTGGGTGATGTTGGCGATAATGAAACTTTATTAGTAATTCATTTCATCTACCAAATTAATCATTTTCGTAGACTTTTTCATGAGAATGTGTGATTCCGAAAAATTATAGTATTATAATAGAAGTGATATTTGTTTTTACTTGTTCGAATTTATGGAGCAATGATACGTAGCAATACCAAACACTTCTATGTGTGTACAAGGAAACCAATGAATATCGACACTGATGGAAGTATGTCAAGCGATGCTTCTTTACAGTCATCTTCTCACGCCAAGGTGTCAGAAAAGAGTGAAACGTTTGCTGAAGAATACATTGAAGATACTTATGATAATAAGAAATATTGCTTTAGCTTTTCTTGAAGAAAAATCTAAAATTATATCTTTACTCGTTAATCGCCCGCTATAAAAAACATAAAATGTTGGATTAAACCGTCAAACACCGATAAGAAGTATTACTACATCTAATTTTCATAATTACGTAATTAATTCTGATCGTTAATTTTGTTGATCTTTCGAATGAATAACCAAATATTTGATGGTTCGTTTTATTTTCCCATCAAATTTTTTAGTACCTTTAAAAGTTACTTTAACATTGGATATGTTCTATAATTATGTCATTTCGATACGCCAGCATATAAATAAATGTTCAACCAATGAAGAGAAAGTGATTGCTGATGAGCAATAACGGAAAAAAACGTGTAATGAAATCACAAATAAAAAAGAGATGGCGCCGCACCTACCTACACTAACAATATCTTCATACAACCATCCTTCCCTGTATAAAAGGTGTCCCCGATAAAATTGGTAGGATCTTAGAGAAAGGCGACATGAGAAAAAAATTCACGACAATTAATTGAATTCCCAATTTCCTCAGATATACCCACTGAAGATAATGAAGGTATCTTAGGACATACATAGGACAAAGTAACATACGCGTGACAAGCCAATTTTACGAACATCAACTATACTCTGTTTCCTAATGAGAGAGTAATAAATCATTGAACTATAAAACCAAGTGCCTTCGCCGTATTCCATAGGCGTACGAGGTTAAATCTAAAGTTGATCTCATTGGATAGCTTATGAAAAACTAAGATAGGAATATGCAAGTAGATATAAGACATCATGAATAAGCATATCTTGAATTTTTCGGAGAACCCAAAAATACAATAATATACTGGGTGTCCCATTAGAAAAAACAAAAGTTTATATCATAACTTTTTAATGCGACGTTCAATTGGTTTTCTATTTCCATTTCTTGGCGGTTCAGAAAAAATGCTACAACTCTCCTGATTGAACCATTTTTCGTGCTCTTCAACTAAGGATGATATCTATGGGTCCAAATATAACCAATAACCTTGGAAAGTTGGTTGAAAGATATTTCGTACCAGCTTGGTGACTGTTAATATGATCAGCCCCTAACAATGGACAATGCTTGAGTATGCTCTGTAATTTTCTGTTCCAGGTACAATTAAATAATAAATTTACAAACACCTACCTGACTATCTTTCCTCACTTCAATTTTTTTTTAACAAATAATAATATTTAGATAAAAGTTTCTGCGATAAGAGATAACAATATGGTCGGATTTGATCACAAATGGAGGGTTTTTCAAACACGAGTAGGTAGAGGCACAGCTAGTTTACCAACCTCTGCCTCAATGTTTAAAAAAGCTAAAATGCTTAGTTACTTTCCGGCAGTTGTTGGTTAAGTTCGTTCTTGAAAATGGCTAGTGTTTCTGAATTCGTTGCTGAGAAACGGATTACTAAAAGTGCGCTTTCTAAAAATAAGAAAATTATTATTCTCAATATGTTCAACGCTACTCGCCACCGAAACTGAACAACATCCGAATTACAAAAATAGTTGAAATGTGTTCGAATATGTCTGGAGTCGGACAATCAACAAGATACCGACTTGTGCGCGAGGATAAACGGGCCCCATCAGGTCACCAAAGAGAAGTACAGGAAAAAAGAAACTGAAAAACTGCCAGATCAGAAGAATCATATAATCGTTTTACTTTTATCTATCTACCTGAAATGAAAAAGGATGATATCATTCCAGCCATGGGTAGGGAGAAAGTGTGGAAAAGGAAATTAATTTTCGTTATGAAAAAATTTAAAACAGAAAATCACTTTTAATAGAGAAAGACGAAATCATATGCTGGCGACGACGATATCTGAGTGTAGTTAGACAGTTTCGAAACTTGGTTGAATGAAGGATAAACCTTTGGTAAAATAAGGCAGGATAATTATAAAAAATGCGCGAGGCAAGCTTTCATTGAAGGATGGTCCACTGGAATGAAAGCACCCTCGGGAAAAGGCAAAAGATTATTAATTGCTCACATTGGTGGCAAATATGAATTTGTCAATGGTGACTTATCAGCATTTCAATCAAAACGGACTGGAGACCATCGTGAAGACATGAATATTTTTTCAGAAAATGCTAGATCTTATTCCTTCTGTTATAGTCATGGATAATGCCAGCTACCATTCATGAAAATCCAAAAAAACACCAACGATTGATTTGTTGAAAATATAAACAGGATGTTCAAAAAATCAGATGTGGAATCATCTGCGACTGAAAGATAAACTTTAGTCACTATCTTCCTCTTGTGGAATATTCATGTTGAAAAAGGAAACATTCTCAATTGAATATTGATAGAAAGATTTTTCTGTGAATTGAAAAATCCATTATTAAAATGAAGTTATTTTTTGTGAATGTCTAACAGAAAACAACTACTTCCCCGGCTAAAGCCACGCTGGACATTGAACTACATCTGATAGATAGTCTGAAAAGGCCCTAACTCAAAAGAAAAATTCTGAAATTGAAAATTTGCATTTTCATTCAGATAGTTATTTGATTTTCTATTCCAGTCTTAATTAGGAACTCATAAAGATTAATGAGGCAAAGAAGAATGTTTTCCAAAAGAGAGTAATCACCAGAAATCATTCGTAACATTGACGCAGGAGGGACATCGCATTCACTAGGTCTTCAATACATTTTTGTCGACGAAAATCTATTTCACGCTTTCACGATCATCAGGAAGACCATCAGTGTGAAAGCAGCCACGAGTTTCAGCAATGAATCTGTCGCGGCGATACGAAGTGTTCTCGGCCGCCAGCGGTCCCTAAAATGTGTAGGAATTTCATGGCCAGAGCCATTCATTTACTATTTGATGGGAAAGTTTTCGTGGATGGGGATTTTTTTGCATAAACCTGTGCTACTTCTAGTGCTTCACAAGATCTATATATCGAAATATTTTGTCGCACAGAAATTTGGCCCTTACAACGAATTAAATTAATTTTCAAAAATTCCAAAACTCCTTCAAAGTTTCCGTGGATGGGGATTTTTTTGCATAAACATGTGCTACTCAGAGTGTTTTACAAGACCTGAATTCCGAAATATTTTGTCGCACAAAAATTTGGCCCCCACAACGAATTAAATTAATTTGAAAAAAAATCCAAAACTCCTTCAAACTTTTCGTGGAAGAGGATTTTTTTGCATAAACCTGTGCTACTTAAAGTATTCTACAATACCTATATTTTGAAATATTTTGTCGCACAAAAATTTGGCCCCAACGAATTAAATTTTGGTTTTTTTAAACCTGTGCTACTTGAAGTTTACAAAACCTATATTTCGAAATATTTTGTCGCAAATTTTTTTTAAAATTAATTTGCCTAATTCGAATTTTGTGCAAATTAATTCGAAATATAGGTCCTGTGAAGCACTTCAAGTAGCACAGGTTTATGCAGAAAAATCCCCATCCACGAAATCTTTGAAGGAGTTTTGGAATTTTTTGAAAATTAATTTGATTCGTTGTGCGGGCCAAATTTTTGTGCGACAAAATATTTCGAAATATAAGTCTTGTAGAGCACTTCAAGTAGCACAGGTTTATGCAAAAAAATCCCTATCCACGAAAACTTTGAAGGAGTTTTGGAATTTTTTTGAAAATTAATTCGTTGTGGGGGCCAAATTTTTGTGCGACAAAATATTTCAAAATATAGGTTCCGTAGAGCACTTCAAGTAGCACAGGTTTATGCAAAAAAATCAATCACCATCCACGAAAACTTTGAAGGAGTTTTGGATTTTTTTTTTTATTAATTCAATTCGTTGTGGGGACCAAATTTTTGTGCGACAAAATATTTCGAAATGTAGGTCTTGTAAAGCACTTTAAGTAGCACAGGTTAATGCGAGAAAATCCCCATCCACGATAACTTTGAAGGAGTTTTGGATTTTTTTTTAATTAATTTAATTCGTTGTGGGGGCCAAATTTTTGTACCACAAAATATTTCGAAATATAGGTCTTGTGAAGCACTTCAAGTAGCACATGTTTATGCAAAAAAATCCCCATTCACGAAAACTTTGAAGGAGTTTTGGAATTTTTTTGAAAATTAATTAAATAGTATAATAATAAATTAGTAAATTAATGGCTCTGGCCATGAAATTCCTACACATTTCAGGGACCGCTGGCGGCCGAGGACACTTCGTATCGCCGCGACAGATTCATTGCTGAAACTCGTGGCTGCTTTCACACTGATAGGAAGACCGGAAGAAATGGGAAACACATTTTCAAGAAGTAGTTTTTTTCTGTTAGACATTCACAAAAAATAACTTCAGTTTAATCGTGGATTTTCCAATTCACAGAAAAATCTTTCTATCAATATTCAATTGAGAATGTTTCCTTTTTCAATACCAACGAATTCTTGCAAAAAAAAAATTACATCATTCATTGGCTTACTTGAAATAAGAAGCCGTTTCACAAAAATATGCTGCAAAAGGATCTACTGGAGATTGTAAAGTTGAATGAACCTCTTTGTACGAAATTTGTTGTCGACGAAATCGCTTCAAAACGGAATATAACGGCATCTCGCCTTCCGCCATATCACTGTGAATTGAACCCCATAGAACTGGTAAAACATTTGTAGCAAGGCATAACACTACTTTTAAATTGAGAGACGTTGAAAACCTCTCGCAAGAGGAAAAAAGACAGTAGATTGCGAAAAATGGAGTAAGTGCGTCGAACATGTAATTGGAATAAAATAAAGAATGTGGGAAGCTGTGCCTCTACCTAAGCTTATAATCGTTGTCTTAGAAAAACCTTCCATTTGGGAAACATATCCGACCATATTGTTAACTCTTATCGCAAGGACGGATTTATATCTCATAAAATTATTTGTTAAAAAAAAACTTTGAAGTAAAGAAGAGATAATCAGGTAGGTGATTGTGAATTTATTATTTTATTGTACCTGGAACAGCCTACTTAAGCGTTGTCCATTGTTAGGGGATTATCATATCAACAGTCACTAAGCTGGTTCGGAATATCTCTGAACCAACCTTACAGGGTTATCGGTTATATTTGGACCAATAGAATATCCTCCTTATTTGAAGAGCTAGAAAAAGGGTTGAATTAGGAAAGATGTAGCTTTTTTTCTGAACCACCAGGAAATGGAAATAGAAAAACAATTGAACGTCGCATTAAGAAGTTATGATACTGACTTTTGTTTTTTCTTAAGTACACCCAGTATATTATTGCATTTTTGGGTTCTCCGGAAAATTCTAGATATGTTTCATTCATGATGTCTGTGATATCTACTTGCACATTCCTGTCTCAGGTTTTTATAAGCTATCCAATGACACCAACTTCAGAATTAACCTAGACGTCTAGGCGTTACAGTTCAATAATGATGTATTACTCTCTCACAGTAGGAAACAGAGTATAGCTGTCCGACATTCAGTCGTAATTTCACAAGTTACCTTCGGTTTTACAAGTTATCTCCGGATTGCTCGAAGTAAGTTGGAATTTTCAGATGAGTGAAATGGCGAGTAGGAGATGAGAACAACTTGAGAGTGTTCGAAAGAAAAATATTGTGACTATTTGAGTCTGTTGAGGAAAATAGTGTTTGGAGAAAATGGAATAATTTTGTGTTGTTGGGCCCTAATATAATTGAATCAATGCAACTAAATATTTTTATTGATAATAATATATAGATATATAAATGAATTTAAAAATACAAAAGCAAAGTTTTAAATATAAAATAATATCAAGATGAAAAATTCAATTGAAGCCCGGGACTCGAAGTGATGGCGCATTTGCTGTTTCAGTTGGAGAAAAACCCGGAAAAACCAACAACACCATCAGAATTCAGATCATCAACTTCCTCATAGAAAAGGACACATGCTCCCTGGGAGCTGAGAGAATCAATCTTGGAAAATACACGGCAGTCATCGAAGAGGTGCCAACAATTAGAATAAGGGTGTTTGCAATATGCCGTATAGTGTCCATTGGAAATGCTGCCGCTATGATTAGATATGACGTAGATATTATAAAGAGTATTCATTCCTTCCTGAGCAGAATATTGGTCCAAATTCAAATTTTGTATGGGAAAATTAATCACATTGTCCAATTTACTGCCATCAGTCGAAGAAACACGTTTTAAATGTATAACTAAAATTTTTGGAAATGTTTGTATACGAATCATCTTTCTGAATCCCCTTTTCATTCCACAAGTTGAACAGTATGGGCTCGCATCGTCAGTCAAAGTCTCCTCTTCTGTCAACAGTTCAATACATTGTGTTAAATTCACGACTCCGTTTGGCAAGTCTGGAATTGGGATTGAAAGTAACCAGAAAGGTTCAAAAGTAACGGAGTAGTAATTACAAAAAGTACATCTCAATATATACTTCAGCTGGCCGGCAAATGTAACCACAATTTTGGAATCATGAGTAGACAGATATCTTGTCCAAGAAATGGAAGCTTTCTGATTATCATTTGTGATAACAAAATCGTTTGGTGATGGATGATTATCTGCACTCGCCTTGTTTAAAACTTCATGTAAACCTACCAGAAGGTATCTCAGAAATTCTTCCGAATCTGCTGGGACGTTATGATCAAAGGAAGGAGCAAAATTTCTGAATAGACGGACGAAATGTGAAGTATCCACCATTTTTCGAGAAGAATCAGGACTCCAGATATTTTCCATCAAAGATATAAAAGATTTCACTGAATTTCGTTTCATTCTTGATGTAGTAGTATTCAAATCCTCCGTACAAATACCATTCTTGAAAAATTCCAACAAAATCTTGGTGTTCGAAAGACACTGGATCATGCTATTCATAAAACAGTTAATTCCTACATTCTTCAATCCTCTTAGGCCAAATGTAGAAATGTAGTCTCTTGTTGTGGCATGCCCACTTATGCTCAATGAAGAATCCATAGGTTCATTGTTCCTGTAATTCAAAGAAGGTGATAGAGAAACTGATATTGATTTTTGTGAAGGTACTGAGTGATTATCTTTGATAACTGATATGTATCTCGTAGGAAAATTGGGACGATAAAATAATTCATCCAGTGGATGCGATGGAGGAATTGTACCCATTACAGAAGAAGCATTGCCCCTTTGAATTGCTATACTAATTCTTTGTATCAAAAGTGGCGTTGAACGTTTATCTTTTGTAGCGCGGACCACTCTCCTTCCAATTTCATGGGTAATATGGAATGAAAGCAGTCAGAAAAGATTTGAGAATCATATAAAAAAGGAGTCTTTCCACATACTAGTGCTGGAGGCAGAAGAATGGAGTGGGAATTCTTGAGAACATGCCAAAATAAGATTTATATATCTGCTTTGAAAAGAGGTTTAAAAAAATAAGATCTATATTAAAGAGAAGAGGAAACATTAAAAAAAACAGAAAGGATTTTTTTTCAAGAATTCGATATTTTCCAAATACTTTCAGAACAATCCTCGTGAATGCCAATCGTCTCTTGAAGAAGATTCGGATTTTATCAATAACGAAAATTAATACGTAATCAGTTATAAGATTCAAATTCAGTAACCGGGAAACTACATCTTATTTTCTAGTCATTACAAGTGTAAACTCAAAGCTCACAACGACTTTATGGAGTGTTTGAACCATCTGCATCAAGCCGTAAAACCATAAAAAGGGTTGAACAAGAATTCACTGGGAAATCCAAGAAATATAAGATGGCCCTCATTATGGCGGTCATAAATAAAGTGTTGGAATATGAACAACTCCTTAGCCCTTTTATTTCCGTGTATAATTGTCTGAAGGAGATACTTTTGTTTTTCTACCTGCATTTTTTTAGAATGTTGACTGAGCCTAAAACGTTTGGTCTGGTTCGGAGACATTTTTTTTTATATACGGGGTGACGTGAAAATAGGTATCTTCAGCGTTAGTAGTTCTAGAACTCAGGTATACAGGGTGAGGCTACACTTCCATAACTCTGCATCAAGCCGTAAAACCATAAAAAGTGTTGAACAAGAATTCACTGGGAAATCCAAGAAATATTAGATGGCCCTTATTATGGCGGTCATAAATAAAGTGTTGGAATATGAACAACTCCTTAGCCCTTTTATTTCCGTGTATAATTGTCTGAAGGAGATACTTTTGTTTTTCTACCTGCATTTTTTTAGAATGTCGACTGAGCCTAAAACGTTTGGTCTGGTTCGTAGACATTTTTTTTATATACGGGGTGACGTGAAAATAGGTATCTTCAGAGTTAGTAGTTCTAGAACTCAGGTATACAGGGTGAGGCTACACTTCCATAACTCTTGCTGATGAATCGAGATTTCAGAAAATGACATTTGAAAGTGCTCATGACTCTGTAAGGAGACTATTAATTCCAAAACCCCTCTGAAATGAGGATGCCTACATGGATTTCCTTATTGAACAGTACTATTCCGACGTTCCAATTTAGTAAAGTTCAATTGTATACAGTAGATCATACATGATCATAGAGTAACTTCACCAATGAATTCTTATTTCCATGGTAACCAATTTCATATTATTCACGAACCAAATACGCCGTCAAATTCGTATATTTACTGATAATTGTTTGAAAATAAAATAACTATAGTCCCTCAAATAGAGGCTTGCAGTATTAAATCCAGGTGGTATGATAACAAACTGCTAGGAAAAACCCATAATCTTTGGATTTTACATAATGAATGAGGTTTTATTACTCCAATAGTTTGTCATCGCTGACAATGATTTAAATATTTTTTGTTGAATTATTTGGTTTCAAAAAGCTAGTCGCGCGAATTGTTCATAAAAGTTGGTACCAATTAATTTGATTGGGCCGTGATTGGTTGGTAAGTGAGAACTTCAGCTTTATCAACTGAAAGAGTGCCAAGAGTATGGGCCAAAGCAGTAATATTTGTTAAGGAGTTCAGGAAAGGAGGTTCATTACACAATATATGGGGCAATTAAAGAAAATGTGATCGAGTGTCTCCATCTGAGCTTGGTTACAAACTGTGCACAGCTCATTTGAATTGATGGTATGAGTTGAACCATTGTATGAGAATTTGGCAGAAATGGAATTACATAGTCTTAGCTGTGCAATGGTTCTTGTGTACTTGATGGGCATGGTCAAAGAAATATATTTCTGAGGGGAATTATGTAAAATCGAGAAAGAGTTATACATGGTCAGGAATGATGACTGTTGCAAAAGTAATAGATCAGCCTCCTACAGGTTTTCTCTGAATTTAAATAAAAATAATTTGTTCATTTCTAATAGAGCATCGTTATTACAAGGTCTCTTCACTGTAAGTTTTGAGCTGAAAGAAATCATGATCTCCAACCGCTAAAACTCCCACACACCAATTTTGAATAGATTCTGACCATAATCACTAAACTCGTCCGCCATCCTGAAGTCGCCATCTTGAATTCATAGATTTTAACAAAAAATTCATAATTTTCAAACCTGAAAACCCCCACATACCAATTTTGAATCAAATATGATCATAATCAGAAAAATCTTTGGTCGCCATCTTGAATTCATAAATTTTGACAAATTCTAAATCTCCGACCGCGAAAACCGCCGCATACCAATTTTGTATCGTATCGGACCATAATCACGAAATTCGTCCGCCATCTTGAGGCCGCCATCTTGAATTCATGGATTTCGACAATAAATTCATAATCTCCGACCCCGAAAACTTCCACATACCAATTTTGAATGGAATCGAACCATAATCATAAAACTCGTCCGCCATCTTGGAGCCGCCATTTTGAATTCATGAATTTTGACAAAAAACTCATAATCTCCGACCGTGAATACCCCCACATACCAATTTTGAATCAGATCGGACGATATTAACAAATCTCGTCCGCCATCTTAGACAAAAATTCCCTAATGCATTGTCACCGGAATTATGAACACCTGCCAAATTTCAAATCAATCGGACGACTAGAAGTTGGTTAAAATTCACTTGCAAAATTTGACCCAAACTAACTAACGAACGAACTAACAAGTGAAACTGAATAAAAGCTTGTAATGAGTCAATTTGGAGATTCGTCATCAAAAGCAATAGACGATAGTGTACAAAATAGTGAGCCTTATGGTAAATTGTAAACAAAAATTAAAAAAACCTGCTAAACTCTCTTTTTGTGTAATCGATTGTGTTCTCCATCACACGCTTTGACAAGTAGTCTTTCAGTAAATTGTAGACAGGTCCTCTCGAACCATAGGAATTTATTTTTTGTAATAGACGTTCATGGCACACGGTATCAAATGCCTTTGACAAATCCACGGAATTGCATATAATCAGGTATTTTTTATCTGACGCCTTTTTCTCAACAAGTTTTTCAAACAATTTGAAACACCGACAACAAGGAGATTGGGGGTAGAGGTTTGATGATTTCCTGTTTGGAGCAATCTGGAAATTTACCTTGACCAATGCATTTATTAATTATATAAGTGTAGAATAGCTATTTGTTCACGCAACTCTTTTACTGTAAAGGACCTGACGAGATCCCATCCAGGTGATTTTTTCTATTTTAAGTCATTGATGACGTCCCTAACTTCTTTTTCATATGTTGGTTTCAAGTATATACTATTCTCAAAGTTGTTAATATCGTTTGAGATATTTTTGGGTTCGAATACTTCTTTCGCATCGTTTTCTCCTAGTTTACAGTAATGAATGATAAATTGGTTCCCGATTTAATTTTAAGATTTCATAATTTTTTATTGATTTCTATGGATTCAATTTTTTTCTTAGTTTCTAGTTTAGGACATATATCATTAATAGCATTCCAAAGGCCACTGGATGGGTTCTGACGCTTTCTGTGATATTTTTCATATATTCTTTCTTTGCTTTGTTTTTAGTTTGCCTAAAACTGTTTCTGATAGTTCGGTACCTTTCTTCAGCCTATAGTTAAAAGTAAATATTATTTATTTCCTTGGGTTCGTTTACTATTTCCGGCCTTATCCAGGCTTTATTTACTTTGCTTTGTTTTGATTTTTATATTCTTTGTATGTTTTTGTATATATCGTTTTAAAGTATGTATGAGTTAATTTATTATTTCATTTATATACATTTTTCAAAGTATTGTAATTAAGTAATGTACTTTTTATATTTATTCTGTTGGAGGTCATTTCTTATGGTTTTATCAGTTGTACTCCAAGAAAATGGTCAGTTATGTCTTAGTCAAATCTTACTGTAAAAACTCAAATTACTGTATTTACACAAGGACATCTTGCTATTGCTTTACGATCATGTTTGTATGGTATAGTATTTCTAATCCCAATTGGACCGACATAAAAAGTTTCGAGAAGGAATTCTCTTCCACACGATAGAACTTTTTTATGATTGTACCAGGAACGCTTTGAAAGTAAAACCACTGGTAGTATATAAATTTCCCATTTGCCGGGCAGTGCATATGAACACTCCTCGTAGTGCTCTTATTTTTATTGCCGTTCCAATTGGGATTAGAATAACTATACTATAGTTATTTTAGTTATAGGGATTTTTCACAAAAATATGATCCAAGCATAATTTTGAAGGAATTCTCCAATGTTACCATACATATTAAATACTAGTTTTTTTAATTAGTTTCAGCAGTTTTCTTAATAAAAACGAGTTTTACAAAGTAAATAAGATTTGTGTGGTTGAAAAACTCATTTGAAAACTTTGTTGTTTAATATACTATACGAATCCATTTTTGCAATCACTATGCATTCATCATTTTATTTTGGGACTTGAGGAATGGCTTTCTGCCTCTGGTTTGTGGGTGATTTGGAGCTGTAATTCTATCTCTTGTTTAATTTTTCTCCTCAACCCGATTTTTTTCTTTCCATCTTGTTCATAATAGTTTTCGTAAATTCTTGTCGATTTGCTGTTTACAAAAACTTGGAATTTGTTCTAGAGGATGTCTGAGGTTCTCTTTCTGCTTTTTATGTATTTCTCGGATTCTTTTTTACGGAGGGCATTATTTTTAAATTCATATACAAAATCACGAGCAAAAAGAAAATAGTCTTTGAGTTGGGGGTTCAGAAGATACAGAATAGATTATTCCAGGTAGAAAACTTATCACACCTCCCCGGTAGTAATCCGTGAACCTTTCAATCATCGGTCTAATAGATACCATCATCCGACATAGGTAAATGGTCATCAACATCCCTGCGAACTTCTTACAGCGGCCACGTTACTGCTTCTGGGTCGATGACTTTCTTCTTCTTCTTCTCGCGTTTAATGTTGTCCCGTTGGTACCATAAGGGGAATCACAACGAACGAGGAGATCATGTTTATAGTACCATGGGAATTGTTGTTCTCCCAACAACCTCTCAAGAATTCACGACCGATTCGCTTTCTTTTGGATTCTTCTTATTCTGCTCCTTGATATGCTTAGAAATGTCGGTATTTATACAGGGAGATTCTCATACAAATATCTCGATTCGAATTATTTCAAGGCGCCTGAAGAAGGGAGCAGAATCGTGTTACTAAACGCTATCAAAGAAAGTGTATTTTTTATTATTTTTCAATATAATTTTTGTTATGAAATACTTGGCAAAACTTTTTTTGCAATACGTTACTGACTCATTTTTCTTACCAGTTATGAAAAATCACAGAATACCATAACGTATCTGTAAATTTACTTATTTGTCCTTATACAGTGTCCTCCTCAAAGTATGCACCATATGAGAAACTTATTTATTAAGGGTTTTTCGACAAAAAGTTATGCCTGGTAAAAGTTTGAACATCTCCTAAAACTAAACATGCACCAAAAAAATTCACTAAAACACACCTAATATACGAGGAGCCTTCAATAATTTGATTTTGAGACAAAAGTAAAGTAGCCTTATTTTGAAAAATCTCGGAAAATGTTATTTAGAAAAGTTGTTCAGCATTGAAAAGTACATCTAGATTTGGAGTCATGGCCTTCTAAGTGAAGTTTAATTTTTTTACCCATTTAAAAAAAAATGCTAAAACGATAAATAGACAACATCCGGTATACAACGGTTTATTTTAAAAGCCTGTAGTATTCCAAATTACAGAACTATTTTGTTAACCACGGTAACTTTTTTGAAGAGTAAAATAATTTTCAAAGTTTTTGGTGCAAAGTTATTTTTATTTTTTGTTAACACCGAAAATTGCTCAAAATTAAACAGTAATGTAACAAGAACTGAATATTCAAAATGAAATCAGAATTTCGGCATGAACTAATTACATTTATTTTGTGGAGTTTTTCTTGTCCAATCTAACTGTTTTAAGTTGGCTTTGAAATCAAAGGAATGTTTGACATTAAGTACTTGACATATTCGCTAAATATTTATTACGTAGCTATTGTTATTGCTCATTTTGTTAACCTTTGATATAAAGTACTATTTGAATAATATTAAGACGCTTACAAAAGAAAAAAAGTTGAGATTATATTGTTGTGTGGGGAAAATACTCCAAGCAGACAAGTTACAGACAATTTTAATGCCAGGCATCCTAATCGCAACGTGAATCACACCACACTAGCCCGTTTTTTGAATAAATTCAAAGAAACAGGCAGTTTGATTTGTTGAAAATATAAACAGGATATTCATAAAATCAGATGTGGAATCATCTGCGACTGAAAGATAAACTTTAGTCACTATCTTCCATCGTCAAGATAACCTCTTGGGGGGTTGTTATGCCCTGTAACTACAGAAATGCATTTAAAAGATAATTACCAAGACGTAACCATTGTATACCGAAAGCTTACATGACTCATCTAGGAGAGAAAAACAAAGTTTTTTATTGCTACCCGTTACAGTCACAGCGAGATAAGGAAGTCAGTTTAAATAATTACCAAAACTAAGTCGATAAACACTGAGCAGTTGAAAGACGAGGTAAACAACTTATAAATCACCGGGAGTCGAGACACCTCTGAAATTCATAAACACCCTTGTTGGTCATTAACTCAACGATAACGCACCAGCGATCGTAAATACCTGTCATTCAGTAAAATATTATCCAATTATAACATAAGATAAGCCAGAACGGGTTAGACAAACAAGTCCCTTATCAGTTTTACGATGTCACCGAGTTAACATACTCATAAAACACACTAAGCTCCGCCCACTAGCTCCCGCGTTGAAGATCATATAAAAGCGTGAGTTTCATGTCAACAATAAGTAGTTCGATTTGGTATTCCACAGTGAACACGAGAATATGCCATTCTCAAAAGTTAGGTTAAAAAGTCAGTCTAATTACAGTATCGTGCAATAATAATGAGAGTTTCCAAACCAGTGTAGTTAACTTCAGCAAACATAGAACTCAGCCGATTCAAATCAAGTATTGAAGCTCCTAGTAAAAAACACGAGTGAACAGTATAGTTGCCACAAAATGTCAAAGCTTACAAAACAGAGATCATAACGGGATTCCGCAATTTCAATGGTTCACTATCACTTAGAAAAACCTTACCTGTATACGAATATACCGGACGAATTAATTAGAATAACCGATTGACTCGGGAGAAAACGAACTGATAATAATAAATTCTAATCTAATTGCCGCTTAAAACTACTCCAGTGAATAAGTGTTAAACAGGGTGAGTCTCATGTTTGTTTTTCTGTATTTATGTTTATGGCAAAAACTCAACCTTTCCCAATGTGTATGTGATTATAAAGTATCTCAATAGTTTCAAGATTACAAAGATCTCAAAAAGAGAATTATTGTTAGCCGTTTGTAGCAATTGAATTTCAAGATTGTTCTTTTATTAAAATTATTTCAATTGTGAAGCCACTGCAGAATTATCTGCCAATACGCTAATTTCGTTTTCAATTGTACAATAATGTTGCCTATCATACGTCCATAGACGATTGATAGAATTGTGTCAGTTTTTATTAAATATATATATATACATTCTTAACTTTTATGAGTGCATTATTATTTTATCAAATCATTGTTTGGTTCGAATCTTTCTGAACGGTAGTATTTCCTGAATAAACAACCCATGTTCCGGTATTGAAAGAAAGGATATTGATATTTGTAGGCCGCTCCATATCATATCCGGTTCGACTATATTCATATAGTCGATGCTTTTAATACTGTTTTTCCAACCTAACGAATAACGTCTGGTATTACAGGTGTGGTGGGTTAAATCACAACATCCCGTAGTCCAGTTATCAACATTGGTGGTCAGGTGTGTGGTTTTCCCAACGCCCTGTATAGACCAGTTGTCAACAGGGTATTCATGTTGAAAAGGGAAACATTCTCAATTGAATATTGATAAAAAGATTTTTCTGTGAATTGAAAAATCCTCGATTAAAATGAAGTTATTTTTCTGTTAGACATTCACAAAAAATAACTTCATTTTAATCGAGGATTTTTCAATTCACAGAAAAATATTTCTATCAATATTCAATTGAAAATGTTTCCCTTTTAAACAGGCAGTATTAATAACAATTTCCAAAAACCTCACACAAGTGGAAGAGGAAGTGTGTTTAAAAGTTATCGAGAATGTTAAGACATCAATTAAACAAATATCGACATCTCTCGATGTACCTTTTACCTCTGTACAACTTTTTTTAAGAAAAATTGATTCGAAGCTTTTAAATCAAAATTTATAAATACTTTAAAAGAAAGGGAATTTATTCCAAGATTTGAGTTTTCCGCATGGTATCAGGGAGAATACGAAGAAAACGCACGGTTCCCAATGAATATTTTATAGACTGACGAAGGAACATTTACAATTAATGGAACAGTAAGTTCATAGAACTGTAGATGGTGGGCTACAGAAAACCCTCATTTCACTATATAGTGCAAGGACCAATACTCATTTCAGGTGAATGTCTTAAGTCGACTGTTAACAATACTGTGATTGGCCCCTTCTTCATTGATGGAAACCTTAATGCCAACCGATATTTGCAATTTTTACAACAAGATTTATTACCAATTTTAAATCGAATGCCGCGTAGACAAAGAGACAGCATTTGGTATCAGTTAGATGGAGCTAGTGTTCACTGTAGTGTAGCAATACACAATTTTTAAATGAAACATTTAATGGAAAATGGTTAGGACCTTACTCAGAGTATCCAATGCCAGCTCGCTCACCAGATTTAACCCCAATGGAATTCTTTTTTTGGGGTTTATTGAAAAACGAAGTTTACAAACATCGTCCTTTTAGGGATAGAGATCATTTGAAAACTGTGATAACTAATTCCATACAACCGGAGCACATTACGAATGCAGTCAACGATTGTGTAAGAAGAACCGGACTGTGCATGTTGCGGGATGGACATCATACTGTGAAAAAAAAAAAAAAAAAAAAAAATAAGGCAATTGCTGAGAACCAGCACGGTTTCCGTACTGAACATTCTACAATTACAGCTATTCACAGTTTTTACGAAAACATTTTACTCTCCCTGGAAGAAGGCGAAGGCGCGGTTGGTGTATTCTGTGATCTCAGCCGTGCCTTTGATTGTGTTCAACATGACATTTTATTGGATAAATTATTCAGATACGGAATCCGGGGCAAACTTCATGAATGGTTTTCGTCATATCTCAAGGGACGTCTTCAGAAAATCAAGATAAATCACGTGGCGAACAATGAAAAATTGGTATTTACTTCTAGTGAACTTCCGATAGGAATAGGAGTTCCTCAGGGCTCAGTATTGGGCCCTATTTTGTTTACACTTTACATCAATGAATTACCTCTAATCCTCCCGAATGCATTTACCTGTTTGTATGCAGATGATTCCACGTTATTATTCACAGGCAAATCTGAGGTACAAATTCAAAACAACATTAACACTACTTTTCAGTCACTTCGTAAGTGGTTATACGATAATTCTCTTTTTCTGAATAGTACTAAAACAAATCATATAAATTTTCACACCAGACAGAATAAAAATAACCCAGCAGTAGAAATAACTATAGATGATCAAATTATAGACAAGGTGGAATGCTCTACTTTTCTAGGTATTAGACTTGATCAGAATGTATCCTTCAATACTCACTGTAAAATTTTAGCCAATACACTGAGTATTAAATGTTTTCAACTAAGATCTCTCAAATCTATAATTGACATACAGGGACTCCGGCTCTTCTATTTCGGGAAACAATCCAGATTACATACGGAATAACCATCTGGGGTAGTTCTTCTGCAGTTAATGAGGTTTTTCTGGTGCAAAAGAGGATTATGCGATGCCTTGCTAATGTTCCCAATGGTACCTCATGCAGGGATCTATTCAAACAATTTAAAATTCTTCCTCTCTATGGCCTACATATATTTGAACTTTTAACATATATACACAAGCAACGCAAAACTCTGGTTAAGAATAACTCACTACATGATCATCATACAAGATCAAAAAATAATTTCCATCTACCCAATGTTCGTTTAACAGTATCTCAGAAATCTGCAGATATACTGGGACTAAGATTATATAACGTTCTTCCTGAAGAACTAAAATTGATAGAAAGAGTGCACACATTCAAAAAAGAGATAAAAAGACTTCTCCTCGCCCTCTGCCCCTATAACATTAATGAATTTTTTGATAGTTTTAGATAAAATGTTTTGTCTGTCTATATTTTATATCTTATCTTATACACTTTATTTTTATATTTTTATATCTTATCTTATACACTTTATGTAAACCTTGTTTATATCTGACTTGTCCGATAGCCTCACAGCTCTATAGATTAAATAAAAATTGAATTGAATTGAATTGAATTGAATGTAGAATACATCTTTCGGAAACATGCTTTTGTTTTCAAAGCGAATATAAGAATTATTTTTGACAAGAAAATCTCCAGAAAATCAATGAGTTTGTGCCGAAATACTTATTTTATTTTGATGTTTTATGATTTGATATTATTGAATATTAGGTTCTCGTTACAATACTGTATAATTTCAAACAATTTTCGGTGTTAACAAAAAATAAAAATTACTTTGCACCAAAAACTTTGAAAATTATTTTACTCTTCAAAAAAATTTACCGTGGTTAACACAGTAGTTGTGTGATTTGTAATATTACAGGCTTCTTAAATAAACCGTCGTATACAGAATGTTGTCTATTTATCGTTTTAGCAATTTTTTTTTTCGTAGTCCCTATTTAGAAAAAATGGGTAAAAAATTAAACTCTACTTAGATGGCCATAACTTCAAATCTAGATGTATTTTTCAATGCTGAACAACGTTTCTAAATAACATTTCCCGAGATTTTTCAAAATAAGGGTACTCTACTCTTGTCGCAAAATCAAATATTTGAAGGCTCCTCGTATATTACGTGTGTTTTAAGTTATTTTGTTGGTGCATGTTTAGTTTTAGGGGATGCACAAACTTTTACCAGAAATAATTTTTTGTCGAAAAACCCTTAATAAATGAGTTTTCCATATGGTGTATATTTCGAGGATGACACCGTAGAACAGATAAAACTAGTTCAAAGTTATGGGACACCAAGTTGAATGAGAGCGTAATAATCATTATTCGGAATTATTCACAAAAAACATAAATATGATTTTGAATATTCCATTCGAACCAAAGGTCCCCATACTGTCGAATGGAGGTTTCAATATCAATTCTATAAATGGAAATGGGAAAAATACTTTCCACGATTACTCACATCATATAGTTCCAGAATCTCAGATCAAGGACCGAAATTTCAATACGTATAAACTAGACTAAATCAGTACACCAGGTTATGTAGTATTCGAGAGTGGCATGTCTATGACAATTATGTCTCAGAAGTCATAAAATAAAAAAAATGAGGGCGTGTAAGCGTTAATTTACAGTGGCAACACAAAGTCATAAACTCATTCACATCGAATATTACAAATAAATTAATTGAATTATTATTAAAAATTAAATATGAAATTAAAGGTTTATGATAACCAAAATGAGAAACTTGAACTTTGCTTTGCAAATTATCTATATATCTTGAGAAAACTGGAACGTTTTCGTCGTTAATACCAATCTTATGTTTTTTCTATAATCGTTCCATTTGATGTATATGTTTATGAATTTTCGATCCCTGTTTTTAAATAATTTTAATCTATATTATTATGAATTTGTTAAATGGCTTATACATTAATTTTTCTTTTTTTACACAATGTCACAGATAGAAAAATGTATTGATCATTTAGGTAATTTAGGAAATTTTATTGTCTATTTAGATTGATTAATTATTCTCTACCTCTGTTATTTTTATTGCGAAACAAGTACAACAGTACTTATTCTTATCGTTTTGTATGCAATTGAAATTTATACTTACCATGAATAAAGTTTTTTATTATCATTATCATTATTATTAATACAAGCTTTTTTCACCTGCCCCAGTGTCTGTCTGTAATCAAATATTGCAAGTTAAATTTGACCCTTTTCTAGTTACCCTATTAACGTGAAATTTGGTAGGTGTTCATAGTTCCCGTGACAACGCATTATGGAATTTTAGTTAGAGAAAAAAAAACAATTCTTAAAATCAAAATGGCGGCTCGAAGATGGCGGACGATCTCTGTGATTATGGTCTGATTCTATTCAAAATTGATATGTGGAGGTTGGGGTCGGAGACTTTGAATTTATTGTCAAAATTCATAAACTCAGTGAGTTATATGATTCAGAAGCTTGTCGCTTTTATATTCTAACTGAAAACTTTGCGCGACAAGCTCTTGAATCTATAACTCACGGAATAACTTACGCCACACATCCAAAGCAATTCTTTTTGACTTTTTAGTGCATTTGAATGAAAGCTTGTATTTAATAAGGTTTTTTGTTATCAATTATTTTTATCTTATTACGACCGGAACGGCAATGCTGCTTCAAACAATACATCTTTTGGGGTTTTGTTTGATGGTTGGCGCGTAATTGGTTTGTGAATGAATGAATCACATGGAAAAACTCAAATCTGTACATTATTTGTGTGGTTTCATGTTTACAAAATGTTTATGTGATGTGAGATGTACAAAAGACTATTCAGACATTGAGAACAAAAAAGTTATTTTGCCAAGTTGGTTTATTACTCATCTAGTCATGGAGATTATATACGTGTATACCGGGTGATTCTCCAAGGCGGCTCACCCCTATGACTTTTTTATTATTGAAGATGGAAAAACGAAATTTGGGGGTTTTGTATTATAGTTCAATTCACATTTTCTGACATATTTACTTGCTCTGCCGTACTTCCGGTCTGACCGGAAATGACCCCAACTTTCGATTTTTAAATGGGACATCCTATATATTTTTACTTATTTCGATCGAGAATGACATTCTTTTGAGTTAGGGCCTTTTCAGAATATCTATCAGATGTAGTTCAATGTCCAGCGTGGCTTTAGCCGGGAAAGTAGTTGTTTTCTGTTAGACATTCACAAAAAATAACTTCATTTTAATCGTGGATTTTTCAATTCACAGAAAAATATTTCTATCAATATTCAATTGAGAATGTTTTCCTTTTCAACATGAATACCCCACAAGAGGTTATCTTGACGATGAAAGATAGTGACTAAGGTTTATCTTTCAGTCGCAGATGATTCCACATCTGATTTTATGAACATCCTGTTTATATTTTCAACAAGTCAATTTATTCCATTAAGGTTCTAAATTTTCAGAATTACCTCATTGATCCTGTTCCGCAGTGATGTTCTGGAATGCCACCCTTACTTTATACTCCAGTTCTTCACGAGTATCTGATGCTGTGTTGTACACCTGATTTTCAATTGTTCCCCAGAGAAAAAATCTAGCGGAGTAAGATCTGGTGTACTAAAATATGACAAAAAAAAAATACAAAAAAATCGAATTTAAACGGTTTTCTTCACATAAAGGATTCAATATAAAATTGAACCAGAGAAAGGTAGATCTCAGGTGAAAAACAACTACTTTCCTGGCAAATACCACGCAGAACTTTGAATGATATTCACCTGAAAATCCATGCATACTTCCATATAATATCAATGGACATTGAATGCAAATGTTTCTTTCTGATAAGCTCGATTATGTTTAATTTATGTCGTGTTCACCTAACAATCCGCATACCGGTTTCAGGCTTCTTGGCCCTCATCAGTACGGAGTAGTCAACCAGCCAAAGGTCAAAAGAACTCTGGCTGAAATGAGACACAACGTAAACAAACCATCATCGATCTTGTAACACCTATAGGTACGCCGGAAAAGATAAACTTTAACTGGCGGTAACTAGTGACAGAAAGAAACACTCCAAAATCTCCCACCTCGATAGGTTTCTAAATAAAAGGTTCCTTCTCAGTAGGAGTGGCAAGTCCGTCTAGCATATAGTGAGAGATAAGTGCCATGTGAAGTGGAATGAATAGAAAAATCGAATTTAAACGGTTTTCTTCACATAAAGGATTCAATATAAAATTGAACCAGAGAAAGGTAGATCTCAGGTGAAAAACAACTACTTTTCTGGCAAATACCACGCAGAACGTTGAATGATATTCACCTGAAAATCCATGCATACTTCCATATAATATCAATGGACATTGAATGCAAATGTTTCTTTCTGATAAGCTCGATTATGTTTAATTTATGTCGTGTTCACCTAACAATCCGCATACCGGTTTCAGGCTTCTTGGCCCTCATCAGTACGGAGTAGTCAACCAGCCAAAGGTCAAAAGAACTCTGGCTGAAATGAGACACAACGTAAACAAACCATCATCGATCTTGTAACACCTATAGGTACGCCGGAAAAGATAAACTTTAACTGGCGGTACCTAGTGACAGAAAGAAACACTCCGAAAATCTCCCACCTCGATAGGTTTCTAAATAAAAGGTTCCTTCTCAGTAGGAGTGGCAAGCCCGTCTAGCATATAGTGAGAGATAAGTGCCATGTGAAGTGGAATGAATAGAAAAATCGAATTTAAACGGTTTTCTTCACATAAAGGATTCAATATAAAATTGAACCAGAGAAAGGTAGATCTCAGGTGAAAACAACTACTTTCCTGGCAAATACCACGCAGAACGTTGAATGATATTCACCTGAAAATCCATGCATACTTCCATATAATATCAATGGACATTGAATGCAAATGTTTCTTTCTGATAAGCTCGATTATGTTTAATTTATGTCGTGTTCACCTAACAATCCGCATACCGGTTTCAGGCTTCTTGGCCCTCATCAGTACGGAGTAGTCAACCAGCCAAAGGTCAAAAGAACTCTGGCTGAAATGAGACACAACGTAAACAAACCATCATCGATCTTGTAACACCTATAGGTACGCCGGAAAAGATAAACTTTAACTGGCGGTACCTAGTGACAGAAAGAAACACTCGAAAATCTCCCACCTCGATAGGTTTCTAAATAAAAGGTTCCTTCTCAGTAGGAGTGGCAAGCCCGTCTAGCATATAGTGAGAGATAAGTGCCATGTGAAGTGGAATGAATAGAAAAATCGAATTTAAACGGTTTTCTTCACATAAAGGATTCAATATAAAATTGAACCAGAGAAAGGTAGATCTCAGGTGAAAAACAACTACTTTCCTGGCAAATACCACGCAGAACGTTGAATGATATTCACCTGAAAATCCATGCATACTTCCATATAATATCAATGGACATTGAATGCAAATGTTTCTTTCTGATAAGCTCGATTATGTTTAATTTATGTCGTGTTCACCTAACAATCCGCATACCGGTTTCAGGCTTCTTGGCCCTCATCAGTACGGAGTAGTCAACCAGCCAAAGGTCAAAAGAACTCTGGCTGAAGTGAGACACAACGTAAACAAACCATCATCGATCTTGTAACACCTATAGGTACGCCGGACACAACGTAAACAAACCACTATCTTGTTCCTTCTCAGTAGGAGTGGCAAGCCCGTCTAGCATATAGTGAGAGATAAGTGCCATGTGAAGTGGAATGAATAGAAAAATCGAATTTAAACGGTTTTCTTCACATAAAGGATTCAATATAAAATTGAACCAGAGAAAGGTAGATCTCAGGTGAAAAACAACTACTTTCCTGGCAAATACCACGCAGAACGTTGAATGATATTCACCTGAAAATCCATGCATACTTCCATATAATATCAATGGACATTGAATGCAAATGTTTCTTTCTGATAAGCTCGATTATGTTTAATTTATGTCGTGTTCACCTAACAATCCGCATACCGGTTTCAGGCTTCTTGGCCCTCAAAAAAAAATACATTATGAAAAAATATGACAACTTAAAAATGTACCTCGCAGGCCACTGAATAGGTCCATAAGTGCCAATCCACTTTTCTGGGAAGTAATGTGAGTAACTGATTTTGAGTGAACGCCAAACAAACTAGCAATTGAATATGGTAAAGCGTAAAATGATGGCAGAGGGATGCACGGCGTTTGGCGCCGACTCAAAATTAGTAACTCATATTAGTTTAGGAGCTAAGTTATTATTAAGACTAAGAAGGTTTATTTTATATTTTGCTTTTCAGTTTCATTTTTCGTTAAAAAGTGTTTTGCATTAGCATATGTCTGATCCCCTACGAAAGTAGATTATTATTGTTATTCTCCTTGTAAGTTTCATTTGGGGTCTGGTAAACTTTCGAGTACTATCTAGCTGATAAGAGTACTCCCTTCAAGGGACATTCTCAACATTATTCAGTGCTCTTTTATAAGTGATCAGGAAGTTTTTGTAGTAATCATATATCCCCGTTCTGTAGCTTTTGGTTTTCATTCATGGTGGCGCTCCATCTTGTTGTAAATAGATATCAACTTGGTTAGCCAGTGGCAAATGTCCAGTGAAATCAATAATTTGATCTCTAACGAACTGTAGAAAATTATTGGCCCCATAAGTTTTTCTCCGATAATACCCATCCAGCAATTGAAACCAAATCGCTCTTGAAAATTTCCTTTTTGCATCAGATGTAAATTTGTTTGGGACAAGTACCTTTTATTATTCTGATTACAAAGACCCAAGTTGGAGAATCGAGTTTCATCTGAATAAATAATTTTAAATGGAAAACATACATTTTCTCTATATTCAGTAAAAAACCAGTTGCAATAAGTTAATCTTCGGTTGTGTCGTTATCGTAAAGATGTTCGTGTAGTTGGTACTTGAATGATCGATAATTATATTTGTCAGAAACAATTTGGCGAATTGACGCCGTACAATTTCTTCAACATAGGCCAACACGTTTACTTCTTTTTCTTCACTGACGATGAAGTTATTGGCATTTTCATCTGGTTCATTTCGCATTTTCCTTTCCAGTTTTGGAAAATAATGCCGAGAGGGATGGAGACGATTAGGAAATCTCTGAGCATAAATTCGAGCTGCGTCAGTTGCATTCTTTTTTGCTTCTCCATAAATTAGCAGCATGTCAATTTTCTCGTTCCTGGTAAAATTTTCCTTATCAAATTATAAACTACGCAACAAATAAATATTTAGAAGTGTCTGCGTATTCATTAGCCTATTTGTTAAGGTAGTCCTAACAACATCTTCAATTGTTTGTCACGGATAACTAGAATAACAGGACTCAGTGCATAAGTATACCGAATACGTATTATTTGCTATCAGGTATGATCGCTTCTTGCAATTATTCAGAAAAATAGTGAAAATAAAGTGAAAGTATGTGGTATCATTCGTAAGAAAATGACCTTTCACAAAAAGCCAACAAGCCACCCCCTTTCCATTTGAAAAAATCAAGTTAAATGGAAAAATTCATACTTGCGACTTTTGAATAATTCTCAAAACGACTGTGAAGTCATAAGCCTCAAAGTCGTATTTTTTCCATGTTACTTGATCAAGAATGAAGCGAGTTATAGTTTTCCCAATATCAATTGCAGAAGCATGAAAAAGTCTTGCGGCGAAATCCTGTGAGCAGCAGTGGTGGAGTTAACTAATTTTATTTAGATATTTTAAGATTTCAAAAATACTTCATAAATAATGAAAAATGAAAAAAAAAATTAAAGACAAGCTTTTATTTATACAAATACATTGAGAAAGAAAAATAATTTCTTTCATTGTTTGATGTAGGTTATTATTATATCCTAAAACGTATTTCGATCGGCACACACCAAGACCACAGACGCTACTGGTTTTTAATCTTTCAGAACTATTAAAACACAAATATAACGCGTGATTTATGACCTACCATCAAATAGACACACCCCTAAGCATTGATGTTCGACTTGGTTGGCCCAGACGAATCGGTGACAGCAGGCACTCAAGTCCACGTTGACTATCGACTCTTTTGAACTTCCCTTCGGCGACGGAGAATGCTTACGAGTAGTACACTTTTTTTTTCGTTCCGTTTCTTCGCATATAAGCTCGTGTTAGCGAAGTGAGTTTTTATTTGCTCCCTATAGAAACAGCTTCTGCAATTGATATTGGATGGACTATACACGATCCATGGCATTCTAGATCGAAAATAAAATTGGAATAAAAATTACTTTATTCGTCAAATATTGACAAGTGAGGTGTTGTTGGATTTACAATGTCATTCTCGACCGAAATAAGTGTAAATATATAGGATGTCCCTTTTAAAAATCGAAAGTTGGGGTCATTTCTGGCCAAACCGGAAGTAAGGCAAAGCAAGTAAAAATGTTGAAAAATGTAAATGGAACTATAATACACAACCTCCAAATTTCGTTTTTCTATCTTCAATAATAAAAAAGTTATAGTGGCGAGCCATCTTAGAGAATCACCCGGTATATCTAAAACTTAATTTTAATTAAATTTCATAAAACTTAATGAAACCTCAGATGATAAAATCATATTTCCATCAGGAGAAAAATTATACCGAACGGCAATGTCATATTTTTTATTATAATTATTTTGAAGATATATTTTTATGGCAATTCTAAAACGTTTATCCATATACACCACATCCCACATGTTTATCAAAAACTTACTTCCCAAAGAAGTTTCTTCAATTCAAATGAATAAATTAGAAATTAGAACTGGTTTAATTTCGACAAATGTCTGCAAGCTCACGAAACAATTCCACAAACGACAAAAATGCTACCCCGTTTACCCGGAATCCATGCAATTACATAAATCATCCCAATCACCGGTGCCGTCTGGCATCTACTCGTCAAAGATTTATCTCCGGGCGGCCCGAAAAAAATAATAATAAATGGAACACAAAGCAAATTTACGTCGCATTCGGGACTGTGACAGCAATACAATGTAACACTTGTTGGGGCATTGACAAAAGGAGACTCTTGAATGTGAAAAAGGATCATTGTCGGTAGTCACACTTTCGCAAACGGCGCTAGTGCTTTGTGTGAAAAGTTCCCTGGCGCCAGAAAATCGAATGGAATAACCTGTGCCTCTAAGAGGCGGAGGATAGGGGTGAAAGGTGTTTAGGCCAATCAATAGAGATTTTCTGCTCTATTGATTCTGTTACGAAAATACTACCAGGAAACCGACTGTGCCATCATACGGAAGACGGTTCGTAGTTACATCCTGTTATGTTTCCTACTCCCAACTGTCATTGCTTAATTTGTTATAAACATTCAAAATCCCATACATTTCGGGTCTTTCAGAGAAGATAAAGAAAGTATTTACTGATGCGCCTTTCAATATTGCATTCAAAAATGAAAACACTGTTAAAAAATACTTCACCAAATTGAAATCTAAAACACCAAAAGAACTCGAAAGTGACATAATCTACAAAATTCCTTGTGCAGAATGTGACAAAGTATATATTGGGCAGACAGGACGATATCTCAAAACTAGAATATCTGAACATGAACGGAGCATAAGACCTGAAAACCTCATAAGAACAACAAATAAAACAGGTCTTGCGAAACTCAGAAAAAATTTTCACAAATTCGATTTTGTAAATACAGAAATTGTTGGAAAGCAAAAAAACTATAGAAAGAGAGGTATACAAGAAATGATAAAAATAAAAAAATACAAAAACAATGCTAATAAGAAAACAGATACTCAATTTCTACCCAACTCCTATTCATACCTAATAAGTAAATTGAAAACACCACAATAATCACACACCATTGCACGCCTATGGTTCCTACACGTACCTTATCAATAAATAACGAAAGAAATCAAGAGGAAAAAACAAAAACTTTTCCAATCTCCACTGAATGCCTTCATTCAGAAGCAAACTCTCCGTTGATTTCGACATATGTTGACAATTTCTATTTATATTATAACAAGAGGAATCCAAACATATGTAAATGTCCTTTTTAATACACATTTTATCACGACAAGGAACCTATTTTTCTTGTAAGTATCCTGTTGTTTTACTACATGCTTTGTTTTACAATTTTGCAATAATTTTTATCCATGTCAATTTTATATATACATATTTTCAAAAGATTTGACCTATTTACAGCTTAAGTTGTTTGTACCTCTATTGAGGTTTTTATCATGTGATTTATCATGTACTAAGCTACTCTACTATTCACCCTCGTAATATTCACAATCCCTATTGTAGTGCCCTGAGGATGACTTTATAAAAGTTGAAACGTCGGCAACAGATCCATAGTGGTTTCAGTTAATTGACCTTTTCCCAACCAAACTCCAAGCTATAATAACCAGTGAGGTCACAAAACACTATAAGAAAATTTAAAAGCAATTTTTGGAACGAAGTTCCTTATCGCGCGTTGCGAAAGGGGGCTAGACGGAATAAATTAAGACCAAAAGTTGTAACGACACTTTTTGCTGTAGTTGTAAGCCGTGCGGCGTGCGCGTGTTTCTCTGTCTCTCTCTCTCTCTCTCTCTCTCATAGAAAGCAAGCCAGTTATTTTCGTTTCGTCTTTCTATTTCGCATTGAACAGTGTGGTGTCGCGACGATTATTTTTGTTGAGTGTAAACAGGTTTATTGTACATAATAAATAATAAAAAATAATAACAATAATGAATCCTGACAGTGTTCCTGCACAAGTTCCGGATATTGCTGATGGAGTTAGGTAAGTAGAGATTTTATACAGACAATAATAAATGCTTATGTATTTTTAGCAAGTACGCATTATAACCTCTCTTTACTATTGTGCTAACCAAGTCATACGCGTTATAATCTCTCCATTATTGTGTGTTTAGCAAGTGTACGCGTCATAACTTCAATGAATTTAAAAGCAAATTATATTTTAATATTACAATATCAATGCGTATGTACTAAAATTGAGCCTACTGATTGAGTTTATATTACATTATATTTGTTAATAATAAAAAACTATTATTATAACTTAAATTTTTTTTATTACAATTCCTTCACTAATCAATCGAAAGGAACTTCGTTCCATCCGGGTGTCCCTTGACACCTCTCAACTTTTTTTATTTCTCATTATTTTTGACTTGTAACTAGAAAATCAATGGAGCAATCTCAAGCAAAAAAAATCAACCCTAACGCGACTCGATCAGATTATTAGTAACGGAGAAAAACCGGAAAAACCGAAAATAAAACAGCTTTTTACAATAAATCATCTTCGCCATTTTTTGAGTTGTAGTGCAGGCTTCCTACGACATAGTAGTGATCAATATGTACAGTTGTGTGCATAAAAAAGTCGTACAAGGTTTGTATGGTGTAAACCTGCCTATGATGTTCCAGATTTCATAAAAAAGTAGTACACGTACACATTTGACAAAAATAGTTTCAATTTTGACACAACTTGTCAAAGTCGATAAGAAGTTTAATTAAGATTGACAAGCCTAACTCACAATAGCCTATAACTGCTGTACGACTTTTTCATGCACACAACTGTACTTTATGTGTGAAAAAATCAGGCGCTGTCGCATCATTAGTTTTGGCATGATTGCCATCTGAATTTTTTAATGCACTTTATTGCAGCAGACGTGGATGCGTCGTAGGTGGTCCGATTCCAATTTTTCAAACAGATTTCGAGAGTAGAAGTATAGTATAGTTGATCCATTTTCAATTGCAGAAGCATAAAAAAACAAGTTTGCCAGTCTTGAGGCGCAATCATTTGAGCAGCATAGGCGGAGATAACTAATTTCATTTAGATATTTGAATATTTTAAAAATATGTTGAAATAAAAAAATATGCCATAAACGAGGTAGTATGTATTGATAGGCAATCGGATCATCATAATTTCATTTTACCATGGTCGAAAAAAGGCATATTTTCCAACAAAACACATCACAACTATAGAATTCTTTTGAACCTATTTCGATCCCATACCAGAGACGCTACTGGCTTTCATTTACTCAGACCTGAAACTGGTGATTTATTAGTCTAAACTTATAGATTGCAATACCCCTTACTTCTGAACCCCAGATTTTAAATTATATGATTCAAATTTAAGGAGGTGAAATCACTTTGCCGATAGGCTGCTCAGATGGATACAGTTAGGCCGTGAGTAAGGTTCAATTAATGACTTTTCTTAGTTAATCAAATTTGGCCACTAAAAAAATTATACATTAATTAACTTGACTAGTTCAAGAGTTGGGCGCCAGACTTGCTAAAGACAAAAATCAAAGATAAATGAAATTGAATAAATGTTACCTAGCTTGTATGGGAAGGCAAATAAATATGCAATAAATCAACTTAACAAATTTATTCCAGATGGAATTAAAATGATTGGACAAATATTAGAAGAGTATTGAGAATGATTTGTTGAAAATATAAACAGAATGTTCATAAAATCAGATGTGGAATCATCTGCGACTGAAAGATAAACTTCATTTTAATCGTGGATTTTTCAATTCACAAAAAAATCTTTCTATCAATATTCAATTGAGAATGTTTCCCTTTTCAGTATTGAGAAATTACATAAAAAACCAGGATTTTTGACTCTGATCAAAACTCGAACATTTACACCTATGATTCCTCCAGTTGTTAGTGCCACGAATATACCTTCGGAGATCTTGAGCGAGAGAGATGAAGGCTAGTTTCTTGAAGCTGGTCTCAGCGGTTCTAGGAGGAACTTGGTTTCAGCGGTTACAATGAAGATGGTTTTGGGTGGTTCGATAGTTGATTTCAGACCCCCTTATCGGCGTAAATTTAGTTGATCTTCACGGACCAGTGCTGATATTGATGTGCTGTAAGACCTCCCAGGCTACTAGTCCTTCCGTCTCCGTAGATGGGTTCCCTCCGTGGTATATATCATGCGAAGAAGATGATAGGAATCAAAATATGTACAAAAAGGGGAGAACGAAGGATATCCTTTGAACCTCAAGTTTTATGTTTCAAATTTTAATCGAGAGTCAAAAGATTGATGCAAATGATAGCATACAATAAAAATCTCAGTCTATATAAAAGACTGGAAAGTTACAGTGAAAGAACAAAGATAATAAATAGCAATCCAATCTGCTATTCTGGAGTTAAATTTACAAGTTAATTTTAATAATTAAAAAAAAAAATATTAAAAATGAACAAAATTTAAAACCAAACAAAACAAACCTCACCCAAAACGTGATGTTCAAATTCAGTTAAATTTTGAAACAGGTAAGTTTTGATAAGGTGATTCTATGTACCAGAAGGGTAAAAAAATTTAATGAGGAAAGGTATTCCAAAAGAAATATAAAAATTTTCTTGAAATTTTACCAGAGAAAAAATATAGTATTTTAAAGCAAAACACTATAAAATTGCCAGAGAAAAAATCTACTATTTCAAAGCAAAATATTTAAATGTTGCCAGTGCAAAAATAAACTATTTTAAAGCAATTGCCAAAGGAAAATATAGCGTTATAACCAAAATACTCTAGTAAGCTACAAAAAATATAGGGTTTCTGAACCAAGATAATAGTCAGTAAAAGTATACTCTTCAGCCAAGATAAGAAGAGAGAGACACAAGTCTTTCAGTGAGCACGACTCTCTTAGATAAAGATAAAGTGAAATAATTCTTTTTATTGAAGAATTTCCAGAGATAAACCGAAGAGGGAGACCACACGTCTTTCAGTGGGCACGACTCTCTTAGATAAAGATAATGTTAAATAATTCTTTTGATTGAAGAATTTTTAAAGATAAACTGAAGAGGGAGACCTCACATCTTTCAGTGGGCACAACTCTCTTAGATAAAGATAATTTTGAAATTGGGCGGCAATTCCCTTTTCAAATCGATAAACAGGTAATTCTCAAAAATTATAATGAATCTCCCTGCTCTTGGCGATAAGGTAGTAACTGAAGTGAATTGACTCTGCAACGATCAAAAATCAAATAAGCTACACTGGGAATTGAATGGAGTAATAGATATGAGAAATTTATTAAACAGAAATCAACTCTACGCTTGAGGCATATATTGAATCGAATCGAGTGTTCTGAGACCGTTAGGCCAGAGGTACAACTCTCTCTGTAAGCAATTCTTTCTCGAAAGAAAAGAAAATTACTCTCATAAACATATAGTTATGAAATAAAGAAAATTGCTCACCAGAGAGCCGTCCTATTAGTCACTGTCCCAGAACAATCGAATTCGCCCTTCACTTCTATCAGAATCCTTGGAACAATCCACTGGTTGTGTGAGGTAAGTAAGCTCTAGTCCATTCGAAATTACCAATTACTTGGTACCTAAAAAATGCAAAAACGTAGAACTGATTTCCAATGAAAAAAAATCAGTTCCCAATATTCGGAACAGATGTTACGTTAGCCACAATATGTACTATGAATGCTTTGTCAAAATGGCCGAAATATCTATATTTAACCTTCAAAAATTACCATGCGGTATATCCAAGAATTCTAATGTTACAAGCATAAGGAAAAAGAAGAACACCAAAATCAATTCACTCAGTCCACCTGCCTATCTCGACGTTCAAATCAAGAAAGAGAACGATTATCCTTTCGGTTCGACGAAATCACAGTTCACCTGTTTTTCATTCTCGGTTTCTTTCCTATTTAAAAAAACTTGGAAAAAACCAAACGCTCGATGAACCCGATCGACACGAAAATGAAATGTCACGGTCACACTGTCAAAATACCATTTTCTAGGGACAATAATGAACGCACATTCTTCACGACCTGAGCAGTGACTACTGACCCGTACTACCGTAAAGATAACCGGACAAGTTATGAGAAATTGGTTATGTGTAAGGACGTAACGAAAAATTCGTTACAAGATACACCTACAAGCATTATCATTGGCTTGCGGTCACTCAAACAGCTGTCACCCAAACCCACGTTGACTATCGGCTCTTTTGATCCACAGTTCGCCGACGGAGAATTTCGCATATTCGCTCGTGTTATCGAAGTGAGTTTTTGATTTGTTCCCTATAGAAACAGCTTCTGCAATTGAAAATGGTTGAACTATACTACAAAACGTATGTACTCATTTTGCGTTGAAATGCTGCAAAATTAAACATTTTATTTCAGTAAGAGAATAATGTTGGATATAAAGTTATTCTCTTACTGAAATAAAACATTAATTTTTGTTTATCCTGTATAAACAGATCAAATTATTTATTATCATTGAATGCAGTATTGGAAGACCTTTCAGATGAAGTATCACATCTACTTCAATTCAAATAAATTACCGATTACGTCACCACGTCAAAACCAGTGACATAACCTCTTTAGAATATACATTCAAAAATCGACATTTAGAAACTTTTTAACAAAAAATCAAACCGACAAAAAAATCAACTGAAAAGCAAAAAATTAAATGAACCTTTTTAGTCTAAATGATAATTGAGCTCCTAAACTAATGTAAGTAACTGATTTTGAGTCGGCGCCAAATAAACAATTATCGAAGATCATTATCTATGAAAGAAGTCATCAAAACGCAGCCGTGCATCTTGCTGCCATCATTTTACGCTTCACCTAATTCAATTGCTAGTTTTTTGCCGCCACTCAAAATCAGTTACTTACATTAGTTTAGGACTCAATTATCATTTACTAAAAGGTTTATTTTATTTTTTGCTTTTCAGTTGATTTTTTTGCCGGTTTAGTTTTTTGTTAAAAGTTTTTATTTTTTACTTTTCAGTTCCGTATTTCGTCGGTTTAATTTTTTGTTAAAAAGTTTTTATTTTCCAATTTTTTTGGCTAAAATCTACTAATTACTACCTACTTGTTTTTTTATTAGTTCCAAAATACTTACTTACCCACCTTACTTCAACTATTACCAGTTAAATAATATGATTATCTACTTCTACTATTTGTTGTAATATAAATCATTCTCGTTGTTCTGGTCAGTTTATTTCATTACTTTGTATATCATTCCATCCTCTCAAAAAATATACTGATTTTGACGGATGTGGAACAAGAATAATGTCAGTAGCGATCTGTCATTGTCAACTACGTATGTGTGTGCCAATGTTCGCTAGTGAAAAATCAATTATCCCATATTTTGCCACCCGTAAGGGTAGCTTTCTACCTTTCAAAATCCAAATATAAGGTATACCCTATCTATTAAAAAAAGAATCATCCAAATTGAAGAACCCAGTACAAAGTTATGCCTGATAGAATCGGTTAACGGAACAGAATTCAGAGGGTGAGTGATCAATATCCTTCATTTTGCTACCCTTAGGGGTGGATTTCATCTTTCAAATTCAAATGGGACCAAATTCGAAGTACATCCTATCCACTGAAAAAAGAATTATCGGAATCGGACGCCTCAGTAAAAAGTTATGCGTGATCATACATAAAAAAATATAATGGAAAAACATAAAATATACGGGTCGAATAGAGAACCTCCTCCTTTTTGGTTTCGTCGGTTAAAAAATATCTAAGATTTCTGCGAAGTCAGTTATCAAATTTATTAGATGATTTTCCATTGGCAATAAGGCAGAGAATGGCGCGCCTGCACATTACTACACTGATGTGCGGGAATACATTGATAATGAATTCCGTGAAAAATGGATAGGTAGAGGAGGGCCAGCTCAGTGGCCTCCAAGGTCTCCGGACCTTACAAAAATTGTTTTTTTTTCTATGAGGACACATTAAATGGGTTGTCTATCAAACTCCGCCTATAACTCCTGAAAATATGAAAGCAATAATTCGCTGCTTTCAGAGAAATTTCAGAGGACATGCTGGCACATGTGGATACTAATTTCCGAAACAGATTGAGAGTGTGTATTGGTGAAAATGGCAGGCACATTGAACATTTGCTGCATTAATTATTGTGATTTTCTGTTAGATTCGAATAAATACGATTTTTATGCAAAGTTTAATTCCAAATATGATACCAAAGGCGAACATTGTGAAAAATATCCGTCTTTTGGATGTAGAATATCTCGGAAACGAGTTGTTTTTGGTACATGACATGGATTATGAAAAGTGTATAGTTATTAAATTTACCCGATATAAAAACTTTTTAACAAAAAATTAAACCGACGAAAAAATCAACTGATAAGCAAAAATTAAAATAAACCTTCTTAGTCTGAATGATAATTGAGCTCCTAAACTAATGTAAGTAACTGATTTTGAGTCGGCGCCAAACAAACAATTATCGAAGATCATTATCTATGAAAGAAGTCATCAAAACGCAGCCGTGCATCTCGCTGCCATCATTTTACGCTTCACCTAATTCAATTGCTAGTTCGTTTGGCGCCGACTCAAAATCAGTTACTTACATTAGTTTAGGAGCTCAATTATCATTTAGACTAAGAAGGTTTATTTTATTTTTTGCTTTTCAGTTGATTTTTTCGTCGGTTTAATTTTTTGTTAAGAAGTTTTTATTTTGTACTTTTCAGTTCCGTATTTCGTCGGTTTAATTTTTTGTTAAAAAGTTTTAATTTTTCAATTTTTTGTGGCTAAAATCTACCAATTAATACCTACTTGTTTTTTTATTACTTCCAAAATACTTACTTACCCACCTTACTACAACTATTATCAGTTAAATAATATGATTATCTACTTTTACTATTTGTTGTAATATAAATTATTTTCGTTGTTCTGGTTAGTTTGTTTCATTACTCTGTATTTCATTCTATCCTCTCATAAAATATACTGATTTTGACGGATGTGGAACAAGAATAATGTCAGTAGCGATCTGTCATTGTCAACTACGTATGTGTGTGCCAATGTTCACTAGTGAAAAATCAATTATCCCCTATTTTTCTACCCGTGAGGGTGGCTAATTCCTTTCGAAATCCAAATATCAGGTATACCCCATCTATTAAAGAAAGAATCATCCAAATCGAAGAACCCAGTACAAAGTTATGCCTGATAGAATCGGTTAACGGACCAGAATTCAGAGGGTGAGTGATCAATATCCTTCATTTCGCTACCCTTAGGGGTGGATTTCAATTTTTTGAATCCAAATGGGACCAAATTCGAAGTACACCCTATCCGCTGAAAAAAGAATTATCGGAATCGGACGCCTCAGTAAAAGTTATGCGTGATCATACATAAAAAAATATGATGGAAAAACATAAAATATACGGGTCGAATAGAGAACCTCCTCCTTTTTGGTTTCGTCAGTTAAAAAAGTTGCTTTGCTTACGAAATTTCTTACAATTACGATAAATAAGAGCAAGCAACCGTTTAGCTGCACATGTCATTGTATTATAGTGGATACAGAAGTTCAATTTTGAGTCAAAAATGACACCAAGATCCCTTGTTTGAGTGCTTTTTCGAAGGGGAATGTTATTTATATGGTAGTCATGTAGGGTAATGTTATTTTTCAGGGTATATTGAGAGTATTTACATTTATTTGTGTTGAGGGGTAGATTATTTCCGGTACACCAACCGTGTAAGAATTCCAGATCATGAGCAAAAAGTAAAAATTGGCTTGAGATATTATTTCCTATATCGTTTATGAAAAGTGATAACAAGAGATGTGCCAAGTTGCTTCCGTGTGGGGCACCACTGTTTGCAATAAATTGGAAGGATCCATGACCTCTATAATCTACGAACAGAATACGTTTAGTTAGGTAAGAGCGAAAAAGGTCAGGAGTTGTGTGTCAAAACCATAGGAGTAAAGTTTATTGATGAGCATATTATAATCCAACTTGTCAAATGCCTTCGAGAAGTCCGCATAAACAGTATCCACTTGTAGGTTTTCATTAAATGAATTACTTACTGTTTGTGTGAAGCACATTAAGTTGGTAATTGTAGATTTTTTACTGAAGAATCCGCGTTGATTATTGGAGATCAAATTTTTAACATCAGGAAATATCCTGTTGTACAAGCACATCTCGAAAGCCTTTGCAAAGTTGGATGACAGGGTTATAGGTCGGTAATTTTGAATATTGTTTATTGCACCTGTTTTGAAAAAGGGGCAGATTTTTGAAATTTTCCATTTGTTGGAAAATCACCCTGTACTCAGTGCTAGAGTTGAAAAATACCTGTAATGGTACGGCTAGAATGTGTGCACAGTCTTTAACGTAACCTAATTTTTATATCCAGAGAAGTCGACAATTATTATACGTTTATGGAGAAATATTTGACCACAGAAAATGGCTACTTTTGGGCATCAACTGTCAGAGGTCATGTTGAATAAAAACTTTTTAACAAAAAAAATAAACCGACGAAAAAATCAACTGAAAAGCAAAAAATAAAATAAACCTTCTTAGTCTAAATGATAATTGAGCTCCTAAACTAATGTAAGTAACTGATTTTGAGTCGGCGCCAAACAAACAATTATCGAAGATCATTATCTATGAAAGAAGTCATCAAAACGCAGCCGTGCATCTCGCTGCCATCATTTTACGCTTCACCTAATTCAATTGCTAGTTTGTTTGGCGCCGACTCAAAATCAGTTACTTACATTAGTTTAGGAGCTCAATTATCATTTAGACTAAGAAAGTTTATTTTATTTTTTGCTTTTCAGTTGATTTTTTCGTCGGTTTAATTTTTTGTTAAAAAGTTTTTATTTTTTACTTTTTAGTTCCGTATTTTGTCGGATTAATTTTTTGTTAAAAAGTTTTTATTTTTCAATTTTTTGTGGCAAAAATCTACCAATTACTACCTACTTATTTTTTGATTACTTCCAAAATACTTACTTACCCACCTTACTTCAACTATTACCAGTTGAATAATATGATTATCTACTTTTACTATTTGTTGTAATATAAATCATTTTCGTTGTTCTGGTTAGTTTATTCCATTACTTTGTATATCATTCCATCCTCTCATAAAATATACTGATTTTGACGAATGTGGTACAAGAATAATGTCAGTAGCGATCTGTCATTGTCAACTACGTATGTGTGTGCCAATGTTCACTAGTGAAATATCAGTTATCCCCTATTTTTCTACCCGTAAGGGTGGCTAATTCGTTTCGAAATCCAAATATAAGGTATACCCTATCTATTAAAAGAAGAATCATCCAAATCGAAGAACCCAGTACAAAGTTATGCCTGATAGAATCGGTTAACGGACCAGAATTCAGAGGGTGAGTGATCAATATCCTCCATTTCGCTATCCTTAGGGATGGATTTTATCGTTTAAATTCGAATGAAACCAAATTCGAAGTATACCCTATCCACTGAGAAAAGAATTATTGGAATCGGACGCCTCAGTAAAAAGTTATGCGTGATCATACATAAAAAAATATTATGGAAAAAAATAAAATATACGGGTCGAATAGAGAACCTCCTCCTTTTTGGTTTCGTCGGTTAAAAATGGGTAGCCTCACGTCATCTGTCAATTATTTCAGGAAAAGGTCTACCTTTCACTTGGAAAACACATGGCCACCAAACATTTACAAAAACATAGCTACCTTCAAAAGGAAGTGATACCTTATTGGACGAAAATCTGCCTTTGACTAGGAAAGCCATGGCTGCTAGAAAGTAAGATGCCGAAAAATTCAGTTTTTATCACTCCATAACTGGTGATGAATTATTAAAAATTTCCCGAATACTCTGGAAATATTGAGATTGATTCTGATTTCTATCATTTCCACGCCATCCAGACTAACGTTGATCAACGATTCTATCCTCAAGGGCCATAATGAGGTTATATGCATCAACATCAAATCCAAAAAGTTCATTGTTCTCAGTTCATCGATAATTATCGGTCTCCCTTCATTCGATTGTGCTCCTTCTTAGGAAAGACTTTCCATCCAACCAACAACGTCGATAATTACAGGCCTCGCAATTGCCTATTATTTAACGTAGCCAGCTCTAAAAGGTGGATGGCAGAGGTAAAATAATTATTAATCTCGAGAAACGAGTTTTCCTATATTGTTCTCCAGCAAAAACGAGGCGCAGTTCCGTTGAAGACTTAGAAGTTTTTATGACAATTATAGTGGTGTTGAAGCTTTGATTTTGGTTTACGGAAGCCATTTGGATGGATGTTTTACTCGTTTAATTCTCTCTTATTCCCAACTTTTTCGAATTTATGCAGCAATAAGACGAAGCGATTCTGAACAATCTCTTTTTTTTTCAATAATGAGAAATTTGAAGTGCCCTAGGCAAGCAGTGTGTATCCATACTCTTGACAAGAAATATCGCGTTTTAGCTTTCAATAGAAATACTACCTATTGAAGACAACAACACAACTTTCAATCATTTTTTCGTTGAAAAATCGACTCCATTGATAGTCAAAAACTAACAACTTCTTGATTATTCTGTTGAATGTCTGTTTTTGAGGATCTGCCCCCAAATTTAAAAACATGGATGGTTCCTCATATAAGTTACTAGTTATTACATTATACGAACAAAAATTCTCCACCACATTTTTTTTCCATTATTGTATTACCAAACTCAAGATGAAAGTATATACTTTCGAAACATGTCTTTAATCAACCTTTGAAGAATTATACGTTTGTGGAGACGACTTTGCGTCTATCATTGCTTATTCTGCAATTCATCAAACTTTTTAAAGAGTAAACTGAAATCATATCTTCTAATAAATATGACCGGTTAGTTATATAAAATAATATTTATATAATATAAATAAATATAATATATATATATATATATATAATATATATATATATATATATATATATTATATATATATATATATATATATATATATATATATTGTTATGTATTGATAATATAACAAATTATTTTGTTATTATTTCGCCCCACGTTTTGGGTGCCAAATTGTTATGTATTGATATTTGCAAATAAATTGTTTTTATATGATAAGATTGCTGATAGTTTTTATGCTATTCTTTGTGAGTCAAATTGATATTATATAGATAGATATTTTCGCCCTGTATATGTATTGTATGCTGTGATAATAATTGCTAGCGAACGTCAATGATCTCTCGTCACGCTGCTGCCAGTTGTTATCATTTTTCTTACCACAGCTAGCACAGTTGGTACACCTCTTATCTCATATAGCCGGTTCAAGGCAATTTAGCCACTACTTGATATGTCAAAACTCAATTTAGTCAATGGTCGTAGGAATGATTGTTGATCATTGTAGAAAACAAACAACAAAGTATCAAAAAGCAATTATTTCATTTATTCAGGAAGACTTAATTTTACCTGGCCTACGAGAAATAACTTAAACTAATGTGAATCTACAAATATTCACGGATATTCATAAAAATGAAATCATGGATAGATAGACAGAACCTCACTTTTTCCTTGAGAGTGAAGTTTTCTTTTATAGTTCAAAATAAAGTGAAATAAAGTTCTTCAGATGTGAAATACGTTGTCTGTGAAATTGTTCAGGACCGGATGTGCACTATTAAAGTTTTTATACCTGGCTGGAAATGTCGGTGTTAAAGATATGCCCTGAAACTGGATCCCTTCTCACTCCAAGCTCTATCAGGAACTCCAATACCATAAATCAGGAACCATTCATATGCAGAAATCAGCTTTGGGCACCTGGATATGTTGTATAATTAAGGTAATATTGGTTTTTCTCTTCTAATGTTGGAATTATTTCATTATTCTTTCTCCCAAAATGATGCGTGGCATTCTCTTCTAAATTCATTTTTCGATCTCCATTTGGCTTTGTTTTTCTGTCACCTAGATACGAATTTTCCTTCCTCTTTTTTCATTTGAATTTTTGAATTCGCGCACCAAATTGTCACATTTCACTGTTTGGGTTCATCTTATATAATTTATATATACAACTATTTTTCCATTCTAATTACTATTTACAAAATTCAAAAATAATTGCTTATGACACCACCCCGTTGTTATTCTCTCACAATTTCCAATTTTCCATATGACCATCTATTCCCTGATTGGCTAATCTCATCAAGAAGTTTGCTGTTCTACCATTGGCTACTTTCAGTTAGGTACAATTTCATATACTGTATTTTTCAAATTTATAAATGTGTTGATCACTTTTTATTCATGAAAATTTTGTAAATCTAGACTTTTTGTTGTCTTTTTACCAATTATGGGTTGTAATCATTATGACAGTGTATGAAATTGATTGTGTTATAGTATTTTGACATTTTTATCTATCCATATTATACATAGGCTAACAAATAAATAGAACTTCCAAAATTATGTCAAAACAATCTCTTGAAACTAATAACTATTTAGTAATTATTCTTTTTGTGGGTTTTTTCCTTTTAAAACTTATAATTGGCATAACATAACATAACAATATATATATATTTATATATACTTTCATGATATGAAAAATATGTTGAATATAAAAATAATAAAAATTTGATATAATGATATTTATACACTACATGAATACCTGCTATGATTGTTTTCACAATTTTTTTGTAAACTTTGTATCTCTGAAACCTTTGATCATCTTATAGTTAACGCAGATGACCCAAGAGTTCAGCAGTGGAGCTTTAATATTATCCAACAATGTATTTAATTTGCACAACCTATAAAAGTATAGAAATTAAAAACCACAAATAAAATTTTTGAATTCCAATAGACAAAAATTATCTACCAGCAAGAACATTATGTATGCTAATTTTGCTATTTTCATTGGAAATCATAAAAATATCTAATTTGAGAACAGAAAATTGGTAGATGTGAATTTTCAACAGTTCTATATAAATAATATCATTTGTAGATATTGTAAATAAAATATGAACCTATCAAGAGTGGTAATTTGTACTGGAGAACAAAAAAGTGATGGTTGCTAGGGAAAGAGAAAAATAGGAGTCGAAAAAGAAATTTTTGGAGAGAAGCAGTGATGAAAAATTTATGGAAGAAATCAACGCAAATGAGCTGACAACAGATGTATAAGGAAGATAAGTGCCATGTGGAGTGGAATGAATAGAAAAATCGAATTTAAACGGTTTTCTTCACATAAAGGATTCAATATAAAATTGAACCAGAGAATGGTAGATCTCAGGTGAAAAACAACTACTTTCCTGGCAAATACCACGCAGAACGTTGAATGATATTCACCTGAAAATCCATGCATACTTCCATATAATATCAATGGACATTGAATGCAAATGTTTCTTTCTGATAAGCTCGATTATGTTCAATTTATGTCGTGTTCACCTAACAATCCGCATACCGGTTTCAGGCTTCTTGGCCCTCATCAGTACGGAGTAGTCAACCAGCCAAAGGTCCAAAGAACTCTGGCTGAAGTGAGACACAACGTAAACAAAACCATCATCGAGCTTTTAACACCTATAGGTACGCCGGAAAAGATAAACTTCAACTGGCGGTACCTAGTGACAGAAAGAAACACTCCGAAAATCTCCCACCTCGATAGGTTTCTAAATAAAAGATTCCTTCTCAGTAGGAGTGGCAAGCCCGTCTAGCATATAGTGAAAGATAAGTGCCATGTGAAGTGGAATGAATAGAAAAATCGAATTTAAACGGTTTTCTTCACATGAAGGATTCAATATAAAATTGAACCAGAGAATGGTAGATTTCAGGTGAAAAACAACTACTTTCCTGGCAAATACCACGCAGAACGTTGAATGATATTCACCCGAAAATCCATGCATACTTCCATATAATATCAATGGACATTGAATGCAAATGTTTCTTTCTGATAAGCTCGATTATGTTCAATTTATGTCGTGTTCACCTAACAATCCGCATACCGGTTTCAGGCTTCTTGGCCCTCAATGTCCATTGATATTATATGGAAGTATGCATGGATTTTCAGGTGAATATCATTCAACGTTCTGCGTGGTATTTGCCAGGAAAGTAGTTGTTTTTCACCTGAGATCTACCATTCTCTGGTTCAATTTTATATTGAATTCTTTATGTGAAGAAAACCGTTTAAATTCGATTTTTCCAACAGAAGTATAGTTGCAATTGGACACTTGAAACCAAATCAAGAAACAACCAGGCACAGATTCGACCAAGCAACCACTTACCTCCAATTCTGTTTAGATTTCCAGTACATGACGTATCCAGCAGCAAGGGGGCTGAACGTTAGCAAACTTCACTTCCAATAGCCACAGAACAATCCAGGACTCGCGTGAGTGCACAAGCTGAACTTACAACAGGTACTTCATCAACAAAAACTCAATAAAGTGATAATATACGGGTCAGACACTTTTTGGTTTATTTCTAATAACACCTATTCACAGTGGTGAACGAACTTTCTTCCTTATTCATTATTATGATATCAATATAACCTCTGAATATTTATTTTGCATTGTTCCTCGATTGCGCATCAGCAAGTTTATTTGATGTTGTTCAATTCGATTGGTTGAATGATATTCACTAATAAGGTGGATATCGCAGGGTTAGGTATTTTAAGAATTGACTTGAATAAATGACAATCATTTAACTATATTCTGGACTCATTATTTATCATTCGACCATATTACAAGCTATATTTCCATAAAAACAGTACATTGACTTCAAAGAAAACAACTAGATGGCGCAACTGCAATCCTCCTGAGATAGAGACGATCATCTCTACATAGGCGTTCCGACTGAGCTGGAGAGAGGTAATGAAAGAGAGGTGAATAGTGTATTGAAAATGGGTAAGAGGATCATAGCCGAAGTTTATTGTTGTGATGGGTATTTGTTAAGCACATAAATAAAAATAATAATATCAATAATTATATAAACAAATACCACACATCATATCAATTCATATATTGATTCGTTGCTCAATAAGCCTGTGAAACGTCCATTCAAACGTTATTTCAATATTTCTTCATTTTTGTAATAGTATTAGTGAGAATATTTTGTAAATCGAACATTATATTTGTAAGTCTCAATTGTAATGTTTTCGATAGATTCATAAAAATACTAAAATGCACACAATGAAACAAGATCATACCCGCGCACAAATTGTCAATTTCTATATGTATACAGTGTTCGTCTAAAGTCCGTTCCCCCCCTACTAATTTTTGAACCACCTGGTATATCGCAACAAAATTTGGAGGGCTCAAATAGGAGATGAAAACCTACTTTTTCATGAGAAAATCACAGCCAAAAGTTTCAAAATGGCGGCTGAGCGCCATCTTCAATAATTTTTTTAAATAGAATACCCCGTATATTATTTCATTTTCGAAATCTGCTCCTTATTCTCAACAGTTTTCTCTGATACACTTTACTCCTAAATTCAATTGTTTTCGAAATATCAACGTTTGAAAAGTGACATTCCGGTTTAAAATGAAGTATGGATTTTGGTTACTTCCGGTAAAACATTTTGATAACTAAATGTTGTTATCAATTTGCAGTTAATTCGACTAATAAGACGCGTAAAGAGAGTGTATCAAGGATAAACAGTACCGCTTACCGAAAAATCTCGAAGCCTACGAATGTGTTCTGTAAATTCAGAATCAAAACAAATTCGTTACCTAAAAAATGTTAATTCATTTTTGAATAACACTTTTCTTCCATCAAGTGTTCAAGTGGCCCCCTCCTAAATCTTGACGATAAAGTGCCCTATTATAAGTAGCTTCTCTCACGTTGATGAAAGTCTGTTCATCTATTTCTTCACATGTATCTATTATATCGCGTTCCAATTATATTGTTTGGCATTCTGTGGCGTAAATTTTTGACTTCAGATACCCCCAAAGGAAAAAATCTAGAGGTGTAAGATCCGGAAATCTTGGTGGCCAGTCTGTACTTCTCCTGCGACCTGTCCTTCACCCAGGAAAGTTTGTATCGAGGAACTCTCTAGCCATGCGATCGAAATGGGGAGGTGCCCCATCCTGCTGAAATATGATTTCACGATTGTCAAACTCTTCCTGATTGTTCAATACAATTTGTCTCATTCGAGGTTCAGTTTCAGTTTCTAAAAGATTTCTGTAAAGAACTCCTGTAAAATTGTATCTGAGGAAAATCGGTCCAACAACGCGATTGCCCAAAATCCCCGCCCAAACATTCACTTTTTTAGGAAACTGGGTATGTCCCTCTCTAAAAATATGCGGATTAGTATCGCTACAGTATCGTACATTCTGTTTGTCGACTTTTCCATTAAGAAAAAACGTGCATTCGTCTGCGAAACATACACGTTTTAGGAAGCCCCGTTCTCCTTCAATTGTTCTTGTTAACCACTCACAAAATTCAACCCTCCGGTCTGGATCATCCTCCGTGAGAGCATGCAGGATTTTCATTTTATAGGGATGAAACTTTTATTTTTAGGACTCTTTGGGCACTTTTTGAACTTACTTCACAGGATTCAGCAACTGCAGACGTCGACTGAGTCGGATTGATTACCATTTCAGCAACAATTTCTACCTTTTTTTCTTCTGAAAGAGGCGGTCTTTCTGATCTTGGAGCATCTTTGAGCGCAGTAGTTGCTTGGAGCTTATTCGAAAGTTTGTGCAAATATGACCTCGAAATAGGATTCTCGGGAAATCTATCATACAAATTTATCGCCTAAACTACGAGCCATGATCACACTTTTCATAAATTAATTTAGGCGCTCAACGGACTATTTGACAGTTCGCAGTTCAGTTTGACAGTAAACAAGATATTACCGCGACAACGATTTTTTCCAATGCAAACTTGATTGAAAACAACGTTAGTGTTTTTGGTTGGGTTTGAAATGACCAAAATGTCACTATTCAAACGTTAATATTTCGAAAACAATTGAATTTAGGAGTGAAGTGTGTAAGAGAAAACTGTTGAGAATCATGAGCAGATTCCTAAAATGGAATAATATATGGGTTCTTTTTAAAGAAATTTATTGAAGATGGCGCTCATACGCCATTTCAAAACGTTCAGCTGTGATTTTCCATGATAAAGTAGGTTTCTATCTCCTATTTGAGCCCTCCAAATTTCTTTGCGATATACCAGGTGGTTCAAAAATGAGAAGGGGGGGAACGGACTTTAGACGAGCACTGTATGTACTTACAATTACATTGTTGATAATTTTCATCCAGAATAAACCCTATTATTATTAATATTATTATATTTTTATTCATGTCAAAATTGTGGAATGTTAGTTTGCTGAAGTTTGTTCGTACTACCAAACACCAATATTCAGTGTTTCAGTTACAATCGGAATAGGGCAGCTAGCTCCTCACTTCATTCTTACTGATATCTGGATAAGTTCGCAACAAAGCGACAATTTCAAATATGTCACAATGTTGGTCAACATTGTAAATATAAAATTCAGTTAACAGTAAGAGAAATTATTTACAATGTACAAATGGAGAAATTTTTAACACCTGCAGTTTTAATAATAATAATAAACGTCATTATTATCTTTGAATAGCAATATTATATACATTCGAAATAATAATATATCAAATTCCAAAAGTCCACTGAATTGCTCTCCCCTAAGGGGGTTGGAAATCTCATCGGACACACGGCTGTATATAATGAAAATGATACGCTGAATGTCTTCTTTCCTCTTTCTTATACCTTGGTAGAGTAATATCAATAATGAAAGAACAAATATATCGCTAACAACTTACAAACACAATACTTTGTCACTTAGTTCAGCTCGATGTCCCATAAATAAATACTGTTAACAACGATCTGGTGGCAGAAACCTGTTCATTGTTAATGATGATCCTCGAGCAAATTGTCGGAGCATCAGTCAGATGGGCACAATGGATAATTACCTACCTGCGACTTCGTATAATCTCAACTTTAACACTATAATCATTCCGGTTGGGTGTCCCCATCAGTGATTTGCAAAGCCGACAAAATGTGGCATGAAAATATCGGGATTTTGAAAGCGTTAGTGGAAGGAATTGGTGTCGAAGAACGATGAATTTTCGGAGATGAAAATGGAATGGTTTGGATGTGAGTGGGTATCAAAAGGAGTAGTCGCACTGCTGCTTTTTGTGCTCTCTATTGCTTATAAATCGAGAATGGTGCAACAAAATAGTGTGAAAATTCAGCTGTGTACCAAGAGTGTGATCATCCACAAACTTGTGAAGTTGGCGTATTCCATAAGTCATCGTTATCAACTGTAAGTCATCCCTTTTTAACCGACGAAACCAAAAAGAAGGAGGTTCTCTATTCGACCCGTATATTTCATGTTTTTCCATTCATATTTTTTTATGTATGATCACGCATAACTCTTTACTGAGGCGTCCGATTCCGATCATTCTTTTTTCAGTGGATAGGGTGTACTTCGAGATTGGTCCCATTCGAATTTAAAAGCTGAAATCCACCCCTAAGGGTGGCGAAATGAAGGATATTGATCACTCACCCTCTGAATTCTGGTCCGTTAACCGATTCTATCAGGCATAACTTTGTACTGGGTTCTTCGATTTGGATGATTGTTTTTTTAATAGATAGGGTATACCTTATATTTGGATTTGGAAAGAGATTAGCCACCCTTACGGGTGGAAAACAGGGGATAATTGATTTTTCACTAGTGAACATTGATTGGCACGTAGTTGACAATGACAGATCGCTACTGACATTATTCTTGTTCCGTCAAAATCAGTATATTTTATGAGAGGTTGGAATGATATACAAAGTAATGAAATTAACTAACCAGGACAACGAAAATAATTTATATTACAACATATAGTGAAAGTAGGTAATCATATCATTTAACTGGTAATAGTTGAAGTGAGGTGGGTAAGTAAGTATTTTGGAAGTAATCAAAAAACAAGTAGGTAGTAATTGGTAGATTTAATTGAGCTCCTGAACTAATGTAAGTAACTGATTTTGAGTCGGCGCCAAACAAACTAGCAATTGAATTAGGTGAAGCGTGAAATGATGGCAGCGAGATGCACGGCTGTGTTTTGATGACCTTCTTTCATCGATAATTGTTTGTTTGGCGCCGACTCAAAATCAGTTACTAACATTAGTTTAGGAGCTCAATTATCATTTAGACTAAGAAGGTTTATTTATCAGCATTATAAAACATATAATTCTTCCGTTGTAATGTGAATGAAGCATTATTAACTAAACACAAGCATAGAACGTTGAAAAAGCTAATTTCGGACACTTTAGCTCATATTATATTAGATTATGTAGCATATGGATTATACATGTATATAGTGTCCGAAAAACATGGCGGAAGTTCTTCTTCTTTAATGGGCTGTACCCAAGGACAATTTACACAATGGCGGAAGTTACAAACATTACAAAATATTTTCTAGAACACTTAATTACAACACAATTCTGTTGCAACTTCCATTAGAGAGATGTCGCAGGCATTCACTTTTTGCAGAAGTGACAAACCAGTTGCCTAACTAATACATATACCAAAATTGTACTTTATGGGTCGAATAAAAATTTTATAATGTCAGGAGTTCCGTGGTCGAGCGTGTAAACGCTTAGGACTCCCTGAGTTGGAATTTACTAAATATCCCATATCCCTGCGGAAGGGTGGGTGGGTGTCAGAGAAATGGGATATTTATTAAGTTCCAAATCGGGGCAAATTTTTTGGTCGTGCTCCAATTAGTTTATTCTTTCGTCGGTTAAATTTTTTGTTAAAAAGTGTTTATTATACGCTTTATATCAGCTTCACTTGTATGTTTGTTTGTTTGTCTGTTTGTAACCGACTCCTTTGGGCGCGATTTTGACCCACTTCCAGACATCCGAATGATTTGAAATTTGGCAGGTGTACATAATTCCGGTGACAATGCATTATGAAATTTTTGTGTGGAAAAAAAACGAAATGGCGGCTCCACTAGGGCGTACGAGTTTTGTGATTATGTTCTGATTCTATTCAAAGTTAGTGTGTGGGGATTTTTGGGGTCGGAGATTATGATTCTTCTGTGAAAATTGGAAAATTCAAGATGGCGGCTTTGAAATGGCGGCCGAGTTTTGTGATTATGGTCTGATTCTATTCAAAATTGGTATGTGGGGGTTTTTGGGGTCGGAGATTATGATTATTCTGTCATAATTAGAGGATTCAAGATGGCGGCTCCAACATGGCCTTGAGTTTTGTGATTATGGTTGAAAAAATTTAATAATGATAATAATAGTTTGAAAAACTAAAAACACGCGTTAATAGAAAACTAAACTGAGAAGTTGAAAATAAATAATAGTTTGAAAAAACTAAAAAACACGCTTTTATAGAAAACCAGACTGAAAAAATAGAAAATAAGAAAAAAAATATTTTATTCAAAAAAAAGCGGGGGGTGCATGGTATCAATAATTATAAACTCCTCGAAAAACAAGGTGGATTTCCTCTTAAACCTATACTGTCGTCTAGTAGAGGAACATTTTCCTCTCAAAAAAATATCCTCTGAATTTGCACTCAAATACCCTCTCAGGTGGTTCAATGACGATCTGAGAAAATTAAGGGATACGGTACGTGCGGTAAAGATAATTTGCGATGCAACAAATGATCCCGTTCATAAGCGAGCTTTCAAAATGATCAACAATAAATATCAAAAGGCCATTATCGAATCTAAAAAAAAATCATGCGATAATTTTATCAACCAATCTGATAATAAAATCAGAGACAGCTGGCGGCTGATCAATTTTGAAAAAAGTAAAGCAGCATCTCATGTAAAATCCGACGCGATCTCTCCACAGCAATTCAACTCATACTTCACCACCATTGCCGAAACCATAATAAGTCAACTCCCACTCAATGCTAATACCCTTTCTCTAAAATCACTGGACAATAAACTCAAACCTACCTCACCTGGGTCTTTTTTTCTTGAACCCATCACTCCATCCGAAGTTTTAATGCTATACATGAGCTGAAAACTCCTATTGCCTTGATGTATACAATCTAAACAGCAAAATCATAAAAGAAACCTGTACATATTTGGTTGATCCACTGACGTCTATCTTCAATACTTGTATCAGCGAAGGATCTTTTCCTGATGAATTTAAAATCAGCAAAGTCATCCCTGTTTTTAAAAAAGGTGACCAAAATCAAGCTGAAAACTATCGACCCATTTCTATCGTTCCCATTTTTGGTAAAATTTTCGAAATTATTCTCAAAAAACGGCTTGAACTTTATTTTGAGGTGAACAATCTTCTTAACTCGGACCAATACGGTTTCCGAAAATCATGCTCCACTGTTCAAGCGGTAGCACGAGTTGTGAGGGACATAGTCGACGGATTTGAAAAGGGTCATCACAGCTCTGCAACACTGTGTGACTTGAGTAAAGCGTTCGACTGTGTCTCTCATATTAATATGTCACATAAACTGGAAGAATATGGAGTTAGAGGTCTGGCACTCTCACTCTTTTCATCCTATCTGACGAACAGAAAACAGCTTGTTGATCTGGGCAATAACAGAACATCTGATCTACAGCCAATTGAATTTGGTGTTCCCCAAGGATCCGTTCTGGGGCCTCTTCTGTTTATTGTCTATATCAATGATCTCTTCTATGAACTACAACCTACAAATGTGTCATCTATGCCGATGACACATCTATTTTATGCTCTGACAAGAACTGCCAGACTCTGCTTGCCTCCATGTCACATGCCGAAAAACAAGCTGAATTGTGGTTTAACTACAATCTACTGAAACTCAATAAAGGAAAACCCAACAAATCATATTTTCAACTAATCATAACATCTCAGTGGGAAAACCGTCAACTTATTGGGAATTACACTTGATGACAGTTTGAATTGGGCACTCACGTAGAAGCACTGAGTCAGAAACTCTCAAAATATATTTTCTTACTCAGGCAATTGAGAAACTTTGTAAGCTTGGAAACGCTTCTCTCGGCGTACTATGCATTTTTTCATTCCCATGCTAGCTATGGAACTCTGCTCTGGGGCAACCCTCCAATGCTACAAAAGTTTTCACGCTCCAAAACGCGCAATTAGAACAATTTCGAATGCAGGTTACCGAGATTCATGTAGGCCCCTCTTCATAAATTTGGGCATCATGCCATTACCATCTATTTTCATATACCATACTCTCTTGGAAATACATAAACATAAAGACGGTTTTCCGACCAACTCCCATTTTCACGAGTATAACACCCGTGGGGCTAACCTATTGAGACCTTACCGGTTTAATTTACAGAAATCCTCAAAGAACTCACTCGATGTCAACCTTTACAATATCTTACCGTTCACTACCAGGAATTTACCCTTGCCAATGTTCAAAAAACAAATCATGGAATATTTAATTAAAAAATGTTTTTATAGTACAGAGGAATATGTTGCCTTAACCTCAGTGCTTGAATTTCTATAACATTTCTAATATGTACCTATTATTAAGTCTGTATGTATGTACGTTTGTGTGTTTATATATCAGATCTATTTTACTCAATGTTGTACATTAACTGTTTATATATATATATTTTTCTTTTTTATTTCTAATGTTCTAAAGGATCTTTGCGCAGATCTGCTGTTTTTATTATCACTCTGTACTACTGACTTGCTACTAATGTATCCTTATATACCGTAGTTAATAAACATCTATCTATATAGTACATTACACACCTAGGGCAGTAAAGTAAGAAATGTCTCAGATCACAGATAATTGTTGGCCGAGGCAATACCATGCACCCCACGCTTTTTTTAAATAAAAAAATAAAATTCTTATTTTCTATTTTTTTTAGTCTGGTTTTCTATAAAAGCGTGGTTTTTAGTTTTTCTAAATTCACTTCTAAAACTGACTGGCTTACAGGCGGGGGCGACGACGAATTGCAGTCAATAGTAAGAGGGCTAGTTACCAAACTTTGCTCGTCCGAAGAATTCATATCACAACTGGTAGAATCTATCTGAAAAAGTATGCGCGAAGAATTCGTAAACAACTTGAATTTTCCAAACTGAAAGTCAAGAGGGCATCACGACATCACTAATAAAAAGACAGGAAAAGCTTGAAGAATACTCTAGAAATAAAAACCTGAGAATATACGGCTTGAATGAGAATGAGAAAGAAAAACCTACAGAAGTGTTTCTCAACTTTTTTAACAGACGAAACCAATAAAAAGAATTTAACAAAAAATTAAACCGACGAAATACGGAATTGAAAAGTAAAAATTAAAATAAACTTTCTTAGTCTCAGTAACCAAGCTCCTAAACTAATGTAGGTAACTCATTTTGAGTCGGCGCCAAACAAACAAGCAAATGAATCAGGTGAGGCGTAAAATGATGGGATCGAGTTGCGCGGGGATATTCTGATAATTTTTTTGAAGTAATTCAATGATGTTCCTTGATTGTTTGTTTGGCGCCGAATCAAAATTAGTTACTTACATTAGTTTAGGAGCTTAGTTACTGAGACTAAGAGGGTTTATATTATTTTTTACTTTTCAGTTCCGTATTTCGTCGGTTTGATTTTTTGTTAAAAAGTTTTTATTTTTCAATTCTCTATGGCTAAAATATACTAATCACTACCTACTTGTTTTCTGATTACTTCCAAAATACTTACTTACCCACCTTACTTCAACTATTACCAGTTAAATAATATGATTATCTACTCTTACTATTTGTTGTAATATAAATTATTTTTGTTGTTCTGGTTAGTTTATTTCATTACTTTGTATATCATTCCATCCTCTCATAGAATATAATGGTTTTGACAGATGTGGAACAGAAATAATGTCACTAGCGATCTGTCATTGTCAACTACGTATCTGTGTGCCAATGTTCATAAGTGAAAAATCGATTATCCCCTATTTTTCCACCCGTAAGGGTATATAATTCCATTCGAAGTCTATATATAGGGTATACCCTATCTATTAAAAAAAGAATCATCCAAATCGAAGAACCCAGTACAAAGTTATGCCTGTTAGAATCGGTCAACGGACCAGAATTCGGAAGGTGAGTGATCAATATCCTTCATGTTGCTACCCTTAGGGGTGGATTTCATCTTTTAAATTCGAATGGGACCACTTTCAAAGTACACCCTATCCACTGAAAGGAGAATTATCGGAATCGGACGCCTCAGTAATAAGTTATGCGTGATCATACATTGAAAAAAATGATGGAAAAAAAATATACGGGTCGACTAGAGAACCTCCTCCTTTTTGGTTTCGTCGGTTAAAAAGGAGGAGGTTCTCCCTCGTTCACCCTCTGAATTTTGGTCCGTTAACATATTCTATCAGGAATAGCTTTGTAGTGGGTTTTCCGATTTGGATGATTCTGTTTTCATTAGATAGGGTATACCTCATAGTTGATCATATTCCTACTTGGAATGGAATAATCCACCCCTAGGGAACGATTGATTTTTCACTTGTGAACCAACATATGTAGTTGACATTGACAGATCCTCCTGCATCCGTCACAGTAATTACATTCTATGAAAGGGTGGAATTATATGCAAAGTCATGGAATCAACTAACCAGTACTTTCAAAAATAATGTATATTATATAACAATAAATAGTCAAAGTAGATAATCATTATTTTACAGTTAATAATTGAAGGTAAATATCTAGTTACATCACACATGCACTCCGAATATGGGGAAAACACCTTTCTTACGTGTTTTTGCCTCCTGAACACGAATTCGGAAGAAAAATGCGGCCGTCTCATACCGTTTCAGAGTTACATCGCTTTTTCCGAAATAAATTTCAAGCGCCGTTTTCTTGCACAAAACTCACTCAAAATGCCTCCTGCTTTTCACCAGCATAAACAATACACCCTAAATCACTTATTTCCGGCACAACTTTGCACAAAATATCGTCGTTTTTATCGAAAAAGATCCTCCTTCTCACACAGTCGATTCATTTATTACCAACATGAAAAATTAAAAAAGTTAATAAATGTCATCTGTAAAGAAGGAGGCATTTGAGGAGTTTTGTGCAGAAACTGTTGAAATTTATTTCGGAAAAAGCGATGTAACTCTGAAACAGTATGAGACCGCCGTATTTTTCTTCCGGATTCATGTTCAGGAGGCAAAAACGCGTAAGAAAAGTGTTTTCCCCATATTCGGAGTGCATGTGTGATGTCACTAGATATTTACCTAATTGAAGTAAGCTAGGTAAGTATGTATTTTAAAAGTAATCAAAAATTAAGTAGGTACTAATTAGTAGATTTCAGCCACAAAAAATTGAAAAATAAAAACTTTTCAACTGAAAATTAAACCGACGAAAAAATCAACTGAAAAACAAAAAATAAAATAAACCTTAGTCATAATGATAATTGAGATCCTAAACTAATGCGAGTAACTTATTTTGAGTCGGCGCCAAACAAACTAGCAATTGAAGTAGGTAAAGCGTAAAATGATGGAATCGAGATGCTTAGCGGCGTTTTAATTACTTCTTCAAAGTAATATAATGATCTTCGATAATTGTTTGTTTGGCGCCGAATCAAAATTAGTTAATCACATTAGTTTAGGAGCTCAATTATCATTAAGACTAAGAAGGTTTATTTTATTCTTTGCTTTTCAGTTGATTTTTTCGTCGGTTTAATTTTTTGTTAAAAAGTTTTTATTAACTTTTAGACCAGGGGGGTTATAATTTTTGAAACCAAAAAAAATTGTAGTAGAATGAAACTCATCGGAAAAGGAAGAGAATATAACAAAAATGAAAGGAAAAATAATTTACGGGCGATCTGAGGTCGGGAAGTGGAAGGGGGTGAGTTTTTAAGGGTAAAAAACGGTTTATCTCGATTTCCGGCAAAACTACAAATTCTATGGAAAAAAGTTAGGAAGCAAAGTTGTAGGTAATGAAAAGATCTACAACTTTGGTTTCCGTATTTTTTTCCATAATGTCAAAATTTATGTGAAGAATTCAAATAACCAAGTTTTTTGTTTTTTATTTTTACTTTTACGAAAACAATTTTTTTCCCACGAAATTTGGTGAAAACTTATTTCTTCATGTCCCAAACACACTGTAATTTTATTTATTTAAAATATTTATTTTTCACCTTACTTTGACTTAATATCGAAAAACCACCCTAATTTTCAATCAGAAATTCTCCCGTCAAAATATCAGAATTTTAAAAAAAGTCGGTGTGCTTTTTATTCGTTGAAATCTCTACTTTCTGATAGTATAAAAAAAATACATTACTATGGTAAACTTTCTCAAAATTGATTTGTTGAAAATATAAACAGGATGTTCATAAAATCAGATGTGGAATCATCTGCGACTGAAAGATAAACTTTAGTCACTATCTTCCATCGTCAAGATAACCTCTTGTGGGGTATTCATGTTGAAAAGGGAAACATTCTCAATCGAATATTAATAGAAAGATTTTTCTGTGAATTGAAATCCACGATTAAATGAAGTTATTTTGTGAATGTCTAACAGAAAACAACTACTTTCGGTTAAACAGCTGGACATTGAACTACATCGATAGATATTCGAAAGGCCTAACTCAAATCTGAAATTGAAAATTTGCATTTTTATTCAGATAGTTATTTGATTTTATTCCAGTCTTGATTGAATCTAAGATGAATGAGGCAAAGATGTTTTCAAAGAGATTACCAGAAATCATTCGTAACATTGACGCAGGAGACATCGCATTACTAGCTTCAATACATTTTTCGACGAAATCTATTTACGCTTCACGATCATCAGAAATCGGAATGAACACATTCAAGAAGCATTCACTTTGCAAAGATGGAAAAAGTTAGAATCATTTCTTTTGGAGAGACACTTTGAAATTAGTGTTTTAATGTCAGAAAACACTAATTTCAAAGTGTCTCTCCAAAAGAAATGATTCTAACTTTTTCCATCTTTGCAAAGTGAGAGTGCTTCTTGAAAATGTGTTTCCCATTTCTTCCGGTCTTCCTGATGATCGTGGAAGCGAGAAATAGATTTTCGGCGACAAAAATGTATTGAAGACCTAGTGAATGCGATGTCTCTCCTGCGTCAATGTTACGAATGATTTCTGGTGAGTACCTCTTTGAAAACATTCTTCTTTGCCTCATTCATCTTTATGAGTTCCTAATCAAGACTGGAATAGAAAATCAAATAACTATCTGAATGAAAATGCAAATTTTCAATTTCAGATTTTTTCTTTTGAGTTAGGGCCTTTTCAGAATATCTATCAGATGTAGTTCAATGTCCAGCGTGGCTTTAGCCGGGAAAGTAGTTGTTTTCTGTTAGACATTCACAAAAAATAACTTCATTTTAATCGTGGATTTTTCAATTCACAGAAAAATCTTTCTATTAATATTCAATTGAGAATGTTTCCCTTTTCTCAAAATATTGTAGATGTCCTATTAAATTCGGATTCGAGATTTTTTCGTTTCTCTGCATTTTCTGTCAGAGTAATGTACTTTTTTTTTATACCATCAGGAAGAAGAGATTTCAACGAACAAAAAGCCCACCGACTTTTTTAAAAAAGGTGATATTTTGACGGGACAATTTTCGATTGAAAATTAGGGTGCTTTTTCGATATTAAGTCAAAATAAGGTAAAAAATTTAATATTTCAAATCAAAAAAATTACAGTGTGCTCAAAACATAAGAAAGGAGGTTTTCACCAAATTTCGTGAAAAAACAACAATTGTTGTAGAAGATAAAAATAAAAAACAAAAAACTTGGTTATTTGAATTTTTTACATACATTTTGAGGTTATGTGAAAAAAGTGTGAATACAAAAGTTGTAGATCTTTTTATTTTTATTTTAATTTTTTTCCATAGGACTTGTAGTTTTGCCGAAAATCGAAATAAATCGTTTTTTATCCTTAAAAACTCACCCTCTTCCACTTCCCGACCTCAGATCGCCCGTAAATTATTTTTCCTTTCATTTTTGTTATATTCTCTTCATTTTCCAATGGGTTTCTTACTACTATTATTTTTTTTTCACTTTTTACCATTTTCAAAGGCTTCAGCACTGGTATATTTAGAAATTCATAAATAACAAAATAATCAATTTTTAAACAATTTTATAGAGTGATATCATTAAGTACACTTGTAAAATGTGCTCTAGGATGCAAAAAAATCATGGAATCATTCTGTGAACAACTATTCGGGTTTAAATAAAATCGGCGGTTCCAAAAAAATTCGTCGGTTCAGTTTTTTGTTAAAAAGTTTTTATTGAAACCAAATTAGCAGTTCACCTGAAAAACCAGCACATTGAAAATTGTTATAGACTAGGTGACCGGCAGAGGAATAAGACAAGACCTCTATATGTTTAATTTTCCACGTTATATCACAGAAATATAGTATTCCACAACAAAAAACCCTTAAAAAATACTGGTGTTGTTACAGAGATGACTTAACGGTTGAGGAGCTGAAACTACTGAAGGCATGTCGGCATAAAATAGGATCGAACGGAAAAGTCTGGACGAATTTTGGTTCAATTTTTGTGATGAAGAGAAGCCTAAAAAAATTGAAAACTTTAATGATCTGACCTAACTATATTTCTCCTCCTATGTATGTTATATCAAAGAATTACCATTGTCTTTTTTTTTTCTTTTTTTTCATCTCCCATTTTTACATTTACTCGTTACATTTATTAATCAGTTGATGTTAGATATTTATCGCTAGAGAGGCAAATGTACTATTTATATTCATATTTTTATATAGATTAATTGGAAAACACTAGAGCAGTTGAGCTTGTTCCCTGCAACAAGTGCTCATCAGTTTTTTTCTCAGATTTTTTGTATTCATCAGTATTTACTTTTATTTTGTCGGAAAGTGCTTGTTTCGTTTTTCTACTGGGGAATAGAAAAAGGGAATTACTTTTATTGATGTGTAACTTGTTCATAGGTAGTTTGAATGTCTGATCTATATTTCGATTCTTTCCTTATATGTGAAACGTAGTTGACAGCTAACATAGAAAATGAAATTTTAAATATTGAAGGTTACAAATCTTATAGAATCGATAGAATCACAAGGGGTGGTGGATTACCGATTTATCTCAAAAATAAATTTCATAGTGAAATAATGAATGTACAAACGGTCTCTCATGAACAGATATGGCTAAAATTAAAAAAATCGTTCTGCCCCACATTTTCTTGAGCATTTACAATGAGCAGCTTGATGTAAATTTGAGGCTGTAACTCAACCATGTCGCAACTCGTGCCACAATGAAGAGTCGTTCTGAAACCTATTCGAAAGTTCTGATAATTCACACAATTTTTGTGTCAAAACAGTGCTCCCGAAAATAATGAATTCCTCAGCGGACGTTTGATTCGATCTTTTGAATTCTATCACGATTTTATGAATAGACAAACGCATGATTTCACGCGCTTTAATATTATAATAATATCGAGTAAACTACACGTCAATTTGTTTCTCATGAGCTGTCACAAAAAAAAATCCGTAAATTATGTTTTCGCATCGTTTGTATATGGCGCAGAATTATCGAATTCAGATAGGACTTTTATCAATTTTTCAGTTGTTTCTACTGTAGATAAAACGGATTGTTTTTTCAATAGCACAGTACTTCGGTAACAGCAAGTTCTTCGTCCCGGCGATATAACCACATTAAATAAGCTACCGCATGTTTATAAACTCCTGAAAACAGAAAAAGGGCTGCTGCTTAATAAATGTAACAAAAGTTACTGATAAGTTTTATGAATTTTCAGGTGGTTTCCGACAGCGTACAAAAAGACTAGTGCAATAAATTTCTAGTTGTGAGTTCCCAAAATCACGTGAATAAATAAATATGAATGTACTACAATCTACGGATATTGAACTGAATTTTTGATGTATTGATGTATTTTTGCCTAGTTCCATCACAAACGAACAGGGATTTTCCCAATAAAAATGTTTATAAAATATCCTGATTCTGTTGATTTCAATAATATGATTCCCCTTACTATCGATTCGTGTTATATTTTTACCTTTCGCAGCTACACAATCCAAACAGAAAACGTTTTGAAGGACATCTTCTTCGTCGACTGTCATTTTCACACGATGCATGTGGCCAGTCCGAGTACCAACAGTTTCGTGACGTCACGCTACCGAAATGCAAGCCGACGGAGAATTTACCGATTTTTTTTAACGAAAAATTTATGGCGAAAATCGAGGTTTTCAACGGTGTTATTGTTTATAGTGATTAATCTCTGTAATACAAGTGGTTTTATACTAATTTTCCACACCCGATGTTCTAAATCTTCCCTGGTGTCGACCGGTGTTCTATAGACTCTTTGCTTGATAGTACCACACAAATAAAAGTCCAGGGGTGTAAGATCAAGGGATCTAGGAGGCCAGTTCCATGGTCCCAGGAGTTATACCTATAAATTATTCAAATATATATATTTTTATAATTTTTTATATTTCAATTGGATTAACGGTTTGTTATAGATTTCGTTTAACTTATTATTCTTCAACAGGCACTTTTGATTTTTTTTAAATAGCTTAACAGAAAAATATATTTAATATTAAAATCTATAGGTTTAATTTTTTTGTAATTTTTACAGGTAGGATATTAATATGGTTAATTTTTCCAAGACCTGTTTTCATTTGTTTACCAATAATTATGAAATTAATAACTTATTTATAATTATAATTGGGATTTGATTAGGGTATGAAATAGCAAAATGTAATTTTTTTTATAAATTAAAAAGAAATAAGTATTCAAATTTAGTTTCTTATTTTGCTTCAATATGAAATATACCAATATTAGGAACTTTAGGTATTAATTTTTATCCTTTATTTTTAAAGAAAGTTCATATTAATGTTTTTGATCAGGGTCGATTTAAATATTACTGTGGTCAAAATATTAGTAATACTTTTGAAAAAATCTCAATTATTCAATTTTTATCACTAAATCATTTAAAAATTTATTTTTTAATATTTATTATTTGATAAGTTTTTTTAATAATCAATATTTTATAATTCAAATAGCTTATTTAGAGCACAGTATTGAAGATACTAAGGAAATCTGATTATTTTTGAATATAAGATAAAATATCTAATTTTACAATGAAAATGAAATGTTTTATTAAACTATATCTCATATTTCTTTAATTGGAGAAAGTCTCAATTTTATCATTAACAGTGACATACCTCGGTTTTGGTTTCAATTAAAAATAAGGATCAAATGATCAAACTTCTAGATGGAAACTAAATGCAATTTTTGCTTCTTATTTAAGATAAATTGATGAATCGATACTTTTTAATTGCAAATTAAATGTTATAATCAACTATAATCCTAGTAAGCTCAATTTAAAGCTCCTTGATTTCATTCATGGTAGAGTCCAATTAAAATGATTAATAAAAAAAAACTAAAAATAATTCTATAATTTATTATGTTATTTAATATAATAGAAGAAATCATAGGAAGCAGTAATGTGATTTCTACATCAAAAATTAAAAAAATTACTACGGAGGATTTTGGGTCAAACCCACATTCGAAGGGTCTTCTTTTTTTCTAGGTTTTTTTAAAAATTAAATTTACTAAAAAAATTAGAAAAAATGTAATTAAAATAATAATAATTATTAGTATTGATTGAATTTTAATTATTTACACTAGGTTACTAGATTTTTTGATTGGAAGTCAAATATAATTTTTATATTATGTAAATACCTACCTCATCAGTTAATAGAAATGTATAAGAACAGTCATACGACATCTACAAAATGTCAATATCAAGCGGCTGCTTCAAATCCGAAATGGTGCGTTGATGAAAAATGGTTAAAATAATGGCGAATTGAACAAATTAATAAAAATGTTGTGCCAATAATTACATGATATCCATGAAATCCTGTTGCTATAAAGAATGATGATCCATAAATAGAATCTGAAATTGTAAATGGGGCTTCAATGTATTCATAAGCTTGTAGGATAGTAAAATAAAATCCTAAAATAACGGTTAAAATTAATCTTTGAAGGGCTTGATTATAGTCATTTTCTATTAATCTATGATGAGCTCATGTAACAGTTAAAATAATTAAAGTATTTAAAAGAGGAATCTCTAATGGATTGAAGGTTTGAATAGGGGGTCATATTATCCCTACTTCAATTCTAGGAGCTAGTGAATTATGAAAAAACCCCCAAAAAAATGAGATAAAAAAAATACTTCTGAAGTAATAAATAAAATTATTCTTCATCGTAATCCTAAAGTTACTTTTATGGTATGTAAACCTTGGTATGTACTTTCTCGAACAATATCTCGTCATCATTGGTACATAATTAATATAATTGTAAGTAACCCTAATAGTAATAAATTATGGTTATATAAATGAAATCATTTAATTAATCCTAATATTGTAATTATTGCTCTAAATGACCTAAGAATCGGTCATGGTCTTACATCTACTAGATGAAAGGGGTGGTTTTTATGCCTTGACATTAATTTACTTCTCTAGAATATAAAGTACTTAAAATTGCAAATACATATGATTGAATAATAGAAACTGCTGATTCTAAGATTAAAAGTAAAATTTGAGTGATTAATAAAATATTAATTAATAATAAAGAAAGGGAAGGTCCTGTATTTTCTAATAAAGTTATTAAAAGGTGTCCTGCAATTATATTAGCAGATAGCCGAATGTGCGGTTCAATTCCAATCCGACTTTATTTTTGAGTGACAGATATTTTCAAAAACAAATTCTGTAAAATAATAATTTGCAGATTATTTCTATGTAATACCTACCACTGATGATGGGACTAATCAGTCCCGAAACATGTCTATAATTTACCAAAAAACTGTAGAGACGACTCATTTCTGTTATAATCTACTCCACTTTAAGAAATGGACTTTTTACTGAAACCACAAAGTATTATGTTACTAGGTGTGGAAACGGCTTTAGGCACGATTCGCTTTCCGGAAATGGAACCGCACATGTGAAATGTTGGTAACGTTTGATATATAATTTCCTTCGGAAAACGAGGGCGCGCATTCTGGGCTGATATCAGCTACAAAATGCCATAATGACCGAGGATCGATGTACATGTATTATAATTCTGAATGGAATTTCAAGTTGGCGCTGCTTGCACTATGAATTCCGAATGAAATTACAACATCCTGTTTCGCGTAGAGGTCTTTTATTTTCCATGGAATTATCCTGAAATAGCCCGTGGTTCGTGTGATCGTGAAATCGCACGTGATATTCGTTGTTTTGTTCTTTCGTATGGAAATCGAAGGGAATCATTATTCCAGTAGTTTTGTGGCAAATATCATTATGATGGAATGTATAGAACTGTTTGCATACGGCTACACATCATCAATTGATGAAACAACACGAAATACAGCCTGCCTGGACAACATATTTATAAATACCACCTCCCAAACAACTGAAAACATAATACCTATAATAATTCCAACAGATATAACAGATCACCACACTAGTATTCCAACTCATTGATGTTAAAAATCACAAAAACCTCCAAAATAAAAGACATTATATTGAAAAAGTTAAAGAAAAAGAATTCATAGAAAAAATGAAAAATCTCAATTCGCAGTTCCTTAAAGAAAATAATACAAACAATTAAAAAAACTAAAAGAATGTACATCCTATATACCAGCTAAAACGAATGACAAAAACCGTAAAAAATGGATTACCGGACCCTGATTACCTCGATTAATGAAAAAAAAATATATTTTTCAGAAACTAAAGAAATCACCGAATGATCATCAGCTCATAATAGAATATCAAGCTTATATAAAAACACTTGACAAACTCACACAAAAAACTGAAAGAGACTACTACCGAAATAAAATCGATGAAAACTCAAACAATTCTAACATTCTCTGGAAAACTATCAAGGAAATGTATAATCAGGATGAAAAAATAGAAATAAATAGTATAAAAAACGAAAATGGTGAACTTGGAACCGATCTAACAAAAATAGTGGACATATTCAATAAGATGTATATTCAAACTGGAAAAAAGCTGTCACAAAAAATACACAGGACACTAAACCATAACTTCAAAGAAAATATTAATAACTACTCCATCTTCCTTTCACCAACCAATAACATAGAAGTCGTGAATGCGATAAAAGAACTCGAAAACCACAAAGCACCAGGAATGGACAACCTAAAAGCAGAAGTTCTGAAATTAATAGCAGAATATATAGCTGAACCCATTGTATATATATTCAATAAAGCAACAGAAACTGGGCACTTTCCATCTTGTCTAAAATCATCGATACTCATTCCCGTATTTAAAAAAGGAAGCAGGAAAGAGGCATCAAATTATCGACCTATATCTCTAATAACAAATATATGTAAAGTCGTTGAAAAACTTCTGAAAAATAGACTACATTCTTTCCTCAAAAAACATAACATCATTTCAGATTCGCAATTCGGTTTTCAAGATGGAAAATGTACACGAAATGCACTGGTTGAGTTCACCAAACACATTTATAGAGCCCTTGATGATAGTGAACCCTCAATAGGCGTGTTTATAGACTTATCAAAGGCGTTCGACACAGTTAGAAAATAATGGCATATGAGGAAATGCGCCCAATTTAATTTCATCGTACCTTAAAAATAGAGATCAAGTAGTGGAGATTGAAAATGTCACAAGTACCTCGGAAAAAATAGAATGTGGAGTACCACAAGGAACTGTCCTGGGACCAATTCTGGTCTGTATATATGTAAATAGGTTATTTTCAGTCGAAAGTACTGGCGGAATTATCAGCTTTGCCGATGACACAGCTATATTTTATACAGAAGAAAACTGGGCCACGGTAAAACAAAAAGCAGAAAAAGACTTGGAAATCATAAAAGACTGGTTCGACTATAAAAAACTATGTCTCAACATAGAAAAAACATATTTTTTGCCATTCTGTAACTACCATTCCTCGCTACCACACTACAGCATCCTAACAATTCAGAATCAGCTGCAAATTAAATCAGTTACATATATAAAATACCTTGGGTCATGATCGACTCCCATCTTAGATGGAATCACCTTATTGACTACATTGTAAGGAAACTAAAATGTGTCTTATATAAGTTTCCAATACATATTTGACTTGAAACAAAAAAAAAAACTCTATTATAGCCTTGTCCAGAGCCACATAACGTATTGTGTGGTAGGCTGGGGTGGGGCTACGAAAACACTTGAGGTAATACAAAGGAGATTTCCGAAACTCATACTTAACAAAAACTTAATATATGCAACTGAGAACTTGTATAATGAAGCAAAAGTACTCGATATTAGACAACTACATTATAAAATCTTATTCTAAAACAATTTAAACAAAATAATCACAACCTGAAGCAACCATATAATTACAAATCACGTAATAAAAACCAATACATAATACCTTACGCTACCCAATCAATTGGACAACTATAACACGAATTTCTAGGGCCAAAAACATTCAATAGTTTACCCCAAGAAATGCACAAATTGAATTCAATAAATAAACAACAAATGATTGTCCATGACTACATAACTAAAATGCCACGTCTGTCGATTCATAAACTGATTGACAACAATTAAAAAATAAAATAAAGAAAGGCCTTCCACTGCGTTTTCAATTATTTTTTATTTTTATTGTATTACTGTGTATATTCCTTTTATTATTAGTAACTCTAATGTGATCTGTAGATATGTATGTATGCGTGTCTATACGTATATATAAATGTATATGGCATGACATATGACTAAAACTATATATAAGATTTTATATTGAGATATATTTTGTAACACCCTGTATTGAACCACGCATAAGGAGATTTCCCTCCTTCTGTGGTAAATTCAATTTATTCAGATTTTATGTAAACATTATTATTCTGTAACCAATCTGTATGATGCTGCTGAATAAATTTCGTTTATTATTATTACTTATTTATCATTATTATCTAGTATTTTATCCATCAATTTATCAATAGCAGCAGTTCCAATAAGCGATAACAATACTAAAAACTAAATAACCATTCTTGAAATCACTATCAGTAAAACTGGATGATAATAACAAGAATATCCTATTAAAAATGATAATTTGAACTTTTATATATACATATGAAATAGTGAATTACGGGCCAGTATCGGTTATTTCAAATTGGAAAGATCTTCTTAAAAACCATTGAAGTTAGACTGGACAATTATCTGATTGATAAAAAAAGCATGTTAGTGCAGTAAAAATAGCTTAATAGTTATTTCGATGCTATACATGTTCCTAAAACCTTCTGATTGTTCTCAGAATTGACTTGCAGAAAAAGTTATAAACTTATACTTGTGCGCTGATTGTTTATTAATAGTTTAAACAATGAATTTTTTAGGAAGTGAATATTTTTTTGTAGTTTTTTTAGCCAAAGGGACGCTTTTCTGCAGTACTATATAGAACATATCATAAAACCCTTCCACAACTGAATTTATATCCAAATTATTATTTTCGAACTCCACTCAACACACTTCCCTTAAAATATTTTGAGAAGTTGGCTGTTAAAAATTGAATTCAGAGTTGAAATTTTCATTTGGTTAGAGATTTTTACTCTTGAGGTACAAGTTAAAAAATAATAAAGGATGATGTTCATTCTCTTCTACAAGTGGCATATAACATTTCTCCAAGGAAATCGAACAATTACCAATAACTAAATCAAGATATCTATCAAGCCCGTTTGGAACATTATTGTACTGCTCATCACTGATTAAGTTTATACAATTCATATAACTTTGTTCAATTGATATATTTATTACCCGCGGACTTTTAAAATCCCTTGCCAACAAAAAAATTGGCATTTAAATCAAGTAATCTAATCTCTATGTTATCAAAAACATTCCATAAGTTTATAAATGCATACTGTCGGGTACATACAAAGCATAGTGCCCGTGTTTCAGCAACAAGTTTCGTAAAAACTGGTTTTGTAATTCCCTAATTCTGAAACCCGTCACTAACAACGAATTGATCGCAGAAATAGGAACTTTAAAAAGCAACCCTGCAACAGGTCAAGATGGTATTTCTGTCAAATTAATAAAGTTCATTAATATTGATATCATTCAACCCCTGACTCACATTATTAACCTAACATTTACAAACGGTGTAATCCCAAGTCAATGGAAATAATCCATAATTACTCCCATCCATAAAACAGGAGATTATAAAAATACTCATAATTATAGACCTATATCTTTAATCAGTAACCTCGCAAATTTTTTTGAAAAATGTCTCAAAAATAGACTGATGGACATTTTTGAAACCAATGAAGTGCTGACAGATAGACAGTTTGGTTTAAAAAAAATACTAGCACAGAAAATGCGGTTATAGATCTTTTTCAGGAGATTGTGGTGGATTTGGACAAGTCAAAAAAATGCATGGTTGTGTTTCTTGATTTGGCCAATGATTTTGATACTGTCCCTCATAATATGTTATTGGATAGGCTAAATAGGGTTGGTATAAGAGGTCTTGCAATAAAACTATTACAAGCTATTTAACAGACAGAATCCAGAGGGGCAAAATTGATAACACATTGAGTGATCCACTCAAAATAAATTGCGGAGTACCACAAGGTACATTACTAGGTCCTGTACTGTTCCTGGTTTATGTGAATGAAATTGCAAATCTGAAATAATTTCAAGGCCACTTAGTAACTTACGCGGATGATACGGCAATCGTTTCCAGTGATGCATCTTGGGACGGGCGTCATAGAAAAGCTGAGAAGAGTCTGATTTCCATCTATGGCTACATCACAGTTTGCTCAGCCTCAACTTCCAAAAGAGTAAATTTATAACATTCAGCCTGAATAGCGTAGATCAACTGAGGACGAATAATCTAAGTATCATCAACTTTCATGTCAACCCCTAAATTTCTATTGTCCCGTAATCGAGAAAACGGACAAAATTAAATATTTAGGTATCATAGTTGACCAATTTCTGAAGTGGGACGAACATGCAACTCACATTGCAAAAAAACTCAGACAACTGATGCATGAATTTTATTTACTAAAAGACATTCTGAACAGAAAAATTATACTATTAATTTCCAATTCTTTAAGAGATATTGTATTAGCATCTGGGGAGGACTTAGCAATAACGCCCAGGAAAATGTACAAGTTACACAAAATAGTCTCATCAAAATGTGTATAAAAAAAAGATTCTTTTCTACAACTCTACTATACCAAGAAGCAGATTTATTCAATATAAAAAACTATTTATTTACCAATCCCTACTATATATGCACTCAAAAACAGATCGAAAAATCAACACTATCAAACAGCACCTAACTCGATCTGTCACAAACCTATCTATAGATATACCACTGTTTTCGAAACGCCATGCGCAAAAAATATTTTTTTATATTGGCTCGAAATTGTATAACTTAATGGCAATTGAACTAAAAACTATTAAAAGTAAGTTTATTTTCAAGAAAGAAGTTCATCAATGCTAAGGAAATAAATTTGGAAGTAATTGTATAACCTTTTTGATCCAAACAATTAGTTAATTGATTAATTAGCTCTTAAACTGAACCTACGTATTTTTCAAATGTGTTGTCCCTTGATTGGTACTGGAGAACATAATACAAGCACAGCAGCGCTTTGATGGTTTCCTATCAATCCAGGGATACAGTTTAATAATTATGCTTCTTTTTTATTTCTAATTATTTAAATGTTATATTCATTTCTTATAAGAGGCAATGTACTTATATTCGAAACTATTACCTATACTACTTATATATCATTATTATAATGAAAAAAAAAAAAGATTTAATTTTTTGCATGTCATTTGGACCACTTCTGAAATGAAAGACAAGTATAGGCTGGGACATTTCTCTTTACCCTATATACTGCTGAATAAAAGAAAAGTATATATTTTACTTGTTGGATATCCGAACGATAATTTAATTGGAATATGTGATGGAATAACAAAGTTTTAAAAAAAAAACACAAAAAACAAAATTGGAAAATTTTGTATGATTCCGTATTTTCATGCGATTCAATATGAATTCACCTTTCAGAAAAACAGTATACAAACGAATCTTTCCGATCTAATATCTATATTATCCATAAAGTTCATTTAGAAACCATATTTAGATGCACCGAATTCAATTACAAGACACAGTTACCGAAAAGTTCTTACCTAGGAGATATCTTTTTGATTTCACAGACCCCACAGGGTGCGGTATTCTTTTACTTCCTGGAAGGTAACCATTTGATAGTATTTTGGAATGTCGAAAGCCCTTATGATATTTGACACTTGAAAAAGTACCTGTCTTAACGTAGTTCAGTACAAAATGGGACATGTCGTGTTGTGGAGTGATACCCAGAGACATCGATACATCTTACGGTGGATCCCAGGAATTTAATTATTTACTGAATATCCGTTTTTGGACCAACATGGAATTTTGAAGGATCTATGTTCACACTTCACGTTTCAAACATTATCCATGGGTTTGATCTTTTTTTTTATACAAATCAATCCTTCCAATGGTCATCTGTTTCCTTTATAGTTGAGATGGACGTAAATATATATTGAAAATTCTTTTGAAATAATATCGCAAATATAACTTTGAAAATAGATTCCAATAATATTTCTCTCCCGCTCTAGCTGTCTGATTTCTGTTAGATGATTATTTTCCGTGATGCGATATTGTTGAAGACCATATGAATATTTTTCCATTTTTAACCGACGAAACCAAAAAGGAGGAGGTTCTCTATTCGACCCGTATATTTTATGTTTTTCCATCATGTTTTTTTATGTATGATCACGCATAACTTTCTACTGAGGGGTCCGATTCCGATAATTCTTTTTTCAGTGGATAGGGTGTACTTCGAATTTGGTCTCATTCGAATTCAAAAGAAAATCTACCCCTAAGGGTAGCGAAATGAAGGATATTGATCACTCACCCTCTGAATTCTGGTCCGTTAACCGATTCTATCAGGCATAACTTTGTACTGGGTTCTTCGATTTGGATGATTCTTTTTTCAATAGATAGGGTATACCTTATATTTGGATTACGAAAGGAATTAGCCACCCTCACGGGTAGGAAAATAGGGGATAATTGATTTTTCACTAGTGAACATTGGCACGAACACACATACGTAGTTGACAATGACAGATCGCTACTGACATTATTCTTGTTCCGTCAAAATCAGTATATTTAATGAGAGGATGGAATGATTTACAAAGTAATGAAATAAACTAACCAGAACAACGAAAATAATTTATATTACAACAAATAGTAAAAGTAGATAATCATATTATTTAACTGGTAATAGTTGAAGTAAGGTGGGTAAGTAAGTATTTTGGAAGTGATCAAAAAACAAGTAGGTAGTAATTGGTAGATTTTAGTTACAAAAATAAAAAAAATTAAACCGACGAAATACGGAAATGAAAAGTAAAAAATAAAAACTTTTTAACAAAAAATCAAACCGACGAAAAAATCAACTGAAAAGCAAGAAATAAAATAAACCTTCTTGGTCTAAATGATAATTGAGCTCCTAAACTAATGTAAGTAACTGATTTTGAGTCGGCGCCAAACAAACTAGCAATTGAATTAGGTGAAGCGTAAAATGATGGCAGCGAGATGCACGGCTGCGTTTCGATGACTTCTTTCATAGATAATGATTTTCGATAATTGTTTGTTTGGCGCCGACTCAAAATCATCTACTTACATTAGTTTGGGAGCTCAATTATCATTTAGACTAAGAAGGTTTATTTTATTTTTTGCTTTTCAGTTGAGTTTTTCGTCGGTTTAATTTTTTGTTAAAAAGTTTTTTCTTGAAGGAAGTCTTAGTTTTGTGAGGCTGTATATTGCAGCCACAAATAAGATTTGTCGTGTGAGTTGTGTTTTTGATTTCAGAACATAACATTCTTTGTGATGGTTGAATGTCCACATTCAACACGATTCAAAAAGTCCCTTTTCATTCATTTTCGCTCTCATTGCATCAGGATTTTTTGTTCAGATTTTTTTATTTCCATTGGGTTTATGTCTCGCCTCTAAGGATTTTTTGGGCAGTTGGTTCTGCTCAATCGACCTAAAATATTTTTAGCGCTACGGCTTTGCCGCTTACATTGAAAAGTAGCAACAACTTTGATATTTTAAAAAATTCCGGCTTTCTACGAATGTAAATACCGCAGTAATAATCATTTAATTGAAGCTATGTATTGCACAAAAAACAAGAAATCAATTAATTTCTCGAAAATCGCTGGAGATAGGTATAAAAAAGTATCATACAAAAATGAATAAACGAAAAAAAATTCAAAACAAGTTTTAATGAGTTTTTAATGAAAACAGAACTGAAAAGTTAAAAATAAAAAGTAAAAAAAAAATTCAAAGACAGGCTTGTATAAAAATGCACTAAAAAGGAGAAAATACCCCAAATCCCCCTAGATACCAATTTCGAATAGAATCGTACCATAATCACAATAATTGTCCGCCATATTGGAGCCGCCATTTTGTTTTTATTTCCTGAAAAAAATTTCATAATGCATTGTCACCAGAATTATGTACACCTGCCAAATTTCAACTTAATCGGACGATTAGAAGTGAGTCAAATTTAATTCGCAAGATTTGATAACAGACAGACAGGCAGACACCAGGACAGGTAAAACTTAAAATAAAAGATTGTAAAAAAATCTTCGACCCCAAAAACCCCCACATACCAATTTTGAATAGAATCGGACCCCTCGTCCGCCATTTTCTAGCCGCCATGTTGAATTTTGACACAAAAATCATAATCTCCGACCCTAAAAACCCCTAGATATCAATTTTTATTTCCTAACAAAAATTTCATGATGCATTGTCATAGGAATTATGTACACCTGCCAAATTTCAAATCAATCGGACGATTAGAAGTCGGTCAAATTTAACACCGGGACAGTTGAAACTAAAAATAGAAGCTTGTCAAAAAATCTTCGACCCCAGAAACCCCACATTCCAATTTTGAATGAAATCGGACCCCAATCATGAAACTCGTACACCATTTTGGAGCCGCCATGTTGCATTTTGACAAAAAATCATAATCCATGACCCTGAAAACCCCTAGATATAAATTTTGAATTGAATAAGACCATAATCATGTTGGAAGCGCCATTTTGTTTTCATTTCCTAACAAAAATTTCATATTAATCAATCAATCAATCAATCAATTTATTCATCATAAAATATACATATAAATTCAATCACAAGGACCAAAGACAGATGCATGTTTATGACAAGTCACAAATAAACATCAAAACAAAATAAATTAAACATCAAAACAAAATAAAATAAAATACATACCATTAGATCAAAATATATGATAAAAATTGAGAAATTAATCTTTGCAGGAACATACTTTTCGGACAATATATCATGAAAAGGTAGAAGACGTGAATGCACAAGAGACAACAAGAGAGACAATCGTATATATAAGTATGCTATATTGAATACAAATCAAGTCAATTGCATATATCGCGAACATAACACAAATTTTACTAAGTACTCATCTATAGTGTAGCAGGCCTTCTGAACTAGCTGCTGTTTCAGTCTTGTTTTGAAAATATTTAAATTGAGGGAGCTTTTAATATGCTCATCAAGAGAGTTGTATAATTTACAGCCAGTAAAAAAAAACTTTTTTGGTACAGCGTAGTCCGGTGATTCTCAGATTGTAGTTGGCCTTTGAAACGTGTATTATGGTCATGCTTCTCAGCAGTATTCAAAAACTTTTTATTTTTATAGACGTATGTACGAACTTCCAGTATATATAAGCTTACAACAGTTAGGATTTTGAATTTTTTTAAATAATCTCTGCAGCTCGTTCTAGTATCGGTACTAGCAAGAATTCTAATCGCATATTTCTGAAGTACCAATACTCTATTCACATGTGCACAATTTCCCCAAATCAAAACTCCATACTTTATATGGGAATGAGAATTTGCATAGTACAATGACAGTAATGTGTACTCACTACAGTGGTTCTTCATAAATTTCAGACTATAACAGCTACTCTGTAATTTTTTACACAAACAATCAATATGACAATTCCAGTGAAGTTGCCTATCATAGGTAACCCCCAATAGTTTCACTGATTTACTACTTACTATTTCATCATTGGAACCTTCAAAAAGTTTGATTTCATCAGTCCTGCCATTACCAAAAAGAACAGTTATTGTTTTACGATGATTCAGTTGTAGGTTATTATTGTTGGACCATTTTACAATATTGGCAAATACCGCCTCAGCAGTAGTTTTCAGCTTATTGAGATCCTTGTCAACAACCAAAATATTCGTGTCATCTGCATAGCAGATATGAACATTCTGAACCCTTTGAATATAGAGAATGAGATCGTTAGCAAAAATGTTGAAATGTAGAGGACCTAAGACAGAACCTTGCGGCACACCTTGCTCTACATCCATTTTTTCAGAGAAAATGTTATTGACTCTTATCATTTGTTTTCTATTACTGAGGTATGACTCGATTAAAGTTAAAGGCAAACCTCTCATTCCATATCTCTCTCTAATTTGGCAGTGATTAATCGATGATCCACTAGGTCGAAAGCTTTCGAGAAATCAATGAAAATACCCAAAGCAAACATTTTTTTGTCGATACTTGAAATGATCCGACCGATGAACTCAGATTGCATTGTCACCGGAATTGTGTACACCTGCCAAATTTCAAATCAATCGGACGATTAGAAGTGGGTCAAATTTAACTTGCAGGATTTGATTACAGACAGACAGAATCGCAGACACCGGAACAGGGGAAGCTAAATAAAAGCTTGTAATAATCGGAAAGAAAAGCGAAAGATACAATGATATACAGGGTGTCTCATTGAAAATATCAAAGTTGTTGCTCCCTTTCAATATAAGCGACGAAATATTTTAGATCGATAGAACGGAACTAATCACCCAAGAAAAATTTCAAAATTATCCGTATTCCGTAAACGTCTAACCTATCATCGACCGTAAGTGACCCTGGGTAAGTTTTTCCACAAACATATGGAACACTTCAATTCTTTAAATTTTTAACCGACGCCGACGAAACCAAAAAGAAGGAGGTTCTCTAGTCGACGGTATATTTTTTTTTATGTATGATCACGAATAACTTTTCACTCAGACGTCCGATTCCGATAATTCTTCTTTCATTGGATAGGGTGTACTTCGAAGTTGGTCCCATTTGAATTTAAAAGATGCAATCCACCCCTAAGGGTAGCAAAATGAAGGATATTGATCACTCACCCTCTGAATTCTGGTCCGTTAACCGATTCTATCAGGCATAACTTTGTACTGGATTCTTCGATTTGGATGATTCTTCTTTTATTAGATAGGGTATACCTCATAGTCGATCACAGTTGGATTCCGAATGTAATTATCCACCCTTACGGGTGGAAAAATAGGATATAATTGATTTTTCACTTGTGAACATTGGCACACATATGTAGTTGACAATGACAGATCGCTACTGTCATTACTTTTGTTCTCCTACATCTATAATAATCATTATATTCTATGAGAAGATGGAATAATATACAAAGTAATGAAATAAACTAACCAGAACAACAAAAATAATTTATATAACAATAAATAGTAAAAGTAGATAATCATATTATTCAACTGGTAATAGTTGAAGTGAGGTGGGTATTTCAGAAATAATCAAAAAAAAAGAAGGTTGTAATTAGTAGATGTCAGCCACAAAAAATTGAAAAATAAAAAACTTGAGAGGTGTCAAGGGACACCCGGATGGAACGAAGTTCCTTTCGATTAATTAGTGAAGGAATTGTAGTAAATTTTTTTTTTTAGGTTATAATAATATTTATATATATATATATATATACATATATATATATATATATATATATATATAAGCACTCTGTCTGTCTATTCTTTCGTACACGTCATAGATGCGCGGGACTTTGTAAACACAACAGAGTGTTTGTATATATATATATATATATATATAAATATATTTTCTTCAATTTCTTGGAATAAAGGTCTGATTCAGTCTATTCATATAATTTCTCTTAACTACGTTTCGACATGGTATTTGTCATCTTCAGGTTAAACTAAAATTAAAGATATGGAGTTTGAGACATATTTTACACAATATTGAAATTTATGCACCAAATTAATTATTTAACAACATATGGTTCGGAATATAACACGTTATTTAACTCAATATAAAAATATCTGTAACATTTATGAGTATTCACTTACAAATTATATTATTTGAATTGTGCGTTGGCATCGTACGGACGTTATTGTGGATGTCTGACTTCGACGAAGTTAACAGGAATGGTTTGCTTATCTTCCATGCATTTTTACCCTCTTCATAAGTAGGTGCACCAGATTGGCTTAAGTTTTACTTAACTTAAGCCAGATTTATAACAACCTTTTTTAACTTTGGTTTAGTAATAATAATGAAAACTGATCTTTACATGCTGCCAAAAAATACAGTCCGGCCCATATACTAGAACTCAATATAAACAATCTGGTGCACCTACTTATGAAGAGGGTAAAAATGCAAGAAAGATAAGCAAACCATTCCTATTAACTTCGTCGAAGTCCGACATCCACAATAACGTCCGTACGATGCCAACGCACAATTCAAATAATATAATTTGTAAGTGAATACTCATAAATGTTACAGATATTTTTATATTGAGTTGAATAACGTGTTATATTCCGAACCATATGTTGTTAAATAATTAATTTTGTGCATAAATTTCAATATTGTGTAAAATATGTCTCAAACTCCATATCTTTAATTTTAGTTTCACCTGAAGATGACAAATACCATGTCGAAACGTAGTTAAGAGAAATTTTATGAATAGACTGAATCAGACCATTATTCCAATAAATTGAAGAAAATATATATGTGGTCAAGAAACTGAAGAAAAGAAATATATATATATATATATATATATATATATATATATATATATATATATACTCTCTCGACTTCGTAAACACAACAGCGTATAGGTTAGAACACGCACGGCTTGCTAAATACATACGCATTGATATTGTAATATTAAAATATAATTTGCTTTCAAATTTATTAAAGTTATGACGCGTACACTTACCAAACACACAATAATGGAGAGATTATAACGCGTATGACACAATAGTAAAGAGAGGTTTTAATGCGTACTTGCTTAAAATACATAAGCATTTATTATTGTCTGTATAAAATCTCTACTTACCTAACTCCATCAGAAATATCCGGAACTTGTGCAGAAACACTGTCAGGATTCATTATTGTTATTATTTTTCTATTATTTATTATGTACAAAAAACCTGTATACACTCAACAAAAATAATCGTCAGGACACCACACTGTTCAATGTGAAATAGAAAGACGAAACGAAAATAAGTGGCTTGCTTTCTATGAGAGAGAGAGAGAGAGAGACAGACAGAGAAACACGCGCACGCCGCACGGCTTACAACTACAGCAAAAAGTGTCGTTACAACTTTTGGTCTTAATTTATTCCGTCTAGCCCCCTTTCGCAACGCGCGATAAGGAACTATGTTCCAAAATCTTTCTAACAAAAAATTAAACCGACGAAATACGGAACTGAAAATTAAAAAATAAAATTAACCTTCTTAGTCTTAATAACTAAGCTCCCAAACTAATGTAAGTGACTAATTTTGAGTCGGCGCCAAACGAACAATCAACGAAGATCATTGAATTACTTCAAAAAAATTCAAATCAGAATGTGACCGCGCAACTCGATGCCATCATTTTACGCCTTACTTAATTCATTTGCTTGTTTGTTTGGCGCCGATTCAAAATTAGTTACTTACATTAGTTTAGGAGCTTGGTTATTGAGACTAAGAAGGTTTTATTTTTTACTTTTCAGTTCCGTATTTCGTCGGTTTAATTTTTTGTTGAAAAGTTTTGATCTTTGTGCACCGATTCTGTTTGAAATATATCTCGAAGTGAATCATGTTTTGAACAGTATTCACGTATTTTTCTTGTGTTCGAAAAAATGCACTATATCAGTGAATCACGTATAGACCACCTTGTAAAAGACAGTAGCTCCACATAAGAGAATTCACGATATAACGTTGACACGAGAAAGGTGTATCATGTTATGATTTATCGAATTCAGATTCGCCGGTAATGCATTCCGGAGCAACAGTCGAGTCGATAAGTTCGGAGGGAGATTCGTAAGAGCGGAAAAGACGTTTTTTTGCTCGTGTCGAGTTCGATGGAAATTGCCGAATTGGGAGCTACACAAGGCAATACAGGGTGTATGTAAAGAAAACATCATTATTTTCTGATGGGAATAAAATAGAAGCAGTTTGTTCTTATATTTTCCTCGCTAACAATATCCCGAAACATTGAATGGCGCATGCAAAGTTCTACAAGGTCGATTTTGCCGATATTTGCTGCGAAAAACAAAAATTTTCAACTGGATTTTTGGACGACCACCTGTACACTGATTTCGGGCTATTTGCAAAGAGGAATGGTACGAAGGTGTGGAAGGGACACTGAAATTATTTTTTATAATTCCGACTTTATAAGTGCTAAGTCCACCAGAAAATCATTCAGGGACGATTTAACCTAAGAAAAAAAAAGCACAGTAAATTTCTTAAAAGGTCAAAGTTCCCCATTCCACTACAATTCGTGAAATAATAAAACTTGTCATGCCACTGGAAACAATTTATGACAATTCGCAAATCATGGACATAATCTGATTGGGAAGATAATTATAGATGGAAAAAAATTGTGCGAGGATACGTGTCTACGTGTCCATATTTTTTGCAACAAGTGTTCCTTGAAAAAAATGGAGACCCTAAAGTTATCAGAATTATTCCTATGTACCTTTTTAAAATATATTACTATAGAATAGAATAGAATAATTTATCCTGTATGATCACAATTCATGATATAGGACATGTCATATATACCTAACCTAACACATACACATACATATACATACATAGTAATAAAAACCTTGAAGAGAAGTAGAGAAGAAAAACATGTATAAAAATTTCCAGTAGCTATGTTCCATACAAGTATATGCTATAGAAATACGATTCATTAAGGAAATTCTACTATTTGAATTGTTTTTATTTGTTTCCGATTTAATACAGTCAGGGAGTCGATTATAAAATGTAATACTTATGTGGTTTGGACACTTTTTGAATAGGACTGTTGAGTGCTTTGGAATCCTGAAATTAAATGAAAGAATAGTTATTATACTTTGTCTACATATTTTAATGTTTGGCTTCTCGAGACAAAGAGACAGATCTAAAAGATTCGATCTACCTCCACCCCAAACATCAATCTTTTGATGGTAGGCGGATAATCAAAAGTTACGAGTTAAAAATCATTATTATCGATTCCTGTATTTTTAGCCTAAGCTATTGAAGCCCCTCAAGCATTGATACATGAAATCCACAATCATGGTAGTACGCCTCAAAATGATACCATCTCCAGTATGAACCTGAACCCCCACACTATGTTTTTGAAACCATTCAGTGAAAGTGAATTACTGAACTTAATGAGGCAAAAAATTAAAAACAAAAAATCTTCAAGGTTTGACGAGATACCGGTTTTCTTGATAAAAATAATCCTATATATTATTATAAAACATATCACATATCTTGTGAATCTCCCCTCATCCCTAAAGTTGGGAAAGGTAACACCTATCCAAAAAACTAAGAATTCATCATCAATGGAAAACTTCAGAACGGCAACAGTCTCCCCCAGTTTTTCCAAAGGTTTGAGGTTTTTGTAGCGTTTGAATGATTTCATCCACCACCATAATATCTTGATACCCATGCAGCATGGTTTTCGTTCTAGGAAATCAACCCAAACAGCTCTACTTACTTTCTATGTGAAATTGATAGTCTATTGACTCAGGTGAGTGCCCTGCTGCCATTTTATGTGACCTGAGCAGGGCATCCGACTGTGTCAATCACACTAAATTGTTGGATATTTTAGAATGCTATGGTATGAAGGGAATCTCACTTCCGTGGATATCTTCATTTTTAAATACTAGAAAACAATGTGTCTCACCAGCATTCAACCATGGTAACTCGACTTCTCTCTACAATTCGGAAATGAGAGTGGTCCAGATGGGCGTGCGCCAGGGATACATCCTGGGCCCAGTTCCCTTTCTGCTTTATATGAATGATATAGATAGAAAAATATCACACTCTTCATGTATAGCATATGCAGATATCAGTTTATTGTTTTCTAGTAAACGAACACCCAGCCTAATCAGAAATTGTGAAAATATTTTGCATCGTACTTCCACTTATTTCAATAGCAAAATTTATTTTTTGATGCAAATAAAACTCAGGTAATTCAATTCCATAATTACCAGAACAAAATTGAACCATTCCGATTGAAAGTCAATAACACCGATATACATAGTACCCATAATCCAGTTAAATTCTTAGGTATGCAAATGGACGAACATCCCAATTGGAATGCTCATTGTGACCGATTAGTACCAAAACTGAGCACATTTACATATCTCTTCAGAAATTTGAGAGTTGTTCTTAATGAAAGCCAATTTATGAGTCTTTATTATGCTCAAGTGGGAGCAAGGCTACGTTACGGTGTTTTCTTGTGGGGTAACTCAACAAAGAGCAGGCATGTTTTCATTCAACAAAAAGCTTGCAGAACCCTTCTCTTGGAATATAAAATTCTAATATCAACTAGCTTATTCATATTCGATTTAGCAGTCTATGTATTCACCAACAGAAACAATGTCAGTCTTAATGAGGATATTCATAGGAAAAATACGCGACAAAAGCAAATGATTCACATAAAAACGCCTAGGTGTAATATTACTCAGAATGCTCCAAACCGAATGCTCCATACCGAATACCGAAAGAAGAACATCATCCGATAAGACCTGGTTTAACAGAAACTGCTCTAGAGCTGTGGCTTCCAAACAGGCAGCATACCATCGATGGCTAAAAAATCCGGGCCCTGAGACCAGAGCAGCATATGTCGAGACTAGAGGCATATGCAAAGAGACAATAGAATGCTCAAAAGATGCCCACAATGCCAAAATAAGATCAAAACTTGCTGAATGTCCTAACGGATCCCGTTCATTTTGGTCTTTCGCCAAAGCTGTGGGAAGAAACTTCACTTCCAGCTCATTTCCTCCTCAAACCAAAGAAGATGGAACACTAGCAACGACTTCCCAGGGAAAAGCCAATATCTTTGCGCACTTATTTGCTGGAAATTCCACTCTGGATTCATCGGGAAAACAACCCCCGAACATTACACCTATTGACAGTCACATGCCCGAGATCACCTTTCGCCAACGTACTATCAGGAAGATTTTGCTGGGTCTCAACACCAACAAAGCCTGTGGATCTGACGGAATCCCGCCGATTGTTCTCAAGAAATGTGCCCCCGAACTAACACCTGTTCTTTGCAAGTTGTTCAACCACTCTTACAATTTGGGGGTATTTCCGTCCAATTGGAAAATCGCAAGAGTACAGCCAGTCCCTAAAAAAGGAAAAAAAGGCCCCACCTAGCAACTACAGACCTATCGCACTGCTATCTATTATTTCAAAGGTCATGGAAAAAGCCATCAACATCGAGCTCATGAAATATCTGGAAGACTCAGGAATTGTCAACGATAGGCAATATGGCTTCCGCCATCAGAGATCAACTGGTGACCTGCTCGCTTACGTCTCACATATATGGCAGCTATCTATTGAAAAGTATGGAGAAACTTTAGCTGTGGCATAAGATATCTCCAAGGCGTTCGATCGAGTTTGGCACCAGGGACTCCTCGCCAAGCTTCCGTCTTATGGCTTGCCCCCTCAGCTGTGTTCTCTGCTTGCTAGTTTCCTCTCAAACAGGTTTCTCCATGTAGTGGTCGATGGAGTTTCATCTGACACTCTACTCATAAATGCTGGTGTTCCGCAAGGATCTATTCTCGCACCAACACTATTTCTACTTCACATCAACGACCTGTTGAAAGCAACTTCATGTCCAGTACACAGCTTTGCCGATGATAGTACCCTCCATACCACTTTCTCTTCCAGGGCCCCTATATCAGCCCGTGAAACCAGAAATGAACGAGGAAGAAATGTTAATAATATAAATATGGACTTAGCAACAATTTTCGAGTGGGGATCTAATAACTTGGTAGAATTCAATGCAAACGAAACACAAGCATGTCTTTCCTCTAAAAAATCCGATCTCACTGTGCCTAACATAACTTTGTCAGGAGTAACCATACCACTGAAGTCATCCATATCGATGCTTGGTATTACTATCAGCAATAACCTTTCCTGGGAAAATCACGTGAGGTCCATTGCCAAAAGTGCATCCCAAAAACTTGGTTTTTTGTTTCGTGCCAAGAGCTATTTCACCCCCACTCAGCTGCTCATGATCTATAAGGCACAGATCCGACCTGTCCTGGAATACTGTTCCCATATTTGGAGCGCGGCACCTAAACATATCCTGAGGCTATTGGATTCTGTCCAAAAAAGGGCAATTCGTCTCGTCGGTGATGCCTCGCTTACAAACTCGCTCACTTGTCTGGAACACCGTAGAAAAGTTGGCGATTTGTCTCTATTTTATAGATATTTTCATGGGCGATGGTCTTCCGAAATATGAACAATCGTTCCTGCTTTGGCAATCTCTTCGAGGCTAACCCGTCAAGTTCAGTCATCACACCCCTTCGTGGTCACTTTGGAGACCTGCAGAACATCACTTTCCAAAGACTCGTTCATCCAACGAACAGCGAGGCTTTGGAACTCATTGCCCAGGGAGGTGTTCCGCGAGGCATACAACCTCCAGAAATTTAAGAAGAACACCAACTCCTACCTTCTTTCCCTTGGTTCCCACGATGTTCTCTGAACATTACAGGATATCCCTCTCCGTGGGAACCAGAATATAAAAAAAAAAAAAAACAGCATTGGACCCAAAATTTGTAATTGCCTTTTAGCAAACATCAAGATATGGCAAAAACCTAATGGTATTCAAAAAACACCTGAAAGCGTTTTCGTTGGATAATTATTACATGTATGTAGCGTCTTCTGTTTGTCTTCTCTCTTTTTTTTTTGTAGTAGTTAGTAAGTTAGTGATAGTGATTTTTTGTCCTTTTGAGGAGAATAAAGAATTTGAATTCAAATCGCTAGGTGTCGATAGGAATTATTTATTCGATGGATGGACGATGGACGTACGAAACAAGAGTGATCAATCATACACATCTAAGTATCTCATAGGCTGTATTTTTCCTAATGAATTCGAACATTTTGAGTTAGTCAAAAAATAATAATTATTTATACTTTGTCTGTTTACTAATTCCAAGACGAAATTCTAAAAAAATCATTGTCCTCTCTACGGCCTCCTAGAATGGAGAAATGCTTGTTATTTTTTAACTTCTTATAATACTTCATGATTTACGCTGCAGATGTAAGAGTTCCTTCAATTGGATAGATGAAACTTTCTGATTTGTTTGATATCATCATGAGTTGGAACGCACCATTTATTACGGATCATATCTTGTAATATTATTATATAAAAAGGAGACCCATTATTGTTGAGTCATATCAGATCTTATAGGTACTTTATTGTTATATTTAGGCCACCAGTGGTGTTCTTTTATTAATTTCCGAGTTATGGTTCCACATTGTATAAATAAAAATTTACTTTCGAAATTGCCTGTGATGATGAAGAAATGAAAAAATTCAGCAGGTTTTTCAGCTAAAATTTCCATTTTAGTCCATTTCAGCATGGTCGCCATTGGTTTTCAAAATATGTTTCGATGATCTTGATCCTGTGATTTGTCGATTTCTTATTCAATCCTGATGTTCGTTTGGACGTATATTCGATTGTTTTGATGTCTGACCAATATAACTCTCACTGCACCTCAGAAGCAAGTGTATTTTGCGAATAATTTTCAGATTTCCAGATTGTGGAAGTTTATCATACATTTCGAGAATAAGTGTTCTTCAAAATAAATATCTACAATCGAGAATAGAAGTTATCCTAGACTAATTGAATCACTCACAAGTTATTCTGCTGTATCGAAGAACCTTGTTTCTGAACACCCCACGAGGTACGGTAGAACAATGAATTGTTGTATCTCTATGCATTCACGTGTCGCCAGCCTTTGACATTTTGAATATAAAATGATGATTACCCGCCCATCCATTACCAGTAAATACAAGACGCATAAGCAGAGATAAAGACGTCGGCATATATTAATTTTGACAAATGACATGCTGGATATAATCTCGAGATAAGGAACATACGTATCTCATTTGTTGTTAAATGTTTCAAATTATATTGGGACGGTGGGATACGCGGCAAGAGAAAGTAAGTATTCAATTAGAATGATCGGTGGTTCATTTCGAACGAGTTATATGATTTATTCCATAGACCGATTTCTAGTAGCTCCATCAACCATGTTGCGCATTAAATTCCTGTTTTGTACACGCTTCAAAAATTGCCAACTTTGGAAAAAAAGCTGAAAATGGCATATTTCGAAAATTTGACAAATCATTTGCTAATTTTTACAAGACTTTCATTTATTTTCACCTGTCCCGAAGTGTGTAATGAAATCTCACAAGTTGTCCGATCAACGTGAAATTGGGCAGGTGTTCATAGTTCCTGTGACAATGCATAAAGCCCAACAGTTTTCCATTTACAGAGCAATGTTACAAATAGATGGTTAATTAGTAGTACACTTCTGAAATATGAATGAAATTCACAAGTCATTTTTGTAAACCTTAAAAAATACAAAGATACGCACGAGATTTATTTTTCAGTTCACATATGCTGCAACATGCACAGAAAACTAGTATTGTGTCTAGATGTTATTCTAGGAACAAGAATATCTATTTGCGACAGTGTGGCAGGACAGTCAGTTTCACAATTGAGTAATTTATGTAAGCATAAAACAAATGCCTGATGATTACAACCACTTGGAGCATAAAACCCATCAATTTTGATGTTTAGGATTTTTAAGGATTTCTTCTGAACTTTTTCTATACTAGATGAATATTGGATATATATGGGATTCCATATTATGGATCCATATTCTAGTTTTGATCCAACCACACTGAAATATAGGTTAATGATAAAATGTTATTGAAATTCTTACAGTTCCTAATGATAAAGTCATATGCACGGTATGCTGAATTGAACTAAAATTGATAATCAAATGTGACTTGATGATCGGAATGGACACCTAAATCCCTAATCAGTATCAGTTCTTTCTGAAATAACATTATCTATAATATTAGAAAATTCTAACTTATCAACTTTGCGGCTAAATGTTGAAATTTTTCATCTAGATATATCCAAATGGAGATGATTTTCAAGACACCAATTGATTAAAATATTAATCTGATTTTGTAATATGACACAGTCATCCAAACTGGTAGAAGAAGCGTATAACTTTAAATCATCTGCAAACATCAAGCGATTGCACTTCAATGAAATGCACAAATCATCAATGAATAGTAAAAATAATAATGGGCCAAGATTGCACCCTTGAGGTACTCCGCTAGTTGCAACATTGTAATGAACATACTGTTGGCGTTGGTGAAGATATGATTTTGGAAAATGAAGTTAAGTTTCATTGAAGCTCATATTAGTGAGTTTATAAAGAAGTAACTTATGATTGATCTTATCGAAGGCCTTAGCGAAATCCGTGCACGCCGCATCAACCTACCCCCTACGGTCCAACGTTTCACACGAATATTGACTCAAGACAGCCAGGTTACTAATGGTTGCTCTAGAATTCATAAAACCATGCTGGTATTCAGATATAATGTGCTTGGCAGACATATAGATGCGGCTGTACAAGATCTTCGCAACGTTATTTAGAATTGATATTGTTCTATAATTACTGATGGCATTACGATCTTGAGCTTTATGAATAGGGCAAACTTTAGCAATTTTCCAAGATACTTGAAAAACTGAGGTTTTAAAAATCAAATTGAACAGGATTTGTAGAAGGTGAACTTATACTTTCAAGCAGTCTTTCAAAAGAAATGATGGTATTTTATCTGAACCTGAGTTAGTTTATTCTTTAATATTTTCCCAGCTTCTGAAATTTCTATCTTAGTGATTGGTTCACAGCTAATATCTACAAGGATATTGTGATAAATATTCAAAGCAAAATTTTGCTCTTCAGTAAGAGGTGATGAATACTAACTTTCAAAGAATTTGCCGAAAGCAACCACAATCGTTTGCGGATTAGTATAGATACACCTCCAAATGCCATTTTACTAGGGATTCTTGTAGATCTGTTTTTATTTTTGAAATTTTTGGGATCATCTTCAATTGTGATTTCCATATTTTGTAGATACAATGCATATGCTTCTTTAAGTTTTTGTTCGATATTTATTCTGAGTCTACTAAATTCTTCATAACAATCAACACCACCTGTGATTTTAAACTTTCTGTGTAACTTGGCTTCTTCCTCAATAAGTTTTATTACCTCGCTTGGATATCAGACCGGATATTTGAGTTTGATATTTTTGGTAGTCCAAAAATTATAGAGCATATAAACATGAAATGTAAACAACGTTTTCGTGTGTGCAAGTGTCTGTCCGATCGTTGCAGGAATTTGCAACTAAGCCAATGGAAATATTTGGTATATTGAAGCCAACAAACGCTGATGGAGTTGATAAAATTATTTCATCACTCAAAAACAAAAAACCACCCGGAATGGATGAAATACAAACGGAGACAATACAATTTCAGCACCAATGATAAAAGAACCGACGAAACCAAAAAGGAGGAGGTTCTCGAGTCGACGCGTATATATATTTTTTTATGTATGACCACTCATAACTTTTTACTGAGATGTCCGATCTCGATAATTCTCTTTTCAGTGGATAGGGTGTACTTCTAAGTTGGTCCAATTCGAATTTGAAAGATGAAATCCACCCCATGAAGGATATTGATCACCCACCCTCTGAATTCTGGTCCGTTAACCGATTCTATCAGGCATAACTTTATACTGGGTTCTTCGATTTTGATGATTCTTTTCTTATTAGATAGGGTATACCTCATAGTTGATCATATTTGGATTTCGAATAGAATCACCCACCCTTACGAGTATAAGAATAGGGAATGATTGATTTTTCACTCGTGAACATTGGCCTACATATGTAGTTGACAATGCCAGATAGCTTTTGTCATTATTTTTGTTCTCCTACATCCGTCACAATCATTATATTCTATGAGAGGATGGAATGATATACAAAGTAATGGAATAAACTAACCAGAACAACAAAACTAATTTATATTACATCAAATAGTAGAAGTAGATAATCATGATTTGTTGGAAATATAAACAGGATGTTCATAAAATCAGATGTGGAATCATCTGCGACTGAAAGATAAACTTTAGTCACTATCTTCCATCGCCAAGATAACCTCTTGTGGGGTGTTCATGTTGAAAAGGGAAACATTCTCAATTGAATATTGATAGAAAGATTTTTCTGTGAATTGAAAAATCCACGATTAAAATGAAGTTATTTTTTGTGAATGTCTAACAGAAAACAACTACTTTCCCAGCTAAAGCCACGCTGGACATTGAACTACATCTGAATGTTTCCCTTTCTAGATAATCATATTATTTAACTGGTAATAGTTGAAGTAAGGTGGGTAAGTAAGTATTGTGGATGTAATCAAAAAACAAGTAGGTAGTAATTAGTAGATTTCAGCCACAAAAAATTGAAAAATGAAAGCTTTTTAACAAAAAATCAAACCGACGAAATACGGACTAAAAAGTAAAAAATAAACCTTCTTAGTCTCAATAACTAAGCTCCTAAACTAATGTAAGTAACTAATTTTGAGTCGGCGCCAAACGAACAATCAACGAAGATCATTAAACTATTCGAAAAAAAATATCAGAATGTTTATTTTATTTTTTACTCTTCGGTTCCGTATTTTTTCAATAAATGCATTGAACAGGAATAATTTCCCAGCATCTTCAAAAAAGCAGGGATCAAACCAATTTTTAAAGCCGGCAATGGAGATAAAGTCGATTTTTTTTTAAATTCGTCTAAACGGTTACCGGAACAAAAACAATATCATAGCAAATAGCCAGTAAGGCTTTAGGGAGAGATTGTCAACTCAAGATGCAGTTCTTGCACTCACCACAAAAATGTACAATGCTTTGTGTGTTTTCTCTCTACAACATTTGACAAAGTAACTTACCCCATGCTTACATCGCTATGAGTGGGACACCTCTGAAACCATTTGAAAGCTACCTATCCAACAGACTACAATGGGCACACCCCAAGGGACTGTTCTTGGACCACTTTTTTTCAACATATATCTGAATAATCTCTTTTCAGTACACACTGAAGGAAAATTCATACCTCTCTGATCAATTATTCAGTCGAATTGGTTTACTGGATCCACGAAAATTATCGATTATCTATAACTTGGTGTGTGAATAGTTTCGGTTACCCCCGCCATCTTTTCATGGAAATTATACTTGGAATTTAGCTATAGAAAAAATATTTCTGAGGCTTGTATACCAACAAACTCACATCAATCGATGGAATTCGATTATCTGTAACATGGTGGTAATTCGGGAGGAATAGTTTTTTTTCCATCGGTTACTCCCGCCATATTTTCATGGAAATGACTATTAGAATTTAGACATAAAAAAAAATCGGGGTCCGTATTCATTCCTATATATATATATATATATATATATATATATATATATGGAGTTTGAGTTTCTTGGGGTTTCGGTTCTTTTTGTGAATGACAGTCTTCTTTTAGCAGATAAACATTTATTTCGTCGACGTTTCGACCGTATACACTATCTTCTTCAGGAACTACAAATATATTTTACGTTGACACAAAGATCCAATATTAATGATGAAATGGAGTTACCTAACAATAATGAGCTGGACCAATATTTCGAAAAAAGGAAAGTGTAAAGGCAGCAGATGATTTATTTTCCATAATTATACAATTTTTTTCCTCCTCTTCATTGTGTATAAATAGTCGGGAGATTTTGTTGTTGTTCTTTTTATTAAAAATCAAACGTGAGCAATCTGATAAGGAGGCTGGTTGATATGGATGTGAACTATCGTTGGAATGGTACGGTGAAGCGACTTGGGTTGTCGGTGGACGGAAGTTTATGTGGGATTCTACTTGGGTTGTTTAAATTAATAATTTCTTGCTTTTCTGGAGATATGATGTTTGTCGATTCTGTTATAGATGGCGTGATGGACGGTGAATGTAGGTGGTAGTATTTTTCAAAGTAGATTATGGTATATTTTGTTTAAGTAAGATGTCGGTTCTATTATTTATGCTATTCTTAGTTTTATTTATATGAATCATTTCGAGGTATTCACGTTTTTTGGTGTTATAATCGGTAGCAAGTATTTCCGTTTGGTCGTAGTTGAAATCGTGATTTGTATAATTTTTATGATTGTTCAGGGCAGTTGATGCGGTTTTTGCATATTTGTGAGATTTCAGGCACTGATGTTATGTGGAGCTAGTATTTTCGTGATTTTTTCGGATAATCCTTCAGTGTAGGGAATGGAAATGTGAAAACTGTTGTTGGGAGTTTTTGGGTAATTTTGGTTGTAAAATTTATCAATGCGTGTTTTGAAAATGCTGTCGACCATGTTTTTGGGGTAGTCGTTGAGCTGTAATGCCTTTTCAGCTATTTTAATAGCTTCAGGTCTAAAAATTGGATCACTCAAGGTGATGGCACGATCTGCAAGCCCAATGAAAACAGATTTTTTTTGGGAGATGGGGTGATGAGATTCATAATTCAGATATCTGCCGGACCAGGTTGATTTTGTGTACCACTCTGTTTCAATATGGTTGTCGATGTTATGTAACGTAAGGTCTAAGATTTTTTTTTATTATTTTCTATTTCATATGTGAATTGCAATTTGCAATATATATATATATATATATATATTTATATATTCCCATGTACAAATGTCCGCTGAATCCAAAAAAAATATTTTCACTTCTATCGGAGCAAAGCTAAGCGAGAAATGTAAAATCCAATTTCCAAATAGGAGGTGCCAAAATATAGTTATTCATCAAAACCTGCCATTTGTATTTTTCTATGAAAATATGTGCAATTTTTTTCTGACACGTGATCCGTCTGATTTGCTGAGAATATCTCCAAGGCAACTGTACTGAAATGAAATCTAAGAATAAATAACTTATTCTAAGGAATATAAATCTATCATCAAACCCACGTATCCACATTTGATTATCAACAGCCAGTCTCTTCTGTAAGAACCTCCCTTATTCATCATAATCAACAACCTCTCAGTGGACCAGAATTAATATTTTCCCATGAAAGCCCACAAAAACAAAACCCGAGTAGTTACAATCTCGGCACGCCTTACATGGCGACGTGAAAGGCGCTTTTGAAATGCAGGGGAGGGTGAACGCTTCTTCTAGTGGTCTCAAGCAACGCATTGTTCACGATGAGGGGCGCCTAGCCCAGTCCCTGGACCCCTATAGTGGCAATCTAGAGTGCCGTTCTCGAAAAACAAGTCAACATCGATTTTTACGACGCTCATAAAGTCATGTCATGAGGTTTAGTCGGTGAGCAATAGTTATTTGTGTATAGAATACACATGATATTTTTTCCGGTATGTTGAATGCTATCTTGGTCACATCACTATTTTTTTAAATTGCATCGGAAAAATAAACGTGTGGGGTCGGAGGACCCCCCCGTCAGGAACGAAGTTCTTCACTCCTTTTATCATCCTCTATATCACTACCCATATTTTGATGAGAGAGAGAGAGATAGAGTCTTTATTAGTGCCTTTTACAAATACCCTTGCGGGTGTAGAACATGTCATTTTATATGCTAAAATACAATAAAATAAAAATAAGAATATCTACAGTGCTTCTCAAAAGTCCCCTCCCCCTCTCTTATTCTTGGAACGATTATACATAAACAAGTGAAATTTGGAAACTGAATATTAAAGGTTGTAAACTTCCCTACTAGTGATGATAGATGACGAAATCGTCAAAGATGACGTCACAATAATTTCAAATGGAATCCTACGGCAAGCGACACCTCTTTTGAAAGGTATCGAAAAAACCTATTCATTGATACTAATTTTGTTTGTGTTCATGGCAATTTTAATGGCTCATTAGTAAACATTAAAATTTAAATTCCATTCAGTATGATATTAATTACAGATTTAAGAATCAGTATCTACTTAAAGAAATTGTTTGGAGTGACCTCCATTCACTTCCTGACAGTGAAATATCCTATTTTTAAAATCTTCTCGTACTTTTGCAAATGTGTCTGCGGAAACAGCCTCACGTTCTGCAACAATACGTTGTTTTAAAACGTCAATATTGTCAGGTTCAGTGGCGTCAACCTTCGATTTAAGGTACCCCCACAGAAAAAAATCCAAAGGTGTGAGGTCCGGTGATCGAGCTGGCCATTCCGTTGAACCTCTTCGTCCAATCCATCTACCACGATGCTCCTCATCCAAATACCGTCTTACTGCACCGTAATAGTGTGGAGGAGCACCATCCTGTTGGAATGTTATTTTCAAAATGCCGAATTCATCTGGATTATCTTCCAAAATTTCAAGGATAAACGGTTCTATTGCGTTTTGCAACAGCTCCAGATAAACCTCACCAGTTAAATTAGTATTTAAAAAAAGAGGCCCAACGATGTGGTTTCCCAGGATACCTGCCTGAACATTCACCTTCTGGGAAAATTGGGTATGTGTTTCACGAAACAGGTGAGGATTTGCGTCACTCCAATACCTCACATTCTGTGTATTTACATTTCCATTCAGATAGAAAGTACTTTCGTCACTAAAACAAATTGTTTTGACATAGTCTGGCTGTTGGTTAATTTCAGTTTCCATATTTTCACAAAACTCTAGTCTTCGGTCTGGGTCGTCGTCTGAGAGTTGATGAACCATTTTTAATTGGTATGGATAAAATTTGTTTTTTTTTTCAACACCCTGTGTACTGTACTCCGACTGACTTCACAACGTGAGTTGTTGAAGAAGTAGGATTAACTATTACTTCTGCCAGTATATCAATTATTTTCTCATCAGAAATTTGTGTTCTGCCAGATCGTTTCGCATCATTGATACTACCCGTTGTTTCAAACTCACGAAGAAGCTCCATTCAATAAGTCCTCGAAACGGGGCGATCGGGAAACCTCTCATTGAAAATGCGTTCTGCTGCATGAATATTTTGTCCAGTTTCACCAAGAAGTAGGATCGCTGCTACTTTATCACCTAAAGCACGTACCATTTCGCTTCTTGAAGCACTTAAACGTTCGGCTCACAACAGTTCAACAAATTATTAAAATGTACAAAAATATCAAAAGTACCAAAAGCTGCTAAAACAGTTAAACGTTCGATCAACAATACACAAATTATTAAATGTACAAAAACTTGGACAATTACAAAAACGTCGAAGTAGGGAGACTAACAAAAACGTCAGCTTATTTGACAACTATCCAGAGGCGGAGCTTGAATTTGGAATTTTAGTATCAACTGATTTAATTCATCACAGCTTTGCGTTTTTCAAAAGCGTGTTGCCAAAACTGCCATAAATACAAACAAAATAAGTATCATTGAATAGGTTTTTTCGATACCTTTTAGAAGAGGTGTCGCTTGCCGTAGTGTTCCATTTGAAATTATTGGTCACAATGGCCTTGTGACGTCATCTTTGACGATTTCGTCATCTATCATCACTAGTAGGGAAGTTTACAACCTTTAATATTCAGTTTTCAAATTTCACTTGTTTATGTATAATCGTTCCAAAAATAAAAGGGGGGGAGGAGACTTTTGAGAAGCACTGTAAATATATACACACAAAAAAACATAAAATACTAGTGAAATTTATAAAAAATTACAAAATGAAAAAGTAAAAGCACAATACAAGTTGGAAAACATCAATTTTACAATTTCTAAAAGAGAGTATTCATATGATGCAGAATTTATAGCACATCGGCGAAAAATTCATGAAGGGAATAGTATGCTTTGGAGAGAGGAAATGTTTTATATTTAATCTTCATGATATTGGAAGACATGGTTCGGAGAGATTCAGGTATCTTGTTGCAAATTGAAATTATTGAGAAAAGTGCATTTTTTTTAAGATAGGTTAAGTGTGTCCTGGTATTCAGTAGATGATTTTTGTTACGCCTATTGCGGGGGCGATTCCGATTATGAATCGTAAACAGCGATATGTTTTATTTAACAAATTTCACAGACTCACAAATATTCAGACTAGTTAGAGTTAGTATTCTCTTCTCTACGAACACTGCTTTGCAGCTTTCCCTTTGGGATAGGTTGAACATTTTTCTCAGGCATCGTTTTTGCATAGTGAATATTTTTCGTCGGTTTAATTTTTGGTAAAAAAAATTTATTTTTCAATTGTTCGTGGCTGAAATCTATTAACTCACCTAGCTTACCTCAACTATTAACTGTTAAATAATATGATTATCTGCTTTAACTATTTATTGTTATATAATATAAATTATTTTTGGAAGTTCTGGTTAGTTGATTTCATCATTTTGTATATAATCCTTTCATAGAATGTAATCATTGTGACGGATATAGCAGGATCTGTCAATGTCAACTATATATGTGTGCCAATGTTCACAAGTGAAAAATCAATCATCCCCTGTTTTTCTACCCATAGGAGTGGATCATTTCATTCCAAATTGAAATATGATCAACTATGAGTTATACCCTATCTAATAAAAGAAGAATAATCCAAATCGGACAACCCACTACAAAGTTATGCCTGATAGAATGGGTTAACGGACCAAAATTCAGAGGATGAACTATCAATATCCTCCATTTTGCTACCCTTAGGGATGGGAATCATCAGAATCGAACTGATCTGTGAAAAGTTGTGCGTGATCATACATAAAAAAAATATGCGTCGACTAGAGAACCTCCTCCTTTTTGATTTCGTCGGTTAAAAATATGACTATATTCTCTGTGAGAATTGACAAAAATTATTTGAACAAACGAACACAATTCGTATTTTTGCCGATGACACCCAACTGAATTACGCATTGTCCGAAAAAACTAAAATTGCAGTAAGTAAAGTCATTGAAGATCTACAAATCAACAGCACACAATTTCAAACTGAAACCAAGTCACATTCAATTCTTTTCAGACCCATTCTCAAATACATACTCCAAAAACATATTTGAAATCATCTAATGAACTACTTCAGATTGATAAAATTTTGTTCTTACTAAAAATTTATATAAATTATTTTTGAAATAATATCAGGTCCAAAGGTACCCTTTTCGAGTTTTTTTCCAATTTAATATCCAGAAATAGTTTATATGAATATTCTCTGATCTTCTCATGTGTTTTCGATAACATGTCTCTGTATATCAATCCAGCATCACGAAGGTAATGCATTTCCACTGTTCCCGTTGTCCACATACTATTTTTCTTGTTATGATAATTTGTTAGTTTTGTGTAATGTCCGATAAACATGCAAGGAGGTGGAGAGGATATGTAGATTAGACTAGTACAGGTATCGGATCTGATATTTGCAGGAATGAAACGGTCAAGATTTATGGGTTTATTGGCATTTGCGAAGGCCTATATTAGGACAGAGTTTATGAAAAAATGCAGCAGTATCCTGCATAGCTTCGCGTGTATGCTGTGATGCATATTGCAATTCGAAGAGGGGATCATCAGATTTTGTATCATATGAGATTCTTTGCTTTATGAGTTTTTTGTTTCCATAGTTTCACCCTTTGTTTCCATAACCCTTTACTTGACAAATTCCACAATTATTTCTTTATTCGAGAAGTAAACAGAAAGACAATATTGTATTTTTTTAAATGACTAAACAAAATGGAACTGAATTAATTTTGATATGCGGAGATAACTACCAAAGTAGTAGAGAAGCTGCCGAAATATTCAATCAGAGGCATCCGGATAAGAAGGTTCATTATTCTTCTGTTCCGAGAGTTTTATGGAAATTCAAAGAAACTGATTATGTCTATATTTTATACGAAGTTCCTAATGAAAAGATCGTTGCCAATGAAGAAAATGCTTTAAATGTATTAGTAGTAGTAACCGAGAATCCACAAATCTCAATTATGAAACTTGCTGTTGAAACAAGCGTTGCTGGAACATCTGTTGGACGAATTTTGAAAGACGAAAATTTATACTCTTATAAACCTTGATTTGTGCAAGTTTCAAAGTATCATTGAAGATGATCGAAATTTCCTTTAAAAAAAATTTTTTCAAGGTCTAAGGCAATTTACTTCAAATGGACATGTTGGCTCCTAAAATTGCCGGTGGTGGGCAACTGAAAATTTCCATTTCTTTGAACAATCTGAAGACTAATATTATTCTGAAATTATTGTTTGGTGCGGAATATTTCGATAGAAAATCGTTGTAGTTTTTTTTTAAGATAATTCACTCAACCCTAGAAGTCAGGAAATGGTTGGAATTTCATGGAAAATGGATTGGGCGCTATTCAGTTGAACCTTGGCCAGCCAGGTCACCTGACCTCACCCCTCCAGATTTTTTCTGTGGGGATATTTGAAAATAGAGTTTATAAGTTCAGGACCACTAGAGACACAAAACATTTAAAACATTGTATAAGAGAGTACGTAGCGTTAATTACCTCTTCTGAATTACAAAATATTTGGAGAGAAATGTGTGTGTAAGATTCTAGCCCTCAGCAGTCTCATAACATATCTAATTTCACTAATATGTGTTCTTACCTATAACCTATCTGGTACCTAGAATTAAAAAAAATTGTTTTGTGTTTACTTTGTTTTTAAAAACATAATGTATTCGGCGGAAATAAAAAGGAAAATCTTTTTTCCTTCTGAAAAGGGAAAAATTCTCAATTGAATATTGAAAAGAAATATTTTTCTGTGAATTGAAAAGTCCACGATAAAAATGAATTAATTTTTTGTGAATGTCTAACAGAAAACAACTACTTCCCCGGCTAAAGCCACGCTCGACATTGAACTACATCTGATATATATTCTAAAAAGACCCTAACTCGAAAAAAAAAATCTAAAATTGAAAATTTGCATTTTTATTCAGATAGTTATTTGATATTCTATTCCAGTCTTAATTAGGAACTCATAAAGATGAATGAGGCAAAGAAGAATGTTTTCCAAAAGAGAGTACTCACCAGAAATCATTCGTTACATTGACGAAGAGAGTCATCGCATTTACTAGGTCTTCAATATATTTTTGTCGACGAAAATCTATTTCCCGCTTCCACGATCATCAGGAAGACCGGAAAGAATATTTTTGAAGAATTCTAGATTTTACTCCTTCTGGATCTGTTACAGTCATGCACAATGGACCCATACCACCCAGGAAAATCCGCCATATCACTGTGATTGAGAAACGGAGTATAGTTTTCCAAAGTTACAACTTATATCTTTCGAGCAATTCTTGTATATATATTTCGGCTATCTCGGAAACGGCTCTAACGATTTGGATGAAATTTTGTATTTACTTACGGTTTTGCTCTTTAAGTTCATCTATATAGGTGTCTTTCCTGAAAAAAACGCTACTTCACACAAAAATTAAATATGGTAGGCTGGGTTAGAACAGGTAAATCCACCAGATTCAACTACGACGCCTGGTAGAACTGGCGAATCCACCAGATTCAACTACGACGTCTGGAATACGGGTAGGTAAGGTTATGAAAAAATGTTTGTTTGTGTTGAATCGCGTTTTTTCAGGAAATATACCTATATGAGATGGCGTTATAACATTATCCGAATATTTCAAGTTTATCTAAATAAGTATCTCCGGAAAAACACTATTAAAAAAAAAACAACGAGCAAAGCTTGGTCGCCAAGGTACTCGATAAAAATACGATATCATAATCTTTTCAGGTAGATCTGAGAAGATATATTCTTGCGCGTCAAGTTTTTTAATTTGTTATTCTCGAAACATGCGAATAACTGTGTTACTAATCATATTCAATTACATTGATTCATCTTTTGAAAACAATCAATCAAAGGGTGGAACAAGAAAAGAAGCCGCGAATCTAATAAATGTGTTATTTATTCATCTCGATGCTCTCAGAATGAGAACAATTGCTTTAACTACTCATACAAGCTTCTGTTATTCAATATTGAACATAATGGAATCATTGAGTTCGATTAAATCAATGCATGAGTAATGGGATTCCATTCCACCACCAATGATAATAATGAGATTTTATTAATTACCCTGGAATTAGATCGCAAAACCACAATACCTGTATTTTCTAAATCATAGGCTGCGTTGACATGTTTATACAGAGTGGGCCATTGAAAACGAAACAGTGGCTCTGTAAGTCGCAGAACCAAATTATATGAAAAATATCGGACACGTCAACTACATTTTTGAGGACGACATCGTTCGCGATGAAATTCACCTGAAATACATTCCATCCCTCGGAGCTGTGACCGCCACCCCTAAATTTTTAATCGGCAACATATGGCAAGTGGTACCTCATTTGGAAGGTATTTTCCTTCTCAATATCAAACAACAAAAATGAATCAATTCTATTGATTCGTTTTCGAGATATAGAAACTTGAAGTTGGGAAATAACTTTTTATTCACTCAATCAATGAAAATAACATCTAACGATGCAACTGTTTAAAGATAATAATCATTGTCAAGGAATCAAATGATCTGATTGTTTACCAACAAATAACATGCAATTCCGTTTAAATTTTCTATTCCATCCTCATTTACTCGATCGATTTTTTTTTAAGGTTTTTAAGAATCGATAAATGGACGTTTTCTCGAATTCGACTCGAATGCGAGTACAACAAAAATATTCATGAGATAATTTTTTTTGCCAAATCGCAATCGTTTACGTCTATCAGTGTCAAACTGATCTTTGATTGAACGACATTAGGATGATTCACTTGACTGAAGCTCTGAATATCTTTCCGCAATAATGGTGTATACGATCGCTGAAATTGAAATAATAACAATTGTTTTTAAAATGATGAGTGCGGTAACCGTACAGCTAATTTGTTCAATTGAACGCATCCAGATGAACTTGTTGCTGGAAAATACTTTCTAGAATTAGTGCAAAAATTTCGTCAAACTGGATCAGTAGCCAACAAGAAACAAGACCCAGAACATGAATTTCCGTTGAGAAATGGAGCTGTTGAAGTTGCACTTTTGGGACAAGTTCATGCAGACCCAACATTGAGCACAAGGAAATTGGCTAGTGTTACCAATATCAGTAGAACCAGTATCAGCCGAATCCTGCAACATCATAAATTCCACCCCTACAAAATACATTTGGTACACCAATTGAATGGAGATGATTTCGATAGGCGACAGGAATTTTGTGAAATTATGACTACGAGAATAGATGCTGATGAGAATTTTCTTTTCAACATCTGCTTTTCTGATGAGTCTACATTCTTTTTGAATACGACTGTGAATCGTCATAATTGTCGTTATTGGTCAGAAGCCAATCCACATCTTTTCCACGAAGTCCTTACTCAAACTCCCCGAAAACTCGATGTCTGGGCCGGTATTTTTGGGACGGTTTGATTGGACCAGTATTTCTCGACGGTAACCTGACAGGAGAAACTTATTTGGAATTATTGAATGAATTTGTTCATTCACAACTAGTAGACATCATTGAAAATGACGATCGTTACCATAAAGACCACTTTATATTTCAACAAGACGGGGCACCTCCACATTATACACAGCCTGTTAGGGCGTTTTTGGAGTGGCCAGCCAGATCTCCAGATTCAATCCCACTTGACTTTTTCTGTGGGGTCACTTGGGAAACAGAATATTTGCAACCGAACCAGAATCTTTGGAAAATTTACGAAGGAGAATTATTGAAGAATGCCGTCGAATAACGCCGAAAATGCTACGAAATGTGAGGTATCGTTTTGAACAGAACGTCTCAGTCTAAGAGCCGGTGGGAGATCGACCTTCACCGATCTGATAACTCGATGAGACATATTTTTTATCAGATATAATTTATAAACAAATATGCCTATGATAACTTGCCTATCGAAAAGTGTTCATAGCTATTTTTAATTGAATTAATTTTAATCAATTTTATTTCATCACCTTCACTCTTTTGATAACCGAATGAGTTTCATCTCAAGTGATAGTTTTTAACACTAGGTAGGCTTGCCTACTTATTTCTGTGCATGGCTACCTGGCAAGCAGATGTGAACAGGTAAGACAATATAGGTAACTACACCGATCTGTTAACCAATCGAAATTGATATCATAGGTAAGATAATTTAATTACAAAACCAATCGTATAGGCTTGCCTGCAAAAAATCGTACATAAAATATTATTGCCAAGCTATAAAATCTTAGAATTTTAGCTATTTGATACGTGCGAGAGAGAAAGTAGAGCTTTCGAGGTCCGTGTGATCGAACAGGACACAACATAGCAGCTGCACGCTACCTGACCGTTGAATGTATCCAAGTGCGCATGCTCGTGTACATGTGAGTGACAGTGACAACATTTATTTACACTCGACAGTAATTTTGAACTCTAATTTATTTTAACTCTGATTTCGATCACAATTTTCGAATTATTTCACACTATATATACTTACAGCTATGAAATAATCAAAAATAAATAATTTAATATATTAAAAAATAAAAAAATAAAAATTCAACAATTTTTTTTTCATTTTAAAGCTAAATTATAAAATTTAAAAATGATAAGAAAATCTATATTTTTTATTTGAAATCAAATAAAGAATAATTTATTTATTATTTAAAATCAAATAAATGCCGTAAAGCGGGAAAGAATAAGTGTCACTTTTAAAATTTTTGTATAATAAATTTAAAAAATCATCAATATGGAAAAATAAAATTTAATACATTTATGTTGTTAAAAGCGTTTATTACAAAGCATATAAAAGAGTTCAAAATTACTGTCGAGTGTAAATAAATGCTGTCACTGTCACTCACATGTACACGAGCATGCGCACTCGAATACCTTCAACGGTCAAGTAGCGTGCAGCTGCTATGTTGTGTCCTGTTCTATCACACGGGCCTCGGACGCTCTACTTTCTCTCCCGCACCTATCAAATAGCTAAAATTCTGAAACTTTATAGCTTGGCAATAATATTTTATGTACGATTTTTTGCAGGCAAGCCTATAGGATTGGTTTTGTAATTAAATTATCTTACCTATGATATCAATTTCGATTGATTGACAGATGGTTGTAGTTACCTATATTGACTCACCTGTTCACATCTGCTTGCCAGGTAGCCATGCACAGAAATAAGTAGGCAAGCCTACCTAGGCATATTCTGTGTGTTAAAAACTATCAGTTGAGGTGAAACTCATTTGGTTATCAAAAGAGAAGAGAAGGTGATGAAAGAAAATTGATTAAAATTAATTCAATTAAAAATTGCTATGAACACTTTTTGATAGGCATGTTATCATGGGCATATTTGTTTATAAAATATATTTGATAAAAAATATGTCTCATCGAGTTATCAGATTGGTGAAGGTCGACCTCCCACGGTCTCCTCTATTATCTACTATTGTATGGAAATGGGTGGTAGACTGCTTGAACATTTATTTCTTCGACAATAATAATTATTGCGACAGTTGCATTATCAGATATTATTTTTATTGATTGAGTGAATAAAAAGTGATTTTCCAACTTCTAGTTCCTATATCTCGAAAACGAATCGATAGAATTAATTTATTTTTGTTGTTTGATATTGAGAAGGGAAATACCTTTCAAATGAGGTATCACTTGCCATATGCTTCCATTTAAAAATTCAGGGGTGGCGGTCACAGCTCCGAGGGCTGAAATGTATTTTGGGTGAATTTCATCGCGAACGATGTCCCCCTCGAAAATGTAGTTGATGTGTCCGAGCGTTTTTATATAATTTGGTTCTGCCGAACTACAGAGCCGATGTTTCATTTTCAATGGCCCACTCTGTATATTGAGGGTTCTAATTTTGTATTTGGTTTATTAGAGAACGAACAATCCAACTGTTCATCGAAACCAGGAAAAGTTGAACTGAAATAAGCGCTGTTGATTTATACGTTATTACACTTGTTATCGATTTGAATCAATTTCCTCATGGGGGTAATTAGTGCAACCCGAAGGAATCGAATCGTTTTTGTTTTACAAACGGTTAATTGAACGATAAATTACCTCGGAATGAATTCCTTCAACATCTATAATGATTCACTGTTTCCTCATACTTCACATTAATTATATTGAGTGACACCTAAATGAGCTTTGTTAAATCGGTGATTACATTTAGTATACAGGGTGAGTCAGAAGTACTCTGACACACTTCAGGAGGTGATTCCTCACAATATTCTAACATGAATTGTCCAAACAAATATATGTCTGGAAACGCGTCGTTTCCAAGATACATGGTCTTGAAATTTTATTTTTATTTTCGTTTTTCTTCAATAACTTTCGAAATAATGACCTTAATTGAACGAAAATTGGTATTGAGAGGTTTTTTGAAGTGTCTAATTCGAACCTGATGTTATCATTGCTTTTACTCGTAGGGAGCGCCACCTACACGTCTTTCTCTTTTTTGAAGATTCATAACTTTTTTAAGCGTACTTCTAGCACACTTTTCAGTGAAAAAATCAATTCCACTATCATATCTACGTAAGAAAGCTACCCTTGTTACAAGTCGCTATAAGCAAGCGTTCTGATAATCGATGCGTGTTGAAGTTATTACCATGATTCTGCAATTTTCACAAGAATGCTTAGGAAATTAATTTGACGTTTGAGTGTAAGTAGTTTTGGTAATTACATATCATATGACAGTTAAACGTTTTGTTGTTTTGTTGAAGTTTCTGTAGGTTTTAAAATGAATTATTCAAACAATAATGCTCATTTAGCCGAAATGCATTTCGCTTATGGCCTTGCGGATGGCAATGCGCGCAAAGCAAGACGTATTTACAAGGAGCGATTTCCTAATCGAGTACTGCCTTCAGCTCCAACATTTACCAGTTTCCACCGTCGTTTGGCAGAAACAGGTAGCTTTAAGAGGGCAACTGATATTATTGGAAGACCACGAGCAGTCCGAACCCCAGAATTGGAAGAAGCTGTTTTAAACGATCTCGAGGAGAATCCAGAAACGAGTACAATAATAATCGCTGAAGCTCTCAATTCTACTCAGTACACAGTTTGCAGAACTATCCACGATCAACAATTTTATCCATACCATATTCAAAAGGTACAAGCTCTTTTGCCACGACACTTTCCCCAACGCATTACTAGTGTCAGTGGTTTTTGAGACAATTGGCTAGAAATCCTCAATTCTTAAGATATGTACTCTTCACGGACGAGGCAAACTTCTCCCGAAATGCTATCACAAACTTTCATAACAACCATGTTTGGGCTCTGGAAATTCCGCACGCCGTTAGTGAAAGACATTATCAGTATCAATTTTCTGTAAATGTATGGGCGGCAATAATTGATAATTACTTGATAGGTCCTTTCTTTCTTCCGTTCCGACTGAATGGTGCAACTTACAGAGACTTTTTAAAAAATGAATTGCCGGGACAACCTCAGAATGATTAGAAATTCGTATCCGCATGTGGTTTATGCATGATGGGGCTCCGGCCCATTTCAACACTGTCTATCCAAATCGATGGATCGGTAGGGGTGTAGAAAAACCTAACCAGGCGTGGGCACGAAGGTCCCCAGATCTAAACCCGCTAGATTTTCATTTTTGGGGACATTTGAAATCACTAGTTCATGAAACTCCAGTAGCGAACGAGGAAGATCTGAGAAACCGAATAGTAGACGCCTGTGAAACAATAAGAAACACACCAATAATTTTTGAGCGGGTACGAGATTCAATGACTAGAAGACTGAATGCCTGTATCTTCGCTGAAGGTGGACACTTTGAACAATTTATTTGAATACAATTTAGTTTCCTATATTTTATTTTATTCTACATATTCAGAATTTCTTGAAATAAAATGTTGATATTTCTTGCAAATTTTATTAAAACAAATACCGATTTGGCACCCTTGATACAAAAATAACTATTTCGAACGAGTAAAAATAAATAGAATGGGTGGCCCCCCTGAGCATTCATGGGAAAAAATCCAAATTAATGGTAATAACTTCAACACGCATCGATTATCAAATAATCCACTTGAAATTTCCAAGTCCAAACATATGGGGGGATTGGCGCGGTGGGTTAGCGTCCGACTCATGATCGAAAGGTCGTGAGTTCGATTCTCGGCCAGGGCAGAAATTTTTCATTTAATTTGAGAGAATTAAATGTTAAAATTCGTAGCTGGGCCGAGGATGGTACTCGACGAGGTTCCCAACAACCAACAATATTCCACTTGTGTCTGGCCGAATGACGAAATGTCCAAGCCAAAAAAAAAAAAAACATCTAATTTGAGAGAATTAATTGCTTATAGCGACTCTTAACAGGTGTAGCTTTTTTACGTAGATATGATAAAGAAATTGAGTTTTTTACTGAAAAATGTGGTAGAAGTACGCTCAAAAAAGTTATTTGACACCTCAAAAAACCTCTCATTACCAATTTTCGTTTAATTAAAGTCAGTATTTCGAAATTTATTTAAAAAAAAACGAAAATAAAGATAAAACTTTAACACCCTGTATCTTGGAAAGCGTTTCCGGACATATATTTATTTGAACAATTCATATTAGAATATTGTGAGGAATCACCTCCTGGAGTTTGCCAAAGTACTTTTGAATCTCCCTGTAGTATATAATGTAAATAATTAGTTTTAAGTTAAGGCATGAAATGTAATACACTAAAAATACAAATACATCTTATTGGATTGGATTGGTATGTTGAGGTTTTTGGGGTCGAAGATCCTGATTTTTTTTGTTAAAATCCACGAATTAAGATGGCGACGAGTTTTGTGATTATAGCCCGATTCCATTCAAAATTGGTGTATGAGGATATTTGGGGTCGACATCATTATGTTTTCGTCAATATTCATGAATTCAAGATGGCGGCTTCAAGATGGTTTTGTTATCAAATTGGTAGTTAGGTTTTTTTTTGGGTTCGCAGATTATTAATTTTTGTCAGAATTCAATAAGATGACGGATTTCATGAATTACAAAAAAGAATTAAATGAAAATTATTTAAAAAAAATGTAAGACAAGCTTTTATAAAAATGCACTAAGAAGGAAAAACACCGTCCAATTGTCAGCAATAGTTTATTGTATCTACTTCTTCCGATTGGACGTGCTATCGGCTAGTTTCATTAACTCAAGTTTTTCTTAGGGCAAATCTCGCTAGGGTATTGACATTTTCGTAACATCAAGGTCACTCGTGAATCAATAAAACTTTTACCACTAGTGGTTTTATTCATAATTATTTGTGCATTTCAAGTTTAACATCCCACGCCAATATTGTCGTCCTCTACCCCTCATACTCACATAATGACCATGCTAGTAAGAGCTGTTTAGTAAAGAATCCCTGTTGTATTCACTACAGCGAGAGACAGATGAATAAAAAAGGGTTTTCTAAGCTGTACGTACCCATGCATTCAAATCTCAAGACGGAAATGGGGCATCACAAGACAATAACAGACCGAAGGTGATAGATGTGGGTTCGCTCGTATACAGGGTGGTGCTGCCATCGAATTTAAAATGGTTAACGTTTTTCACGCATGCTGGACTATATAGAAAGACCGGCAGGTATAATAGTCGAGGTCTTCATCACTATTACTATAAAGACGAGTGTAGCCTGAGGCTCTTACTCTTTGGACTCAAATAAGTCGGCAACAGCCATTCAAGAATTCAGAATTTTGACTGAACAAGGATTAGAGACCAGTCTCTAGCCCTTGCCATGATGGTGTTCCTCAAAAATGTCCGAGAAAGGAATTTTGGTATCTCAATACCATTTTATAAATCATGACTTTGTTCTTGAGAGAAAGTTTCCTTTTCCTGTTTATCAGGGGATACAACGAGCAGATTGTCTTAGCAATTTTGTTCTTGACAATTTTGACGTGTGGTCTCCAGGTGATCCGGCAATCCACCGTAACTCCCAGGTACTTGACCTGCTCCGACCATTCTATCTCCCTTCCAGAGATAGACACTCCCCTCTCCGGGTTGTTTCTTTTCCAACCCATCGAAATCGCCTACATTTTGTCAGGATTCAGCTTTATTTTCCACTCCAGGTACCATTGCTAGAGGTCGTTCAATGCATTCTGCAAATAAACGACACCCATCGAATGATTGGCTGAAGAGGAGAAAAGCCGTATGGTCAGCGAATGAGGAGATCTTCACATGTTCACTTCTGGGAATATCAGACGTGTAATAGGGGAGACAGCACTGCCTCCTGAGGAACTCCAGCCTCGATCTCTCTTGAATCCGAAAGAGAATTTTCGACCTTGATCTGTAATGTCCTACCAATGAGAAACGCTTGATCCACTTTACCAGGCTCAAAGGCAGGTGAAAGTCAATCAGTTTGAAGAGTAGTCCCCCATGCCAAACTCTGTCAAACGCTTCACTGATATCGAGCAGAATGACGTGGGCATAGTGGTTAGTATTCAGCGATTTGATGGTATCTTCCACCAGCCTCAGAACCTGAAGCTCGGTGGAGTGAGCGCGTCGGAAGCCTCACTGCTCATTTGGTAGGACATTTCTTTCCTCCACTTCTCCATCAAGCCTTTCCGGAACGATTTTCTCAGCCAACTTAGCTGAACTGCAAAGAAGACTGATCGCTCGATAATTTTGAGGGAAGGTCGAGTTTTGTCCCTTTTTTGAAATCATAACCAAAATGACATGTTTCCACCTTCGAGGCAATATTTAAAGACGCAGTGAATTGTTGATGATGTTCTAAAGTGACTGCACCTGGTTATCCGGAAAATTCCCAATCATACGATTAGTAATACCGTCATAACCAGGTGCGTTTTCAGGATTTAATCCTTTAATATGCGGGTTCCCTAAGCGTGCGACGAACCTGATCTTCCAGCGAAAGTTCTCGATCCAGATCATCGTCTGGATGCTCGTTCAATCTAAATTGCCTTTCCATCGAATCTGCAGATATAATAGTGGTGATTATATTTTTGTTTTGATTTTCAACCAATCAGACCGTTGTTATTAGCACATAAGAAGCTCTTTAACTTTTTCCATCTCTGGGATGCACACAAAAGGTATTGAACTGGCCTCGAGGTACTCCCGTTGTAGCTTTACTAGAAATGGCCAAGAAAGAAGAGAAAATATATCCATAATCAACTGGAATTGCACCAAGACATGAAAATTGTTGCCCGAATTGTTTCTGATAAAGGAAGCTTCGTAAAGGCGACCGCCATTGTAGCAATTTGCTCCACTGGAAATGAACACGTGTATTGACAGTTGGCTATGTTGTTATATTCGATAAAAATGAGAGTTTCTTGCTTCGATAGTTTCTTCTGGATATTGATTGAAGGTGATTATATTGGAATAATGGAATAAAGAAACAAAATATTTGAGAGCTATGTTCTGTACTATAGAAAAAGCACAATTTCACTTGCTATGAAAATTGGATTTCTAATTTTCAATTCAACTGATTGTATTATATCACCCTGTATGTAATAGTTCAGACATTTTATCACTGTCTGGATCCGACGCACATTTGTCACTCGTGAGTCGGTTTGGTTACGCTTGATAGTTAAATAGTGAAAAACACTAATTGAAACATGACGAATCTATTAATCAATGTACAGAATTAGTCGGAATTTAGAACTATCAGATCACTTCGTAGACTTTGAGTAATAGTTTTCGACAGTTTATTTTGTCGCTGGAATTAGAACAAAATCAAACTAGAAAAACATTAGTGCGTGAAACCTTTATAAAAACGCGTGGTTGAAATAAAACTTTGACGTGGCAGATATTACGATTATTATATATATATATATATATATACATATATATACATATATATATATATATTGTTATGTTAGGAAATGTTATAAAATAATTCCACTTATAATTATTATTATCAGGTATTTTAGTTATCGTGGTTAATGCTATGTTGTTTTGCAATTTTTCTTTATTTTTTTACTATTCTAGAATCTTATACTATGCTCTAGTCGATGCATATGTTTCAAGAGGTCAGCCTTATACTAGCTCTGTTGTCAAAAGTATGTACCAATAATACATCTCATAAAAATTCACAATTAAATTATATGAACATTGAAATTTAAAGAAAATATTGTATTTAAAGTAGATCAACTGATATATAAGTTTGGAACATTCTGTATGATGAATCTCATCAACAGGAAACCCACCAATGAGATATCGACAGAGTTGTGAGGGAAAAAAGTGATGAAATATAAAAGATATGGAAGTAGAAATTGTCAGAAATAAATTTTATACGAATTTGTACATAGTATATAAGATTTAGGATTAGATTTCATAAATAAAATCATAAATAGTAATTAGAATGACAAATAATTAGGTAGAAAGTGGCACTAAACTCTAAAAATCTGTGAAAAAAAAAGGTGTGTGTTGCGATGGAAGAAAATAAAGAGTTTGGAAAAGATCGAAAAAAATTAAGAAAAGAAAGTCACGTACAAAATTTGAGAAAATAAAATAATAGTCAATTCAAGAAAAAACCTGCTAAACGATTCTCGAACAAGAGCAATTCCAATAAGGCAGAACTGGGAGCAATAATTTATCCCAAAATTATTATCATTATTATATATTTATCTGTCTATCTTTAATTACTTATTCTTCAGTTTCTCATATATTTAGTATTATCTAGGTGATAAGGGCACATTATTTACTTTTCGGAACATTAATGTTTATATGATTTTAGCCATTGTACTCTTAAAACTTATCGAATCTCTTGTGATTGTTGACTCTTGGGCAAAACGACCCCGTTGTACTGGAATAAGTTTTCATCATTTTCCATGAGAAAATGAACGTAACGTTCTGGTGCAGACTAATCTAGGATTGAGCGAGTTTATAGACAGACGATGGGCTCTTGAAGAAGAATCCAGTCCCATCCCAAAATCCTCCTGTATCGTCTGTGGCCAAGATAAAAAAGTGAAAAAGAGAACCTTCAAAGAGAGTTGTCAGGAAAAAAAAGAGAGTTGAGAAGAGAAAAAAGAGATATTATTCAACATACCGAAAATTATTCTGTTTTTTTGTTTCTTCAATGTGTATTCGTCAAAGAGATATAAAATCTTCAATTACTTATTCTTCAGTTTCTCATATAGGCTTAGTATTATCTAGGTGATAAGGACACATTGTTTACTTTTCAAAACATCAATATTTATATGATTTCGGCCATTGTACACTTAAACCTTATAGAATCTTGGTTTTTTTTCCGGAATTTTTTTAATAAACAAATGAGTGATTCTAGTTCAAATCATTATTGTTGTGTACCTCATTGTGACTCTTGGACAAAACGATCCCGTTGTACTGGAATGAGTTTTTATCATTTTCCGTGAGAAAATTAATGTAACCTACTGGTGCAGACTAATTTAGGATTGCGAGAATCTATAGACGGGCTCTTGGGATCTTGAAGAAGAATACAGTTCTCTCCCAAAATGTCCCTGTAGCATGTGTGGCCAAGAAACAAGTGAAGAAGAGAACATTCGAAGAGAGTTGAGAAGAAAAAAAAAGAGACTTAAGAAGAGAAAAAAGAGATATTATTCGACATACCGAAGATTATTCATACAGTATGGAAAAAGAGTGACTATATGTGTATCTGGGTGATAAGGACACATTTACACACCATCTTGTTAGTTTTAAATTAAAAAAAAAACTATTCTTGTTAGTTTTATTTTTAATTCGAACATTCACAAATAATTATGTGTAACATTTCCTCAAAATAATATATAATAATTCCCGATGACTTCACTAAGCTGTCCAGGAACTTCGAAAAAATTTTTTTTTGCAGCAATTTAGAGCATACTTTGTCTCCTCCAAAGAGAGTTTTCGCAAATGGTATTGTCTTAAGATTTAAACTAGAGTCTTGAAATGAATAACACCACACAAAATGACTGGAAAATTATACTAAATGGAAATATTCAGAAAAACTACGAACACAAGTTTATAACCTCTGAGAAAACAGACAAACAATGTAAGTATGTCTGGTTTGAATTTTTGCCACTCTGGCGCTGGCATCTAATTTTGAATTCCCAATAGTTCAGAACTCGTTACGTCACCTCTCGGCGCGGTTTCTGAACATTTTTTAAGAATTTATTTTGGAAAAATTACGTCGAAAAAAAAATGAAAAAAAAATCCAACCACTTTTCTCATCGTTCTGCAGATTGTGGTATTTTACCAGAAATTAGTGATCTCGCCTGTTGTAATCTAATGTTATTTGCAAGGAAAACAGTTGTTATTTTATGGATATTTGTTTAATGATACATATATTGTATTCGTCAGTGGAGCCGACAAAAAGCACCGTTTTTTCTCAATTCTTTATAACTTCATTCTCCGGTTATAGCAATGGTGCTTTTTTCCAACTGCTTCCAGCGCTCTGCATTTCCCTTGCGTTTGTTGGTGGTCTATTGGAGAGACCAGTTTCTTGGAAACTACTCCATTTCTCTGTCACATAAATCTCGCAAAAAATCCGGAATACCGTTGATGTGATATTAGTTTTGGCCATTCGTCACGCTCTTCTTACCTTACCAGGCCGGTTGCTCGTGCGCCAGAGTGATTAAACATGATTTATTTATTGAGAAAATGTTGCGAGACTCGTCTTCAAATCAATTACGTGTGGAATTCGAGTTGCCAGGAAACAGTTTTGCTCAAAATGAAGAAATGATAGAAGGAACTGTTAGCTTCGAAGAGTTGTTGACTTGATTGTTCATACAGGGGTTATTAAAAATCTATCCTCAAAAGAGGATGATTTGTTTTGTTCGTGATTAGTGTTCACAAAATCTGTGAAAGCCATGCATAAGTGAAAGGAACTCTGGAAAATCAATCAAAAGAGTAGGAGGAAGGATGAACGCCAGACCACATGAAGTTCATGGAAGAGTTTTAGATAAGATGTTCATTACGAATAGATATATTGATAGTTAATCATCAATCCATGTTATAATAATGGTAATAATGTATGAAAAATTGGTTTGAATAAAAGTATACAGTGTGGTTATTTAAGTGTGCGACATATGGGAATTTTTTAAATTAATTGCACATCCAAAATTCAAATATCCTGTATTAACGTACATGCTGCTGAAATTCTTGCCCTTAAATCTTCCACAGATTCTACAGGTGTTTTATACACTAGGGATTTGAGGTATCCCCATAAAAAAGACTAGTGAAGTTAAATCCGGAGAACGTGCAGGACAATGTATGGGACCACGTCTACCTATCCACCGATCATGGAATGTTTGATCAAGAAATTGACCACATTCCTTGACGAACCAAAAGAAGTACGTCTTCAAGTAGCCCAGGTTTAACATGTTCAAGAAACACTCGGTAGTTCTGCCCATTCTAACGGGGAGGAAGAAAATATGGTCCAACGATACGATTTTCGATAATTCCTACCCAAATATTCAATGGAAGCTTTAGTTGGTAGCCTTCTCGAAACATTCCATGCGGATTTTGTCCATCCCACAAATGGCTGTTCCTACTATTGAAATATCCATCTCTTGTGAAACATGCCTCATCCGTGAATAGAACATATCTAGGAGAGTCGTTTGCTCCTTCATACATCCTCAAAAACCATTCACAAAAAAATCTACGAGGGCCATAATCACTAGCATCTAGGGCGATCACCTTCTGTAGGCGAAATGGATACAATAGTTGTTCACGTGCTACCCGACTCACTGTTGATTGTGACACTTGTAACCTATAGCCCGAGTGCTGGTAGAAGGATCTGCTGCTAATCGTTTGAGAATTTGTTCTTCCGTAACATTATCTCTTCTTGTTCTATTCACACCACAATGGTGTTTACTGAATTTAAAGGACCCCGTTTCCTTCAATCGTCGATGCACAGCTATAAAAGTAGAGAAATGTGGATGATGTCTGTTTGGATATCTATGTTGATATAATTCAGCAGCGGCTCTGGCTTTTCCCCCTGTTTCACCATAGCGAAATATATATCTGTATATTCTTTGAATGAATAATTCATTTTGAAACGATGTTCACCGACTGAAATGATGACAGATGACTTGACAATAATGCAAACTGTTTTGGGTTACTGTCAATTATGTCTAATGTAAGTATTAATATATCAGTGTGTTTCTACAGGGAACAATGAAAAAAGGCTACGTTTCTCTTATGTTCCGAATTTCGTGTATGTTTTATGCGTTGATCAGTGGTGTACTGAACAGCCTACCACAAACTGACATGAAAGGCTCGACTTTGCAACTAGTTATAACGAATCGAATGAAATCATTTGAGTAGATATTTATATACAATAATTGTTTTTCTTCTTCAAAAACATGTTGATTGGATAATATTTTCCTAGATATTTCAATCAGAAATGGCTTTGATAATGATACTCCAACATAAACTTCTACAAATTAAGAGTACTTATCTTCAGTTTTTCGCAAACATTATTTCAGGTCTTAACTCTTATCTAAGCGGGGTTTTATGAATTTGAGGTTGGGTTTGTTTGTCTGTTGATCTGTCAAAACAATCATATGCAAGAAAGTATGGTAACATATAAAAACGAAGTATTTGAAATAACCTCGCGCAATATGTACAAAAAGAAACTGAAAAAATGTATACTTGGCACCAATTTCAAGATCATTAGCAGTCTACTGTCATAGAATGCCTATCTCGAAAATACAAACTTCTAATATCTCAATTCCATTCAATTTGAGATTTTATACACAAAGAAAATATATAATTGTTTAAAGAATTACACATACTTTTTGGCAAGGAAAAACCTACGCGCGGCTCTAGCTATTGTGGGTTTATCACTTACGTTAAATTTTATTGTGAGATAATTGAAAAAATAGTTAAACAAATATTCCCATTTTATTTTATTTACAATTTTATACTACATGTCATCACTCGTTGATTTTAATTTGTATAACCTATATTCATTACCATTATTTTTTTTTTCACTGTTGCTTCATCTATATCTATATCTATGGTCAATCACAATGATTTTACTAGTGATTTTAATTAGTATGAGTTATATTTATCATAATTATTTTAACTGTGGTTTATCTATATCTATAGACGATCTCAATAATTTTACACGTTGATTTTTATTAGTAATTAGTATAATGTTATATTTATCACCATTATTGATTTATCTCATATTGATTTGTGTATTCATGTCACGCACAGGTTCAACCGTTAGTGACTTTTTCCAGTTTATTTACTTCAGCTAGATTATTTATTTACATTCCAACAATAATTCTAGTGTTTACTCTGTAATAATAACATTCGGTGAATAAACTTATATTATATTATATCAGTGAATCCACGACATCGATTCGATCAAATAATAGGATGAACGAAAAAATTGAGTTGTCGGTCTCATTCTGACTCACCCGTACTATGTTTCCGATTTTCCCAACATTAAAAAATGTTCAGGAGGTTGACACATATTCCGATATGTTGTGAGAAATTAGCATTATGCGATTAGTGCACATAGGAAATTATGTTTCTACTAAGGATATATCTTCAGTTTTCCTCAATTATCTCAGAGACCTCCACTTTTAGGCACATGGAATGTTGACTTTTAGGTTGAGTATCGATGAGTCGAACTGATGTCAAACGCTCATTTGTCCATTCACTTGTCCCAAGAAAATATGAAGGAACATATGACCACATACCATCGTAACTACGCCACTAGTTTACAAAAATAAAAAAATATAACTTCAAATTAGCACGTTGATAAACCTTGATTAGTGTACCAAGTTTCAAATTGTTTCTTCCAGGAATTTTGGAGGAAACAAATTAAATCTTGTCTTTTTCATACTTTCGACACCTGTATCTCAGAGGGGATGCATTTTAGGACATACCTTGATAGCAACTTCTCACCTCGAAATGAGGTGAGGAATCTGTAGTCGGAGTTTGTCGGTCTTATTCTGACTCACCCTGTATATGTTCAACGACGCATTATCACAATGCATAACTTAAATATTTACGACCATGTCCTATGTACCGTTGATTACGCCCAATGTCAATTTATTTCTTTATCTGTATGCACTTGAATTGGCATCGTTACAATGTAGACGTGAATTAGCACATGTTCATTTTATAGCTCCATAAAACGAACAATGTACTGGCGAAACGTTAGCCAAAATTAGATCGTTTTTATTTGTCTAATACCCTGCAATAGTTACGAATAAGATCGAATTGGAGGTTGGTTTAGAATAGTGGTGCAGTGTCGTGCAGTGAATTGTGATTGATTTATTTCATAGTTCTATTGCATTATTGTGTAAGTGTAAATGAACGGGCAATTGGTTCAGTATTTTTGATGGATACAAAGCCCAGATCCTTAACATTATTATTAAAAATTCCACTCTTCCATAAATGCTTTCCGTTTCCAATAAAAATAAAGAAGTTTCCCTTTCGGAACCCTTCAAGCATGCATACGGATTCATTCTTGCAAATCGCCGACGTGTTTTTATCACATTACACGCAAAAACAACAACCTACCCGGACCTATTATCATCGCTAGCGTCTGAAAGATAAGTAAGCGTTAACAGACGACGAGATAGGATTTGCATAATAATTCGATACCCCGGGCAAAAAGTATATACAAAGCGCGTGTCTAGGTTAAGTCTAATATAGTAGAAGAGCTACGGGCACCGTTTTCCTTACTTTTTCGCTTTTGAATGCGTAATGTTCGCGTGTGCGACTCGCAAGGGTGGATGATTTTATGCTTCATGTACGGACACAAAAAGGTGCTAGGAAAGTGATGAATAAATTATGTTCGTGAGGTCAGATCTGAGCAATAAACCGGCATAAAAGATAACATTCTTGCATGATAGCACGAGTTGGTTTGGGGTCTGGTTATAATTCTGCCCACTAATCGAAGCGGGCCACGTTGGTATTAGAAAAGCCGGTACAGAAGTAGAGAATGTCACTCGACCAAAAATATCAGACATAAGTTCAGATCCAACCAGAGTCCGATTGGGGACGAATAATGAATCAAAACAGCATCCTCAATATTTGTTTAATAATTTAGAGCTCGTCCACTATTGAAACGACTACTTTGGCCTTCCCCTACCTAACAACCAGTTTTTCTCGAAGATACCCGAACCATTGTCTAACTGAGGCTATTAATAGAAATTCCATAGGCGTACCAAATTATTTGGTATAGGCGAAATACGAGACGTAGTTTTTGGCGGACGAGTTTTGTGATTATGATCCGATTCGATTCAAAATTGGTATGTGGGGGTTTTCGGGGTCGGAGATTGTGACATTGGATAAATAACTGCACCACCTACTTATTATTCAAACAAACCTAACCATTCAAACGCTGCATGACGCGACACTGGTGAATATTCGCCGTAGCATAAGCAGCCACATCAAATCGTTTCCATTCGTGTCTTCCCCCTCTCTACCTACCAAACGGTCGTTTCAATACTGGATGAGCTCTACTACACAAGATGGCAATATCGTTTAACTGTACAGGGTGAGTCAGAAGAACTTTGACAAACTTCGGGAAGTGATTCCTCACAATATTCTAATATGAATTGTCCGAATAAATATATGTCTGAAAACTCTTCGTTTCCAAGATACAGGGTGTTGAAGTTTTATTTTTATTTTAGTTTTTTTTTAAATAACTTTCGAAATGCTGATCTTAATTGAACGACAATTGGTATTGAGAGGTTTTTTGAGATGTCAAATTCGAACCTGATGTTATTATTGCTCTTACTCGTAGGGGGCGCCACCTTTTTATTATTTGAAGATTCATAACTTTTTTGAGCGTACTTCTAGCACATTTTTCAGTAGAAAAATCAATTTCTCTATCATATCTACGTAAAAAAGCTACCCTTGTTACAAGTCGCTATGAGCAACCGTTTTCTAGATATTTGGACTTGAAAATTCGATTATTTGATAATCAATGCGCGTTGAAGTTATTACCATCATTTTGCATTTTCACAAGAAATGAATACATTTCACAAGAAATGAATATGACGATTAACTAAGTAGTTTTGGTAATTACATATGATGTGACAGTTAAACGTTTTGTTATTTTGTTGAAGTTTCTGTGAGTTTTAAAACACTAATGTTGAAAAAATGGATTATTTCAACAGTAATGCTCATTTAGCCATGGCAATGCGCGCGAAGCAAGATGTATTTACGAGGAGCGATTTCCTAATCGAGTACGGCCTTCAGCTCCAACATTTACCAGTTGATATTATTGGAAGACCACGAGCAGTCCGAACCCCAGAATTGGAAGCTGTTTTTATAGCTCTCGAGGAGAATCCAGAAACAAGTACAATAGTCTAATCAACAAGTTCAAAAACGTGTTAAATAGATATAAAGCTCCTAAAAATATGAGCGATAGCTCATTCGATTCGGAATGACGTCTGGAAAAATGTTTTTAAGGGTTTATTAGAACGTAAAAAAATGCGATTGTTATAAAATAAGAACAGAAAAATAAGGTATTTCGTTTTTCGTTAATAATTTCTAAAATAATGATATTTAAGGAATTAGGAAAAAAGATCCTGAAAGACGAGGAAATATCCAATAAAACTCCCGGAACTCTATCTCTATTATTTATAATTTTTTTTTAGCGCTGAAAATAGGGCTCCGCGAGGTCGTTACGGCATAGGCGCACCGTCTAAAAAGCCGTTATATCACCTAAAATAATTTTTTTATAGTATTAAATAACAATTTAAAAATTTGAATGAATTATGGTGTAATCTAGACACTTGAACGAAAAAAACCTTGGTGAAAAAAAAATTTCATGTCGATTTTTCAAATAGTTACACCATTGTTGATTAACTAATTTTTTTCCAATCTCTGTTTTTATAAATTACGACATAAAAGTTTAAATAATAAGTCTATAAAATTTTTGCTCCGTGGAGCTCTTTTATTCTTTTTTTAAATTAAAAAAAAATTTCTAAAAAATGAAATTTCTAAAAAATGCTTTTTTTCTAGTAAAATCTTACAATTGCTGTTTTTGCATCTAATAAAGGTATTAATTAACATTGGAAAAAAAATGTCATTTGTTAAGAAATTGTGACTTTTTTGGGATTTTTAAATAACTATTTTTTACCATCTTATTGCATAGGTATAATGATGATAAAAAAAAATTTTTTTTCTAAATTTTTTTTTTTTTTTTTATATTTCAATTGTTTAAATAATTAGTTGAGAAATTTTTTATTTTTAAAATCTGACCTTTTTAATGAATTAACAGAGAAATAATTTTTTTTAAAATTTTTTTTATTAATTAAAATTTATATCATTTTTTTTTTTACCGTTATTTTTTTTTTGTAAAACATAAAGGAATAACAAAAACAACTATGTATAACAAAGTATAGAAAAAAATAAAAAATAATAATAATAATAATAAATGATAAAAAATACAAAAACAGTTTTTTATAACAAATTGTTAGGTTAATAAATAATGAAATTATTTATAAAAAAAAAATATTTCTCTGTTAATTCATTGAAAAATGTTAATGATGATTTTTGAGGATGAAATAATTTCCTAACTAATTATTTAAACGATTGAAATATAAAAAAATCGATTATAAACAATAAAAAAAATTATTTAAGAAATTTTTTTTAAATCATAATTTCACCTATGCAATGAGATGGTAAAAAAAATTTCAAAAATCTCAAAATAGTCTGTTAATAAACAATTTCTCAACAAATGACGTAAACATTTTTTTTCCAATGTTAATTAATACCTATATCAGATTCAAAAACAGCAATAATGGGATATTACTGAAAAAAAAAATTTTTAATAACATTTTTTTGAAATTTCATTCTTTGTTAATTTAAGAGAATTATAATTAACAAAATAATAAACTTTAATTATTTTTTTTGCATTGCCTCATTAAGTACCTAAATGAAAAGATCTGCACGAAGCGAAAATTTTAGACCAATTATTTAAACTTTCATGTCGTAATTTATAAAAACAGAGATTGGAAAAAAATTAGTTAATTAACAATAATGTAACTTTCTGAAAAATCGACATGAACATTTTTTTTATCCAAGGTTTTCTTCGTTCAAGTGTCTAGATTACACCATAATTTATTCAAATTTTTAAATTGTTATTTAATACCATAAAAAATTTTTTTAGGTGATATAACGGCTTTTTAGACGGTGCGCCTATGGCGTAACGACCTCGCGGAGCCCTATTCTCAGCGTTAAAAAAAATTATAAATAATATCATTATTTCAGAAATTATTAACGAGAAACGAAATACCTTCTATTTTTAATCTTATTTTGTTAATGACAATCGCAATTTTTTACGTGCTAATAAACCCTTAAAAAACATTTCTCTAGACGTCATTCCGAATCGAATGAGCTATCGCCCATATTTTTAGGAGCTTTATATCTATTTGACACGTTTTTGAACTTGTTGATTAGACTACAAGAATGATTGCTGAAGCTCTCAATTCTACCCAGTCCACAGTTTGGAGAATCATCCACGATCAACAATTTTATCCATACCATATTCAAAGGGTACAAGCTCTTTTGCCACGAGACTTTCCCCAACGCATTACTATGTGTCAGTGGCTTTTGAGAAAATTGACTGGAAATCCTCAATTTTCAAGATATGTACTCTTCACGGACGAGGCAAACTTCTCCCGAAATGCTTTTACAAACTTTCATAACGACCATGTTTGGGCTCTGGAAAATCTGCACGCAGTTGGTGAAAGACATCGGTATCAATTTTCTGTAAATGTATGGGCGGCAATAATTGGTGATTACTTGATAGGTCCTTTCTTTCTTCCGTTCCAACTGAATGGCGCAACTCACAGAGACTCTTTAGAAAATGAATTGCCGGGACTACTTCAGAATGTACCATTAGAAATTCGTATCCGCATGTGGTTTATGCATGATGAGGCTCCGGCCCATTTTTGCGTTGTAGCCAGGGAATTCCTTAACACTGTCTATCCAAATCGATGGATCGGTAGGGGTGTAGAAGAACCTAACCAGGCGTGGGCACCAAGGTCCCCAGATCTAAACCCGCCAGATTTTTATTTTTGTGGACATTTGGAGTCGCTAGTTTATTAAACTCCAGTATCGAACGAGGAAGATCCAAGAAACCGAATAGTAGACGACTGTGAAACAATAAGAAACACACCAATAATTTTTGAGCGGGTACGAGATTCAATGACTGGAAGACTGAATGCCTGTATCCTCGCTGAAGGTGGACACTTTGAACAATTCATTAGAATACAATTTAGTTTCCTTCATTAAATTTCTTAAAATAAAATGGTGATATTTCTTGCAAATTTTATTAAAACAAATACAGATTTTGCACCCTTGATACAAAAATAACTATTTCAAACGATAAAAATATATGGTGGGCCCCCTACAAAATGAAACCACTTATTAATTAAATTCATTTACTAAGCATATCAAATAATCGACTTGAAATTTTCAAGTCCAAATATCTAGAAAACGATTTCTTATAGCGACTTGTAACAAAGGTAGCTTTTTTACGTAGATATGATAGAGAAATTGATTTTTTTACTGAAAAATGTGCTAGAAGTACACTCAAAAAAGTTATGAATCTTCTAAAAAGAAAAAGACGTGGCGCCCCCTACGAGTAAGAGCAATAATAACATCAGGTTCACCTAAAAAAAACCTCTCAAAACCAATTTTCGTTTAATTAAGGTCAGTATTTCGAGTTATGAAAAAACGAAAATAAAAATAAAACTTCAACATCTTGGAAACCCTGTATACTAAAATTATTGGCGGAGGCGCATTACAGAAGAATATTATCAAGTGCACTGTTCCTCAACCAGCAAAGTTGTTCTATATCAATATTATAAAAAGGAAAACATGTTTTGTATATAGATGGTGATGTCTGAACTCCTGAACAATTGAACAGATTTTTTTTTCACTAATGAAAAACTGAACTATCCCAGAGTAATTAATATAAGTTAAAAGTTAAAATTCATTTTGATAAAAAAAAGTGTTCAGTACAAAATCTCAAAATTTGTAAATTTGGAATGAAAAGCGCTGCTTCGCTGCTTTATCGGCGTACGCTAACTAAATGGTTGGATATACGTGAAAATACCGGCAACGGTGCTAAATTTTCAGCTTTCTTTTCAAATAAATAAACAAGTTTTTCATGATTTTTGAAAATTCAACCCTAGAGGGGGTGAAATAGGTGTTGAAAGTTTTTATAGGAGTACCTACGTTAATTTGTTGAAAATATAAACAGGATGTTCATAAAATCAGATGTGGAATCATCTGCGACTGAAAGATAAACTTTAGTCACTATCTTCCATCGTCAAGATAACCTCTTGAGGGGTATTCATGTTGAAAAGGGAAACATTCTCAATTGAATATTGATAGAAAGATTTTTCTGTGAATTGAAAAATCCACGATTGAAATGAAGTTATTTTTGTGAATGTCTAACAGAAAACAACTACTTCCCGGCTAAAGCCACGCTGGACATTGAATTACATCTGATAGATATTCTGAAAAGGCCCTAACTCAAAAGAAAAAATCTGAAATTGAAAATTTGCATTTTCATTCAGATAGTTATTTGATTTTCTATTCCAGTCTTGATTAAGAACTCATAAAGATGAATGAGGCAAAGAAGAATGTTTTCCAAAAGAGAGTACTCACCAGAAATCATTCGTAACATTGATGATCGTGGAAGCGTGAAATAGATTTTCGTCGACAAAAATGTATTGAAGACCTAGTGAATGCGATGTCTCTCCTGCGTCAATGTTACGAATGATTTCTGGTGAGTACTCTCTTTTGGAAAACATTCTTCTTTGCCTCATTCATCTTTATAAGTTCTTAATCAAGACTGGAATAGAAAATCGATAACTATCTGAATAAAAATGCAAATTTTCAATTTCAGATTTTCTTTGAGTTAGGCCTTTCAGAATATCTATCAGATGTATTCAATGTCCAGCGTGCTTTAGCCGGAAGAGTGTTTCTGTTAGACATTCACAAAAAATAACTTCATTTCAATCGTGGATTTTTCAATTCACAGAAAAATCTTTCTATCAATATTCAATTGAGAATGTTTCCCTTTTCAACATACCTACGTTAGTTTCGAAGTAATGGAGATAGTCATAAAAATTGGTATTTGAGGTGTTTGTTACGGATGAAAAAGTATGTGTTCGGTGTTTTTGAAAATTCAACCCCCAAAGGAGTGAGAGTTTGTATGGAGGTTCCGTTAGTTTTAAAGTAAGAGTCGTGGAAATTGGTATTTGGCCATTCACTATGGGACACGGCAAAAGGTTTCCAAAGGAAAAGTGAGCCGATTCCCGCCATGGTGGGTGGCCCTGGGCGTTCGACGACAGAACCTTTGGAGAAGGCTGAACTGTTCGGGGAATATTTCAGTAGCGTTCACGTCATAGATGCTGATAGCACAGACGAGCATATCAGAATAACGAATGCCGCAAACAACATTAGAGAAACCCCCCCCGGCAATGTTGATACCCTCAGAACTACAAAAAGTACTTACAAGTTACGAAGAAGTTCTGGGGGTGATCAATAAGTTGCCGAGGAACAAGGCACCGGGCCTCGACAAGTTGGACGCCGTCCTGCTTAAGAATCTCCCGCGAAAGTCAGTAGTCCAGTTGATCTACATAATCAACGCGATCATAAAATGGCAGTATTACCCAGACTGTCTGAAGAAAGCAGCAATCGTTCCCCTGCTAAAACCAGGAAAAAGTAAAAACAGCATCGACAGCTATAGGCCTATTTCGCTTCTCAGCGTGGTGGCCAAGGTGGTAGACAAGATCCTTCTGAGTCGTGTTGTGAGCTTTGAGGAAAGGCGGAAAATCATGCCGCCTGAACAATTCGGGTTCAGGAGAGGTCATTCAACTACCTCGCAAGTAGCCCGGGTTGTTCACGGGGTGGAGGAAGCATTCCACAGGGACCACAACACAGTTATGGTTCTGTTGGATACAGAGAAAGCATTTGATACGGTCTGGATTGAAGGGCTTATCATTAAAATGGCAGAGCAGGCATGCCTTTATACCTAACGAAAATCCTAGATTCGTACCTGACTGGGCGGACTTTTAGGGTTAACGTAAATGGAACTATCTCGCCAGAGTACACAGTTGGAGCAGGGGTCCCACAGGGGTCCTCCTTGTCACCAATCTTGTATTCCCTGTATACATATGACTTTCCGACCTTCGCTCGGACGAGTACGGCAATGTTCGCGGATGACACCGCGATCTATGCCCACTCGTTCCAGAGCGAAGTGGCTGCTAAACAGCTCCAGATTCATCTGGATCGGTTGGTCATGCCATATATGGGGAAGAACAAGATTAAGCTTAACCCAGAGAAAACAGAGGTCATCAACTTCACGAGGAAACTCACCAATGTGAAGATCCTCGAGAAGCTGAGGATTGGAGAAAGCAAAGTGACGGAGAGGCCCTCAGTGCAATACCTGGGAGTGCAGCTGGACAAGCGTATGAGCTTGCACAAGCATATAGGGCTGGCATTACAGAGGGGAGCGGCCGCGATAAAGCGAACGTACCCCCTCATTGCATGTAATTCCAGCCTGTCACTTGATAATAAGCTTCGAATATACAAGCAAATCATTAGACCAGCAATAACATACGCTTGCCCGGTATTTTGTAGCCTTTCCAAAACGCAGATATCGAGACTGGAAAGGTTGCAAAACAAAGCACTCCGTATTGTTACAAACAGTAATAGATACATCCGGCTGGATGATCTGCGTGAGATAGCTAACGTTGAAAAGCTGGAAGATTTTATAATTAAAATATCAGACAAATTTTATAGACATCACATCCCTAAGAGTCCGCTCACAGCAGCAATCACCAATGTACGAGCCGACCAAAGAAGGAAGCATGGTGTGATCTATCAAAACCTTGAACTCTACAGGGAGATAGAGTAGGAACCAGTTCAAAATTCTAACGAAATAAAATAATAGTAAATAACCCAATTGGGTAATACCTCTTAAAAACATCACTCTCATTAGCTGGTTTATTTTTTCCAGATTGAATAAAGCTTGATTACAAATAACTCTACACAATACTTAGTTTCTGAATTTTCATACAGAACAGATAAGCGGAAGACGCATAAGCCTAGGCAGGAGGCGTCTAGATATTTTACTCACCAAAACATAACTAGACATATGAAATTATCAGGGACCTGTTAACACCAGCAGGGGCTGTCCCTTCGCCCCATCAGGAGGGCAAGGAGACAGTCAATAAGTCCCCAAACAAAAAGCCACAATCTTCCCCCCTTCCCACCCACCACCCGAAGGAGGAACCGGAAAATTGAATGTAAATAGTAATTAGTATTAGTTATGTAAGATATATGTGTATATAATGACAATAAATACTTTTGGATTGGATTGGATTGGTATTTGGCCTCTTATTTTCAAATAATATCCAATTGAAAATACAAAAAACCCCCGACACAAAAAAAACCTCTGAAAATAAAAAAATTTAAATATGTTTTGGCTCTTTAAATGTGATATAAGTACTGATATTCTGGGGCCGGAAATTAATACCTGAGGGTGAAATGAGAGATGAAATTTTGTATGGGGTTTCCGTTAGTTAGTTTAAGTTAGAGTAATGGAAATTGGTATTTGAAATTGTTTTAGGACAAAAAGTCATTCTTCATGAAAAGTTCTGCATTTTTTAAAACCTGATTTGAAATAAACAAATCTCAAAAAAGTTCAGAGTACAAGAGTAAAGTACTTTTGTGATGATATTGAAAATTGTTACTATGTAAAGTTGTTCAGAATTGGCCTTTGACGATATACTTTCTGTTGCAGGTAACCCCTTAAGAAAAAATCGAGTTAAATCTGGAGACCGAGGTGGCCAACGAATTTCCGAAAACCGAGAAAAACTTTCCGATTAAAACGATTTCCAAGGTATTGCCTTTTATCTAAACTTCTATGGCAAGGAACACCATCCATCTGAAACCATATTTATTGACGTTTAAGTAGAGGAAGGTCATTGAGAAAAGTATTTACTTAATTTTCTAAAAAAAATTAATTGAGGTCTGCATTGAGAGTTCTTTGAAAAAATGGTCCAACTATTTCATTTTTATAATTTCCACACCACACATTTGTTTTAAATGCATACTGGTCCCAAGTTTTGATTGTAAAATTGGGATTCGTGTCACTCCACCAACGGCAATTTTCGGTAGAGAATGTTCCATTTGATGAAAATGTTGCTTCATCAGTAAAAAGAATGTCTCGACAGGGTTACCTTCTGACATTCCATGGATGTCACAGCAGAATGCAAACCGTCTATCATGATCTCCTGGTCTTAACGTATGAATTGATCCTGGATTGCATAGGCAAAATTTGTTCTTAAAAAAATTAAATCGTACTTTTACTTACAGTATATTGCATCAGAGATGGCCTCTTTTTTAAAGAATACTTAAGATGTTCAATTGCTGAGAGCCTTATTTCATACTCCATATCATTAGTAGCAACGCGTTATTGGCGTTTGTTAGTAAATCGGTTTGTTAAATTTCCAAAAGTCTCAAATTTGTTCATTACTTTCCTTACTGTGGCTTGGTGCATATTTTTCTATGTCGGTTATTGAAAATTTCTGCAGCTTCTGGAAATGTTTCATAATTTTCACCCACAATTAATACAATTTCAATTTCATCTTCCATACTTGATGTTGCTGGCATTTCAACCTACTTCATAAATACGTAAAAAATGATGTCTTGCCGTTAGCTGTCACAATGAACAATAAAATATGTATCAATTTTTCCCAGTGCATCCTGGAATAATATGGTGTGTCGCATTCAAAGCTGTTCTATTTTATCCATGTTTCAAAAAATATGTCGCGCGGCAATAGTTTGCTTATGGGAAGTGAAAATGCATGGCCCCGTGGACCACAAAATGGGTATTGTTCATTCAATATTTTGGAATATGTAATAATATACAATTTTTTCAAATATAATAATCAAAATTAATACAAGAAACTTAGCCATGAGGATTTTTTTTTCGGTTTTAAATGTATGTTTCAATGAATGAACAAAAAAGTATTATTGTTGAGGAAAATAGAGAATATCACGTATTTGAACGTGATTATTGATTCTGAACAACTTTTCATAATAACAGTTTTTGATATTGTTATAAATAAAAGTGGTTTACTCCTTTACCAAATTCATATTTTTTCACAAACTTCGAATATGTGATATATTTTAGGATTTGTTCATTTCAAATTAGGTTTCAGAACATGCAGAACTTTTTATCAGGAATAACTTTTTTCCTAAAACAAAAACTAAAAAAGTTTTCCATTTGTCGCCAACTTAAGTAGACACACTGTATATTAATTTAAAGTATTTCCTGTTTTTCGTAGTGGAATTGGAAATGCTTCTGATGTGTATTTTTCAAAGAAATATAATAATAATAATTAATATTATTTTCAGAAATATTTCTTAAAGAAAGCTTTTATTCTTCAACTTTTTTTTCAGTTTGTGATTTCGTTGTAAAGTATGAGGATTTTCCACTGACTGACGAAGTGTATTATGGAAATTATCTACTTCATTTCATATGTGTATTCTTCGATAAAAGTATGAATAAAACAATTCCTCCCTTATCGCATTCCATTCTAAACAAACATACTCGAACTTATCCGTTAACGTGTTAGTTTAAAAAATGTACAGTACCAAAAACAACGATTGAAATATATTACAGCTCACGCTTGTTAGCTGATTGGCTGCTGATAATAATAATCATAGACTATAGACTTTCAACCCCCATTTTACCCCTTTAGGGTTGAATTTTCGAAAACCCTGAAACATATTTATCTTAATTCGTGAAGCAGAGCCAATTTCTAATTTCCATGACTCTAATTGCAAAACCAACTGTACTTTTACCCCCCTCCTCACCCACCTTTCCACCTCTTTGGAAATGGAATATAAAAAAAAATATGCTGTAAAAATGTTAGCTCGAGGTCCAGCGGTTTGGTCTGGGCGTTGATCGTATATCAATCAATCAGTTAGTCAGAACATGTGATTAAATATGTACATATTACCCCAAACACGAGGTAGATGCGTATATCGTTGAGGATATCCCTGGAATGTCTTCCGTCTCCACATCAGATGAACTCCGGACCTCCATTATATTGTAGTGTCATCAAATCCACATATGTGGGCCAATTTCCAACAGAATCGGTTTACGAGTGTAAAATCAAGGATCCCCTATTTTTCTACACCTATGGGTGTATTTTTTTCCAAATTCAAATGGAACCAACTTTGGAGCATACCCTATACAATAAAAAGTCATCTGAATCGGATGACCCAGTACAAAGTTATGAGAGGTATACCCTAGCCTTTGAAAAAATCATCAAAATCGGACAACTCTGTAAAAAGTTATGCGAGGTCAAACATAGAAAAAAATATATATGCGTCGACTAGAGAACCTCCTCTTTTTTTTTTCGTCGGTTAAGAAGAATAAATTGAACAATATTTGGGAATACAGATGAAAATATTTAAAAGATAAATAAAATTTGATGGATGAGGCTATGATACTTTAGGTGTAGTTTGTATATATTTTTAACCCTTGAGTGCACGGGTTGGGTCTGACATACACAGCCTATCACGTTCGAGCGCTCCCCTCTCAAACGCGGCTCACTCTATTGCCGTCTTCTACAGTACCTTCCTATCTTCAGTAGAGCTATATATCCTGAGAAGTTTGTTTCGATTGCACTTTTAGTTCCCGCTAACTCAGACGATCCGTGTATATCAGACCCAACCCGTGCCTTTGTGGTAAGATGCCTATTTCACAGCCTTCAAAATGAATGATCCCCACGAAAGAGAGATACGAGAGTTGCAAGCTATGTTTGATGAAGTTTTGAGTGACGAAGAAGTCAAATCTGACGATGATTCTGAGACGCATGATATGGAGATGATGGAGGATGGAACATACATTATGAGTAGTCATGATACAGATTCAGAACAGGAGCTGAATATGGACGATGAGGAGGAGGAAATGATTGTAGATATGGATCAACGTCGTGGTACACATCGTCACCTGTCTTATTATGGAAAAGATGGTTTTCGATGGAATAAATGCTGCTTTCCAAAAAATGTTAGAACTAGGCAACATAATCTGATAAAAAAACTACCAGGTGTTATTGGCGGAGCAAAAAACTCAAAAACTGCACTGGAAACCTGAGAACTATTCTTTTCGGATAACACACTACAGAAAATAGTTGAATATACCAATCAATCCATTGACAAAGTAGCTCATTTATATAAAGATAAATACGACGTACGTAACACTGATATAACGGAAATCAAAGCACTAATCGGCTTGTTATATTTAGCTGATGTCCATAGAGGAGGTCGAACCACTATTTACGAATTATGGGCAACAGATGGTACTGGTCTGGAGATATTTGCGGCAGTTATGGCTAAAAGAAGATTCCGCTTTTTGATAAGATGGTTACACTTTGACGATGTCGATACTCGTGAAGAGAGAAAGAGAACCGACAATCTTGCTCCTATTAGGGATTCATTTGAGGAAGTGAATGGAAAATTCAGAAATCATTACTCGCCCGGAGAATACGTCACAATTGATGAAATGCTATTAGCCTTCCGTGGCCGATGTGCCTTCCGAATGTACATACCTAATAAACCCGCAAGATACGGAATAAAAGTATATTCGCTTGTAGATGCTAGAATGTTTCATACGTTCAACATGGAAGTGTATACAGGAACTCAACCAGCTGGACCATACCAAGTGAGCAATAAATCTCTTGATGTTGTTGTCAGAATAACAGAACCAATCAATGATAGCAGAAGAAATATCACGATGGATAATTGGTTCACCTCTATCCCGTTAGCACAATGACTACTGACTAATCATAAATTGACTCTCCTGGGAACTCTACGCAAGAATAAAGTGGAAATTCCACCAGAATTCCTAACAGTGCCGAGACCTGCTAAAACTAGTATGTTTGCTTTCACTAAAGACATGACATTAGTATCTTATAAACCGAAAAAAAAAAAATCAGTTGTATTACTGTCAACCATGCATCATGAGGATAAGATCGACGAAAGTACTGGAGACGAAAATAAGCCAGAAATGATCACCCTGTATAGTCTGACAACAGCGGGGGATCAATTGGTGGCATCATACGATGTATCAAGAAACACCAGGAGATGGCCAATGACAATATTTTATTCCTTGCTAAACATCAGTGCAATAAATTCGTTCATTATATATAGGACCAACAATAAGAATATGGTTATCAGAAAAACAGGAAGGAGGAAATACCTGAAAGAACTAGGAATGAGTTTAGTTACGGAACAGCTTAAGAGAAGAGCTATTGACAAACATATATCGAGAGATGTAAAGCTAAAAGCTGCGAAGTATAGTGGACAGAGTTTGGTTGAGCAAGCAGAACCACCAGAAGGAACATATCGAAGATGTGCCTTTTGCCGAAATCGCAAAACAAGATTTTTCTGCCACATTTGCCAAAAAATGATTTGTATGGAGCATTCCAAGCATACGTGCCCAGACTGCGCTCGAAATTAACGTTCTGAATCCTTGAAAGACATAATTTTCTTCAACCTTGTGTATATTTATGATTTTTCTTATGTTAATTTTCTATATATATATTTTAAAATTTTAGAAATACTTGTTTTGGTTAATAGTAACAGCATCAATTCAATTTATTGAAAAAAGAAAAAACATATCAAAAAATGTGTTTATCTCAGACCCAACCCGTCCTTTCTAGGTATATTTTTTCAGCCGTTCACTCAAGGGTTAAGTGAATATTCAATTATTATTTCTAAGGTCAATTAGTGAATGGATTTGATTTTTAGGAGTATTATGGATCCATTCTTGGACTGCTATTTTGAAGAGCTTCAGTGACTGCCTTTGCTTGACCACTTCCCATTCTCGTCAATACTCGGGTAAAAGGGATTTACCCAGTACCATACGTGTATTAAACAATTAATGTTATTCCCGTGTTCTTGCCATTTTCATAAAGGTAATTTTCACTGAAAAGTAGATGGCTAAACGTTGAGAATACCCTATATGTACGAGAAATATCCCATCAAAGAGATTGATTCTGTTCGTTATATAAGCCCCCTTACTATAAATCCCCGAGATGAGTCACGCATACGTCAAAGCACCGTGAACGACAAAAAGTTGGTCTGCAATTCATGATCTGCCGAAGAGAAGACAGAGGAGTGGAACAACAACCGGCAGACGTGGACGGACGTATACTATCGCGACATAAAAACACTCTGCAGTTAACGTACTACCAAAAGAATCACATGTTAGCTTATAAACGTTCGTACAGGGCGATACAAAAAATAGAACATAGTTCAATGAACAATATTGGATGGTAATGCTTGAATGGGAATGGTTTTGATTTAAATTGTATACGGTCTACTGCACTAAAGTGTGATTGCACTTTTATTTCTGTTTGTAATTTTTTGAACACGCTCCGTCATGGGTTACTATGTTGACATTTGGAGGGTTAAAATTATGTTCTTCCAAATCTGTCAATTGCATATCAAGTTCAGAGCTTCTTGCATATGATATCTAACCATAGAAAAATCGAATTAAACGGTTTTCTTCACATAAAAGATTCAATATAAATTGAACCAGAAAATGGTAGATCTCAGGTGAAAAACAACTACTTTCCTAGCAAATACCACGAAGAACGTTGAATGATATTCACCTGAAAATCCATGCATACCTCCATATAAATGGACATTGAATGCAAATGTTTCTTTCTGATAAGCTCGATTATGTTTAATCTATGTCGTGTTCACCTAACAATCCGCATACCGGTTTCAGGCTTTTTTGGCCCTCATCAGTACGGAGTAGTCAACCAGCCAAAGGTCCGAAGAGCTCTGGCTGAAGCGAGACACAACATAACCAAAACCATCATCGAGTCTATAACACCTATAGGTACACCGGAAAAGAAAACTTTTAACTGGTGGTACCTAGTGACAGAAAGAAACACTCCAAAAATCTCCCACCTCGATAGGTTTCTAAATAAAAGATTCCTTCTCAGTAGGAGTGGCAAGCCCGACTAGCATATAGTGAAAGATAAACGCCATGTGAAGTTGAATAAATAGAAAAGTAGTTGACTACTCCGTACTGATGAGGGCCAAAAAAGCCTGAAACCGGTATGCGGATTGCTAGGTGAACACGACATAAATTAAACATAATCGAGCTCATCAGAAAGAAACATTTGCATTCAATGTCCATTTATATGGAGGTATGCATGGATTTTCAGGTGAATATCATTCAACGTTCTTCGTGGTATTTGCTAGGAAAGTAGTTGTTTTTCACCTGAGATCTACCATTTTCTGGTTCAATTTATATTGAATCTTTTATGTGAAGAAAACCGTTTAATTCGATTTTTCTATTTATTCCACTTCACATGGCGTTTATCTTTCAATCTCTAACCATGATGTCAGGATCACAATTTTTAGCCCGTCCATGGGGTCACCCAGGCAACCACAGTCCAATGGTCTTAGCAAGAGTTATTCCAGTGTACTAAAACTTCAATCCGAGTAAAAATTCTATTCAAATATTATTAATAACCATATTGGTACATGTGTAAAGCATGTCTGTAATGTGTAAAGCGATTTCACTAAAAAGTGTTGTTACTTGTAATAGAACGATATCAAAATTATTTCCGATTTTCTGCCGGAAAAGTTGAATAATCCTTTAGACGGATAATATTATGAACCTGTGTATTCCCTTTAGAACTAATGGATAATATTTCTGATTGTGGCAAGATATTTCACAAAAGATCAGTCACTTAATCGTTCTCCAAAAAATGTTATACACAACTAGATTCAATGACCTTTCATAGGCCCAACGTATGATGTATTCTTTCAAGCGATTACTTATGACTCATCTAGTTTGGCCAACATACTCATTGTCACAATCTCCTCAACCGTCAGACAAATATATTTCTTTTAGCCGATGTAATTGCGGAAAATATGTATCCCCTCTCATTCTCTAAAACGACCCTGTGATCGAGAGTTCATTATACTGAGAAAGTCCCATAGTTCTTCAGAGAAATGTCACCGATTGTTCCGAGAAAGACAATCAAACGAAAGAAATATTAAAGTGGATCGACCCGAGAGGAGGGCCAAAGTAACAATTCAAATTAGTGTCAAATTTCATGAGAAACCGTAACGACCGCATTTTTCAAACTCGATTTTTTGTTCGTTTTGCCCGAACTTGACATGAGTGGCGGCAGAGCAACAGAAACCGCGCTCCTTCATTTGTTCCTGCTCCAGAGACAGCCGGCAGTGGCGTCACGGGTAATTAGTGAAAAATACGGGGACAAAAATAAACTTCCTGGTGCATTTTTATGAACGGTGTAGTTTAAGTGTTATGAGAAACATCTGAACTGTAATTTAACTATGTTTAGAAAAGTGTCATAAATAATACTAATAAATCGTCTTTATTCATCTCATGGAAAATACATGTACTATAACAAGTGTTGAGTTAAGAACCATTGAAAAAATTAATCAATAGTAGGAGATGAAAGGGCGCAGTCTCAGCTAATGCTATTTTGCAACTGAACTATGATAGCAGACAGACAGTATTGAGACTGTCGATTTTCAATCAATCAGTGTATCGATGAGATTCCAAATACAACGTTAAGAGATATTTTAGTACAGCCAATTTCCAGTTGATCCCTCTATCTCTGAAGTTTTAAATCTTTCAATTTCTTTTCATATTATAGTTCTGGAAGTGAGAAGGTAATGAGTTGTGAGATTTTGTAGCTGTGTAAGAGAAGCTTCTTTTGAACAAACTGGTTTTAAATTTTGGGATTACCAAGGTCTTTGCATTTCGCGTGCGAGCATTATTGAAGTTTCTGAAGGAGATGAGTTTAGAGGCTAGGTATCTAGGGGTGCAAGATGTTATGACTTTGTGCGTGAGGGATAGTAAATGTTGTTCGCGTAATTTTTCCGGATTCTTTGAATTTTACACTGATGTGATCATATTTTCGAATACCGTAGCCAGGTGGCATCACTCTGCAAAAAAGCAGGACCATATACAACAGTTATTTCCTACATTCTTCAATCCTCTTAGGCCAAAAGTCTCTTGTTGGTATGGCATGCTCACTTGCTGATATTGATTTATTGGAAGGTACTGAGGATTATCTTTGATGACTGATATGTATTTTGTAGGAAGATTGGGACGATACAATAATTCATCCAGTGGAGGAATTGCACCCATTACTATACTCATTCTTTGTATAAAAAATGAGGTAGAATGTTAATCTTTTGTAGCGCAGCCCAATCTCCTTCCAATTTCACGAATAAAAATCAGAGATTCAGGGCCGAAGACACCAAAAGTTTCGACATCTATTGGAAAGAAAATATAATTATAGGTATCCAAAATTTTGATATTTCTTTCTCTTCAATTTCTCACTGGATAGTTGCTAAATGAGACGCTGCAACTGTGTCAGCCCAAGTGAAGTGCCACAGCACAGGTTTGCCACACTTCCAAGCGTCATACCATCAGGACGTTTACCATCATCTCTGCTAGTGCCAAGAGGTTCTAACACAGCTGAAATACCTGCCGATACCATAGAACGTTTAATGATGTCGTTGACTTGACAATGTCTGGATAAACGGTCTACACTTCTCAAATCATGAGTTCCTTTTTGGTTCACTTTACTATCACATATACATTCATGAGGAATACAAATATCTAAACTCAGTCAGGAAGATAATTGAGATAATAATTATTCTAATATTATGTAGATAAAAACTTGAATATAATTATAGAGATAGGCAGATAATTGAGATATCAATTATTCTAATATTATGTGGATAAAAACTTATATATGAAAGTAATAATAATATGAAAATAGATAAATTGGAATAAATATAAATATTTATAAAAAAAAACTATTTACAATATAACAACTTAATTTCAAAATTTTAGCCATAATATTCCGAATAGTCCGATGAACTATCGTCGTTGGGGTCCAGAAAAATAATAAGGGGCTCTCCCCACATTCTTTCTTCTATTCCAATCATGTGTTCGACACACTTACTCCATATTTCGCAATCTACTATCTTTATTCACTCTTGCAAGAGATTTTCAACGTCTTTTATTTTAAAAGTAGTGTTATGCCTTGCTACAAACCCTTTTAATTGCGTCCACACCAACTCTATGGGGTTTAATTCATAGTGATATGGCGCAAGGCGAAGTACCGTTATATTCCGTTTTGAAGCGACTTCATCGAGAATAAATTTCTTACAAAGAGGTTCATTCAACTTACCTCAATCTCCGTAGCCCTTTTTTCGGCAAATCTTTGTGAAATGGCTTCTTATTTAAAGTAAGCCAATGAATAATATCATTTTTGCAAGAAGACGTTGGCATTTTTTCGGATTTTCTTGACTATAAGAGACCCCAGAGGAATAAGATCTAGCATTTGCTGGAAGTATTCTTCAGAAACATCAGCGTTCATGATAGTCTCCAGTCCGTTTTGATTGAAATGCTAGTAAGCCACTATCGACAAATCCATTTTTGCTACCAATGTGTGTAATTATCAATCTTTTACTTTTTCCCGAGGGTGCTTTTATTCCAGTGGAACATCCTTTCATGAAAACTTGCCTCACGCATTTTATATTTTTATCCTGCCATATTTTACCAACGGTATACCCTTCATTCAACCAAGTTTCGTCCACATAAGAGATATTCCTGTTTTCTCTTCGAAACTGTCTAACTGCCCTCAAATATCGTCGTCGCCACAGATGATTTCGTCTTTCTCTATTAAAAGTGATTTTCTGTTTTTAATTTTTCATAACGAAAATTCATGTCCTTCAAAGTTTTCCACACTTTCTTTCTACCCATGGGTGGAATGAAATCATCCTTTTCCATTTCAGACATTATTTTGTTCAAGGTAGGTATCTCTTTTTTAAAGTAACATGATTCTTCTGATGGCAGTCGGTATATTGTTGACTGTCCGACTCCTGTCATATTCGAACACATTTCAACTATTTTTGTAATTCGTACGCCTATGGAATAAATAAATATTTATTACTCTCTCACATTAGAAAACAGAGTATAGTTATCGAATATAACCAAATTTCATATTTATACCTTCAGCCTTGAAATTCATTAGTTTAATGTAGAATCATATCAATATATGTGAGTAATAATCATTATTTAGTTTACAGTGAAGTAAATTGCAACAATTATTAATAATCTTCAAAAAACCAACAATAAACATTCCGAAGCTGAGAATTTTTTAAATTGTATAGAATAAATGGATAAATATCTGTAGGGTTTTAAATTACTTGGGAATGCCAAAAAAGTATGTTATTCAGAGTACAAAATAAACTTTGAGCAAAGTTTCCAAAAATAATTACATCAATTTCATTTCATACTATCAACAACAAAAACATTCAATCCAAACAAAACTTTCCTAACCACCCAGTCGAAATAATTGATAAAAACAACAAGCGTTTTTTCTTCATCAACTATCCAGTTATACGAAAGTTGTCCCACAAAAAGTGAACTCCAGTTAATTTATATAAACTGACTGTGTGTATAACGTCTCAAACTGAAACTTACTTTTCCGCCCCTTTGCCTGCTTTTGACATACCGCGGGATCATGAGCGTAACAAAAACAAAAACTTCCTGCTCCCTGTCATTATCCTCATTATCTCCTTGGGCTACACGAATGTATATCAATAAGGTGGCTGTTTCGCTGTTTACCCTGTTTTATGAACCAGAAATGTATTCCGGAAAATAAACGGACTTCAATAATAATATTAAAACATTAATTGCGTCATCTTATTTGTACGGAATTCATACTAATAGTTTAATGTTGCATGACGAGGGTAATTTCTAATCAGGGACTTAATTTTATTTTGTTTTGTTGAAGCACTTATGTAAAACATTTAACTAACTGACTAGAGAGGGAAAAATAATAGAAATATTTCAGATCCCCAAAAGTATATCTTTCGACATGAAATAGTACTGTAAAGTACTGAATAAATTCATTTTTAGCCAAACTATCCATTTCTGAGGAATCTCCTGAAACAGGTCGATTTTTAATCTCAATTTGCCACACTTATAAGGAAAAAATATAACAGGGTGATCCACGTTTAACTAATGAAGTCTGCGACAATTTTTTCAAATGGAACACCCTATATATCATTAAAGTTCTGGAATCTCCATGGAAAGCTGATTTAAAAAATATATTACACATAGGGTTTGTATACAGTGCGTACGTGGATAAATTCGTAATAAATTGAAGGAATAATTTTTGGAAAGAACGCTGGAAGCCGTCGAATTTTATTTTCATGTGGGCTTTCTTTCGAATTTAATCAATACGTACAGAATGATTCGTGTAGGAGAAATGACGTCATCGGTATTTTTTTAATGACAACTCCATTTTTCATTACGAAATGTGAAAAGGTGATTATGAGTATGTGGGTGGAATGAAAATAAAATAAGAAAAACTATTTTGGAATATGAAAATACTAAATTCAATGGCAATGATAGCTTCAAACAACGATCAAATTAAATGTTCAAATTGTGCACCGTTTGCTATCTGACTATTTCCATTACTTGACAGTAGCCATAGCGACCAGAATTTTGTTTTTATTGCTGAATAGCTTTTGTGAGTTATTTCTTCAAAAAATAACATATCTTATCGTTTGTCGATACGTTATTGAGTAGTTTCTTTGTCATTTCATGGAAAATGATTGAATTAAATGAACGAGAAAGAATTGAAATTATTTGCATGATAGGATTTGGAGACAGAATGCGCACCCAAAGAGAAGTACATAGTTGAATTGTTTAATGCAACTCATCCTGATCGACAACCTATCAATCAAAGCATGGTAAGCAAAGTTTAGTCAAAATACCGTGAATTTGGGCATGTCCGTGATCTTCCTAAATCTGGTCGACCCTCATAGTCTAGTTTACAAGTGCTTTTTAGGTCAAATTTTTTTCGCATTCTCCGAAACTGATGATTGAGGTGTCATTCGATTCGGAATGGCATGTAGATATTTTTTGAGAAAATGCTAAGGCCGCTCGCAAAAATTGCAATAGTTATAAACAATTAATTGAAAAAAAAGGGGGGGGTTTGGTTTTTCGCCAATATCTCATAAACAATTCGAGATAATTCAAATTTGAAAAAAGATGCGAAAAGAGGAGGAGATTTCCTGAGAAAAAATTGCCCGGAAACGGGTACTCCGGCTTGCGCAAGCCACGTCTCCTTCGGACCTTTAATGAATAAATATTATTTAAACTTATTAAATATGAAAATTAAAAATTGAAAAATTCAGGCGCCTGCAGGATAGATCAATGAACAATAATCTGTGGTCCAGAAATTTTTATCGCGATTTTCCAATAAGTTATCCATTAGTTAATTAACAATTTTTTGTAGCACGAACATTAACATTGCAAGTGCGATAATTGTTAAACTATTAATCTGAGGATGTTCTCCTTTCGTGGAGCTATTTTTCAAAAGTCTTGGAATAGACTCCCGTTAGAAAAATTGAAAAATTGTTGATTTTCGTTTTGTTATCAACAATTTACTGAGGTGAAAAATTATAAAGCTTCATTAAACATTGAAAAAAACTTTTCTTTCATAATATTATTATTGATCCGTTTTCTTATGATCAGAAACTACTCAAAAAGGATTTTTAATGATTTTTATCTCCCATTGTTTGAATAATTGTTATAAACGAATGCGTTGTTTATGAGATAATTAAAAAAGAAATTATTACATAATCTTTGATAATAATTATTATTTTTCAAAAAAAACTGTTTCTTACAAAAAGAATTTTAGTGCTTGAAAATGCAATTTCTTTACCATTTTAGAAAATTAAGGAATTTTTTTCATCCATTATTTATCTTGGTCTTCGATATTGAAAAAAAACGTTTATTATTTAAACTTCCATTGTTTATTTAATAAACAATTTGTTATAAACAAATAAATTATCTCTTTGCATTTTTTTTTCTCTTTCTACCCAGAAAAACAAAAACAACCATGTATTATTCTAAGAAAAAAAAATATTTATATATTTTATTGAACTTTACATTTTCTGTTCTCTTTCATTTCACTACTCTGACCTGGTTTTTTATGTTTAATTTTATTATAACTTTTTAACTAGAAGAAGAAGATACAAGGAAAAAAATTAAGACTTATTTATCCTTTATTGATTAAACAACAAATTAAGCCAAAACTGTTTTCTACTTTTATGTCTAAATATCTTATAAACTAATATAACTATGACCATACAACTCATGTAACTTTTTATCCAACGTATATTTATCAACAATATTAGCTCATAAATATTAGTTTTGCTCGGTAATTTTTTTAATTATGAATAAAAATAAGTTTGAAAAAAAAATCTTCAAGTTCATTAGCCTAAGCATCTGAGTAACTGAAAATTAATTAGAAATGTTATTTAATCCAAGTAAGTTTATTTATAAAATACTGTAGTTTTTTTTTTCTGAAAGATTATTTTCATAAACAAATGGTATAAATTGAATAAATAATTGAGTGAGAGCTTCAAATTTGGGCTTAATTTGTTGTTTAATTAATAAAGAATAAATAAGTCCCAAATTTTTTCCTTGTATCTCCATTAGTTGAAAAGTTATAATAAAATTAAACATAAAAAACCAGGTAGAGTGGTGAAATGAAAGAGAAAAAAATTCTATAAAAAATATAAATATCTTTTTTTTCTTAAAATGATACATGGTTGTTTTCGTTTTTTTGAGTAGAAAAAGAAAAAAAAATACAAAGAGATAATTCATTTGTTTATAACAAATTGTTTATTAAATAAACAATGAAAATTTAAATAATGAACGTTTTTTTTTTCAATATCGAAGACCAAGATGAATAATGATTTAAAAAAAATGGTTCTTCCTTAATTGGAAAAAAAATGCGTTTTTAAGCAATAAATTTCTTTTCTTAAGAAATGTCTTTTTTAAATCATAATTATTATCAAAGATTGTGTTATAAAAAATTTTTTTAAATTATCATAAACAACGCATTTGTTTATAACAAGTTTTTAAACAATAGGAGATAAAAATTATTGAAAATCATTTTTCAGGAGCTTCTGATCATAAGAAAACGGATCAATAATAATATTATAAAAAAAAAGTTTTTTTCAATGTTTAATGAAGCTTTATAATTTTTCACCTTAGTAAATGGTTAATAACAAAACGAAAATCAACAATTTATCAATGTTTTCAACGGAAATCTTTTTTAAGACCTTCGAAAAATAGCTCCACGAAAGGAAAACATTCTCAGATTAATAGTTTAACAATTATCGCACTTGCAATGTTAAGTTCGTGCTACAAAAAATTGTTAATTAACTAATGGATAACTTATTGAAAAATCGCGATAAAAATTTTTGGACCGGAAATTATTGTTCATTGATCTATCCTGCAGGCGCTCAAATTTTTTAAAATTTTAATTTTCATATTTAATAAGTTTAAATAATATTTATTCATGGAAGGTCCGAAGGGGACGTGGCTTGCGCAACCCTCTGGGAAAATTATAAATATTGGTCCTACAGTTCCGGGAGTCGCAACTTTTTCTCAGGAAATTTCCTCCTCTTTTCGCATCTTTTTTCAAATTTGAATGATTTCGAATAGTTTTTGAGATATTGGCGAAAAATCAAAATTCCCTTTTTTTTTTCACTCGATTGTTTATAACTATTGCAATTTTCGCGAGCGGCCTCAGCATGTTCTCAAAGAATATCTACATGCCATTCCGAATCGAATGACACCTCAATCATAATTTTCGGGGAATGCGAAAAAAATTTGACCTAAAAAGCACTTGTTAACTAGACTATCACCACCAGAAGACGATCAGCTTGATGTTGTGTTGGCAGTGCATGGAAATCATCACACAACACTCAACCAATTGGCTCCTGATTTCAATATGTCAGCGTTTACAGTCCACAGAATGATGAATACATTCTTTTTGAACATTTTCAATAACGTCAGGAGGTATACATTGTATCTCGTGACGAATTCTGGTTTTCATATCTCCTAAATTCTCTGGCTTATCAACATACACTTCACTTTCTAAGTATCCCCACAAGAAGTAATCAAGTGGTGTCAAATCTGAAGATATAGCTGGCCACTCAATCGGTCCTCTTCTCCCTATCCAACGATTCGGAATCACCACATCTAAATAGTCGCGGACAGCTGCTGCGTAATGGGGAGATGCACTATTATGGTATTGTGTTGGATATTTTCAGCGATTATTTAGATAATAGACAACAAGTTAAAGTCCATGACTCGCTAAGTGTCCCAACTACCGTCAAGATAGGTGTACCTCTAGGAACGGTACTGACACTGAAGAAAAACCGAGTTAGTACACATATATGACGAGTAATTTTTCTGCATCAGCAGTTCCTATTTTTCCCATGTTCTTCTGTATGAATCATGGAACAATATTTATTATTGTTTTGACATCATACTACTGGGAGATATTCAACTATCATTTTCAAACTCTTTTTTCATCTAAAAAAAAATTCACCAACACAGAAAAAAGGCAAGCAAATAATGGATTACGAAAGAAATCAGATTGTCCAGCACAGAAGTGAAAAACATACATCTAACTTCTCGTATCTATACTGAACTGGGGACAGTTTATAAGGAGAGAAAGAAGGCCCATGAAAAACTTATAATGGTTACTAAGAAATCATTTTATCAAAAATAGAATTTGTTGGCAAGTAGTATTTGAATTATCTGCCAAAAAAAATCAACTACTAATATCCATATCATACATTTACGAAATGAAACAATGATTGATCCTGTGCAAGTGGGAAATACATTCAATATCAATTTTCATAGTGGAAAAAATAGGTGGAAACAACTTTGAAACGGCCTCAGAGTTCAATAGTAATCACGAATTCATTCTATGTCCATATACGGATGAAGAACTTTACCTCTCACGGAAAACTATGCTAAAAAATAGTAAATCATGTGGTTCAGATGAAATATCAAATTTCCCACTGGGAAATATATAACATTCCCTAATCTTCAACATTTCTAGTTAATTTATCATTTTTAACCGACGAAACCAAAAAGGAGGAGGTTCTCTATTCGACCCGTATATTTTATGTTTTTCCATCATATTTTTTTATGTATGATCACGCATAACTTTTTACTGAGGCGTCCGATTCAGATAATTCTTTTTTCAGTGGATAGAGTGTACTTCGAATTTGGTCCCATTTGAATTTAAAAGATGAAATCCACCTCTAAGGGTAGCGAAATGAAGGATATTGATCACTCACCCTCTGAATTCTGGTCCGTTAACCGATTCTATCAGGCATAACTTTGTATTGGGTTCTTCGATTTGGATGATTCTTTTTTTAATAGATAGGGTATACCTTATATCTAGATTTCGAAAGGAAGTAGCCACCCTTACGGGTAGAAAATAGGGGATAATTGATTTTTCACTAGTGAACATTGGCACACACATACGTAGTTGACAATGACAGATCGCTACTGAGATTATTCTTGTTTCACATCCGTCAAAATCAGTATATTTTATGAGAGGATGGAATGATATTCAAAGTAATGGAATAAACTAACCTGAACAACGAAAATAATTTATATTACAACAAATAGTAAAAGTAGATAATAATATTATTTAACTGGTAATAGTTGAAGTAAGGTAGGTGAGTAAGTATTTTGGAAGTAATAAAAAAACAAGTAGGTAGTAATTAGTAGATTTCAGCCACAAAAAATTGAAAAATAAAACTTTTTAACAAAAAATGAAACCGACGAAATACGGAACTGGAAAGTAAAAAATAAAATAAACCTTCTTAGTCTCAATAACTAAGCTCCTAAACTAATGTAAGTAACTAATTTTGAGTCGGCACCAAACGAAAAATCAACGAAGATCATTAAATTAGTTACTTACATTAGTTAAGGAGCTTAGTTATTGAGACTAAGAAGGTTTATTTTATTTTTTACTTTTCAGTTCCGTATTTCGTCGGTTTAATTTTTTGGTAAAAAATTTTTGCACATAAGCTTGTAAATTTCGCTTTTATCAGTAGGATTGATTTTATCTTTAGTGTTCACTTACAAAACAGGGTATTGCAAATTTTGAAGGATATTTTGATATTTTCAAATTTTTTGAGAAGAGTTTGGAAATAGATCAAGAAATATCATTCAAATATGAGGTTGGTGGATGATAGAATAGGGAATGTTTCTTTCTTTTTTCAAATATATTTTATCAATCAGTTTAGTAACAATTTTAGGATTATAACCATTGTTTAATGCAAGTTGTTTGAGAACGTTGACTTCTTTTTGAACAAAAATCTTACAAGTGCATACAACCTCCTTCTGTATCAAACATAATATAGTTGTGATTTTCATAGCTTACTTAAAAAATATTAACTTTCATGATAGTTATTTACAGTAACAACTAGTCTGAGTTGGTGGTGAGCATCTCCCCAAAAGAATTCGTTCCAACTGGTTGAACAGTGCATTTGTAGTTAGAATAATTCAGGAAAAACCGACGATCAGTTATGAAAGTTGGGCGTAATGCAGCATAATCACGGAAAATGCAAAGCCTTTGTTCCGTTTCATCACCTGGGAGATCACATATTTTATTAACCCAATTTCCTGGCAGACTGAAACAAAAAATGTATGTTATAGTCATAATCCCGCCATCTATTTTGTACATTAATTATCTTCTGTCAGCACGAAATGGTCGAAAGGTGTTATATAGGCTTCGGTATCATCTGATCCATAGACGTAGTTGTTCGTTAATGGAGGAGGTTTTATACGGGAGAAGTCTTTTCACTATGTATCATGTTTGTTGAGGACATCTGTGTCTTTTTCTTTGAAAACGTATAAAAAATAAACGTATCTAAATAATTGATATCGTGTTACTTTCGTAGGTGAGTTGAGGCTGCCCTCGGATAATAGGAATGGAATCATTGAATTGTCACAGATTCAGCCCCAGCTCGAAGTCTTGTAGACCGGGGCGAAATCAATTTTAAATACCAGAATTCATGAACAATTCTCAGCAGTATGTGGTGGTCGGAAAATTTAGGGTAAATTATAAGTGGATTAAGAAAAATCAAGACGACAAAGTAAAAGTTCCGGAATACGTTTTGTGGGTTGGATATTGTTTTTTACGATTTTGGCTGAAATATGCACCCTATTGGAAACGTTTGTGATTACCATTTTTCAACATATCCTCAAAACTAATGGGAAAAACGCTAAAAACTAGTTTTTTGTTTTTAATTTATCTCCCGCAAAAAAAAAAAATTATGAAACTTGGTGAACACGTTCTTTTTTCTGTTTCAAATGAGCTGTAATTTTTCCCAAGCTGAATATTTATTTTCGATTGTATACGAATTTAAATACAAAAATAGCTCAAATAAGTGGATTAAGAAAAATCAAGACGACGAAGTAAAAGTTCCGGAATACGTTTTGTGGGTTGGATATTGTTTTTTTACGATTTTGGCTGAAATATGCACCCTTTTGGAAACTTTTGTGATTACAATTTTTTAACATAACCTCAAAACTAATGGGAAAAACGATAAAAACTAGTTTTTTGTTTTTAATTTTTATCTCCCGCAAAAAAAAATATGAAACTTGGTGAACACTTTTTTTTTTCTGTTTCAAATAAGCTGTAATTTTTTCCAAGCTAAATATTTATTTTTCGATTGTATACGAATTTAAATACAAAAAAAAGCTTAAATAAGTGGATTAAGAAAAATCAAGACGACGAAGTAAAAGTTCCGGAATACATTTTGTGGGTTGGATATTGTTTTTTTACGATTTTGGCTGAAATATGCACCCTATTGGAAACTTTTGTGATTACCATTTTTTAACATAACCTCAAAACTAATGAGAAAAACGCTAAAAACTAGTTTTTTGTTTTTAATTTTTATCTCCCGCAAAAAAAAATTATGAAACTTGGTGAACACGTTTTTTTTTCTGTTTCAAATAAGCTGTAATTTTTTCCAAGCTAAATATTTATTTTTCGATTGTATACGAATTTAAATACAAAAAATCTTAATTCTCAATCGAAAAAGTTGGTATACAAATTTTCAATTTATTAACTTCATCAGGACTCATTTTATTCGTTGAAACCACGACTTTAAGATGATATAAAAAAATATATTGTTCGTATGAAAAAATAAAAAAAAAAAAAATTTTTTTTTTTTTATTAAAAATTAAATTTAAAAAGATTAAATTTATGTATTATTAAAACAATAATCAATACTAAAAACTTCAAAAAACAAAGGCTATTTATTCAGTTTTTTTTATACATATACTATAAATAATCTACTCTCTTTTTTTAAATTTAAATATAAAATTGTTTTATTACAGTCGAGTATAGAAAAATAGATGTTGAAATAGTTTTATTTCAATTGAATTTTCTTTGTAGGTCGCGCTTCATCATCAGAACTAAATGCTGCTAAATCAGCTCCCTTTGCCCTCATTGAGTCCCACCTGGTCTATGGCATAGCCTTCTGGGGAGTGTGCAGCAAACAACTACTACAAATGGTGCAGGTTGTACAGAAAAGGGCCATTAGGGCCCTCTGTAAAGTGAAAAAGCGTGATTCTTGCAGAGATCCATTCAAAAATCATAGAATCCTCCCAGTTACTTCTATCTTCATTCTTGAAACCACCTGCCTTATACACAAGAATCGCCACAAATATAATGCACTGCCATCATACTATAACACACGATCCTCGCAAAAATTGAGATTATCCTTACCTATCCCCAAATTATTCATCCATTCTACAATACGGAAGAATTTTTTAATAGTGAACCTTTTCGTTAGCACTGAAATATCCTTATTTTGAGTATCAATTTTAATATGTTTGCATCATGTGGTTTAACCTGCTTATCATTTTACTTAAATGTCATACTAGTTAACATTTGTGCTTGTACTTTTTACTTATACAAATTTTAAAACGCCTGTATCACTACCGTTTTTAGCATTTTTAGTGTTTTTACTATTTTTATTACTTAATTTTTTTTCATTCTCTTTTGGCACCTCTACAATGACTTTGTCGATAAGAATTGTTTCTTCGGACAATAAAGCATATTTGATTGATTGATTGATTGATTGAATGCAGCTTTCGTTTTCTCCGGGTTCATCTTCTAACTCTTTCATTTAGTTCTAGATTTTCGAGTTCAATATTATTTTCATTTGATTATATTGGACAGTGTGTACTGTCTCCGTCTTCGATGTCCTCGAAATCGATAATTTTTTGAACAATTTCAACAGATTTCAGAACCATGACAATTAGAGCACAAATTTGTGCATCTCAAGCCATGCTTGTGACAGCCACATATTTTACGCTTGCATCCTGTTTCACAGCTACAGCAGATAATTTTCAGCAATTTTTCGGTACCTAATTATTTTTCTGTGAATGTAGGCATGATACCGTTAACATGATGTTTCCATCCCCAATCCGTAGCTGTTAATTGATTATCAAGCCAAGTTCGAATTTGAAAATATACCCTGTAGCAGCTGCTCCTTCAGTTGGAGGTAATTTCTCGAAATGAAATGAGGATTTAAAAGTCGCTTTTTGATAAAGTTAAAATGTTAATTCATTTAGAGATGTATATTGTTTTGTACTTTTGTAATTAGATGTTAATAATTTTATGCCATTTTCTGCAAAAAAAAATTGTATTTATTTTTATTGTACAAAATTTCTGATAGATTCTATAAATGTTTGTTAGCTGATAATGATTTCACTATTGATTTCTTTTCTTTTTCGGTGAAACTGAAAGGCGTATCGCAACCAGAAAAACAATGCAAAAATTCCCCGATATCTCTAGCTAGTTTTAGCTGCTATTATCATTTAGATGGATCAGTTGTGTGCGAATGGATGTATTGGTGAAGGAACTACATTCTTTCTTAAGGATGAGGCCAGGCGCAAATATTGCCAGGTATCTTCCATTGAATGTAAATGACATTATTTTACATGAAAATTAATTTTTTTTCATCAATTTCAACGCTTATTTGCAATAAAAAATTCTCAAGATTACTGAAAAATCCATTATAAAAAAGTTTTTCCATACGAATTTAAAAAAAAAATTAAAGGAAAAAAAAAAATTAAATTTTTTTTTTATTCAACGAAAATAAATTTTTCTTTGAAAATTTACAGCTTATTTAAAACACAAAAAAGAACGTTTTCACAAAGTTTCATAAAAAATTTTTTTTTGGGGGGTGATAAAAATTAAAAACAAAAAAAACGGATTTTAGTGTTTTTTTCGTTGATTCAGAGGTTATGTTGAGAAAACAACAGTTTTAGAGTTTTTTATTATTTACAACTTTTACATTGAACTTTTCTTGATAGGAAGCATATCTCAGCCACGAATCGTAAAAAACCAATAGCCAACCCTGAAAATATTAAGCTACCACCACCCCATCCCCCTTCCAGAACTTTTACTCAGTCGTCTTGATTTTTCTTAATTTACTTATAATTTACCCTAAATTTTCCGAACATCCACATACTGCTAAGAATTCTGTTTGTTTCAAAAATGATTGGCCCTGATCTATTCAGTCAGATCTTTCTTTCGAGAAAATTGTTGTTTTAGTGAGCTAATCTTTTTTTCCTCGTATTTCGTAGTTTCAGATTTTCCTTATATGCCGTTTTTGTTTTATACTGAAAACGTGTTTATGAACATGATTATAATCTCCTTCATTCTTCAAGTACTGAATCGCTATATTATATGGATCATATTCGTTGATAGATAATCCAAATTTTATGAGGCAATTCCCTAGACAACTATCAGCCGGTCGACTCTGTTCTCGCCCAATCCTATCCAGACCTGGATACGGAATGAGAGAAGAGTGGCATCCCACTGGTTCGTGATGGATCACGGCTATATCCGAAATGAAGAATTCATTGGAAGCGTTATTATATTGACGATGGAGAGTTGATGGAGTTTTGTTTTATGGAACAGCAAGGATTCTCTCGCTGGAAATGTATTATGTGTGTATATTTATTTATAGAATTTTATATTGTGCAACAAATGTTGATTTTACGCACTCGATGCATACTATACTTTTTCTACGACTCTGTTTTAAAATGAACATATTTAAGTATTAACACAGGATTTCATTTTCATTATTATCATGTACAAATAGGTTAGGTTCGGTTGTACTATTGATATCATTCATTGGTATTCTGAATTCAATAAATCGCAATAAAATTGTAGCAATAGCTATACCAATATATACTAGGAGAAATCATAGATGAAATATTTTTATTCATATATTTCATTTTATTCTTCTAATTTTCAGTTGATTTAGTCACCAAATACTGTTAAAAGCGGGTTAATGTGGCATTCCAATATATCATCCCCAATGATATTTTTATTAAAAAGGGAAACATTCTCAATTGAATATTGAATAGAAAAGATATTTCTGTGTATTGAAAAATCCACGATAAAAATTCAGTTATTTTTTGTGAATATCTAACAGAAAATAACTACTTCCCTGGCTGAAGCCACGCTGGACATTGAACTACATCTGATTTTATGAACATCCCGTTCATATTTTCAAACAAATAATTTTTTTTATTGATTTAAAACATTTTGCAGAAATTTTTATCATGAATATTTCGAGAATGAATTCAGTGATCTACTGAAAAACAAAAATTAAATTGGTAGAAATATTTCCAAATTTTATTTCAACGATATATTAGATGTTTGTTGAACAAATCGATAATAAAATTTCACGATTTTTCAGATAATTTTTTTTATTATATTCAATCCTAAATATGACGATGTTTTTATCAAATGTGGTGTTAAAGTAGACTTCCTCGAACGAAAACAATTGCCAGAACTATTAATTCATTTCGAATTGCGCATTTAGGTCAATAACCATTTTTCACCGGTGTTTGAATTCATGGAATAACCAAATTCGAACAACGGCCAAGATATATAAACAGGTAATATTATTCCCATAAAATATTTGCAGCGCATTGTTTTGATTTAAAAAATAAAATAGCCCTGATACCGGGATTTTTCAGAATATTATTCTTTCTCTGACTCTTGAATGTGATTTTGTAAATATCCGGTTTTTTGTTGCTTCACTAAGTGAATCATATTTTGATTTTTATGGAAATAATTTTGATGCCTCGTAGTCTGTATCCAAACTCAGTAGTTAAAACAAACAAAAATAAAATAGTTGGTTGAGATCATGGAAATCTCCGAACGAAAACAACTGTTGTAAAATATAATATCATTAGGAAAATTGAATTATTACCATATGGGCCTAGAACAAGAAGCGGCGTGAAGTATCAAAGTTGGGGTCAGTTCGAACGCAAAGCTCAGGAAATAACCGAGTGGAACATGGACAGTATATGTTTGAGAGTGAGAAGGGTTTAATTCAGAAGAGAAAAGTTAATTGCCACAACGCAGAAAAATCACTTTCTGAATCCTTGCCGTAACAAGATTAAAGCAAATCTCGTTTTAAAGATTCTAAAGTTATCGGTAACCGTTAACCCAAAATTACAGGGCTATATATTGTTCCTAAAACTGGAGTTATAGTATTAATTTTGGTAATCTCAGAATATCATTGTGGTAATACCGATTTACCAATAGTGTGAATATTAGTGTAAAGAGAGTTGGCGGCGTGCAGACAATAATTTTTAAATTATAGAAGAAGACATCACATTTCACTTCTTAATTTTCATATTCGGCTTAATTGTTCAATGGTTGGAGATCCACACCTGACCCTTGCTGAAAATCGCAAATTGTCGACGACGCTAGGTGAAAGGTAAATTGGATCTTGATGATCTTTTGCTAGCGAATTAGTTCCCTTCCACCTCATAACTTTCCTTAAACACACCAATATTAAATTCTAGAAAGCGATATCCCGATCGCGGTTGCGTGCCCACGTCGTCGGTTGATCAGTTGGAAGAGCACTTGACCGGTAATTATGAGGTCGTGGGTTCGATCCCTGCCCGAGGATATCTTTTTCTATAATTTAAAAATGCTCATCTGCACGCCGCCAACTCACTATACAATATATATCACAGATACATATGTCCCTTCTTAATAGTAAAAATCAGTATTAATTTTTGGCAACATAAGGATATTGTTGTGGTAATACCGATTTACCCGCAGTATAAATATTTATAGTGATATTATACATAAGTAAGGCTGCCAGACCAAGAACCTTGTTCTGTTAACAAAAATATATCTATGAAACATTGCCATAATCAAGTTTGAATATACCAGTTAATTTAATATTTTTTACACGCTGTATTTGCTGTGGAAAGTACCCTGCCGTTTCAGGCATATCATAAGCTCAGTCCAGTATCAAATATTTCAATCAAAGCCACAGTCTTTCGAATACAAGAAGTGTCAAAATACCAGACCCTTGGACATAGATAGATAGATAGATATCTTTATTCGTTCTCTTAATTTACATACCTCATAGAAGTGTAGAACATGTCCAATAAATAATCTTAAATATAATTACAATGATTACGATAAAATATTCACATGTATGTCGTTTCATACTGCCTGTCATAATAAAATCATTGAAAATGTATAGAATTGAGAAACTTGCACAGATATTAAAAAGGAACGTAATCAAATCCCAATTACCAGACTTGACGAAATAATGGGTTTCTAAATAAACATACTCTAATAGGTACCGTATACACTTACACACACACCTTTGTATATACATATACATATAGATAAATTGACACATATTATCACATACTTTTACTTACACATACACACTCTTATAGGCCAACATGAGGTATCTGCATATACAATATACAACAAAACTTTCCATAATATGTTAAAAATATTCTTCAATGTAATAAAATGCATTTTTGCGTAAGAAAATTTCTAGTCTCCTCTCAATTGCTCCATTTTCCATAAATCTTATGTTATTTGGCAGCTCATTCCATATTTTCACCAAACTATACTGCACATTTTTTTGAATATACGTAAATTTAACTTTGTCATTTTAAAAATCAATTTGTTTTCTTTTATTGTGTTTATGAGTTACTTCCCTATCACTAAAGAGTTATTTATTATTCAGAACAAAATTTATAGACTCATGTCCCTGGACTTCCTCTTTTCATTTCGGGAAAATATCACCAGTACTCCATATAACTTTTGTTCCTAAAAGCCTTCGTTACCAAGTTACGGGCCCTCAAAGTTACAAAATAAAAATGTTTTTCTTTGATAACTTTCAAAGTGAATATTCAAAATCATCTAAATTTTGGTGATTGACTTAACAAATGAATTCCTTCGATGAGCTTTCATGCAGGAGTCAGTTGTTTTGCTACAAAGTCAACGATTCTTAATAAAAATGCAGTTTTACTCGACGACATCAAACCCGATCGTCCACCATTATTTGAAATGAAAAATTTTCACAGTAGAAATACTAATGCTAACGTTAATTCAACAACATTTAAAACACGGATAATACAGAATATGCTGAAATAAAGTCGTAAACAAAAAGTACAGTACCTAGTTGAAAGTTTCATTCACAATGTAGATATTTTTTCGAATGAAATATCAAGTTATGTAGATTCGTGGTGTTTTTGAACTAACAAGCTACTCCACTATGAAATATCGAATTCAGTCCATATTCTGTATGTACGCGTGGAATAAGCACGTTTCGTGTTGTGTTATCTGAATCTCATTAAACTCAACATTTGGATGTTGCAAATTCGTATTCACAGCTTTAATGTTGAGGAGTTTCATTGATAAGTATAATTTCATGGGAGAAAATCTTTGACCCGAAGATGAATTTAGCTGAAAAAACGCACATCGGAAGACATAACTAATAAAAAGCAAACGAATAAACTACAAAAACGGCTGCACATGAATAGGTTTTTCTAGCGGATTTTGCATTTCTGTTTGCTCTTGAGGCTTGCGATTGATTTTTCACACCATGAGTTTTGTAAGGTAAACGTATTTGCATAATAAAAATTCATTATGAAAATTGTACCTATCATTTCTATTTTCATAACAAATTAATCTTTTCGAATAATGGTAGACATCTCAGGTTGGATTCCGTCGAACAAAAATGCATTTTTATCAAAAATCGTTGCTCCGATCGATTTTCCACACGGGTACTTTTATTCAGGAAATTGTCCAGGTAACCTTGTTTTGTTAAAACATATTGACAAATCCCAGTCATTTCAAAGTTTCGGGGTGTGGACCATCGGGGCTAGTCCGTTCCTGACTTTGTAGCAAAACAACTGACTCCTGCATGAAAGCTCATCGAAGGAATTCATTTGTTTAGTCAATCACCAAAATTTAGATGATTTTGAATATTCACTTTGAAAGTTATCGAAGAAAAACATTTTTCATCTTGTAACTTTGAGGTCCCGTAACTTGGTAACGAAGGCTTTTAGGAACAAAAGTTATATGAAGTACTGGTAATATGAAATAGAAAAATCGAAAAATCGAAGTACACAGTCTATTTTCACACAAGGATTCAATATAAATTGAACCACAAAATGGTAGACACAGGGGGAAAACAACTACTTTCCTAGCTAATACCACGCAGAACGTTGGATGATATTCACCTGAAAATCCATGCAAAATTCCATATAAATGGAAATTGATTGCAAATGTTTATTTCTGATAAGCTCGATTATGTTCAATTTATGTCGTGTTCGCCTAACAATCCGCATACCGGTTTCAGGCTTTTTGGCCCTCATCAGTACGGAGTAGTCACCAGCCAAAGATCCGAAGAGCTCTGGCCGAAGCGAGACACAACGTAAACAAATAATCATCGAGCTTATAACATCTATAGGTACGCCGGAAAAGATAACTTTTAACTGGCGGTACCTAGTGACAGAAAGAAACACTCCATACATCTCCCACCTCGATAGGATTCTAAATAGAAGATTCCTCCTCAGTAGGAGTGGCAAGCCTGACTAGTAAATCGTGAAAAGTAAAAAGCCATGTGAAAAGTGGAATGAAATAGAAAAATCGAAAAATCGATGTACACAGTCTATTTTCACACAAGGATTCAATATAAACTGAACCACAAAATGGTAGATCACAGGGGAAAAACAACTACTTTCCTAGCTAATACCACGCAGAACGTTGAATGATATTCACCTGAAAATCCATGCAAAATTCCATATAAATGGAATTGATTGCAAATGTTTATTTCTGATAAGCTCGATTATGTTCAATTTATGTCGTGTTCGCCTAACAATCCGCATACCGGTTCAGGCTTTTGGCCTCATCAGTACGGAGTAGTCACCAGCCAAAGATCGAGAGCTCTGGCCGAAGCGAGACACAACGTAAACAAATCATCATCGTGCTTATAACATCTATAGGTACGCCGGAAAAGATAACTTTCAACTGGCGGTACCTAGTGACAGAAAGAAACACTCCATTCATCTCCCACCTCGATAGGATTCTAAATGAAAGATTCCTTCTCAGTAGGAGGGGCAAGCCTGACTAGTATGGAGTGTTTCTTTCTGTCACCAGGTACCGCCAGTTAAAAGTTATCTTTTCCGGCGTACCTATAGATGTTATAAGCTCGATGATGATTTGTTTACGTTTCGCTTCAACTCTTCGGATCTGTATACTTACCACTGATGAGGCCAAAACAAACGTGCGATGTACGAACACTATGAATGACAAATCGAGCTTATCAGAAAGAACATTTGCAATCAATTCCATTATATGAATTTGCTATTCAGTGAATATCATTCAACGTTCTGCTGATACTAGGAAATAGTTTTCATGATCTACCATTTTGTGGTTAAATTTATATTGAATCCTTGTTTGAAATTAGACTGTGTACTTCGATTTTTCTATTTCATTCCACTTTTCACATGGCTTTTTACTTTTTACTGGTAATATTTGACCCCATCTTTACATTCCCGAGAGGAAAACAGGAAGTCCAGGGACACCCTGTATATACTATATATATATATATATATATATATACAAAGAGGTAACTGTTAAGATATTATTGTTTATACAAAGGGATTTGCAGTTCTCCCTTCGAGCAACTTTGAAAATTTTTCTCGCACATTTTTTCCGAAGAATAAGTACTCTTTCTATGTGGGAAGAGTTTCCCCAAAATATTGTTTCAGTTTGGACTGTACATATGCGTGATACGATATTGAGGCAGCATGCAAATTAATATTTTCTGAGAGTACATATGAAGCATATGTATATTTTGATAAGTCTTGAGGCAACTGATCTATATGAGCTTTCCAATCTAAACGATGATCTATTATCACCCCATACTGTATCTCCATATGCTGCTACCCTAGTGCGTGCAGTAAACCACTATAAAACATATTTCCTGCATAGTACTTTGGCGTCATAACTAACGTACCCTCCTAGGGTATGTAGGTTCAGCCGAAGCCGTAGTCAAACCTAGAAAAACGCGTTGCAATGGGTTACAATGTTTATAAATCCAATTGCTGTGTTATGCTTAATTTTATTGGTGATTAGGAGCTGGTTTCGCTAAATCCTTTGGCATCCCCAATAGATCATTTCAACAATGGATTTTTTGTATTTGACTGGATTGAGTTGACGTTTGATACTTTTGAAGTTTGCTTTGCATATCCTGAGAGCATTGAACACCTGCTGTCGGCGTACATTTTCACCTGACCAGGAAATCTCCACGGGAATCATGCAAATCGAGCCCATATCCTGCGATTTCTCAGGAACGCAACGCGGCCAAGATTCCCGATGAGATTTATGAATTAATTAAGTGAAGGAAGTCGGCAATTAAGCGGAATAATCGGAACAAGCGACTGAAATAGCGTCGGATTTTTATGCCGTCAGTGGTACATTCTGCTGAAAAGCGGCCTGTATGCAATAAATGGAATGTATTGCGTTTTCAGCATCACGAGACCGCAGTTACACTCACTTTATGTCCTTTTTTTGCCAATTAAGGGAGAATTTTCGTGCTCACTTCGAAACTTCGACCATAAAACATCATTCTTCGATTTTATGTTTATCGGCATGGATTTTCTGAAGATAGGTTGGAGAAATTAAAATGCAAGGACACTATAGGATATTTATTCCAATTAAAGCAATTTCTTTTCGGTATACAAAAAATATTCAACAATAATCAAAATAGAAAAATCGAATTAAACGGTTTCCTTCACACAAAAGATGAGGGCCAAAAAAGCCTGAAACCGGTAGTCGGATTGTTAGGTGAACACGACATAAATTGAACATAATCGAGCTTATCAGAAAGAAACATTTGCATTCAATGTCCATTTATATGGAGGTATGCATGGATTTATAGGTGAATATCATTCAAGTTCTGCGTGGTATTTGCCAGGAAAGTAGTTGTTTTTCACCTGAGATCTACCATTTTCTGGTTCAATTTATATTGAATCTTTTATGTGAAGAAAACCGTTTGATTCGATTTTTCTATTTATTCCACTTCACATGGCGTTTATCTTTCACTATATGCTAGTCGGGCTTGCCACTCCTACTGAGGAGGAATCTTTTATTTAGAAACCTATCGAGGTGGGAGATTTTCGGAGTGTTTCTTTCTGTCACTAGGTACCGCCAGTTAAAAGTTTTCTTTTCCGGCGTACCTATAGGTTTATAGACTCGATGATGGTTTTGGTTATGTTGTGTCTCGCTTAGCCAGAGCTCTTCGGGATGAGGGCCAAAAAAGCCTGAAACCGGTAGCGGATTGTTAGGTGAAACGACATAAATTAAACATAATCGAGCTTATCAGAAAGAAACATTTGCATTCAATGTCCATTTATATGGAGGTATGCATGGATTTTCAGGTGAATATCATTCAACGTTATGCGTGGTATTTGCCAGGAAAGTAGTTGTTTTTCACCTGAGATCTACCATTTTCTGGTTCAATTTATATTGAATCTTTTATGTGAAGAAAAACGTTTAATTCGGTTTTTTCTATTTATTCCACTTCACATGGCATTTATCTTTCAATAATCAAAATCTTTGAACATAGTTTTTCAAGGAAACTAGAATTGACTTCAAAAATAACCCACTGTGAAGTAGAAAATAATACCCCAAAAAGTAGTGAAAGTAGTATAGTAACTAACCCAGAGAACTAAAAATTTCAGAAGTTCTCGCAAAGCACGTTGCATTCTAATCTCTACATACACAATTTATAAACTCACAATAGGCTATATATCACAAACAAAAAATGATTTAAAAAAATTTCAAAACGGTTTGTAGGATAGGATGGGGAAACTAAAATGACATATAATAACTTTTTAACATAAAATTGAACCGACGAAATACGGAACTGAAAAGTAAAGAATAAAATGAAGAATGTTTTTCACCTGAGATCTACCTTCCTCTGGTTCAATTTTATATTGAATCCTTTATGTGAAGAAAACCGTTTAAATTCGATTTTTCTAAAATAAACCTTCTTAGTCTCAATAACTAAGCTCCTAAACTAATGTAAGTAACTAATTTTGAGTCGGCGCCAAACGAACAATCAACGAAGATCAATAAATTACTTCAAAAAAATCATCAGAATGTCACTGCGCGATGCCATAATTTTACGCCTTACCTAAATCTTTTGCTTGTTTGTCATTAGTTTAGGAGCTTAGTTATTGAGACTAAGAAGGTTTATTTTATTTTTTACTTTTCAGTTCCGTATTTCGTCGGTTCAATTTTTTGTTAAAAAAGTTATTCTTTTTCAATTTTATGTGGCTAAAAAAGAATCATCCAAATCGGATAACCCAGTGCAAAGTTATGCCTGATAGAAACGGTTAATGGACCAAAATTCAGAGGGTGAACGAACGATATCCTCCATTTTGCTACCCTTAGGGGTGGCAAATCTTTTTCAATTTGAGATGGGACTAACTTTGAAGTACACCCTATCCATTGAAAAAAAAATAATCATCGAAATCCGACTACTCTATGGAAATATATGCGTGGTATGTTGACTGAAATCTACTGATTACTACCTACTTAATTTTTGATCACTTCAAAAATACTTACTTACCTAGCTTACTTCAACTATTGACTGTCAAATAATATGATTATCTACTTTAACTATTTATTGTTATATAATATAAATTATTTTTGAGAGTTCTGGTTAGTTGATTTCATCACTTTGTATATAATTCCATCCTTTCATAGAATGTAATTATTATTGTGACGGATGTAGGAGGATCTGTCAATGTCAACTACATATGTGTGCCACTGTTCACAAGTGAAAAATCAATCATCCTCTATTTTGCTACCCATAGGGGTGGATCATTTAATTTCAAATTGGAATATGATCAACTATGAGGTATACCCTATCTGATAAAAAAAGGATCATCCAAATTGAAGATCCCAGTACAAAGTTATGCCTGATAGAATCGGTTAACGGACCAGAATTCAGAGGGTGAGTGATCAATATCCTTCATTTTGCTAACCTTAGGGCTGGATTTCATTCCTGAAATTCAAATGGGACCAACTTCGAAGTACACCCTATCCACTGAGAATTATCGGAATCGAACGTCTCAGTAAAAAGTTATGCGTGATCATACATAAAAAAATTATAAAAAAATTAAATATACGCGTCGACTTCGATCCTTTTTGGTTTCGTCGGTTAAAAAGAGAAGTCACCCCCATCAACCCCCGAGGCCCCACCTACCCCAAACAAAAAAGTTCAAATAGCAAACCCCTACTTGTGATACATCATTGAAAAGCCTATGAAAATGCTATCCAATGGTATAAATAATAATTGTACAGGATGTATCAATAATTTTCAAATTAGTATTTCACAATTATAAAAACAAAGATACCCCTACTTGTGATACAATGTTAAAAAGCTCTAAAGGTCAATAAAACTCCATTTTCAATGATGAGTGTCCGTGGGTACTTTTTGTTACTGAAAAAACAAAATGGCGGCTCCAAGATGGCGGCAGACGTGTTTTATGATTATGGTACGATTCGATTCAAAATTGGTTGGGTTTTCGGGGTCGGAGATTATGAATATATTTGTCAAAATTCATAAATTCAAGATGGAGGGTCCAAAATGGCGGAAAAGTTTTGTGATTATGGTCCGATTCTATTCAAAATTTGTATGTGAGGATTTTCGGAGTCGGAGATTAATAATTTTCCTTCAAAATTCATAAAATTCAGGAAATGGCGGCTTATCGAATTTTTGGTATAATAAAATACAAAATGGCGATCCAAGATGGCGGACGAGATTTAGGTTTATGGTCCGATTCGATTCAAAATTCATAAAATCAATATGGCGGATCCAAGATGGCCAATGAATTCACAAATTCAAGATGGCGGACGAGTTTTGTAATTATGGACCGATTCGATTCAAAATTGGATGTCGGGGTGTTTGGGGTCGGAGATTATGGATTTAGTCGATGATTATTGATTTTCAGTTCAAATTCATAAATTTAAGACGACAACTCCGAAATGGCGGATGAGTTAGTCCTTAGATGGTCTCCTCATTGAGGGACTAGATAGCTCAGAACTTACAGGAAAAATGCCTCATAATAACGAACGAACGAAAAATGGATTATGAAATTTTTGTTAGAGAAATAAAAAATGGCAGCTCCAAGATGGCGGACGAGTTTTGTGAATATGGTGCGATTCTAATTCAAAATTTGTATGTGGGGATTTTCGGAGTCGATTTTTTTTATTTTATTTAAGAATTTGAAATGATTCGGTTCAATTGTAGTGATTTTTTTTGGGTCAGAATTTCATCAAAATTTACAAATTCAAGACGTGTTTGGTAATTATTGCCCGATTCGATTCAAAATTGGTATGTCGGGGTTTTTGGGGTCGAAGATTATGAATTTTGTCGAAGATTCATGGAATTTTAGTTAAAATTCATGAATTTAAGATGACAACTCCAAGATGGCGGATGAGTTCATCTTTAGATGGTCTCCTCATTGAAGGACTGGATAGCTCAGAACTTATAGGAAAAAAAAGCCTCATAATAAATGCATAGATTTAAGACGTACTTGAGTACTAAAAAGCACAAAATAAAATAATTAATGAAAAACTAAAAAGTATAGAATAATTGCTTTGGATGTGCGACGTAGGTCATTCCGTGAGTTATAGACCCAAAAGCTTATCGCTTTTGTATTCAATGTCCAGCGTGGCTTTAGCCGGGAAAGCAGTTATTTTCTGTTAAATATTACAGAAAAAAAAATATCGTAATTTTTACAATCCCACAAGAATATTTCTATTCAATATTCAACTTTATTATGAATAAAGTTATTATTATTACTATTATACTGCTCTTCAATGACAGTTTCTTTTCCGTATTCAGTTTGTACCGCCCGGTATGAAAATTCGCGCAATCGGCGAAAGTTATTTCACGCCGTTTTCACCATTCTTATTAGCGCATACCTTTGACGGCAATTCTATCAGTGCTAACGATTCGCTCTCCGCTAAACAACGATAGTAGAGATAACCATTTCCGGGCCGCAAGTGTTAATATCTAGCCATAACCTAGCCCAACGTAGCCTTGCTTTCGAACTTGCACTCACATCGCAAATAGTGGCAGCCAGTTAACGAACTTAATAGTAGGGGAGCGCACTGAATGTTGAATAATGGCCAGTTTATGTAACGTTTAAGTCTGCATACTATCTTTTTACTTTCATTTATATCCCAAGAGGCTATGATTGAAATTATTGTTGCCTCTTTGGATTCTTATCGAAGTTGGTATCAAAATGTTAATGTTTGTATGAACCAGTGTTGCAACATGATTTACTTCATTCAATTCTTGAATGTCGGGTTTGTTGATTATTGCCAAATGGTATATTTATTAGTCATTTGAGCTGTAGATGCTCATTGAGTTCTGCAACCACAGTAAACTGAAGCCGTCTTATAAATGTATCTGTACTTCATCAAGAAACGAAAAAGATTCAAAACATATATATATATATATATATATATATATATATATATATATATATGAATAGAAATGAAAAACTCAAAGTCATCTTCACAAAAATTCAATATACATTGAAAAAGGTGTTTTTATGGTGGACCACAGGTGAAAAACAACTACTTTCCTAGCAAATACCACGCAGAACGTTGAATGATATTCACCTGAAAATCCATGCAAACTTCCATATAAATGGATATTGATCGCAAATGTTTCTTTCTGATAAGCTCGATTGTGTTTAATTTACGTCGTGTACGCCTAACAATCCGCATACCGGTTTCAGGAAAGTAGTTGTTTTTCACATCTGGTCCACCATAAAAACACTTTTTTCAATTTATATTGAATTTTTGTGAAGATGACTTTGAGTTTCTCATTTCTATTCATTCATTCCACTTCACTTGGCTTTCTTCCTACTGAAACATATAGCTGGTCGAGTAACTGCCGCTTCTACCGAGAAGGAATTTTTCATTTAGTTTCCTATCGAGGTAGGAGAAATGTATGGAGTGCTTCTTTCTGTCACTAGGTACCGCCGGTTAAAGTTTTCTTTTCCGGCGTACCTATAGATGTTATAAGCTCGACGGCGGTATTGTTTACGTTGTGTCTCGCTTCAGCCAGAGCTCTCTGGACCTTTGGCTGGTGACTACTCCGTACTGATGAGGGCCAAAAGCCTGAAAGCGGTATGCGGATTGTTAGGCGTACACGACGTAAATTAAACACAATCGAGCTTATCAGAAAGAAACATTTGCGATCAATATCCATTTATCTGGAAGTTTGCATGGATTTTCGGGTGAATATCATTCAACGTTCTGCGTGGTATTTGCTAGGAAATTAGTAGTTTTTCACCTGTGGTCCACCATAAAAACACCTTTTTCAATTTATATTGAATTTTTGTGAAGGTGACTTTGAGTTTCTCATTTCTATTCATTCATTCCACTTCACTTGGCTTTCTTCCTTCTGAAATATATATATATATATATATATACAGTGTGGTCTCTCAAGTGTGCAATATATGGGAATTTTTAAAATAATTGCACAACCAAAATACAAATTGTTGCAAGTCAAAGAGCATACAGAGTGGGACAAACAATATAAAAATTGTACAAGAGTAAAGTACCCTTATTTCAGAAAATTCAGCAAGAGAAAAGATGTTAAGAATCAAAAGATATGCGTAAATACCAAAAAAAGGCCTTCCAAGATTTTTTTTGAAAACATTAATAATTTTCCATTTCTTTTATATTTACCCTAACACTTTCATAAATTATTCAAAATCAAATCAATTCCGCATAACTCTGTTCAAATTCAAGCATATTTGTGAAATTAACCTGGATTTTTATTTTTTTAGATAATCACAAATTTCATGTTTGTTGCAACGATTGAAACATAACTTTGAAATTTTGCAATTTTTTTTTTCAACAAGGCAAAACAGTAGTTATGATAATATGCATATTAAAAAACTCTAATTCAAAGTGCAACTTTTTATTTTGAATGTTTATTAAAAACTGTACAAATTAATCGACAAATATCTTCTCAAATAATCGCGGATACCCGTAGAAAAAAAAACAAATGAGGCATAAAAAAAAACATTATCATTAATTAATATTAACAATACAATGTATTCATAATATATGTACTAGACGTTTAAACGAATTTGAATGTGGTGCCGATGGCTTTGCCAATTTTTATCGGCTTATTTTTATTATAACTTGATATTATTTTATATTTGAAACTTCACTTTTGTATTTTAAAATTAATTTTTATATCTATGTATTATTCTCAATAAGTTTCACATTACTTAACAATTAACAAATCAAAATAAATTAAAACAGAAAATATATAGAGTGCAAAAAAAATAAGTATAAAAAAAAACATTTCGAAGCGTCTCTGTGTGACCACCTCCTCCTCAAAAAATTCACTGAGAGTAGATCGCAATACATTTGCTGGAATATTTCTGCAATGAAATCGTTTCGAATTTTCAAGCTCCTCAACATTATTAAATGGTCGATCCTTGTTTACTTTTTGCTTTTAATAAAAAAAAAACTATTGGGGTGAGATCTGGCGAACGAGGAGGCCACCGTGGATCGGAATTTCGTCCTAACCATTTATCACCAAATTCCCCATTCAACTATTCAAAACCAATTGTAGCAGAATGAGCGGGACATCCATTATGTACAAACCATAATTTTTTCGTTTTAGTAAACTCATATTATTCAGAAAATCCGTCAGTTCGTTTTCCAGAAACTGTAAATAGTTATCACCATTTAGATTGTGGCGAAAAAAACCTATTAATTTGTCGTTAATAATATCGCTCCACACGTTTGTTTTTTTAAAATACTATTTTTTATTGACAATGACAAAATTTGGATTTTTGTCCGACCACCACCTACAATTTTGGGAAAAGACAACGCCATTTGTTGTGAACTTGTTTGTCTGGATGTCATTCATTGAAAATATCTGCTGCATCACGCAGTGGTCCATAGTTATCTCCACATATAAAATTTTGTTGTCCTGGCTAACATTAACTGTCTTGGAGGAGGCATTTGAAATCAAATAAACTTAATAATCGAACAATAAATATTCAAGATTATTCGACCAATCTGTCAGGCAGTGCTGCCGTTCCTAGTACAATTGTACTTTTCTAGTACAATTTGCAACGATTTAGTACCCTAGTACATTTTCATGAATTCTAGTACAATTTCAGCGAACGGAGTCTGTGAAATCACACCATAGACAAGAGTTATATATAATCACAGATCTTGACAGTGTGCTGTTTCGCATGAACGTTATTGTAAGAATGAGTTTGGATAGGTGAGATCAATTGAATTCCAAGTACCTATAATAAATATTGATTTTTTCTTTCCATTCGATGTAATTTTTAAGCCAATGAGTGAACTAGAATGAGAATCTCTGTTGCAACAAACCTTCAGAAGAACGGAGTACATATTGCAGCAGAAACATTATTATCACAGTGCTCCAGTTCAGTTGAAGTCATTTGAACAACCATTGGTGACAGCAAAGCTTCAATACGCATGCGTGTAGTGTTAAAAATTGAGGATATATGCTGTCACTTGTCAGTTTTATTCTTTGCGCATGCGTTCTCGTCACATCCAAATTCTAGTACAATTTCATCGAAACTAGTACTTTTTTTTTCCGGATCTGGTACATTCTGATATATCTGGACGACAGCACTGCTGTCAGGCCAGAGCAGGGATAATGACAGCCTGTGCTGAGCTTAACCTTGTAGAACATCGAATTATTTTTCCCCTCGGCAAATACATAACTTTTCTGAAGCTCAAGCTGGGCTCCGAGACAGTACCAAAAAAAATTAACATTTCTAGGTGATTGCCCACCTACTAACAATTTTGTTCGAATGTCTTGGAGTGGATGGCGTTTGGAACAGGGAAAAGGTAGTCAGCATGTCTCAGCGCAAGGTACATCAACCTATTTGCGTCGGATTATAAATACCCCAGACGGCAGATGTGTTTATTCGCGAATGCATGAACGGGACTATTTTTATGGCCGGTGCCCGTCCCGTCTTCCAGCACGAGTCGCTGAATTATATCCCGCATATCCACCATTTTGTGGACAGCCCGAATTGCTGGGATACTGAAGATGGGTTGAGGAGGTCGAAAGGCCAAATAATTCATCAGGAACTCGAAAATATTTTTTTTACTTCTTGAGGATCCTGGGTGGAAAAATATTCATTAAAAAAGACAATATAGATTTTGGTGGGAATTGTTTCAAATAGCATATTTTTTTACGCTTTTTTTTCACTCGAAACAATTATATAAAGGGTGATTCAAAAGTACTTTGACACACTTCAGGAGGTGATTTCTGACAATATTCTAATATAATTGTCCAAATAAATATATGTCCGGAAACGCTTCTTTTCCAAGATACAGGGTGTTAAAGTTTTATTTTTATTTCCGTTTTTTTTAAATAACTTTCGAAATACTGACCTTAATCAAACGAAAATTGGTATTGAGGAGTTTTTTGAGGTGTCGAATTCGAACCTGATGTTATTATTGCTCTTACTCGTAGGGGGCGCCACCTACACGTCTCTTTCTTTTTTGAATATTCATAACATTTTTAGCGTACTTCTAGCACATTTTTCATTAAAAAAAAACAACTTCACTTTTATATCTACGTAAAAAAGCTACCCCTGTTACAAGTCGCTATAAGTAACCGTTTTCTAGATATTTGGAATTGAAAATTTCTTGGAAAATCCATCCCTAAGGGTAGCAAAATGGAGGATGTTGAATTTTGGTTCGTTAACCGATTCTATCAGGCATAACTTTGTGGTTGGTTATCCGATTTGGATTATTCTTTTTTTATTAGATAGGGTATACCTCATAGTTGATCATATTTGAAATGAAATAATCCACCCCTATGGGTAGAAAATTAGGGTATGATTGATTTTTCACTTGTGAACATTGGCACACATATGTAGTTGACATTGATAGATTCTCTCACATCCGTCACAATAATTACATTCTATGAAAGGATGGAATTATATACATAGTGATGAAATCAACTAACCAGAACTTTCAAAAATAATATATTATATAACAATAGCAAATTGTTAAAGTAGATAATCATATTATTTAACAATAGTTGAAGTAATCAAAAAGTAAGTGGGTAGTAATTAGTAGATTTCAGCACAAAAATTGAAAAATGAAAACTTTTCAACAAAAAATTAAACCGACGAAAAAATCAACTGAAAAGCAAAAAATAAAATAAACCTTCTTAGTCTTAATGATAATTGAACTCCTAAACTAATGTGAGTAACTAATTTTGAGTCGGCGCCAAACAAACTAGCAATTGAATTAGGTAAAGCGCAAAATGATGGCAGCGAGATGCATTGCGGCGTTTTGATTATTTCTTCAAAGTAATATAATTATCTTCTATAATTATTATCGAAATTAGCTACTCACATTGGTTTAGGAATGATCATTAAAACTAGGAAGGATTTTATTTTTTGATTTTTAGTTGATCTTTTTTTCGGTTTAATTTTTTGTTAAAAAGTTTTTATTGTTTAGGTAGATTTCGATAGAAATACTATCTATTGAGATTTCGTACTCTACTAATTTCGTAACAATAATATATAAACTAAATCATAGGAAATATAGTGATAATATACATATGTGTACAAACACTAAAATAATGCTTATGTATCTATAAAAACACCAATGGTCTATCAACATCGTAGATAGATGAATCACACAAATATGAATGTTGAGCCTTTCGATTGGAGGAGAAGTTATACAATTCAGGTCATATGATTCATGATGGATCTGTTGTAAAAACCTAATTTCTCCGGTCAAAAATTCAACTGATATTTCCACGGCGCATACTTGATAGAAGTCTATGGATTACTTTTTTCAATCGAGAAACTGATTGGGTAGTTTGTATGTTTTCTGGTACTGAGTTGAACACAGTGGGAACCTAGAAAACGATGAGATCTCTGCCTCATGGTTTTAAGTGCAAATAAAAGGGTGATATTTATTGAGTTTTTCACTGAGTCAATTATACTAAATTCTCAATATAATTTGTCAATACTCTAGCGGAAAGGCTTATTCAACATTAGTCTTAGAAATCTTTTTTTGGATAACTTCTAATAGACAAAAGTATGTTTTTGATACCCCATAGAGTGGTGTAATTAAGTGCATATTATACCCAGTAAAGTATGTATGTGGCCAGTGGAGATGTGATTATTTTTTCTTAGCTAAGGTTTGAAACATTTTTCTAGAGAAACTGCAGACAACGTTCTTGAGAAACGAAAAGTCCGAATATTTTCTAAATGAATCCCTTTATATTACTTTCAATCAAGATATTCATTGCGATTTTAATTTTCCCAGAAAACCAGGAGACATTCTTATAAAAGAAGCTCATAAGATTCAATGTGTCGATTTTATCACAAAATTGTCGATTGTACCCTTTTTGCCGCCACTGCCTTAGTGGAGAGAGTTGAACACCGGTTTCGATGTCCAATTAAAGGGAAAGCCCCAGTTTTCGACAGATTGTAAATTACTGCGAAACTTCTGGGGAGATATATTGAGGTAGAAATCTCTAAAGAAACTGGATAACAAGTGAGGAAAGCCTTTCCTTTCGAAGCTAACTTTTTTCCACTGTTTCAAGCAATTATCTTGATTCATGCCAGGGAAAGAATACATTATGATTTTCAATACTCCATATTTTCACAATGTTTTATGTTACTGAGAGAAATATTGGGAAGTTAGGAAAGAATATTGGAAAGATAGAAGAAAATGATTACTTTGCATGACAGATTCAGTATTTGGATTGTATTAGAATTCAATATTTGAAATAAATTTGGAAGTCATTGAATAATATTAATAATAAAAATGATAATAATAATCATATGAGCAAATGCTTTTTTTAGATTAGGTTGATATGAACATCCATATGAATCATAAAGTTATATGTTTACACATTTTCCACATACAGACATATTTATAAAAATAACTACAGATATATCTAAATTAACATATAAAAATATACAGGGCATGAATATTTCTTTAAAAATAAGTTTTGGTATACATTTTGTATAAAGGAATTTTTTAATGTTATTCAAACATATTTACATATGTGATATTTCTTTTAACATGATTTTCCAAAATGTTTTTTCGATTAGACTTTCATGTAACTTTTTTCAAATTCGCTGGTATTGTGTAATATAATTCATTCAAGAATACAATTATTGTATTTGTGAATTCAGTTGTTTGGGTTCTCCAGTTCAAATAAAAATCAATGTCAACTCCTAAGTATTTAGTTTGTGTGACTTTTTCAATACTTTATGAATATTTAATGTAAGAAGATCATGATCTAAATCATTTTCAAAAATTGAAATTTATTTTTTAGCATTTGATACAGTTGTTGTCCAATCATTTGCTTGAATAATATATACTGTATCGTCAGCATATGAATATACAGTTCCAATTATATTGTAAGTCATTGACATTGGGCCCAATAATATTCCTTGAGGTACACCACATTTTGTGTTTTCAAGATTACTCTGAACGTTTTCTATTGTGACAACTTGCCTCTTATTCTATAATTGTTGAAAACAATTAAGGAGCAATGGATGCGATATTGTATCGAATACGTTTTTAAATCAAGAAATATACCAATTACTATTACTATTATTTTAAGCATTTATGCCGTTTTGTATGAAAACCGAGGTCTGATAAATAAGGACTAATCAACAAATGAGTAACTTGTTGAAAAATAAACTTATTTTTTTCCAACGTGACCTTGTTCTTTCAAGTTTTGAAAACACCCCGAAATTCATTCAAATTTTTTGATTTATATTCAATACAAAAAAAAATACGGCGCGCGCATGAAGTAGCGTTCGCGCGGATCCCTATTTTCAGCGTTAAATTAAAATTATAAATAATGGAGATAGAGTTTCGGGAGTTGGGATTTTTTTATTGAGAATTTCCTCTCTTTTGAGAATCTCTTTTCTTATTTTTGCTATCGCTTATAGTTTCTTTTGTTATTGTTTTTTGTTAATCGAAATTTTTATCCTTGTATTTTAGTTTTCCACCTTAAAAAAACACCACCTTATAAGTTATGACGTCATCGATATTTTTTTTGAACAGAAAGGGTATATTTTTAAATCAAAATTTGAAAGCCCATATTTTTCTGAGTTTTACCATACAACCATACCCACATACGTCATATGTAATACCTCAAGTTACAGTATACTGAGTACAAAGGAAACAAGTGTTCATATTTCTTAACATTTTTTTCATTATTTATTTTGCAATGAAATCCTGAGAATTACTCAGTAGTTAGTACGAGTATATTGCCAAACTTGAGTAGGTTGTGAAAACATCTGAAAGCCCTTAGCAACCAGACAATAAGTTCTTAGTTACCATTGCATGTGTCAGTATTAAATTGATTTGTTGTGTAGGATATCGATTTATAAGTCTTTAATAATGCCTTTCTGAAAAATATTACTTGAAATAACTATGGTGCTGCGACTAGAAGTTTTAATGATCTTAGTTTACGGCGATCGTAAAAGAAGTATTAGAAGTATGCGACATCTTTAATGAAAAATATCCTAATGGAGAATCGATAAGCAAATCGACGGTAAGCAAAATATTACATAAATTTAATGAGATTGGCAATGTTAGGGAAAAGCCTACCGTTGCCGAAGACACTCAATTGTAAGTATTGAATGAATGTGGTTTTTTGTGGAGGCACAACGTTTTTGACATGTTTTTTGGGTAACCTTCCACAGTCTGAGAATGAAAATATAATCAGGAAAATCTATACAAGTGTAGAAAGGGCAAACTAATCAGTTCACCCCGATAAGTTATTGCGTTCACCAAATTATATTTCCTATAGGAAAATGATTCGATTTGTCAGTAACAGCCTATGAAAAATAGTAAAAATTTTCATTTTCAGACTGTGGAAAGTTACCCAAAAAACATGTCAAGAAACTCTCGATTGAATGTATTACTTGGAATCGAAGAAAATCCTCATTGTTCAATTACAATTTTATCTGACCACAATGGGATCTATTGTGGTGCTGGGCAGAAAATTTTAACAAAAGCCAAATTACATCCATATAAAGTTAAACTTATTCATGAACTCAATGAAGACGACTTCGATAGACGCATAAAGTTTTGTGAAATTATGCCAAGAAGTTTGTAATCAAAATAATGGTTTTGAATTAAAGTCTTATTTTCCGACGAATCAACTTTATGTATAAACGGTAGCGTGAATACGCAAAATTGGCGTTATTGGGCAACAGAAAATCCCAATTGGACGATGGAAGCTCATACCCAATATCCCCAAAAACTAACTCTGTGGGCTAGGATTCTTAGGAATACCATTGTAGGACCATATTTTTTTGACGGTACTGTGACGGGTGAAAATTATAAGGAAATGTTACAAACTTATGTAGTTCCATATTTAACTGTAACATTTCCAGACATGAATCAACCTGGTCGAATAGTTTTTACTATTTTTTACACATTTTGCTCGAGAGGTTGGAGATTTTCTCAATGACACCTTTTCCAATCGCTGGATTTTACATAAAAAGTAAAGTGTACATAAATTGACCTACCAATTTGGAAGACCTCAAAGAGATAATTCGAACTGAAATTCAACGAATTACCCCCGATATATTGTCAAACCCAAGAATTCATCAGACGTTTTGGATATTGTCAACTAACCCAAGGAGCTCAGTTCGAGCATTTGTTGTTAATTTGTTATTTGTTTATTTTTACTACTTACTTACGATATTTTCATTGCAAAATAAATAATTAAATTAATGTTAAGAAATATGAACACTGGTTTCTTTCATACTCAGTATACTGTAACTTGAAGTGGTACATATGACGTATGCGGTATGGTTGAACTGGGAAAAATATTTTTTAAATTAAAATATACCCTTTCAATTTAAAAAAGATATCGATGACGTCATATCCTGTGAGGTGGTGGGGGAAAAATTATTTTTTCAAAACTAAAATACAAAATCTCTTTTAATAACATGTAACAGTGATCTTATTGGAATCAAATAATTTTATTATTGTTTGTCTCCTTAGCCAAAATTATATCATTTTAACTGCATCGGCATTTTTCGAATGACGCTTTTATTTGTTCTACAGTGATGATTCATAACAATTGGATTTATTTCGATTATATCGGGGGAATTCGTATGTGGTAGGTTGAAATCAGAAAAATAAGGGCTTTCAATTTTTTATATAAAAATATACCTTTCAATTTAAAAGAATATCTATGACGTCATATCTTGTAAGGTGGTGGGGAAAAAATAATTTTTTCAAAACTAAAATACAAAATCTCTTCCAATAACATGTAACAGTGAACTTATTGGAATTAAATAATTTTATTATTGTTATTAGTAGTATTAGATCTAAAAAGAGAGGCTAAACTAAAATACAAAATCTCTTCCAATAACATGTAACAGTGATCTAATTGGAATTAAATAATTTTATTATTGTTATTAGTATTATTAGATCTAAAAAGAGAGGCAAATATTTCTTTGTCTCCTTAGCCAAAATTATGTCATTTCAACGGCATCGGCATTTTTCAAATGACGCTTTCATTTGTTCTACTATTCCTTTCAATTTAAAAAAATATCTTTGACGTCATATCTTGTAAGGTGGTGGGTAAAAAATAATTTTTTCAAAACTAAAATACAAAATCTCTTCCAATAACATGTAAGAGTGATCTTATTGAAATTGAATAATTTTATTATTGTTATAAGTATTATTAGATCTAAAAAGAGAGGCAAATATTTCTTTGTCTCCTTAGCCAAAATTATGTCATTTTAACGGCATCGGCATTTTTCAAATGACGCTTCCATTTGTTCTACAGTAATGATTCATAATAATTGGATTTATTTCGATTATATCGAGGGAATTCGTATGTGGTATGGTTGAAATCAGAAAAATAAGGACTTTCGATTTTTGATATAAAAATATACCTTTTAATTAAAAAAAAATCTATGACGTCATATCTTCTAAGGTGGTGGGGGAAAAATATTTTTTTCAAAACTAACATACACATTTTTTTCCAATAACATGTAACAGTGATCTTATTGGAATTAAATAATTTTATTATTGTTATTAGTATCATTAGATCTAAAAAGAGAGGCAAATATTTCTTTGTCTCCTTAGCCAAAATTATGTCATTTTAACGGCATCGGCATTTTCCAAATGACGCTTTCATTTGTTCTACAGTAATGATTCATAATAATTGGATTTATTTCGATTATATCGAGGGAATTCGTATGTGGTATGGTTGAAATCAGAAAAATACGGGCTTTCAATTCTTGATATAAAAATATACCTTTCAATTTAAAAAAATATCTTGTAAGGTGGTGGGGAAAAAATAATTTTTTCAAAACTAAAATACAAAATCTCTTCCAATAACATGTAAGAGTGATCTTATTGAAATTGAATAATTTTATTATTGTTATTAGTATTATTAGATCTAAAAAGAGAGGCAAATATTTCTTTGTCTCCTTAGCAAAAATTATGTCATTTTAACGGCATCGGCATTTTTCAAATGACGCTTACATTTGTTCTACAGTAATGATTCATAATAATTGGATTTATTTCGATTATATCGAGGGAATTCGTATGTGGTATGGTTGAAATCAGAAAAATAAGGACTTTCGATTTTTGATATAAAAATATACCTTTTAATTAAAAAAAAATATCTATGACGTCATATCTTCTAAGGTGGTGGGGGAAAAATATTTTTTTCAAAACTAACATACAAAATCTCTTCCAATAAAATGTAACAGTGATCTTATTGGAATTAAATAATTTTATTATTGTTATTAGTATCATTAGATCTAAAAAGAGAGGCAAATAATTCTTTGTCTCCTTAGCCAAAATTATGTCATTTTAAAGGCATCGGCATTTTTCAAATGACGCTTTCATTTGTTCTACAGTAATGATTCATAATAATTGGATTTATTTCGATTATATCGAGGGAATTCGTATGTGGTATGGTTGAAATCAGAAAAATACGGGCTTTCAATTCTTGATATAAAAATATACCTTTCAATTTAAAAAAATATCTTGTAAGGTGGTGGGGAAAAAATAATTTTTTCAAAACTAAAATACAAAATCTCTTCCAATAACATGTAAGAGTGATCTTATTGAAATTGAATAATTTTATTATTGTTATTAGTATTATTAGATCTAAAAAGAGAGGCAAATATTTCTTTGTCTCCTTAGCAAAAATTATGTCATTTTAACGGCATCGGCATTTTTCAAATGACGCTTACATTTGTTCTACAGTAATGATTCATAATAATTGGATTTATTTCGATTATATCGAGGGAATTCGTATGTGGTATGGTTGAAATCAGAAAAATAAGGACTTTCGATTTTTGATATAAAAATATACCTTTTAATTAAAAAAAAATATCTATGACGTCATATCTTCTAAGGTGGTGGGGGAAAAATATTTTTTTCAAAACTAACATACAATTTTTTTCCAATAACATGTAACAGTGATCTTATTGGAATTAAATTTTTATTGTTATTAGATTATTAGATCTAAAAAGAGAGGCAAATATTTCTTTGTCTCCTTAGCCAAAATTATGTCATTTTAACGGCATCGGCATTTTTCAAATGACGCTTTCATTTGTTCTACAGTAATGATTCATAATAATTGGATTTATTTCGATCATATCGAGGGAATTCGTATGTGGTATGGTTGAAATCAGAAAAATAAGGGCTTTCAATTTTTGATATAAAAATATTCCTTTCAATTTAAAAAATATCTATGACGTCATATCTTGTAAGGTGGTGGGGAAAAATAATTTTTTCAAAACTAAAATACAAAATATCTTCCAATAACATGTAACAGTGATCTTATTGGAATTGAATGATTTTATTATTGCTACTATTATTATTAGATCTAAAATGAGAGGCAAATAGTTCTTTGTCTCCTCAGCCAAAATTATGTCATTTTAGCGGCATCGACATTTTTCAAATAACGCTTTCATTTGTTCTACAGTAATGATTCATAATAATTGGATTTATTTCGATTATATCGAGGGAATTCGTAGAACGAAGTCGGGATCATTTCGTTCCGAAAACGGAGTCATATCGAGCATTTTCAATTGAATTCAGTCATGAAAGACACAAAATATAAATTGAATCTAGATTCCTGCGAGATAAGTTCCAAGCTACGTCCGGCAGTAAACGAGGGCTAAGCTTTAAAAATACCAATTTATTTCGAGAGTAAGAAATGGAACTGTCAGCGAAACAACATGACTGATCCTAATTAGATAGTAATAAATAAATGCGGCTAAATGGTTTTCATTGGCATGGGAGGTGACTGTTGTCGGTTGTTTTTGGTCGTGATGAATCGCTCGACATATATCAGACGAAAAATGTACTTTACTTTTGCGAATGGAATATGAATATTCTCGAAACAGCACTTGTAATCAAACATTTTGTAAAAAGTGCTGCCACTGGCGTATCTTTATTTTCAAAGTATTAATGATAAGAATAATACTTACATTATTAAGAGTGTGTATGTGTAATTAAATTTTTGCTTTGGGGTATACCAATTAGCCAGTTGTTTTTCTACCTTTGAAAAGAACTCAGACATTGGAGTATTTATGGAGGGTTTTTTTTTTTATTTTTTATTTTTTATTTTTTTTTTTTTCCTTAATAACTTTTTTTCGTTTTTTTTTTTTTTTTGTTCTTTTTATTTCAATTATGTAAAATATTTGCATTAGTTTTAATAAGGTTATAGATTACAGTTTCATTTTACATCTTGTTGAATGATTATATATAATATCCTTCTCTACTTCTGTGAGGGGTTTAGATGAGATATTATTTATGGTTTTCTTACCTTCGCTGTTGATTTGTGGAGACCGTGTTCTTCCTGTTATTTGATTCCATTTCTTATTTTATTTATTTATTTTTATTTATTTATTTATTTATTTATTCATTGTGGGATACAAACAGGACTAGCCCCAAAAAATATGTATCCTCTAAGTAGTTATAGAAATTAAAATAAAAGGAAAAAAAAATTAGTATATGAGAATAATAACAAAAATAATTATGAGAAAATAATTATTGGAAATACAAATAAATATGATGGAGATTTATAGGAATAAAAACTTTTTAATAAAAAATTAAACCGACGAAAAAATCAACTGAGAAGCAAATAATAAAATAAACCTTCTTAGTCTAAATGATAATTGAGCTCCTAAACTAATGTAAGTAACTAATTTTGAGTCGGCGCCAAACAAACAATTATCGAAGATCATTATCTATGACAGAAGACATCAAAACGCAGCCGTGCATCTCGCTGCCATCATTTTACGCTTCACCTAATTCAATTGCTAGTTTGTTTGGCGCCGACTCAAAATCAGTTACTTACATTAGCTTAGGAGCTCAATTATCATTTAGACTAAGAAGGTTTATTTTAATTTTTGCTTTTCAGTTGATTTTTTCGTCGGTTTAATTTTTCGTTAAAAAGTTTTTATTTTTTACTTTTCAGTTCCGTATTTCGTCGGTTCAATTTTTTGTTAAAAAGTTTTTATTTTTCAATTTTTTGTGGCTAAAATCTACCAATTACTACCTACTTATTTTTTGATTACTTCCAAAATACTTACCCACCTTACTTCAACTATTACCAGTTAAATAATATGATTATTTACTTTTACTATTTGTTGTAATATAAATTATTTTCTTTGTTCTGGTTAGTTTATTTCAAATCACTTTGTATATCATTCGATCCTCTTATAGAATATACTGATTTCACTAGTGAAAAATCAATTATCCCCTACTTTTCCACCCGTGAGGGTGGCAAATTCCTCTCCAAATCCAAATATGAGGTATACCCTATCTATTAAAAAAAGAATCATCCAAATCGAAGAACCCAGTACAAAGTTATGCCTGATAGAATCGGTTAACGGACCAGAATTCAGAGGGTGAGTGATCAATATCCTTCATTTCGCTACCCTTAGGGGTGGATTTCATTTTTTAAATTCAAATGGGACCAAATTCGAAGTACACCCCATCCACTGAAAAAATTATCTGAATCGGACACCTCAGTGAAAAGTTATGCGTGATCATACATAAAAAAAATTATGGAAAAAAATAAAATATACGGGTCGAATAGAGAACCTCCTCCTTTTTGGTTTCGTCGGGTAAAAACTATTGTTTGAGATACAACTTGACAGATATTTAGTGGTACTCTATTGTAAAAAGGGCGTTTTCAGAATGTTATGGAATTTGTAGAAGCTATTTGCAGATATGTCGATGCTGGTGGAACTTGACAATATATTGTAGGTCTGTGTTATCCTGTGTAGAGGGGAGTTTAGAAAATAGTTTGTTTTTGCCTACTCGTTGAAGAATAAAAGAGTTTGGCGAGTATTATAGACTGGTGTAGCATATCGAATTTGAGAAACTATTTCGATTGCATCAATTTTGCTATTTACGAATTCATAACGGAATTTCACATCTGTAATTCTCCTCCAGTGCGCGAGTGAGATGAGATTTAGTTCTTTTCGAACGTTGCACCTTTTTATCTGAGATTTCATATGAGGTTGGTATTATTGTTGAGTTTCTACTGAAAGTAAAATGGTAGCATTTGGTTAGGTTGAGGTAGAGGCTATTGTCTTTACAGTACTCAGAAAGCCTATCTAGATCTTTCTGAATAAGTATCGATTCGTTAGGGCAAGTGACAGGAAAAAATACTTTCAAGTCATCTGCGTACATGAGAAATCTGAAGGAGTGATAACACTCGCTTATATCATTAATATAGATGTTGAACAGCAGGGGTCCCAAATGGGATCCCTGAGGAACGCCAGACGTAACCAGAACATTATCTGATTTTTTCATAGTAACTGTTTGATACCTGCCTCTGACATACGAACTTAGCCATTCACGTTCTTTCTCTTGTTCCTGACCGATTCTCGCGCATGTATTGTCAATATTTGCAAATATGGGTTGATTGTCCTCCTCTAAGGTGTACACTCTGATTTTTTGGAATCTGGACGAAGCATCCTGTAGCAGCATCTCTCTCTTCCACCGCTGGTAGTTGATCTGCGACCTGATTAGTGCGTGACTAGCACGCTCCATGATGCGTGTGCTCATTCTCCGGGAACAGGTCACTTCACCTGGAAACCGTCTGGGATGATGTTGTCTCTGGCTCTTCATAGAAACTGGATGTGAGCTTCTTCCTTGGTAAGTTTTATCATTGTCCTCTCGTAGCCTCTGAACTTGTCGCTGATTCCGGGGTTTCCGAAGTTTGTCTGAAAGTTGTAGACGATGTGATAACTTGATCGCTCTAGTTTCGGACGTCCATCGTCTTAATGGATTCGAAAAGTTTTCACAACGATTCGAATGCTTGTTTCAGCAATCGTCTTCAGGTGAACACTGACAAGTTTGGGTGCTACTTACCTATTTATATGTGTGTCGGTGTAGTGGTGCGTGAAAATTCCGCCATGTACAGTGGTGCGTGTGATTTCGCAAAAGAGCAATTAGTGGTTTCCAGACGTTCCTGATCTCAACGCTTGGTTGACTGAAGGCGTTATTGGCTTCGATGTAGACGCCTCTTTGAACTTCCGTTTGCACCAATGCTCCTCTCTATGTAGAACACTTGCGTCGTCCCACAGAACTCGATGGTGCTCCGTCCAGGCGTGGTCAGCAAATCCAGATCCTGTGCCAATGGCCTCTTTTTCTCTCCAATATAGGAATCACCAGAAATTTTTGTTTTTATTTTATAATTCAATGGCCGTAGAAAAAATAGCAACGATCATATAAAGGCTATTAAAACACTGGCACACGGTTTATGACACTTGCCTTCGGCTCGTGTCCTAACTTACCTCGTGCTCGTGTATTGATAGCTATCATTACATGATCGTTGCATAATAAACTATTTATATACTCGACGAGACAGTATACGATCCACTGTGCATACATGAGTTATCCGCTTTTGTATTCTATATTTTTTATTGTCTGCCCTTTTTTAATATCAGGGATTTTCCACCACGTTTTTATTAACTTGCTTACTTGTCTGTCTGTTCGGTAAAAATTTTGCAATATTAACTCGCTTTCTTATCTGTCTTCTTGTATGTCTGTCTGTTCGGTACAGAGTTTGTTTCGATTTTAAACTAACTTACCGATAAGCTATAGATTTGAAAATCTCAAACAGCCCACAACTGGTTTCATAGGTATTAATAGTCTGGTTCACGAAAAATTAGAAATTAGAGTTAAGACCAACCGAAAATCATGATCGAGGTGTCATTCGATTCGTAATTGCATTAAGAAAATCTTAGTTCGGAGCCAATATCTGGAGAAACAAATTTCAAAAGTTATAAACAATTAACTAAACAAAAAAAGTTTGTGAGGTTTTTTGCAAATATTTCAAAAACTATTTGAGATATCCAAAATTCCAAAAAAGATCCTCAAAGAGCAGAAAATTTCCGGAACTGTGCCGGCAATATTTATATTCCCCGCCGACCAAATCTGACTTCTGAAAAAAAAATTTACCGAGTAAATATTAATATTTAGGAATAAAAAGGTATTATCAGACATATCAATAAACAATAATCCGTCGGCAAAATTTTTACCTCTATTTTTCAATCAATTATGCCTTTGTTATTTAGAAAATTTTACTTGTTGAAAGTTATTATAAAAACCCTGATAATTGTTGACTAAAAACCTTTTGTTTTACTCCTTGGATCTTTTAAAGGCTTCGAAAAAGGCGTTGGAAATTTTTATTTCCATTTTTCCCTTTTTTATTGACAGTCAAAGCATAAAAAAAATAAAACGTAAATAAGACAAAGTTTTTTTTTTTAAATTATCCCTATTAATTTGTTTTCTCATTGCTGAAAACAATATATATTAGTTTTTTAATTTTAACGCATATTGTTCAAAAAATTGTTATTAACAAATGCATTATTTATGAGATTTAAAAAAAAAAAATTTTTGGCAATCTAATCCATGAAGAAAACAATGATTTTACGAAAAAAATCGTTCCTTAAAAAAAATTTATTGGTAAAAACCGCCTTTGTTAATTACCAATTTTTTTTTGTTGCTAAATATTAATAATAAGGAACTTTTTTAAATCATTATTTATATTGCTCTCTGATACTATGGAAAAAATTCATATTTTTGTTTTACTTTTATTTGTTTATTAAATAAACAATTTGTTTTAAACAAATGAATATTTTGGTTACATTATTTATTAAATACTTCCAGAAATACTGGAATCAACCATGTATCGTTTGTTATGGAAAAATGTTGTTCTCAATTTTTTATATAATTTTCAATATTTTCGTGCACTTTGACTTGTCGTATTCTTTCAGTTTTTCGTCATTGTTATTAAAATAACTTATAAACTATTGAAGACAGGGCAAGAACACTTCAGGTCTTTTTTATTCTCCGTTCAGCAATCAACAAATAGAGCTTCAAACCGAAGCTCTAACTCTATTATTTATGAACTTGTTTCCAATTATTTTGCCGCTAAATTAAAATTATGAATATTGCCGGCTCAGTTCCGGGAGGTGAGACTTTTTTTCAGGATATTGTCTGCTCTTTGAAGATCTCTTTTCAAATTTCGGATATCTCAAATAGTTTTTGAGATATTTGCAAAAAGCCTCACAAACTTTTTTCTGTTCAGTTAATCGTTTATAACTTTTGCAATTTGTTTGTCTAGATATTGGTTCCGAACTAAGATTTTCTTAATGCAATTATGAATCGAATGACACCTCGATCATAATTTTCGTTGGTCTCAACTCTAATTTCGGATAATGGCTCTAGTGAACCAGAATTCAAAAACAATCTGTGAGTTAGGACTCCATATGGGGTCATAAATCCGTACGGAGTTAGGAGAAATTATTTTATACTTTTTAGTTCGTTTTAAACACGTGGTATATTAAAAAAATAGTTGACTATTTCTATACAAAATGATGCTTTTTGTCATTTGATGGAAATAAATAATTCTACTACTCGGCAGTATTCTGGATGTGCCTTTTCGAATATATCTCCTACATAACCACAATGGAAACTCATGGGACGCACAGCATAATCCCATCATGCTCTCGATGCTCTTTGTGACACCGCTGCTCATCTCCACGCTAAGCCGGCTAAATTATTCCACATAAAACTATGTGACATCCCGCGGCGTGACCAAACAAGGACCAAGAAATCTTTCCGCCACAAGGGTCGGATTAGGCCGGGATTGCTCGGATACAATGGCTCGGAAAAGGGTGCATTTGTTTCTTTCTCTTGTTTTGAAACATGGCATGCTCTAGACAACAGACGGGATTTCGGTTTTCGCGGGATTTGTCTAGTTTAATTGACATGCGATGTGGGCACTTGTTCTCGTTTGCTCGCAGTGCAACTGACTGATTGGAATGATTTGAACCTACAAAAAAAATGTACAGAAGTGTTTATCAGCATGGTTTCTCGAAGTAAGGCAATAATCTAGAGGTTTCAGAAGGAAAAATCCTATCATGGTTAATGTCCAACGAAACAAAAACGTATGATGTGAATCTTGGAGTTCAACAGGGATCAATACTCGGGCCATTGTTATTCCTCATGTACATCAACGATCATTAATACTACATTGATATTGATAGCCCATTATTATATGCAAATGTTATATCACTGGCAGCACAGGGTAAGAATCCCATGAGCCAAGGCTCAAAAACTGTTTTACTCACAGAATCACAGGGACTAATTATTGTAAATATGCGAAAAAACATCCTTCGTCTTAATGGATTTAAAAGGTTTTCATGACGTTTCGAATGCTTGTATTGTATCTGCGTTTTCAGGTGAATACTGACAAGTTTAGGTGCTACTTACCAATTTATATGACTGCGGGTGCAATGATGCGTGTGATTCCGCCATGTGCAGTGGAGCGTGTAATTTCGCGCGGTGTGGTGGTGCGTGAAGTTTCGCGCCTATGCAGCCCTCCAGAAAGAGCAATCAGTGGTTTCCATACGTTCTTGATCTCAACGCTTGGTTGAAAAAAGGCGTTATTGGCTTCGATGTAGGCGGCCTCTTTGAACTTTCGTTTGAACCACTGCTCCTCTCTATGTAGAACACTTGCGTCGACCCATAGAACTCGATGGTGCTCAGTCTAGGTGTGGTCAGCGATTCCCGATTTTGACGTTTCTCCACGTTGAGTCCAATTCTTGTGCTCATCCACTCTTACCGATAACGGCCTCTTTGTCTCTCCAATGTAGGAATCTCCGCATTCACATGGAACTTCATTAATGCAATTCTTACTGATTTCATTTTTGTTGTCAGGTTTGGTCTTGGTCAGGAAACTCCGTGAAGTACTGCCGGATTGGAAGCAGCTCTTGATGTTGAACTTGTTTCCGATCCTTCTGATCTTCTCGGAGACACCTCTGATGTACCGAAGGCAGATCACTCTGCTTTGTTGTTGCTCTTCAGATGTCTTCGGTCTCTGGAGTTGTTTCAATACTTCTACTAGGAATTGATATCCCAAGAAACTCCAAGGAGAAGTATTGAAACAACTGGTTATTTTTTTAAATCAAAATTAAAGAACTAAAAATGTCGGACAAATAACTATTGTGGTTTATATTTCGATTAGATTTAATATTGTGCCTACGGTCGGAGATTGTGAACCTATATATGTATATTTATCTCTCTCTCTCTCTCTCATATATATATATATATATATATATATATATATATATATATATTGAAGTGTGGGTTTTCTTGAATCCTGGTATATTTATTTTTGGTTGGAGGTTCTTAGGTTTGGGATTCTTGTGTAAAAATAAAACTATCTTATATAATGCTAGACGTTTCCCCTTGGCCGGAGGCATCTTCAGTAGGTTTTTTTTTAATAATTAATTTTTAATTTTTTTTCTGGTAATTTTTTTGACGTTTCAAAATAGAAATAATATGTTGACAGTGCAAGGGAGAAATGTTAAGTCTGGGAAGTGTGCAGAAAACGATTTGGTCCTTGGATCATCATTGTGAAGATGACTCATATTGTATTATTTATATTTGCTATTCCTTAGTGTGGTGAGTTTTAAAGGTTTTTTAGAACTTATCACACTAAGGAATAGCAAATATAAATAATACAAAATGAGTCATCTTCACAATGATGATCGCCATACGTAAAACATCGTTCTACATTCCCAGACTTAACATTTCTCCCTTGCACATGTCAACAACTATTATTTTCATTTCAATCATAACACAAAATGTTTCACTTTTCAGATGTAATTGTTAATTACCAGAACAAAAAATTAAAGAATAATTATTAAAAAAAAAACCCTACTGAAGATGCCTCCGGCCAGGGGCGAAACGTCTAGCATTATATAAGATTTTTACACAAGAATCCCAAACCTAAGAACCTCCAACCAATATATATATATATATATATATATATATATATATATATATATATATATATATATATATATATATATATACATATATAGATAAATATAATATATAAAAATTCATATATTCATGATGGCGTCTCCAATATGGCGTTATGTGATTATGGGGTCGGAGATCACGTTTTCAAAATCCATAAATTCAAGATGGCGAACGAGTTTTGCGATTATGGGGGTTTTTGGGGTCGGAAATTATGATTTTTTTGTTAAAATTTAAAAATTCAATACATATATATTAAAATAGACAGATAGACCGGGACGGTACCGGAAACGTGACCGGAACGAAACAGACAGACAGATATTTCCTTTTTGTGGCATTGCAATGCATGCCGGATCCAGCTAGTTTTTTCATAAAAATTACAAACGGTCACTCCAAGATGGGGACAAGTTTTGAGATTTATAGATTGTTTTATTGAAAAAAAAACGAATATACAAGAGGGCTCACTAGTTTTTTATCAGGAATGACTTGAATGTTCCTCTGCCCTATGTAAAAATATGGTGATATACTTTTGCTGCAAACCATAAAAAAACGACACATTGAAATGTTCTGCTCGATTCTGCCAATAACAATTTAAAATCTCGACCACGATTGTTCAACATTGAATTACTGATGAAAAACTAGCTGAATAATTAATTAAAACATTTCAAATTGTTACTGATTGATCCGTTTTAATTTTTTTCAAACAATATTCTGTTATACCCATTGCTGCCTTGGCACGTTCTTTGTAATTGTGTAAAGGTATTTGTATCCCATTTTTGGACTCATTTCTCATGAATTTGATAACATTTGCCATAATTTCTTTTTCCGCTACTGAATAGTACTTACCACTGGTCATTTTGGCGAGGTAACAAGTAAACTATTGCAAAGTTGAATAAATAACTGCACTACCTATTTATTAATCAAACAAACCTTACCTTTCAAACGCTCTATGACAAGCCACTGGTGAAGATTTGCCGTAGCATAAGCAGCCACAACAAATCGTGTCCACTCGTGTTCTCCCCCTCTCTACCTACCAAACGGTCGTTTCACTACTGGACGAGCTCTATCTCTCAATTATTGTACATAAGAAGTCCCATTTCAAATGAAGTTCATACAGTGACCGGCAGAAAGTACGCATCATATGGGATTTTTTTTTAATATAATATTTTGACAAATGTCGATACATGCAATCGCTTCTGCATCAGAAGGAACCCCAAAAGATGTTGTACAGTGCCGTTCGTCTTTTCTTGTTTGGCGAGAAATTTAAAAAATTTAAAAATTATGTCTCAAAACAACTTATTTGGTAAACTATTGAAAATGTTATTTGAAAAGTTTAGAACGACATTTTATAGCTATGTACAGGTTTGGGAACAAATCAGAGATGAAAATAAAATCAATTTTTGCCATAAAATTAATTTGGAAAAAATACTTTCGACAAAGACACTCATTAGTAAAGCCCAAGAGTAATATTTTGAATAATATTTTGTAAAGATTCACAGTTACTTCTATTTTATTCGAAGAAAATTTTAAATCTGGATCATTGTTAGCTAGCTGTCATAGTCACAGAAATATCTTCAGGACATTATAATCCCGATACTGTTCATTATTGACAAAGAACCATCTTTATTGATAATGAACAGTATCGGGATTATAATGTCCTGGAGATATTTCAGTGACCTCTTATGAAGCAGCTGAATACATGGCAAATCCATAGATTTCAATTTTTTTCCGAATAAAATAGAAATAGCTTGCGAATATTTACAGAATATCATTTAAAATATAACTGTTGGCCTTACTAATGAGTTTCTTTGTCTAAAATGTATTTTTCCAAATTGAAATTTTTATTATGGCAAAAAATTGATTTTTATTTTTTTATCGCAGATTTTCTTCAAAACTCGCACATAGCTATAAAATGTCGTTCTTAACAACTTTTCCAACTAATATTTTTCAATATTTTCCCAAATAAGTGTTTTGAGAAATAATTTTTAAATTTTTTAAATTTCTTGCCAAACAAGAAAAGAGGAACGGTACTGTACAACATCTTTTGGGGTTTCTGTTGATGCAGAAGCGATTGCACATATCGATATTCGTCAAAATTTATTAATAAAAGAATTTCCCATATGATGCGTACTTTCTGCCGGTCACTGTATACATACAGATAAAATGGTCATCAAGAACAGATTTTACTTATTACCGACGTCGCGCGTCGCCGAATTTGCCGGCTTCACTCAATGTTCAGGCGCTGATCTCGGGCCACTGAAAACGAGATTTTTTGCCAAATGTAATCACAAGAGAAACAAAAATTCAAACTTTTTTGGTCTTTGGATTTTTGGTCTTTTTATTTATTTTCATTGGGAATCTTATCGATATATGTTTTTGGTGTAACAAGTGTCAATATGCATCATTTGGAAATATAAAATGTTTCAGGAATGTCCAGCTAAATGAACTGATTTATTGGTAGTCAGTTGTGCACTCGGTTGTGCAGAAAGAGAAGACATGCCACGCGCCCAATAACTTTCAAACAACCAGCCATGCGTGAAAACTGCCGCCTACGGCAAAGTCACTTTCCGCAATAAAAAATAAGCAACTCATAATTCCCTATGAGAGATGTAAACAAGGCGCCGAAGCTAAATCAACCCGTTCATGTTTGCGAATCGTAAATCCGTACCGATACGTCAATTAGCATAGCTAATTGGGCGATAAAAATGATTTTTTCGCGTATCATTGGAGTTCATTACCGGTTTCGTGTCTCGTGCCATTAAATCAGCCCGTGGTTATGAATTTCAAATTCGAGTGATTCTGTTGGTACAAATGAATTTATGGGCGATATGTTTGTGGACTTCTATGAATTGCGGGAATAATTTCTGCAGTGTTTACATTGTAATTCTTTCGTGTACAAAGTACCACAAATTGTGCATATCGGTTAATTTTCACTTATAATCTCCCTAGAGCATGAATTATTGAGTTTTTTTGAGTACATGAATTTTTTGAATTTTCAGTAGAGGGGTTACAATGGACCCTTTTATGCACTATGTGAAAACACTGTAATTAGAAAGTATATGTGCTAATATCACTTGGAATTTTTTATTTTATTTTTCTGATGGGTAGTTTTTCCATAATCCGGGAAAAAGTGGTTTCGTGACGTCACGTTCACTAAAAGTTGATTTGGCATCGTTGTATGAGTTGCGAATCATGGAATTGTGACGTAATGACATTTTTTATTTGATACTTTGATAGGTTCGTTCGTTTGCTTCACGGAATAGAATATTATCAATCGTTTTTCTCTCTTCAGCTCTTTTTCTTGCATATATCTGATACGACTGATACGAGACACGAGATATGCAGAGAACTGCTGCAAATGAACAAGCTCGCCATGAATGTTTGGTATTGAAAAATCTTGGAAATTATTTTCTAATTTTAATAACTATGAAAATGTCTAAAAAGTGCTATGTGCACGGTTGTCTGAACACCAGTGAAAGTGAATCAAACTTTTGTAAAAAGCGGAAATATATGCTTTTGTGCAGAACATTTCCAGGTGAGTACATCAAGGAACGATCTTTAATTTCACTCAATGCAAGTTTGCAAAATCATCGATCAGTACTGTATTTTATATCCAGTCCTATAAACATATTGTTCTTTGGTTCCAGCTGAAAGAAGATACTACGAATTAGGAATATGCAAGAACAAGGGGATCCAAATTTATGTTGAAGCAAGATGTCTGTCCACATATCAACCTGAAATGACATTGGTCTGACAATGTTTCATCATAAGTATATGACCTACCAACGATGAAGAAACTCAAACCAAATGAAAACATCACTCCTTCAGCTAGTAAAACTGTGTTGAGTGACATTACATCCATGGGAAATATTTACTCAAGAGTTTCGAATAGTTCTTCTCCTAGCAGTAGCCAAGCTAGTACATTATCCGATTCACCAAAATAACACCACCAAAAAAAATTCTGAGTATATTCCTAGTCAGTCTTCATCCGATCCTGATTGTGAAAATATCGAAGGATAGCAGCGCCAGCGCCTATCTATTGCACTTCTAGAAAAGAAGAGTAATATTATTTGGGGCTCCCCGAAAATGTTTACCACATTGTGAAATACATTACCAAAATTGAGTAAATTAAATATATGGATGTTCTGATAAGTTTAAAAAAGATACGGGTTGGGGATGTATACTCTCGATTGGCTGATGACTTTAGTTGTGATGAAATCACTGATATGAGTAAATTAAGTGTTCACAAGATTTTCACAAAATATGTGCCTATGATGGCAAATTGTTTATTTATAAGAGCTTATATATTGGCCTGAAATATCTGAAATTGAAAGAAATTTGCCGATCCCTTTCAGAGCTCGCTATGAGAAAGTTAATACAATTATTGTCTGGAAATTGAAAAACCCTCTGATCCTGTTCGTCTGTCCATGACTTGGTCAGAATAGAAAAAATGCAATACTGAAAAATTTTCAATATCTGCTACTCCAAATGGCACAATACAATTTATTTCAGGAGCATACGGTGGACGAATTCTTCAACAACTTTGTCGATAAGAATAATTTCTTCTATTTTGATTGATTGAAATTCAAAAATACTTTGAATAACTAGAATGTGCAGTATTATGTCAAAGTTTTCTAAGGTTTGTTGTCACATTCTCTTCATGAATGCCAATATCTTCAGAAATATTTTTTTTTCTATAGCTTTGTAACCATAGGGAAAATTTTTACCATAGAAAATGTAAGCCTGTATTTGTAAAAAATAGATTAGTATCACTCAACAAAGAATTGGTGTGAAATAAGTAAATAATTTTTCAAAAAATTTACGAAATTTGTATGACCATACAAGTCTATTCATTCTAAATTATTAATTATATTTTCAGTAGTTCAAACTTAATAAATATTTGACTCATCACATGAAGGAAACACTAACAGGTACCGAATATGAATTTATTTATATTATAATACAAACAGACAAAGCCTACATCACATGAAGGAAACACTAACAGGTCCTTAGTTCTTAGTTAAAAGTTAGGCAACTTTCTAGTCATGGTTCTTAGTTCTTTGTATAGGTTCCATCGCTCATTGATTTCTAGTGTTGAATCCTTAGTTATTATTCATTAGTTCTTGGGAACGTTGCATAAACAAAGCATTTCATAATCCACCCCGGCAAATTTTTTCCGAACCTGCTTTTACGAAGCCTTGTTTCATTTATAAAACACCAAATCGTTTATGATATTGAGAAATTAATGTTGATAAAACAAAAACATTAACCCCTCAAATGGTTTTAAGGGGCAACGGTGTTTGTGTTTTCAGGGAAGGGTTCCGAAACTTTGAATTTTTGAAGAAAACCTTTTGAAATGGGTTTTTGTTTATCCAATAAACGTGTTTTTATTTAATGGTGTATATCAACATGACTATATTTTTTACAAGAACAGTAATGCGGGTTTTTGAACGTGGATTATGGAGGGGGGTGTTTTCGATGAATGACGTCACGGGTACGCTTTGAAACCAAAAATCTTTTTAAATAAAAAATATATGATGGCATTCTAAGTCAATTGGACGTTTCATAGAAATATAACGACCTATATAAGTTTTAATTTTTTCGTAAATGTAAAGGTCCATTGATTTGTATCTAGTGAAATTTTTTCCATCGAATTTAGCGGTTACGTTCCAAATCGTTTTAACAGTAAATTCTTTTTTCTATCGCCCTTCTGCTTTCGCATATTGAATGCCCAGTCCGTTAATATTTTAGTCAGAACATTAATTTGTATTTTTTTATCCAAAGTATAGTTTTTTACAGCACAGAAGCTTAAACTGACGCCAACGTATTTTCTTTCAGTTTTGTGTTATTTGGTTCGTTTTCCAAACACATTTTTTTTTCAATAGCTTGTAATGAAGGCCATCCGAAACGAGACATTTTAATAAATAATATTTTCGAATTACTTATCAAACTGGTTACTTATAAATTGTCGCTGTATTATCAAAGTGTACAATGGAATTGCCATGATATGAACTGTGCAATTATCGGTCAAACTGCAATTATCGGTCTAATTGCAAAATTTTCGTAGGGCCTTTCGTTTTACAATGCAATTATCACTTATAATCTCCCTAGAGCATGAATTTTGCCAAAATTTTTTTTTGTACATGTTTTTTGAAAATTATCACGAGTCGCGAAGAAGGAGGATAATTTTCTTTAAAAAATTATGTACGAACAAATTTCCCCCAATGAATTCGGTAAGAAAATTTCAAACCGGAATTATGTTAAATAGAAAACATAAGTAAAAATATTTATTTTGACGTTATTCGCCAATAAATAAAAGGCTGTGTGGAATGGGGGGGAGAGATTTTGTTCCTGATTTTCCCCGTTCCCTAGTAAAATATATAATATCAGATAAACTATTATGTGAAAATAATAGATTTCATCAATTTTCTTATAGGTTTAGGGAAATGTTATATTGACTAAAATGAAAGTGGATACGTCTGATTGGGGGAGATTTTTTTTATTTTCCACGGCCCTAGTAAAAATAAAATATATAATATCAGATAGATTTTTATAAAATTGATTGTTTTCATACAATTTTCTTACGGGGTTTAGGGATGTGTCAATATTGATTAAAAAGAAATGGATGTTCGATTGCGGGATATTTTTTTTTTTTTCCCGTCCTAGTAAAATAAAATTTATAATATCAGATACATTATTATATGAAAATAATTATTTCTATAATTTTCTTATAGGTTTAAGGGAAATGTCAATATTGACTACAAACAAAGGGAACAGCAAAAAAAATATAACTCCCCCATACATTATATCTTAAATTTTTTTATATTCTTTAGATTTAATTCTAAGAAAAAATTAAAAGCGGAATAATTTGTTTTAAATAATTCAGGAAATCGAATTTTATTTTTATTCTAAATAGAATGTTGTTGATGTTCCGGTTAAAAAAATTTTGTAAAGTTAGCCATGGATTTGACATTAACTACTCCTGTCAATCAATATTTTATTTGTGGGCTTTTGGGTTTCCCCTAAACATTGTATACAATCATAATTAGTAAAAAGTATTAAAATGAACTTTCAATCGTATGGATTTGTTCCTTATGCAAAGAATCACAGCACATCAAAGTGTACCATAAACTTTAAAATATCTAACATACCTAGTGGAGGAATCGGGATTGAATTAGAAAAAAACTTATTTAAAAGTTGGCAACATTATGCGTGATATTGTGCCTTCATTTGACACAAATCTAATACTCAAAGAAATAAACTGGTGTCTCAGATAATTTTTATTTTATGAAACACAGGATATTGTTGAAAAAACCGGTTCTGTGTTTTATTCACCACTTAGAAAAGAGGAGGTAGGAAGGGGAATTTTGAAGAATTTGAAATTAATTAATGATATTATAGAATGAACACCTTAATAAATTGTTGTGATATTTCCAACTTATAAAGTAAGTAAATAAAAAAAAATTGTCAATATTATTTTGTCTAATTATATGATAGCTGTCTTGTACCGGGAAATTTCTCTTATTAATTTTAGCCATGCTAATGGATGAAACATTTTCAGAAAATTTGCTGGTTACCAAAGTAACAATGTCGAAATGAAGATCTGATTGGTTGAAACGACTGGTATAAAATTTTCGCTCAAATAATTTTGATATTTTCGAGATAGTATTTGCCTGAAAATTTTACGAAGTGTGATTTGAGGTCGGGTTATTCGATTAAAAAGCGAAGCGAGTGGTTTTTAAACTTTTTTAGAACTGATTTGATCGGGTGTCTAAAATGCGGGAAATAGTCAACATTTTTCACAAAATACCAAATCTGTTTGAATCCATACCTCACCTCTGAAAAAAAAATTGTGCTGAGTGCAATGGAAAAAAGATTCATTATCGACCTCGAATTTCAACATTTTTGATGATGTCGCATTTACATTCATTAAAGCCTCATCTACTAGATTTACGACTCTATTATGTGAGTTTAAGACTTTTATAGACAAACCACCCCGGTTGTGAAATTAAACCCTGGGAAAGGTATTAAAGAACAATTGGGGACAAAGTGTTCCGATCTCAACCATAAGTCAGCACCCGGAAGAACGCGTGTTAACATCGGTAATAATGCCTGTATGCGGTGGATATTAATGAAGCACGCGGTGATATCTGTTTATTGTGTCCGGGGCAGAAACAAAAAAAGGGATGTGAGGAGAGTATTTATTCTGTCGACGATATATAATTATCAGGATTGTTTATTCCTTGGGAGACCTGCCCTTTGATCTGAGATGGACTGTTTTGTTAGGAAATGAAATTAAAAAAAATTGATGATTTTGAGGATCCGTATTATTCATATCAAGAGAAAACTATGATAACTTCCATCCAATGATTTCAAAATCACACTTTTTACAAATACTATACGATTTCCAATTTGAAACAAATAAAAGAAAAAATGATAAAGATAGTAAAAACCCTTTATAAAGTTTGATAAGGAAATAATTTAAATTCCCTAGATTGGCAAGAACTTTACCAAAACCTGATGTACATAGCATGACTGCAATCATAGAAAAATTTTAATATCATATTGACTTGAGCAGTACCTCTTGAAAATAAAGAGAACATTTTCAAAAGAAAAACCCTGGATAAAAAAATTAGCCTCTAAGTGAACCAAAACATGTCGTATATAAAAAAGCGAAAGAAACCCAAAATAAGCCAATTACACTGAATGAATTCAGGCAATATAAAAAATATCCTGGTGAGATATTGACAAAGGAAAACAAACTATTACAAAATGAGATATCTAGGGAAACCAAACATTCCCAAACATATGTGGATGGTCGAAAAAATACAAGGTAATATGGAATCTGACACCACAATTGCCATAAAAGATGAAGCAACTACTATTGGATAATTCTTTGATCGCAGAAAAAATTTACAACATTGCGCTGAACTCGCAGATAAATTGAGAAAGACAGACAAAAAAAATCGAGCAAAAAACTTTTTAACGAAAATTGATTGTTCGTTTGGGACTCAAAATTAGTTCACATTAGTTTAGGAGCTTAGTACTGAGACTAAAAGGTTTATTTTATTTTACTTTTCAGTTTGTACTATGAAGAATATAACAACGCAAGCCCCTTCAGATGTAGACTCATATATTTTAAAATGTGTCCATACTATATTTAAAATGTGTTCATACTATAAAAGGGTGACTTCAAATTTGTAAATTGGTTAGTACCGTTTTATATATATTTTACA